>JAJSOF020000003.1:185388964-186121464 GCA_025594305.2 Periplaneta americana | reverse complement strand
AACTGTTGTATATTTTAAATATATGTTCTACTAGTGTTTGATGAACTGGAAATAAACAGGTAGAAATCACAATTTTTGAAAATCAGACAGATTTTTATAAATTAGTAGTAAAATATTAAAAATGTATAAACCATAAACAGTAAGAATATTATATTGTAAAAAATGTTCCCTACAAGAGGTCGTACTGTCAACGCCCGCTATGCATCTGACAATACGCTTTTGAGCAATAAATATATCATTCACCATGGTTCCAGAAAAACAAATACCATATGAAAGCCTTGACTCGACGTGTGCGAAATAATAAGACATTAATACATCGTGGATTTAACATTCCCATAAGAAACCTATGTGTAAAAACAATGAAGAAATAACTTCACCAGTGGATAAATGATGTTTTTTTTTCTTCAAATTTTCAAAACCTGCTTATTTCTAAACATTTGTTTATTAGTTTAATTTATGAATTCACTCATTCATTCTGGATTCTGGTGTAGTTAAGGCCATCAGGCCTTCTCTTCCACACCACTCAGAAATAGGCTACATATACGAGGCGCATCCAGAAAGTAAGTTTTACTATTAAAAAAAAAAAAAACACACTCTCAGGAAAACATTTATTGGCAACAGGTACAGCAATGTTTCAGCTATTTTTCAACACAGCCACCATCAGAATTGAGACACTTGTCGAATCGTGGGATCAACTTTTGTATCCCTCTGTCGCAGAACTCTGCCGTCCGTGAATGGAACCAGCGTGTGACAGACGTCTTCAGCTCTTCGTCGTTGCCAAAACGCTCACCGGAGGACAGGAATTTCTTGAGGTGCAAGAAAACTTGAAAATCGCTGGGAACAAAATCAGGACTGTAGGATGGATGATGAAACAACTCCCAGCCAAATTCCGTTAAAACAGCTGCTGTGCGCGGAGCCGTATGTGGACGAGCATTGTCATGGAGGAGCACAACACCTGCAGTAAGCATTCCACGCCTCTTGTTTTGAATGACATGTCGCAATTTTCGCAGTGTTTCACAGTAACGGTCAGCGTTCACTGTTTCACCTCTTGGAAGGAAGTCAATGAGCAGAATGTCCTTCCTGTCCCAGAACACCGTGCACATCACTTTCCGTACCGACGGCGTCTGTTTGAATTTCGTCCTGACCGGAGATCCACTATGCCGCCAATGCATTGACTGCTGCTTGGTTTCCGGGATGAAGTGCGAAATCCAAGTCTCATCGCCCGTGACGATCCTGTCGAGGAACTCGTCGCCGTCATCGTGATACCGTTGCAGAAATGTTAGTGCTGCTCCTAAACGTTGCATTTTGTGTTCGGGTGTCAGGTTTTTCGGCACCCACCTGGCACACACTTTTTTGAACAGCAGGTGCTTAGTGACAATCTCATGCAACAAGGATCGCGATATCTGCGGAAAATGGCTGCTCAGCTCCGTAATCGTGAAGCGACGGTTCTCCATGATGCACTGCCGCACCAGCTCAACACGATCATCATTGATGAGGGACGGTCGCCCACTGCGCTCTTCATCATGGACACTTTGACGACCTTCGGAAAACTGCCTACACCAGCGACGCACCATCTGCTTACTCATGATGTTCGGCCCATAGACCTGACAGAGCTGCCGATGAATTTGGCGCAATGCTTTGTGCATTAAAGAACTATATCACCGAACGAACCTCGCAGGCGGCAGGAGAAGGAATAAGAGCTTCCATTTCGGACCACTGCTGCCACGCTACTGGCACCAGGCGGGACCTGTCGGGAAACTAACTTTCTGGATGCGCCTCGTATAATAACAGAAAATATCAAACTACGTATAAATGAAGTGAAATCACATGACACTAGACCGTAGGCTACAGTTACACAAATTTTAAATGAACGATTAATGCTGGGTTGCAACAAAACAGACCTATAAAAATGTATTCCTCCATTAGTTGCTGGACCTTTAAAGTTAGTGGATTGTCGGGTTGCAGAAGAGGAATTTAACGGGCCGCTAGTTAATGGATCGTTAACCAAGCATCTTTGGATTTCACAAGTGACTCTATAGGACATGAATGAATAAAAAGTGAGCATCGGCTGCTTGACTGATGAGAGAAATGTTACTTTTATTGTTGTCAAAATTTGATGTCGTTTTCTCAACAACTAACGGTAGCGTAGCGTTAATCTGGGCGCTAGAAGTGGAATATAGTGGTAGTCATAGTTAGTCACGTGGTATAAGTTTTGTTCATTTGGGGTTCGCGGTTTCGGAAATAATTAGACATACTATGTACCTGGAACTGCCCCAATCAAAAGTATTTTTTTTTTTTTTTTTTTTTTTTTTTTTTTTTTTATATATAACTACAATATATATAATTTGAACTGGTAATGGAAATTACGGGAAAACGGCTGAACGGATTTTAATAAATGACGCCTTATTTTGAAGCCTGGAACCCAAAGCTTTTCAGAAAAAATAGCAGTTTTCAGTGAAATGTCAATTTTTCTACATCATTTTCCTATTTTCCGAAATCCATCTGTCGTCAGTTTTGAGAAATGTGGCTTTTCAGAATAAAACAAAACACTAGAATAAACAATATCACACGAAGGCTACGACCTGCAGGATTGCCGACATATTTAGCCTAGAGCAATTTAAAGTTCAGATGGCTCAGATTCTCTGACATCATAATGTCAATATGTCGATCTTCATTTGTGTAGCCTAACTTTGTCAGAACGTTTCTGTAATATTGGTTATTAAAAACGTCAAAGTCCTCTTGCTTCAAGACTTACTAAAAAGAATTTACAGGTCAGATTCTCTGGTGTGTAATTTTCTGAGTACAGCTGTCTGTGTATTGCATATTAAAAACTACAAAACTTAAGAATGTTTACTGACATTATTACCATTAAGAATTAAATATTATTATAGTAAATGTCATGCTGTGAGTCTTTGTCTCTTATTATACGAGATTAATGCTTTATTGATGATATGAAAGTCAAACCTTTTGGGGTTATATAAGTAGGCGTATAGAATGTCCGAAGTTAAATCTTCATTTCTTTAATATTTACTGAGTGACGGCTATATAGTAGTCTATACGTAATATAACAATATTGTTATTAAAAATGAAATATTTTATAGTTATTAATCAAGTGGTATGGGTCTTTTCCATATATTTAATGGCGGTGTGGTGTAGATATTTAAAGCTGAAAGTTAGAATTTATAAAACAGTTATGCTACCGGTTGTTCTTTATGGTTGTGAAACTTGGACTCTCACTTTGAGAGAGGAGCAGAGATTAAGCAGAATAAAATGATTCTACCCTCTACACTTCAAAGTAGTTCAGGAAACATGCATCAGCTATACAAGACACTATGTCTATTGTTGGAAAGCATGGCAAACCTGGTATTTTCTTAACTCTCACCTACAATCCGCAATGACCTGAAATAGCTACTACATCACTCCCACATGAAAAATCGACTGATCGTCCTGACATTGTTACTTGCGTTTTCGCATTGAAACTCAAGAACTGAAGATTGATAGGTTCAATAAAAGTATTTATAAAGAAAACCATTCAAGAGCGGTATGTTGACGTTTTCAAATGTTCCAAAAGTATTGAAAAAATTTGAACGAAACTAATGATCTTAGTTTGCAGAACATTTGAAAACAAGCCACTCGTACAGGGACATCATTTTATTTTTACTAAGATTTTTAATATTAACCTGGTTATACCTTTGGATCAACGCCGTTTGCTACCCCTTCCACGACTGGAGTTCGATTATACTGGCGTAATGTACAAACAAATCACTTTACCATGTTAGGAGGGAAGGTTTCATCCATTTATGTAAACTAGGAAAAATCGCGATTTTAGTTTTCATTTTCATTATTTTTTTGTTTAAAAATGTTTTCTGTGTTTTTACTCCGAACTGAGCTGTCCATGTGATATTCATTATGCAGTGTATATTTTTGTCCACAGCACATCATAAATAGAGAATAAAACAAATTGTAAAATAATCATAATGGATATTTTCATTTTTAAAATTTTAACAATTTATTTATATAACATAGTTCTAATGTGTAATATTATCTGGAATCTCGTTGATTTTACCTAATCCCAATGCCAGTTTCAGGAATGCAAGTAACTTTGTTGAAGTAATTCTGTACCTACTTAATTTTTCTATAAAAAAGAGTACCTTACATACTGTAAATTCAATCTTCACTTTAGGTGAAATCCGAAAAGATAAAATTTCAATTTATAATTATTACTATGTTCCGTCTCAAATGGTTAATATCGTTAAGAAAGCCTAAAGTAGTGAAAATGAATGCCCTTCTATTTAAGTTATTTTAAAAGTAGTAAATTGTTATGTAGACGTCCAATTAACGTTGGGAATTAACTGAAAAGAGTATTTCAGCCACTTAGCTGGCGATTGGTTGTGGAGGAAACCAGGAAAACAAGGCAAATGGACGACGATCTGTGCGAAAATGATTTAGTCATGGAAAAAACCATTTATGGAACGTACTGTTCACTATTATGGAAGGCTAAATGACTCCAAAATGCAGTCTTGGATTCTTGTGGAAATAAATTTGAACTTCATTAGTAGAGGGGTGGGAGTGAAGTACATTCAAAAACTCAGGTACAATAAAAATTGAAGTAAAAATAAAATGATGTCCCTGTATATTTTAAATAGACACATGTAATTTGTAACTTTAATCAATTCAATTCTATTGAATTGGTACTTGGAATGTTATAATGTCTGTCAGATATTGAAGTCTTATTCTATTTAGTGTCACGTCGTCCTCTGACTGAATTAGTGGAGGATAATGGCCTAAATTAATAATTCCATCGCTATATTTCGATCTTTTATGAGATAAATATGAACCTTTTTCACTTCCTCTCTGACAAGACGAGCTCATTCCGAACAAAACTGAAACGGCAGATGGAGTGAGGTGAAGTTTTATGCATGTTATTTCAGTAACGTATACCTACGAAGGATGGGTGCAAGAAAGAAATATAAAAATGCGAAGTGTAGAGAATATGTTTTAATTGAAGTTAGTAATTTCACACCGGCTGCTCGAGTATTTAAATGAAAAAACTTTTTTTTAACAAGACCCTTCCACACGCGTTTAATTAAAAGCAACTTCAGAGGACACATAGACAATTATATCACAGTATTCGCACATTCAAATACTTCAAAATCTGTTTTAATATTGAAGGATTACAAAATATGAGCCCAGTGGAATAGATGTGCTTTAGGGAATGCATTACAGTGTATCACATGCTCGTATCTCCGGATTTTGCTCCTCATAATCTTTCAGTAAGCAAATAATGTTCCATAATTGTCCTTTCTAAACCATATTGAAACTAGGAAATTATTAAAAATATAGAATACTCGAAAAATGCTTGGATCTTTGTGTGTCCCACTGAGGTTAAATCTGTGTTCTTTGGGTAAAGGGAGATGAGTCAAAAAAATAAGTTTGGAGATAATTAAACTTCGGATCCTTATTGCAAATAATTTTCTACAAAAATAAAATGCATCAAATGCTAGTATTCTTTGATTTTTGCACACTCATTTGTATAATTTAACTTGTGTATTCGTCTGGGGAACAAAATTCCATCTGCACAAAAAATGACTTATATAATAATAAATTTAGCTTCCCTTATGAAAAGGTTGCCAGATTTGACAAAGCGTATTACATATGATTTGGAAAAACACCTAAAAGGTAATAGTAATAAGCGTTACAAGAGCACTATGTTGAAGTTTTCATGTTCGAGGAAAAGTTTGAAAAAGCGAAACGTAGTTGAGCTTTTTTAATTTCCGAGAATTGAAAGAAAACATAGCGCTCGTGTATCGTACATTATTTTGTGCGAAGATAGTTTATTACATACCTGAAAGAGGAATTTCTAATTAGTTGCAATGAAATCTCCATCTTGGTTTCTGTTCAATGACGGCAAATTTTCAAAACAAAAATATCTATATTCAACATTGTTGCTTTAAAATGTTTTCTGTGTTTACTTTACTCCAGCAGGCCGTGATGTACGTCTGTCTTTTTTTTCCCCCAGTCTATAAATGCGATCTTAAAAGAAACGGTAAGGTTATGTAATGATTTATTTTTCATTTTAATATTTTAACAATATTATTTATATAACATATTGCAGTAATAACATGGCATCTGGAATCTTGTTGATTTTTTCACGGTTTCCTTAATGTTACTTGCATCACGAATGCAGTAACTTTAGTGGAGTTGTAGAGTTTACTTAATTTTTGCAAGTATTTAAAAACAATAATTAACAGTGCAATTTAGGTGAAATTGCAGTGGTAAGTTTCCAATTTATAATTATTACTATATTGAATGTCTCTAAAAATAATATGTTAAAAGCCTAAAGCAGTAAAATCAATATGTCACTTAAGCGGTAAGAAGAGGGAAATTGTTATGTGTGTTAGGTTGGGAATACTGAATGTGGAATTTTAGACTCTTCGCGGATTGGTTTTGTGCGGAAACCAAGCAAATACGCACGATCTCGCACAAAATGAAATACATTTGAAACGGTTAGAGAATCGAATATGCAAAATGTCAGAAAAATTTACACCTAAGCAGCGTTTGTGCTCATTTACAGTTAAGAAAGGGGGGGCAATATCATCAGATAGGGTAGAATGATTTGAATGCCATATACCGCGAGAAAAATAATAGTACAGATTGATTGGCATTGATATCTAAACCAATCAACAGCCATCGGTTAAGATAACTTGAAATTTCCATTATCACTCCCATACAAATGATTTCTCAATGTCTGAACCGATCCTTTGAGGGCACTAATAGCTATTTCCTTCACAATGCTGTGTGTTAGGCCCAGGTTTTTACATTTATTGGCAAAGAAGGAGGTTATGGTACCTCGTGCTCCCACCATCAGACCTGTTACATCAATGTGGGACAGGCTATATTTATCTTTATAGAACGGGATTGTTGGTTCATAGATCCGTTTCTGGTCACTGTCCACCTCATGCGGTTGATCTGCATGTGTCTCAAATCTGATGGTGGGATCGAGAATGTATGCCGAGTTGTTCTTAATGGCAATGATATCAATTCGCCGAACACTTCCTTGCGTGGCTAGTCCTTGCACCTCTTGATGGACTGTAACCCCTTTACCCGAACATCACAGAAATAGATTATGCTTTTATTTTGTTAAGTTGACATAATTTGAAGTCAGGGTAATTGAAAAACACGAGTAAATCACCACAAATACTTGTCAGATCATTATCTAGGCGTGGGTAAATTCTGGAAATGTAAATGTAAATACTTCCTAAAATGTATTAGTATTTATTAAGTCCATACATAAATTCCACCAAAACGAACCAAACAAAATTTTATTCCTTCCAACTTTGTCCAGATTTAAGACTGGAGTTTTTTAATAAACCTGGTGTTCTTAAAACTTTTGATTTCACAGAATTCGCAATTCTTCACAGCTGTTGCATCAGAATGCAAATTACTAAACCCTCGAATTGTTGCATACAATTATAAAATGTATGCAACGCTAGCTCTACCACATCCGTTCTGTAAGAAATGCCATTTTTGTATTGCTGTAAAATGTTTTGGAGTAGTTCTTGGCACTTCAAGAAACGGTTTGCATTGTTTCTATCTCTTATCTGTGGTACAGTCATTAACTTCTAAGACTTGACGCCTGGAGGGTAGGCTCCCACAAGAATCTGGATGTATCACAAGATGCCGCATAACACGGCGTACATTTAAACAGAACCACATCCTCCCTCAAAATAGTCTCCGTTGGCCGTTATGCACGTTTGCCAACGTTGGTATAGCTGCTGGAAGCACCGTTGAAAGATGTTGGCAGGAAGGTCCCGTATGGCTTCTCTTGTGGCAGTCATGACCTCTTCGGAAGAATGAAATCTACGCCCACGTAGGGTTGCTTTCATGCGAGGAAAGAGAAAAAAATCGCATGGTGCGAGATCAGGTGAGTACGGAGGGTGTGGAAGAACTGTCACCTGTTGTCTTGCAAGTTCCTCTTGGACAAGGACAGAGCGATGTGCAGGGGCTTTGTCATGTAGCAACAGCCAATTCTTTGTACGCCATAGCTCAGGTCGCTTACGGCGAATTGAATCTCGTAAACGGCTAAGGATCTCTTTGTAGCGGGTTTTGTTCACAGTTGCACCTTCTGGGATGAATTCCATGTGAACAATTCCATTTGAATCAAAAAACAGTTCAAGCATCACCTTCCCTTTTGACCTGTCTTGTCGCGGCTTTTTCTGTCGTGGATAACGGCGTTTTCCAGGTGGCGGATTGTCGTTTCAGTTGCGGATCGTAAAGGAAACACCAAGTTTCGTCTCCAGTTATTATCCGGTTGAGAAACGTCGGATCATCGTCAGCACTACTGATGAGGTCACCACAAATCGTCATGCGATCATCACGTTGGTCTTGCGACAGGATTCGTGGCACACTGTGCTGGGTAACACGAGACATGTTCAGGTCATCAGACAGAATTTTGTAGCAAGTACCATGGCTGACCCCTACTGTTGCTGCGATATCGTCTACCGATTGGGAGCGGTTAGCACGCACCAACGTTGCAACTTCTTGGATCTTGCGTTCAGTTCGAATTGTTTGTGGCCGACCAGTACGCACATCATCTTCCAAACTGTCTCTTCCTTGCAAAAAACGTCGGTGCCACCTCAACACAACACTGCGACTCACTGCGTCCTCACCGTAAACTTGCTGCATCATTTGAAACGTTTCGGCAGCAGTTTTGCCTAATTTCTGGCAGAACCTGATGTTTTCCCGTTGCTCAAACTGTGACATCTCGGGTTCCGACGTGCGCATTCAAATCACCGTCACAACAAAGACCGTAGTTCTGCTTACAGTGCATGCACTCAACTGTCTCTTGTTGGGTCGAGAGACTAACTGACAAGGTATCATACCATGGCGCCACCTGTGCGTATAGTGCACCACAACGCCACTATGCGCTCAGTATTAGAACTTAATGACTGTACCACGTATTTACGCTTGATATTGGTACTCGTTCTGAAAAGGAATTTTAAAATATTACATTAGTTCGGATCAAATTTCTGCACATTTAAATGACAAAACTATTTTTTTTTCAATCATTTATTATCATAAAACACTGTTCTGTTAAATTTACTGATCATATTGGAAATTAAGTCGATGGCTTTCCCAAAACACGCTATGAAATGTTTCTTATAAAACAGTGTCTTTCTCGAAAAGGAAGCAAAAACGAGGAAAATTGTATTAAACTTTTTTGTTTGAAATATCTCAAAGAATAACTGATTGATTGATTGATTGTTTATTCTATACATGGATGTACACGTCAATTACATAATAAATAAAAAACACAATAAAATTAAAAACACTACAAGTTAAAATACATTTAAAATGAATAATATAATCAAGTAGTATTGCATATATCATAACTTGTGATTTAAGAATTATTTTACTGAATAAAATGTTTGATCAGTTAAAATCTGTTTAACTTTCACTTTAAATTTTGCATAAGGTAAAGATTGTATCTGCAATGGTAATTTATTAAAAAACACAATGTCAGTATATGCAGGCGATTTTTCATATTTCAAAAGTCTATGATTTTTTTTTATTGAGAACAGATGCTCGTTTCGTGTTATTAAAATTATGATAATCTAAATTCGTATTGTATTTATTCTCATTATGTTTCAAGAAAATTAGGCATTTGTAAATATAAATGGATGGAAATGTTAAAATTTTATATTGTTTAAAATAAGGTTTGCATGAGTCAAAACTCTTTAATTTAAAAATGGATCGTATAATTCGTTTTGTGCAATAAATATTCTGATAACATTGATAGAGTTACCCCATAAGAAAACTGCATAACTGAGATATGCATAAGCAAGTGAATAGTAAATTGAAATAAATATTTTGGTGTTTAGTATATCTCTGTTGCAATATAGCAAAATTAGCAGAATAAAGTTGTTTAGGAATATGTATGATAAGATTTTCTTGTGTTAAATTTTAACGTACCTTGTTTACATGTTTCGACCTATTTATGGGTCATCTTCAGAACTGGTCGTTGTTGGTCTTGGCGCCTCTTGTTGCTTCCTGTGAGGGTGCGTTCGTAGTGTAGAGTCAAAGAGTGTATGTGTTTTGGAATTGAGTTGTGCGTTGAGAATATCGTTGGGGTGTGTTTTCGTGTGTCGTATATTTCATATTGTTCTAGTATGTTTAGTTTCTGGCTTTTTGGTTGGATGTGCAGTATTTCCATGTCTGTGTTGATGTCTCTGTGGATGTGGTTGGCGTTTGTGATGTGTTCTGCATATGTGGAGGTGTTTTGTAATTTTGTTGTGGCTGTGATGTGTTCTTTGTAACGTGTTTGAAATGATCTGCCTGTCTGTCCTATGTAGAAGTTGTTGCAGGTGTTATATTTTAGTTTGTATACGCCTGTGTGGTTGTATTTGTTTGTTTGTGTTGTTTGTGTGTTGAGATGTTTTTGTAGAGTGTTATTTGTTCTGTATGCGATGTTGTAATTTAATTTCTTGAATGAGGTAAAGTTTTTTAGCAATAAAATCAGAATGCTCGTTCCAAGTTAATAGATTATCCATAATTATGCCAAGAAATTAATTGCGATTATTTACGGTTCACTCTATATACTTCCCCTGACCAGGGATTTCCTAGAAGAGAAAGTTCTGTTATGGATAGTAAAGTGGGAGAAAGAAAAAAGAAAATTACAGGTCTGAACAATGCAAAGATAACAATGTCTTATGTCAGGCGATTTGATCCTTCTTAATGCAAGTAAACAAATATTAATATTTAGAAATTATGAGTAATTAGACATAATGATATTGAATTTTAACTTGGAAGCCGAGGTTTTGCTGTTGATTTCTATGTAAAGAGTAATATGAAGTATTTTCTTAGTAATGGTCTACTTTTCTTGTTACAGGCGTATGAATGACTCTCACTTTATACACAGAATCGTTCCTTATAAAAATATAATAACTTTATAATGAGGCTCGTTAGAGAGAATAATACCTTCTTCGTACTGTATTTTGCTTTAGAGGTTCAGTCACGAATAACAAGTGTTCTCGATAGTCGAAAATATAGTTAAATCCCCTTAACAATACGGAAGCAAGTGGCCATCATTTCTTCTGCCTACTCATAGTATCGACTTCTATAAATTTGCAACCGAAAGTAAAAATAATAATTATATATAATAGTTTGTTCTGCATAATACAAATTTGACAGAAGAATGTATTAAACCACTCGGATACCGTGAAACATTTAAACTACACGGGTGGCTGCCTCAAAAATTATTATATCATTCATGAAGTGGCGTAAGATGCGGAATATATTCACAATCCAATATGAGCAAAAGGATAAACCTCTGTATTATCACTTCATTATTCACCTAAATAACATATCTCATTCATTTACAAGTGTCTTACTGTTACTTATCCTGGTTGACGGATCGGGCGGAGAGGATCTACGATGTGGCCAGCCCGTTTGCCATTTTTTTTGTTGAGTTGTTTTCTTATTTTAAATAAGTATGGTACAACTGATTAATCACCGCAATCCGAGCTCTTATAGCATTACAATTATTCATTAATTCACTTTAATTTATTCTTCGCTCTTACATTACATATAAATGTTCTGCTATTAGTTTATGTAGGTTTGGACCAATCTGTCATTCAATATGGTATAATCGGATGAGGAGAAAGAGCAAAATTACACTTTCGCCGCTGATATTGCTTCAAAAGCGGATAATTAAAATGTTTTAAAGAAGTCACTTGATTATCCAACAAATTTCATTTATTCCGATTTTGATGTTTTCCAAATTCAATAAATATATGACAAGATATATTTCACTTAACATATTCGGGCCAGCAGTCCCTTTCTATACGCTGTTTACAACATTGTACATTGACGTATTTTCTTGATTGAATAAATATATGACAATATATATTTCACTCAACATATTCCGGCCAGCAGTCCCTTTCTATATGCTGTTTACAACATTGTACTTTGACGTATTTTCTTGATTGAATAAATATATGATAAAATATATTTCACTCAACATATTTGTGCCAGCAGTCCCTTTCTATACACTATTTACAACATTATACATTGTCGTATTATCTTGATTGAATAAATATATAATGAGATATATTTCACTCAACATATTCGGGCCAGCAGTCCCTTTCAATACACTGTTTACAAGGTTATACATTGACGTATTATCTTGATTGAATAAATATATGATAAGATATATTTCACTCAACATATTCGGGCCAGGAGTCACTTTCTATACACTATTTACAACATTATACATTGTTGTATTATCTTGATTGAATAAATATATGATAAGATATATTTCACTCAACATATTCGGAGTCCTTTCTATACACTATTTACAACATTATACATTGATGTATTATCTTGATTGAATAAATATATGATAAGATATATTTCACTCAACATATTCGGGCCAGCAGTCCCTTTCTATACACTGTTTACAACATTATACATTGATGTATTATCTTGATTGAATAAATATATGATAAGATATATTTCACTCAACATATTCGGGCCAGCAGTCCCTTTCTATACACTGTTTACAACGTTATACATTGACGTATTATCTTGATTGAATAAATATATGATAAGATATATTTCACTCAACATATTTGTGCCAGCAGTCCCTTTCTATACACTATTTACAACATTATACATTGACGTATTATCTTGATTGAATAAATATATGATAAGATATATTTCACTCAACATATTTGTGCCAGCAGTCCCTTTCTGTACACTATTTACAACATTATACATTGACGTATTATCTTGATTGAATAAATATATAATAAGGTATATTTCACTCAACATATTCGGGCCAGCAGTCCCTTTCTATACACTGTTTACAACGTTATACATTGACGTATTATCTTGATTGAATAAATAGATATATTTCACTCAACATATTCGGGCCAGCAGTCCCTTTCTATACACTGTTTACAACGTTATACATTGACGTATTATCTTGATTGAATAAATATATGATAAGATATATTTCACTCAACATATTTGTGCCAGCAGTCCCTTTCTATACACTATTTACAACATTATACATTGACGTATTATCTTGACGAATAAATATATGATAAGATATATTTCAAACATATTGTGCCAGCAGTCCCTTTCTATACACTATTTACAACATTATACATTGACGTATTATCTTGATTGAATAAATATATGATAAGATATATTTCCTCAACTGGCCCGAGTCCCTTTCTGTACACTATTTAAACATTAGATATTGTCGTATTATCTTGATTGAATAAATATTAATAAACATTTATCAACATATTGACGCAGTCCCTTTCTATACACTGTTTACAACGTTATACATTGTATTATCTTGATTGAACTTTACTTGTCTATCCATGTCACTTACTCCTTGAAATTCATGTCACTTACTATCGTACTATTCCGTCCGCCGAGTTACTTCTGTGGTAGCGCGTCTGCCTCCAGACTAGCTGGCCCAGGTTCGATTCCCGGCGGGGTAAAAAATTTTCATGTAGGAGAGATGGCGGTGCACAACTTGTAAACACTAAATTGTGCACCAATATGCCTGGGTTAAATTCCAAATCTCTCCGCAGAGTGCATATGAAGAGAAGGCGTAAGTCACTGTTGATAGTGATTCGTCTGTCGGATGAGGACGTTAAGCCTGGCGGCCCCTTGGTGCTATTCGACAGGAGTAGGCTACGTGCCGGCACGGGTTTCCACTTTTCCCTTTCTCACCTTCATCATCATCCTCACCCATTCCCTACACTACACTACACTACACTTACACATACACTCGCCCTAGTACCAAGCACGATCAATTATAGCCACTGCCCTTAAAGATGCCGATTACAACACCTTTGAAGAAGTACATGGTCTCTCCGTCATTGGCAGTACACGGCGCATAGATATAATAGCTTTCAAGGAATCTACAAGATCTGGATTCATAATTGATCTCACTGTGCGTTTCGAAACGAATGAGGAACAGCCAGCAGAAGTGGATAAGGAAAAAAAGAATATCTACAATCCTACCATTCCATATTACCTCCAAAAGTACCAGCTAGAAGTACTTGAAGTAATCGGACTTCTGGTTGGAGCAAGAGGTACGCTACTCTCTTCATGAAAGATGTGTTTAAGAGGCTTGGAATACCTACATCTATTATTCCGATTGTAACTTTAGCCGCATTGAAAGGATCAATTGCTCTCCTGAAGCATCACCTATATTCGAAATGAAACAAAGTTCATTAGCATTCTTTATTTTTTTGCAACACTTGCCGCTCTAAAACTAGGTATATTTCCACCAATCACAAAATGTATTTGCAGCTATGTACTTGTAGGAGTTTCATTGTCAAAACAAAATTAATGGTTCACTGAACTTGTAAACATTTATATGGTTAAGTACTCTTTGTCCCTTGTGGCAGCTCACGAATAGTGAGAAGATTTCTAAATTTCAATATCTTATTCTAATTCTCACCTACTCCAAACAAACACGATTACAAATACGACACAGCGGTAAATCTCAAACGAGATGCCATGTTTTAACGCCGAATTAGGCCTACGGTAAACTTAGTTCACGTTCACGTTATCCACCTACAGATAGCGGGTCCAGTATTGAAATAACATAAGGTGAAGGGTTCTGATTGGCTCTTTCATCAATGACGTCAACATAGCGTTAGCCGTTTAGTGGACCAGGAGGTTGTGAAAATTCTGCGTTGTGTGGGTATCAAGAAAACAAGCAAATATTAAACTGAAAACGGTAAGTCTTGACTGTGTAGGGAATGGGACTGTGATTTCAACCACTCTGGAGAGAATTGAGCAGTGTGTGGGGAGTATAATTTTGCATGGAAACCATGTCGCTTGTCAGGAGACCTCGTTCTGATTTGACTGTACGCTTTCAATTTGTCCAATATTGCTCACTAACGTTCTGCATTGATAAGTTCATCAGATGGTGGTTAATGGGTTTGCACACGGACTTCATCAATTCTGGGATTGGTAAACTGATCAATCATTGAGTCAAATACATCAATACATTGTAGATAATGTGGACAAGTAATTCTTGTTACTTCTCTCTTGGTGTGTAATTTTGACTCAGCTGTTACTAACGCTGTCTGGAGAAAAGTATGAACATTGTTTTCGGCAAACACTACTACTGATTTGTAAGTACAGTCCGTGAAGCGAAGCTGACATTCGTATCTGTTGTCATTTCACGTTAGTACGTTGATTGGGACACGCCCCTTAATCAAGAGTGTTCACTCATCTTACTAATTAACTCGCTTCGCCAGTCTAGTCTGTTTCACGACTGAAATCAAACCGTGTTGTGTAATCTGATCTACCCAGACTAGTCCTGTTATTTCTTTATATGAACTATAAGTATCATAGTACAAGTATCATCTTTGAAATTACTATACCTGCAACTGAGAAGGTATGATTTGTAGAATGTACAGCACACTACGACCATATCAGTTATGCCACCACCACCACCAACCACCACCACCACTTCTCTTACTTACAAATGGCTTTTAAGGAACCCGAAGGTTCATTGCCGCCCTCACATAAGCCCGCCAGCGGTCCCTATCCTGTGCAAGATTAATCCAGTCTCTATCATCATACCCCACCTCCCTCAAATCCATTTTAATATTATCCTCCCATCTACGTCTCGGCCTCCCTAAAGGTCTTTTTCCCTCCGGTCTCCCAACTAACACTCTATATGCATTTCTGGATTCGCCCATACGTGCTACATGTCCTGCCCATCTCAAACGTCTGGATTTTATGTTCCTAATTATGTCAGGTGAAGAATACAATGCGTGCAGTTCTGTGTTGTGTAACTTTCTCCATTCTCCTGTAACTTCATCCCTTAGCCCCAAATATTTTTCCTTAGCACCTTATTCTCAAACACCCTGAACCTATGTTCCTCTCTCAGAGTGAGAGTCCAAGTTTCACAACCATACAGAAGAACCGGTAATATAACTCTTTTATAAATTCTAACTTTCAGATTTTTGGACAGCAGACTGGATGATAAGAGCTTCTCAACAGAATAATAACACGCATTTCCCATATTTATTCTGCGTTTAATTTCCTCCCAAGTGTCATTTAGATTTGTTACTGTTGCTCCAAGATATTTGAATTTTTCCACCTCTTCGAAGGATAAATCTCCAATTTTTATATTTCCATTTCGTACAATATTCTGGTCACGAGACATAATCATATACTTTGTCTTTTCGGGATTTACTTCCAAACCGATCGCTTTACTTGCTTCAAGTAAAATTTCCGTGTTTTCCCTAATCGTTTGTGGATTTTCTCCTAACATATTCACGTCATCCGCATAGACAAGAAGCTGATGTAACCCGTTCAATTCCAAACCCTGCCTGTTATCCTGAACTTTCCTAATGGCATATTCTAGAGCGAAGTTCTCTATGACCATGAATTATCACCACTACCACCACAATACTTAATATAGTTGTTACTAGTTTTCCGTTACTTTATTTACCATAAACTTCTCAATTATCAACATCAAAGCCATAAAAATCACCTTCCACTTCATTGCTACAAATATCACCACATGCAACATCACTAGCCATTGGTAATGATCCTTACTATGTTCGCTGTTTTCATTATTACCTCACTTTCATCCTATTTATCACCACGAATATCACCACCCTGTCACCAGTATCGTTATCGACTACAGGCACCATATCAATCATAAATGTCATCACATAACACTGTCACGTCTATAATTAATACCAGTCTATCATAAGCACCTCCACCATCATTATTACCACAACATATTTTGCATCTTCGACACTATAACCAACCTTTACATCTACATAACTTTACAATCCCTATCTCCATTGTAACTTTCAGAATAATTCGTACCACTACAAACTTTACAACCATTGCCACCTTCACAAATAATAACAACGATTATTGCTACTACAGTATTAGAACTTATAATCGTACATTTTACAAGAGTTATCTCCATCACAAGCTTTAGAACCATTAACTCCATCGCAGACTTTATAAATAGTATCATCATAACCTTTATAACCATTTTTATTATTACAACCATCATAACATTATTACTACCACAAACTTTATAACAATTATCATTATCACAACCTTTATAACCATTATCATTACCACAATCTTTATAACCATTATCATTATCACAACCTTTATAACCATTATCATTACCACAATCTTTATAACCATTATCATTATCACAACCTTTATAACCATTATCATTATCACAACCTTTATAACAATCATTACCACAACCTTTTTACCTATTATCACTATCACAATCTTTATAACCATTTATCATTATCACAACCTTTATAACCATTATCATTACCACAATCTTTATAACAATTATCATTATCACAACCTTTATAACCATTATCACTATTACAATCTTTATAACCATTTATCATTATCACAACCTTTATAACAATCATCATTGCCACAACCTTATTAACTATTATCAATCACTATCACAATCTTTATAACCATTATCATTACCACAATCTTTATAACAATTATCATTATCACAACCTTTATAACCATTATCATTACCACAATCTTTATAACCATTATCATTATCACAATCTTTATAACCATTATCACTACCACAATCTTTATAACCATTATCATTATCACAACCTTTATAACCATTATCATTACCACAATCTTTATAACAATTATCATTATCACAACCTTTATAACCATTATCATTACCACAATCTTTATAACAATTATCATTATCACAACCTTTATAACCATTATCACTACCACAATCTTTATAACCATTATCATTATCACAACCTTTATAACCATTATCATTACCACAATCTTTATAACCATTATCATTATCACAACCTTTATAACCATCACACTCTTCATAACAATTATCTTAATCAACATTTTAAAAATATTTGATAGCATCAAGAACTTTAAAACCATTATTACTATCACAAATTTTATAACTGTTGCCAGCACAAACTTCACAAACATTACCACCACCATCACCACCACCACAAACTCTTTATTCGTTACCTGATCTTGTGAATACAATCCTTTCCTGATTAATTTTAATAATAAAATAAGGATACGTTTAGTATTAATCATTATTAAGGTAAAAATCAGAACTCCATCTACCCTCTGTTAGTCTCAGTTGTTGGAGTTCATTATTCATGTATTACGTCTTCAATGCAATGCCAAATTATCTCGAAGATTTGAAGAGGAAAGGGAAAAAAATTAGAACTCCATAATCATACCTTCTACACAACTGATGAATTATTTATGCTTGTAAATTGAATTAATCTCTTTGCTATATTTTATATGTATATTTTTGTATAATTTTTTACTTCTTCCATATCTCAAATCTACAATGCTGATAAATTAAATTAAAATGAAATCATAAATTAAAAAGCCATTCTCACTATCACAAACTTTATAACTAGTATTGCTAGTATACTAGTATAACAAATTTTACAATTACTACAATAACAAACTTTAAAACTATCACAAAACCATTACAAACACTACTGCAAACTTCAGAGCTATTATAATCACCAACCCAAATATCACTACCACCACAAACTCTTTCTTCTATATCACTATGACAAACTTTGTAAAACATTATTACGAGCACAATCTTTAAAACCATTATTACGAGCACAATCTTTAAAACCATTATTACGAGCATAATCTTTACAACCATTATTACGAGTACAATCTTTAAAACCATTATTACGAGCACAATCTTTAAAACCATTATTACGAGCACAATCTTTACAACCATTATTACGAGCACAATCTTTACAACTATTGTTACGAGCACAATCATTAAAACCATTATTACGAGCACAATCTTTAAAACCATTATTACGAGCACAATCTTTACAACCATTATTACGAGCACAATCTTTACAACCATTATTACGAGCACAATCTTTACAACCATTATTACGAGCACAATCTTTACAACCATTGTTAAGAGCACAATCTTTACAAACATTATTACGAACACAATCTTTACAACATTATTACGAGCACAATCTTTAAAACCATTATTACGAGGACAATCTTTACAACCATTATTACGAGCACAATTTTTACAATCATTATTACGAGCACAATCTTTAAAACCATTATTACGAACTACAATCTTTAAAACCATTATTAGATCACAATCGGGACAAAACCATTATTCCGGCGACATAATCTTGATATAAGCACAATGTTTACAATCATTATTACGAGACGTCTTTAAACCATTATTAAGGACAAACATTTAACATTTACCATCATTAGCTACTGTCACATACTTTACAACCATTATTCGTTATTAACTTTACAACAATTATCATCATAACAAAGTTACAAAGATTATCATTAACACAACCTCTAGAAGTACAATTAAACAGAAATATTTCTACCACAAATATTGTTTGTACTACCACAACTTTTTTAATCATTATCACCACCACAAACTTAACAACTATTATGATCATTACAATCTTCATACTCATGTCACCAACACAAACTGGGCGACTATTATCATTATCACAACATGTTAAACCATCACTTCTCCATTAAAATCTTCAGAACCATCACAAGCTTTATAACCATTGTGATTACCATAACTCTGTAACTATTTTCAGCAACAAAACTTTTATAACTATCATTTTACAACCGTTAGAATTATGATTTCCACAATCTTTGCGGTCACGATCAGTCGCCTACACCCGTTACCAGAATTATCACCGCTGATTTCACCAGCATCACCACAATCGCCGGCACCACACCCAACTGTGAATGGCATCTGTAGTGTGTACGCATCGCTTAATAGAGATGACCTCAACAAGAGAATTTTACACGATGAAACAGTTTTGTTCGGTGCCGGGTGCGTGAGAGGTGCTTGTCAATGCTAGGGTCAGTGGCCCGCACAGGATTGCTCTGCAACTGAACAGCTGGGTGTTGATAACCACTGATGTAATTAATCAGACTCACTTATTACCTATTCGTCGCGCTTTCTTGCCCAAGCGTGGCGCGTCCACTCCATTTTAATCCCGTCGCTGTCTCCGTAATGACCACTTTCCATCAAGAACGCCGAGCAGTGCATTTGGGAGATATTTCATACAGCGGAGCACTAACGCCCGACACCGTGTTTCATTCTTCTGCAAAAGTACAGACCGTCGTTTCGGTCTGCAAGAATTATTAACAAGTAGGTCTAATAAATTCCAAGGGAGTATATACACCTTTCACTAAAATAAATTTAGCAAAATTCAAAATTTAATCTCTACATACGTCCATCCTGAATTAATTTTGTATTGGAATTTCAAATAATGATGATACTTTTCTTTTTTCTTTTAAATACAAATATTTATATACGGAATACTTAATAACTAGGGAACGGAATTTGGAGCAGTAAAAGCTAGTATTGGCATCTACACAGCCATTTGTTTATAAGTCCTCCCCTCCATGACATACTCGCAGCTCTCTGCACGTCAACAAGAGGTGAACGGGACAGTTGTCGCATAAGAACTTCAACATGCAGGTTTGCAGTTCAGCGTAGTGAAGTGCAGGTACAATGCCGAAAGTGAAACGAACTAACAATACAGAATTGAAGGACTATATTTATAAAAGCTCCAGATCGAGTATCAAAATTCAGGAAACAATTCCCTAAATTATCGCTTCCTCATGTCCAGTTCTTAAGAGATGAGGTTAGAAGCTTGCAATTATTACGCACATCACCTTCAATCTGTGAAGAAAGTGGTCCAGTCTTTCGATCCCGATGATGCCGCTGTGATTAAAATACGCCAGGAACTGCTAAATGACAAAACAATCGAAAAAGAAATCATGGATATTAAGTCAAATTTTTTATATTTACCGGATGCCATTATTCGATTAGAAAAGTCAGGAGTAGAACTAGTTGAGCAAATACATATTATGAGGACTATTGTAAATAAACTGAGTGCAGTAGAAAGTGAAGTAGGAAAACGTGTTGGTGAAAAAATGAACAGAGTTTTGATTAAAAATGATAGGTACAGTATTCTTAGTCGGATTTCAGATGTACTAAAAAAGACGTGTCCCAATGACGTCATTCAACATGTGAATTTAATTGACGTATCTTGTTTCAAGTACTCTCCAATTGCCTCCGCAGATGTTAAAAATTTCCTTCCTTGCACCAGAGCAAAGTTGTATTTTGAAAATTTGAAAATTATATTTACAATTTATTATAACAAGGCACAGCAGGAATAATAGTTTCATCAACAAAACATAGCAGTAATTGAAAATGCATACATTTTGTTCAACATTTAATGATACTGTATTAGGCTATGTTGTAAACATTGTAGTATATTGCATATATTGGAAATACTGCAATATACGTTGTATACATATTATCATATTTCATGATACTGTAAATAAAGGTTTTAATTTTAACACGCTCCTAACAGAAAAACACACATATTCAGAGTCGAGTTCCATGCAGAAGACAACTGTCTATCAGCCATCAATGTTTCCACTGACACGCGAGGACGCAGAGGTTGATATTTAATTATGTATATTTGTAATGTTGTTTATTGGTGTCTTGTGCGTTGCCAAGAAAAACACATGTAGTTCAAAATGAAATGCAGATTATGTATGTAGGCCATTATATGTCATTAAACTATAACATATGTTTATTCTGAAATACGTTTACAGCACGTTGCGTGTAAGTTTGTATGAAGTGGATGTACTCGTCCATGCTCTGTGACGCAGCTCGCTTGACAATCACTGAGCTAGCAATATCTATACTACGTTTCATCATTCGTTATAATACTCCAAATCCCTTTTCTTGTTAATAACATTTTACAGGAGAAAGAGTTCGTCCAAAGGGCTGGACTGGGGAAGAGTATCCAAAACGTTCATTGCATTTCCGCGTTGAATTGCAATACTTAAACGTTGACGCAAATAAGTAGTGCAACGACGATCACCAATAATGGAGATCAAAATTCGACCGATTTGAGATACCAAAACTTTAGCGTCATTTATAGATTTATAAATAATTTTAGAATCCAAAAATCTTTTATTATTAACCCTTAAATTGAACATGTATCCTATGAGATACAACAGGTTAATAGGTATATACTACAATTTTAATAGAACAGTAGAAAAAAATGATAGGAAAATTAAATTTAACCAAAATTTCACAATACTTATAAAGGCATATTTTAATTTTTTTAAGTACAACAAAATGAAAGTTTATTTATACATAACAATAAGGGAACATAGATACATGAACATAATTATACTATAGCTAAGACTATTATGATCAAATGGATATTCTCATGACAAATTATAGGTAATGTAAATACCACTAACAACACAATATTGTAACAATAATAATTCACAGAGTGATTTTATCCTACTTAACAATTTCATTTAATGCTTTAATTTAGAACAATATTATCTAAAAAGCATATCAAACTGTCTTATACAAAAAAACTTTAATTACATTTTGAAATTAAATTAAACAATTGAGTAAGGGACAAACTAGAAATTAGCAACAAAACTAAAAGATGCGAAAACTGACTACAGTTCTACACGAAATAAAATATTTCTTCCAACGATTTAGATTCTGGAAAAGTCCCCATAACACTTATAGCGTTTCCTCGTTGAATGGCAATGCTAATATTATGATATTGTACAACATAGGTAAGGTAAGGTAATAACTGCCTCCCATTGGAGGTAGCCCAGAAGGACTCAGTATACTCTCCTACATGAATTTCACAATATTAAATGTTTACATAAATTTGTTGACAGAAAATTAAAATAAACATATATAAATTAAAAAGTGAAGAAAAAGAAATTAGACATAGTGAATATGATGACTCAGAATTTGGCAAGAGCGTTTCAAAACTGAAGTTATGATGTCAGCAGTAAGTGTCTGTGGTAGTTCAAAAGTCTTCCTGAAGCTTTCAAAGAACTTGGGAATCACACCACGAGCTCCAATAAGAAGACCAATCACCTCAATGTCTTCAAGCTGATATTTTGCTTTGAAGTAATCAACTGTTGGCAGATAAATGTTGATCTTTTCTTGATTGACATCCTCCGGCTGGCTACTCCCCGTTTCAATCCTTATGGTAGGATCAATTATATATCCTTTCTTGGTAGTCTGGGAATACGCTATGATGTCAATACGTCTAGAGGAGTCATTAGTAGCAAGGAAAAAAACTTCCTCTTCTACTATCCAAGACCTTTTTCTTAAAGCATTTGCAATTAAGGATCGAACATGATGGTGTCTGGCATTTCGGAGGAGTAAACCTCTGTTACACTGACCTTGGACGTGGGCAAGGGTTTCAGTCTCCGGGCATCCATGTCTGCACCGGGATCCGTCCAAAGAGCGACCAGGTACTCCTCCAACTGCTGCTAAATTGGCGTTCATTTTAAGGCAGGTTACCCATTCAGATGTAGATAGTCCCGACTTATTAAAAATCCAGACATTGGCTTTAGGTACTTGGCTGTACAATTCTACACCTCTGCCTCTTCCAGACATTACTTTCCAAGATTTGAATTCTGTATTTCTTAATTCCTTTCTTAATTTCCTAGTCACAGATTTACGAAGTTCAACTGGACAAGGGAGACTTAGATGTTGACAGGAAGAATTGGACATTGCGATAGTTGTTTTCTTTACAGTCCGACACGGTTTAATAAATTAGTGTGAGAAATGAAGTTTTGCCAATTTTCCGGGTTTTTACCTAAGCACATTAACAGCAAATGCTGGGTAACTTTCAGCCCTAGATATTGGACTCATTTCGCTGGCATTATTGCCTTCACTTTACTCAGACGCTAGATAACCATAGCAGTTGATTAAGCGTCCTAAAATGAACCAATTAAAATTACCAAAAGCCTAATTCTGATCACAATCACCGTGAATTTTTTAATCGGGTATTTTATGACCCTCTTTTCAACTGCTATGGTTATATAGTGTCTGTCTGAGTGAGATGAAGGTGATAGTGATAATGCCAGAGAAATGAGTACAGGTGCAGCGCCGAAAGTTACCCAGCTTTTGCTCTTAATGGGTTTAAGGGAAAACCTAGATAAAACCTCAACCAGGTAACTTGTCCCAACCAGGATTTTAACCCGGTCCCGCTCGTTTTACGGTCAGGAATGCTAACCGTTACTCCACAGCAGCTGACAGTCACCGTGAAAGCCGAAAAACTCGTGTATTGTATTTATTGCTACATACCGGAATACATACATGCATACATACATACATACATACATACATACATACATACATACATACATACATACATACATACATACATACATACATACGTACATACATACATACATAGGGGAGAGTCGGGTAGTATCGAACATCGGGTAGTATCGGACAGTGCGTTTTTTTCATCTACCACCATATGGTAGTACCTGAATGACATGGTTACGTTTCTCTGTGCGACATCACAGAAACGTAACCATGTCAATCAGGTACTATCATCGTGTGGTAGATGAAAGAAACTCACTGTGCGATATTACCCGATGTCCGATACTACCCGACTCTCCCCTAAATACATACCAGAGGTCTGCATCGGACGTTTTCGCTCGAGCGCCAAGTAGTTCATAGCATAATCCGATAGGTAGCGCACATGCATGATGGGTAAAATTGTCACGAGCGATAAATTCTCGAACGCTATAAGCCGAGCGTTAGACATTCGTTCTTGTTACAGTGATGAACTGTGTAGTAACATCTTAGATGTTTATCATTTGAAAACTTTGCAGTGTTTAACTAACCTCTCCATAGTACAACTACAAAACTTGCTTTAAAATGTAATATAAATGTTGTAAGTAAATGTTCCCCCCTCCCCACACAGGAGTGATTTTGTTTTTGTCACATCTAATAGATGGTTTTGGATGTAAATGTAATTATTATAAACGGAGAACACAATCACGATAATGCAAGAACTGTATTAAGTTTTCTAGTAATAATAATAATAATAATAATAATAATATTAATAATAATAATAGGCCTAATAATTAGTGTATCAATCTTTGCGTCTGTAACAGTTCTGCAGCATGATTATTCGTTTTATTATATTTTCTGTGACGTTATCTCTGTACTAATATTGTTATTAATCTACTGCTATATCAATAATATTTTGTAAAACGTTTCTACATTGTCGCAGTATATAGGCGGAACAGTATGTATGGACCTGTCATATTATATATGTGGTAAATCAAATATTGAATAATTATTAATTAGCAATAATAACTGTATATCGAAGTTTTTCATACTATTTTATTTATAACTTCATGTTCCAGTTTCGGTACGTACCATTGACTGTTCCATTAAACGTTTGTCATAAACGAAGAAAATAAAGCCTTATTTTTACCGTGTGAGCAAAACATATGTGTATCTTATCTGTCGCCTTCCATACAAGATAAGACATGTCGGTGAGATGACCTTGTACTATGCTTCTATTTATTACGAGCGTATCACGACCGATCGTATCTCACTCGAGGGTGCAACACTCGACCGAGTTCAAGCGAGCGATTTAACTCCAATGCAGCACTCTGATACATACATACATACATACATACATACATACATACATACATACATACATAGTCTAAACATGTGCATAAGTCATGGAGTGGCATTTTTTTATAGATGTTTATTTTTCCAGCTGCGTTACCCGCCTTTAAAGCTGTGTCATCGGTTGTGAGTATGTGGATGTGATATTTGCGTCTGAATTTTTTTTTTTTCATAAAGAAAACTTGCGTTATTCTGATCACGTGGCCTAAGACTTCGGAGATGCTGGAGTTTTTAGTTCCGACACAAAATCTCCGCTTGCAACATGCTTGTAACAAGCCAAAGGACATACGTGAAACAAGCGCTGTGAATGTTGCACAGTTTATTGAATGTTTGGGTCCGCTACACGGACAGTTGGGCTGCGTCAATGGACGAATCTCCGTTGCTCAATTTGAAGGTGGCTGGGTGGGCCCTAGAAGCTTTCTTCGGGCCGTGTTGGAAAGTTCCAACATACTCTGAACGTGCCATGAGGGCGCTTAAACTATAGCTGTCACTTCCCCTATTAGTAAGCATTTATAACTGACCTGATTCTTTCCATGACAGAATTGTTGCTTTGTTTTGATCTTGTCATTTTTTTAGTTTGTTATTAGCTATGTTCTATCAATATTGCGAGATGATAGCGAAGTGGGATTTTTCGAGATCAGACAACGATTCATCATGAGTAGATCACGGAACTTCATGTTCTATGAAAATATGAATGCAAATATGCAGTAAAAACTGCTTAAATATGCGCTGAATATTCAAATATATACTATAAAAAATGCAGTTCAAGATGATATTTGGTCTAATCTATATATATATATATATATATATATATATATATATAATTTGAACTGGTAATGGAAATTACGGGAAAACGGCTGAACGGATTTTAATAAATAGCCCCTCATTTTGAAGCTTGGAACCCAAAGTTTTTCGGAAAAATAGTAGTTTTCAGTGAAATGTCAATTTTTAAACATAATTTTCTTATTTTCCAAAATCCATCTGTCGTCAGTTTTGAGAACTAGCTAATTGCATTCAGGAGAAGCGAAGCGAGCATCATCAAGTCGGCCGTGTTGCATTTCAGAATAAAACAAAACACACACTACAGTAAACAATATTACACGAAGGCCATGATCTGCAAGAATGCTGACATATTTAGAGCTCAAATTAAATTGGTTATTAAAAACTTAACTTACTAAAAATAATTTACAGGTTCGATTCTGTGGTGTGTAATTTTCTGGATACAGCTGTGTATTGGATATTAAAATTTGAGGTGGTTTGATGACATTATTACTATTAGAAATGAAATATTATTGTAGTTAATGCCATGCTATGACTATTTTTCATTAATTATACATAATATTAATGCTATATTGATGATATGAAAGGGAAACGTTTTGGGGTTATATAAGTAAATGTAGAGAATAACTTAAATTAGATTTTGATTTCTATATTTTACTGAGTGGCGAAGCAATATAATAGTATATGTTACTGAAAGCTATAAAACGTACGTAAGATAATAATATTATTAAAAATCAAATATTTTTATAGTTATTAATCAAGTGGGGTTGGGTCTTTTTCATATATTTAATGGCGGTGTGGTGTAGATATTTATATGCGTGGTTCTCTTCTTAAGTATTGGTTCGGCAAAGAGAGTATCTTTCATTATTATGGAAGCAAATAAATTTCAGAATGTCTGGTATTCTTCATTGCTAAAAAATAAATCTGAAAAATGTTTATTTGAACGTCTAATGAACTTAGTTTGCAGCATTTGCTGCACAAGCCACTAGTAATATATAAATGAAAATCTAATTTGAACTGGTAATGGAAATTACGGGAGAACGGCTGAACGGATTTTAATAAATAACCCCACATTTTGAAGTTTAGAATCCAAAGTTTTTCAGAAAAATAGTAGTTTTCAGTGAAATGTCAATTTTCGTACATCATTTCCCTATTTTCCAAAATCCATCTGTCGTGAGTTTTGAGAAATAATTGCTTTTCAAATTAAACAAAACACAAACATAGTACAATAAACAATATTATACGAAGGCCATGACCTGCAGGATTGCTGACATATTTAGAGTTCAAGTTCAATTGGTTATTAAAAACTTCAAGGCTTACTAAAAATAATTTACAGGTCTGATTCTCGGTGGGTCTTTTTGTAATTTTGGCGGTGTGGTGAGTACAGCTGTGTTTTGGATATTAAAATCTACAAAACTTGAGGTGGTTTGATGACATTATTACCATTAGAAATTAAATATTGTTGTAGTTAATGTCATGATGTGACTATTTTTCATGAATTATGCATATTAATGCTATATTGATGATATGAAAGTGAAACGTTTTGGGGTTATATAACTAGATGTAGAGAATATATTAAATTAGATCTTCATTTCTATAATTTACTGAGTGACAGCTATATAGTACATAACTACAAAACTTACGTAAGATAATATTGTTATTAAAAATGAAATATTGTTATAGTTATTAATTATGTGGGGTTGGGTCTTTTTCATATACTTAATGGCGGTGTGGTTAGATATTTATATGCGTCATTCTCTTCAGTATTGGCTCGAGAGAGCGCAAAAGTTACATTTCTTAAGGAAACACCAAAAGGTGTTACTTACTGATAAAATAAGAGACCTACAAAATTTTGTAGTCTCCCGATCATTTCAGCAAGATCTCTTAGCAGGATAAAATGATTTAACCCTTTAAATTTCAAGCTCTATATGCAGCAGCTATACCAAGATGCTATGTCTATTGTTCGAAAGCATAGCAAACCTGACACTGTTTTTAACTTTCACTTACAATCCTCAATGACCTGAAATAGCTATTGCTTTGCTCCCACATGAAAAACCCACTGATCGTCCTGACATTGTTACTTGCGTTTTCGCGTTGAAACTCAGAAACTGAAGGTCATAAGTTCAAGAAAATGCCTTTGGCATAAAAAAGCATTCAGTGGGAGTATGTTTCATTATAATTGAAGCAAATAACTTTCAAAATGTCTGGAATTTTTCATTGAAAATAAATCTGAAAAAATTTTATTTCAACGTCTAATGAACTTAGTTTGCAGCATTTGCTGCACAAGCCACTAGTAATAATTTAAAGTAATAATTATTGCCATCAAGCCATTATCATTTTTATTAAATAGATTTTTTTTTTTTCTATAAATGCGTCAGTTACTCATTTTACACACATTTTTAATTGTTACATTTTTTTTAATTTTCTAATTTCCAGATTTCTTTTAACTTCATTCATGTAATTATTATGGTAATAAGCAACCCACGATTTCGCCAGGTTCTCTACTGTGAAACTTCTCCTCTTTTCTGTCACAGTTAGTTTAATGCCCAGAACGATCTCTCGACTCATATTATGTGACTGGTGCATGTTGTAAGCTTGGTTGTGCAGTAAAACTTGTTGAAATGAAGATTTACACTCCACGAGACTTCATTGTAGCAGGTGTTGAAATACATTCAGTTTTGTTTCTATGAAATCAGAGGACACTAGCAGCATTATCGTCGCAGTAAATTCATGACCTTAGGCTTATTGTAAAGGGGAATTAGGATGTAAATTGTAATTACTTAAATATGTTTATGCTCGACCATGCCAAAATGTAGTAATTATACACCTGGTAGCAGTCCTTTAATGCCATTAAAGTTCAGGTGTTCAGCCAATGACAAGTCAGCTTTGTACAGTTATATCGATTATTCTCGGATATGCAATCGAAAGACAATTAGCGAAAAGTCACGGAGGCTGGAAAATTAATACTGTCGCAGAAGGTTATGTTCTGTTACTATAATAATTAGCGTTAATTGTAAATAATATTCAAATAAATTCAATTCGTCATCTCGTTTTTCAATTCTAAATCAATTTCCAGGTTATACATTCTCTGCATTACATCAAGGTCAATGACATTATTGTTCCTCGGAAAAAATCAATACTTTCGCGTCTGCGCACATCTCACAATTCAGGTCAGTTCGCACATAACCATAAGAAGACCTAATTTTAAATAATTCCAAGTTAGAAATATGGTCGTGCATAAAAAGTCATATGAAACTTGCCTATGATGGTAATTAAGACGCTCGTATGAAAATTATGAAACTTGCTTGCGCTCGTTTCATAAACAATCATTCTTGCGTCTTAATTACTACCATTATAGGCTCGTTGCATAATGTACTAATCATGTTTAGTTAATATTTCATTATATGTAAGCTCCTTAATGTGCATGAAAACGATTTTATATTTAAGTACAGTGGATTCTCCTAAGTTCGACAGAACAGAATTGAAAGTTCTGATCAATAAGGGTAGTGGGTGTGGCAGGTGAAATGAATACAAATTCTTATTGGTTATCCATCAACGAATACAGTAATGTACTTGAATTTCCTGCCCGCCCCGAGATTTGTGTATGCGCTTCTAGTACCACAGTGGGTTTCGACAGTTCCGTCTCACAAACGGCACAATTCTCAAATAGAAAAAGAAGAGTTCATAAATTTAAAATCAGTGATCAATATGGATGTCCTAATCAATAAAATATTCTGTTTTCCTTTAACAAAAGTATCACTACAAGACACAGGACCAATTTCCATTCAAATGGCAAACCCATTTCTTAGTGCTCGTATAGGGGCGTGTCTAATTCTCCTACGTAAGCAGTCGAACTATAGGATGTCGAACTTGATTTCTTTCGAACTTAAAAGCTTCCACTGCATTACCATTAATTTTACTACTTTTGCTAGTCCTGTTGTTTCAATGTATATTTCTCTTCTGGTAGTGTGGAAGAGAAGGCCTCATGGCCTTAACTCTACCAGAATAAATAAATAAATAAATAAATAAATAAGTAAGTAAACAAATAAGTAAGTAAGTAAATAAATAAGTAAGTAAATAAATAAGTAAATGAGTAAAGAAGTAAGTAAATAAGTAAATATTTAAATAAATAAGTGAATATTTAAATAAATAAGTAAATATTTAAATAAATAAGTAAATATTTAAATAAATAAGTAAATATTTAAATAAATAAGTAAATATTTAAATAAATGTAAATATTTAAATAAATGAATAAATAAGTGAATAAAAATAAATAAAAATTAATTAATTAAATACGTTACTTTATTGTTACAGGTGTCTAAGCCTTATGTTAAAGTGGAAAATGATCCAATTCATACACATTGTCGTCGCGGCAGTTTCATTTCTTAACAGTAATTAACTAATAATTGGTTTTATTTCTCAAATATTTTCTATATTTACTGGAACTAATTATTAATTATTATTAATTATTATTATTATTATTATTATTATTATTATTATTATTATTAGAGAGAAATTTTAAAATTAGATATTAAATAATGGAAAACAAGGGAAATTGTTAATAGGCTATAAGCATTTAAATATGCAAAATAAAAAAGTATGCATTTAAAACCAATAAAGCACCACGTATGAGGCAATTAGGCCAGGAGACAATGGGATAGGTGGCCAGTTTCTTTTCCCCCTTCATTTCATACATATTTCATTTCATAAGTAGATGTAGACTACATATATTATCAGCCAGACGCTCAATCAGAGACAAATACTTATTTAAGGCGCTGCAAATTCATATCGGAGTTTTGTCCATCTTTTTCCTCTACTTTTTAACGTGAAACATTTAAGGGCTTAACTTTCGAGAAAAACAGTATGCTCACACTTTCTGTCATTATTTATAGTAGGCCTTGGACGAATGAAATTATAATGTATTTAAAAGAAAATAGTTTCCAATCCAAACAGCCGTTATAAAACATAAATGGGAAACAAATGAATGTGACAACACAATGGATTCATTGTTTTTCGTCCACAAATAAAATGAGGAAGCAATTGAAGAGGTGGATTTTGAAGTGCCGCAAGTCCTTTTTTAAGATTTTAACTTATAACTGTAATACGATGAAAGAGTAATGGAACGGAGAAAAATTCTCTCCGGCGCCGGGATTTGAACCCGGGTTTTCAGCTCTACGTGCTGATGCTTTATCCACTAAGCCACACCGGATACAACCCCGGCGTCGGACAGAATTGTCTCTGATTGAGTTCCAACTCTTGGGTTCCCTCTAGTGGCCGCCCTCTGCACTACGTCATAGATGTCTATGACTAGTTGGCCGGGATCCGACGGAATAAGCGCCGTCTTAAATCACTTCGTGATTTACGCATATCATATATTATTTCAATGTACAGAAGTACATATGATATTTCCATGTAGATATTCTGCGTCATCATACGATGAAAGAGTAATGTATCCGGTGTGGCTTAATGGATAAAGCATCAGCACGTAGAGCTGAAAACCCGGGTTCAAATCCCGGCCCCGGAGAGAATTTTTCTCAGTTCCATTACTCTTTCATCGTATGATGACGCAGAATATCTGCATGGAAATATCATATGTACTTCGGTACATTGAAATAATATATTTATAACTGTAAGTTTATTTAACAGACTCTCCTAAGTCTTCACTTAGTGTCTGCATATGTTTTTTTTTCTTTCAAACAGATCTTAGTGCATCAAATTTATTTTATCAATTTTTGTTATCTTTCTCATTACTTTTCACTTGGACTTAGGCCAGTTTGGAATCCATTTCTTCAATTACTTGACTTTCTTAAATTAAATGAAGGAAATATGAAGACAGATATGAAAACGAAATATTAAACTTTTATTTGAAATCGTTTTCATGTTCATTTTTATTCAATTTATTCTCAGTTTGTTTTTCATTTATCTTGCTTTTCTTTCTTTACTTTCTCCTGTTTTTACTTCTCCTTCTCATTTCATTCCTTTCGTTTCGTTGTGCAAAAGCTAACCATATGTTGTGCTGATAGATTTTTTTTTTTATCTTTGTTATGTACTTCCGCCCATAATAACGTAACATTACATCTTATGTTACAATAAAAAAAAACTTTAACATCAGTACACTGGTACAGTTTCCAATAAGGGATGGCGATAGCTAGTACCAACATTTTTGCGACATATCTCACATTGGGACAGGGCCGTGCTTGTCTGCATTGGGATCAATATCACAAGCCATAGCGTGCCGCAGGCTCGCGACACAAAAATCATAATTCAAGGTACAAACACTCTGATGGATTTGTCCAAATGTCCTCTCTGCACAGAAATTTCTACGACTTGCAAGACTAGCTTACGTGGGGAATTGTCGGCATTGTCGGGTTTTGCGCCATAAATCGGAACAGTTTGAAGTATTCTGCTTCCTGAATGAATGCAATGGCTTGATTCTTTGTAACAAATATGTGGCGATTTTTCCTGTGAAACTCCTTTCCAAACCAGCATTTTCAAGTCGCTCATATTGAAATATGTTATCTAGATATCTGTGGATAATCTAGTTGCACATGTGGATATAAGGTCTTCGCAACCGGTTTGATTGTGAGATTGAAGTTTAGATTTGTTTTTTTGAACAGGAAGATTAGTATATATATTCTTCGACTTCTTTTGTCTTGTATTATCTTATTTTTTATTAATTTAACAGTTGCTAGAAATTAATTAGGATAATAATTTACAATAAATTTACGATAAATATGTTGAATAAAATTTAGAAACTGCTTGTAGCAACATTGTTTTACGGAAAACTGTGTAATGGCGTCAGAAATTTCAACCCACAGAAATTTAAATTACATTCTAGTGAAAATTTTATTTTATTTAGGTTATGTATTTATTTTGCTTATAACTCTGACATAAAACGTAATATAAACAAATAAAACTTTAGCTCACCCCTGAAAGAGTAGAACTCCTGCTCAGGGGCGAATTCCTGAATTCAAATTAAGAAGTATATAATAAAATTTGTCTTCTATCTACTACACAATAAGAATATATAAATTTAAATTTACAATTTTTCATTATTTATAAAATCCATGCATAACTTTTGAAATTTAATACTAGAACTGTTAGAATTGACAAGATTAGGATATTTAAATATAAATTTGTTACATATATTCTTGAGCCTAAATTATTACTATGATTAAATACTGTAGCAGTGTTGCATTTTGATTCAAACAATCTTAAAGAATTCATACATTTTGTTTCATAACTATGAGAATGCAATTCAAAATTATTTAGATTTTTATGTATGAATTTTATTAATACAATATATTAAATTTGTCTTATTTCAAGAACATTAAAGTCTAAAAACAATTTTTGAGATGGAAAATCAATAGGTTTATGAAGACATAGGCCTATTTTAATCATTTTCTTCTGTAATAAATACAGACGTGGACAAATTATTAACAAAATTGACGATTTTTATGATAATTCCATTTACAAAATTTGACTTTTCAATTTAGACTACAGTTGAAAATGTTGCATATTTCTATAATTACAGTAGATATAAATATGCAAAAATGTAGGCTATTCTAAATTGAAGAGTCAAATTTTGTAAAAGGTATATAATAAAATCTTCAATTTTGCTAATAATTTGTAAATATGCAAAAATGTCAACTGCAGTTTAAAGTGAAGAGTCAAATGTTGTAAAAATATATATATAATATAAATATTCAGTTTTGCTAACAATTTGGACATATACAAAATGTCACCTGTAGTCCAAATTGAAGAGTCGAATTTTGTAAAAATATACAAAAAAAATCTTCACTTTTGCTAATAATTTGTAAATATGCAAAAATATCAATTGTAGTCTAAATTGAAGAGTCAAATTTTGTAAAAATATACAATACAAATCTTCAATTTTTCTAATAATTTGGAAATACGCAAAGATGTCAACTGTAGTCTAAATTGAAGAATCATATTTTGTAAAAATATATAATAAAAATCTCCAATTTTGCTAATAATTTGTCCACGTCTGTAAAGCAGATTTTTTTGTTTTTTTTTTTACAAAACCTTCTCAACATGTCGTAGACTTTCACATAGAACACGCTTAAGCATCTCGAGAGAGATAATAGCATTACTTAGGAAACTGATGGGGTTACTTTTGCGATCACAAAAAGGCCTTTCTCGTAGAATGCAGAAATAGGAAGTTCGTATTATTTCACTACAGGTTAAATTAATTCACTTTCACATGATTTGTAAGAAATACTTTGCGAACACAAACATCTTTGGTAACATGGTAAATAACTGAATTATTGCAAAAGATGGGTAATTATAATATGTAATGTTTATTAGGCTATGTTTACTTTTATGACTTCAAAATGAGATAATTAAACTTATTTTGGTGCAAAACATTTTATCAAATTAAGTAAGTTAGGAAGACCTCTAATTAATGCAGCATGTGTGTCTACTGAAACCAAAGTTTCTGAGTGCTGTAAAGACAAACTTCATGAAACGTACGACACTGGAGGAAATAAACACCCGGTCTCAAAATCGGCGGAACAAGAAGCTTACGACACACACACTAGCGTGTAATTCAGCGTTTACACTTGACGAATGCATACGAGAGATAGAGAGAGAAAGTGTGTTCCGCTGCTTTCTGAATCTGTAGTTACACGTTTCGGATGTCTTCATTCCTGGAAAGGAATGGCAGCAGGAGTGATCCTAATATAATGACGAAAAGAAATAAATCTTTGCTTATGCCTGGGACTACGAATGACATAGTCCAGAGTCAGATTTTTAAGAAAAACAATTTTGTCCGGGTTCATTTCATACACATAGGAAGCTAATAGTAAAATATTATAAAATGTTTAAACAAATGATAGAAATATACGCTGAATAAATAATGATACCGCACCTAATAGCATCTGTCCTCTAATAGTAATATACGTTACAAGAGCGGTATGTTGACGTTTTCATGTTGGAGGAAAAGATTGAAAAAGCGAAACGTAGTTGAGCTTTTTTAATTTCCGAGAACATGAAAACAAACATACCGCTCGTGTATCTTACATTATTTTGTGCGAAGATCGTTTATTACATACCTGAAAGACGAATTTCTAATTAGTTGCAATGAAATCTCCATGTTGGTTTTTGTTTAATGACGGCAACTTCGGAAAACCAAAATATCTTTCTTCAACATTGTTGCTATAAAATGTTTTCTGTGTTTACTATACTCCAGCAGGACGTGATATACGTCTGTTTCCCCCAGTCTATAAATGCGAACTTAAAACAAACGGTAAGGTTAGGCCTATGTAATGATTTATTTTAATTTTAATATTTTATATAACATATTGCAGTAATAACATCGGCATCTGGAATCTTGTTGATTTTTTCACGGCTTCCTTAATGTTAGGGCCTACTTGTATCAGGAATGCAATAAGTTTCGTGGAGTTGTAGACTTTACTTAATTTTTGCAAATATTTAAAAACAATAATTAACAGTGCAATTTAGGTGAAATTGCAGTGGTAAGTTTCCAATTTATAATTATTACTATGTTAAACGTCTCTAAAAATAATATGTTAAAAGCCTAAAGCAGTAAAATGAATGTCGCGCTTAAGCGGTAAGAAGAGGGAAATTGTTATGTGTGTTACGTTGGGAATACTGAATGTGGTATTTCACACTTACCGGGTATTGGTTCTGTGCGGAAAACAAGCAAATACGCACGATCTCGCACGAAATGTTTTTGTGGCTTAGGATTATGTAATTTCTCACGGGGCGTGGCAATTACGCACGAGCCAACATTTTATCTGCCAGAAACTCATCAACTGCACACGGCGGTCAGTTGGGATATCAGTGGGTCTATGTCAACTATGCGTGGCAGTCAGTTCTGATTATATATCAGCTGCGCGAAGGGGTCAGTTCTTGCATTTTTCGTCCCGTTTTTCAGAGACTTAGGACTCTCTATTTTATGAATGGTTAAAAATCCCGAACAGGGTACTTGCCAAGAAATTAAAAAACTGGGTACGTGTCAAGAAGTTAAAATGATAATACCCGAATTGGATACTTGTCAAACAATTATTTCTTATAATAATAATAATAATAATAATAATAATAATAATAATAATAATAATAATAATAATAATAATAATAATAATAATATAAAACCTCTCGTTCTTTCCTACCCAAAGAAATTAATTCTGTACCTTGAACTTGAAAAGAAAGTAAATTGAATTAAACTTTTCAGAATTTTGTTTTTGTCTGATGCCAGTTATCAATGTAGTTATTGAGATTGATATGATTTTAATCACAGTTAAACATCACAAACCATATGTGGGCATTTTTAACGTAAAGATATCCGTATTGAAGAACGAGTACAGTAGAAACCCGATTATTCGTCACCCTATTAACCGATTGCTGGATTATCCGTCTGCCTTTCTCTCGCTTAGCACGTTATTTTTTCTAGAGTGTGTCATTACAAGCCTTTATCCCTATACAGTATTGTCTACTGTTAGAGTTGTACCGTATATATTCAAAAGTCTTCTACGGGTGTCAAAACAATTCTTGTGCTAAGCATCGAAAGAAATTCGTAGGCCTAAATAGTTGAGTGGTTTGGGGAAAGAAAAACTGTGTCTCATTTCGTATCAGAATACGAGATTGGAGTGTAAAGTATGTACAGCTCATGCATTTTGTCAAGACACTCGCGATGTGCAGTAGGGGAACAACGTTTCTGTGTAGGGGGTTGGAGTAGAAGGGAAGGTCGAGTGTGTGGTTCAAGGCAAAGGCTAATCCATTCCTCTATAATTCGCAAAGGGGATTGGAGTAGAAGGGAAGGTCGAGTGTGTGTCCACCGAGTTCAAGGCAAAGGCTAATCCATTCCCCTATAATTCGTAAAGGGGATTGGAGTAGAAGGGAAGGTCGAGTGTGTGTCCACCGAGTTCAAGGCAAAGGCTAATCCATTCCCCTATAATTCGTAAAGAGGATTGGAGTAGAAGGGAAGGTCGAGTGTGTGTCCACCAAGTTCAAGGCAAAGGCTAATCCATTCCCCTATAATTCGTAAAGGGGATTGGAGTAGAAGAGAAGGTGGTGTGTGTCCACCGAGTTCAAGGCAAAGGCTAATCCATTCCCCTATAATTCGTAAAGGGGTTGGAGTAGAAGGGAAGGTCAGTGTGTGTAGAGTTCAGGCATGTAAAGGCTAATCCATTCCCCTATAATTCGTAAAGAGGATTGGAGTAGAAGGGAAGGTCAGTGTGTGTCCACCGAGTTCAAATAAAAGGCTAATTTCCATTACCCTATAATTGTAAAGAGGGTTGGAGTAGAAGGGAAGGTCGAGTGTGTGTCCACCGAGTTCAAGGCAAAGGCTAATCCATTCCCCTATAATTCGTAAAGGGATTGGAGTAGAAGGGAAGGTCGAGTGTGTGTCCACCGAGTTCAAGGCAAAGGCTAATCCATTCCCTATAATTCGTAAAGGGGGTTGGAGTAGATGGGAAGGTCGAGTGTGTGTCCACCGAGTTCAAGGCAAAGGCTAATCCATTCCCTATAATTCGTAAAGGGGTTGGAGTAGAAGGGAACGTCGAGTGTGTGTCCACCGAGTTCAAGGCAAAGGCTAATCCATTCTCCTATAATTCGTAAAGGGGTTGGAGTAGAAGGGAAGGTCGAGTGTGTGGTTCAAGGCAAAGGCTAATCCATTCCTCTATAATTCGCAAAGGGGATTGGAGTAGAAGGGAAAGTGTGTGTCCACCGAGTTCAAGGCAAAGGCTAATCCATTCCCCTATAATTTAAAGGGATTGGAGTAGAAGGGAAGGTCAGTGTGTGTCCACCTGAGTTCAACAAAGACTAATCCATTCCCTATAATTCGTAAAGAGGATTGCCAGTAGAAGGGAAGGTCCTTTTGTGTCCACCAAGTTCAAGGCAAAGTCTTCAAAGTCCATTCCCCTATAATTCGTGTTAAAAGGGGATTGGAGTAGAAGGAAAAAGTGTGTGTCCACCGAGTTAGGCAAAGGCTAATCCATTTATAATTCTAAAGGGGTTGGATGGAAGGGAATCGATTTTGTGTCCACCGAGTTCAAGGCAAAAGGCTAATCCATTACCCCTATAATTCGTAAAGAGGATTGGAGTAGAAGGGAAGGTCGAGTGTGTGTCCACCGAGTTCAAGGCAAAGGCTAATCCATTACCCTATAATTCATAAAGAGGATTGGAGTAGAAGGGAAGGTCGATGTGTGTCCACCGAGTTCAAGGCAAAGGCTAATCCATTTTATATCATTTAAAGGGATTGGAGTAGAAGGGAAGGTCGAGTGTGTGTCCACCGAGTTCAAGGCAAGGCTAATCCATTCCCCTATAATTCAACCCGCGGGGATTCGAACTGGTAGATGGGAAGGTCGAGTGTGTGTCCACCGAGTTCAAGGCAAAGGCTAATCCATTTTTTAATTCGTAAAGGGGTTGGAGTAGAAGGGAACGTCGAGTGTGTGTCCAAGTTCAAGGCAAGGTCATCCATTCTCTATAATTTCGATAAAGGGGTTGGAGTAGAAGGGAAATCAAAAAAAGTGTGTGGTTTTAATCCATTAGTTATTAATTTCGTAAAAGTAGAAGGGAAGGTAAAGTGTGTGTCCACCGAGTTCAAGGCAAAGGCTAATCCATTTCCCTATTTTTTCGTCCAAAGGGGTTGGAGTAGAAAGGAAGGGAGTGTGTGTCCACCGAGTTCAAGGTAAAGGCTAATCCATTCCCCTATAATTGTAAAGGGGATTGGAGTAGAAGGGAAGGTCGAGTGTGTCCACCGAGTTCAAGGCGTAAAGGCTAATCCATTCCCCTATAATTCGTAAAGAGGATTGGAGTAGAAGGGAAGGTCAATGAGTGTGTGTCCACCGAGTTCAAGGCAAAGGCTAATCCATTCCCCTATAATTCAAAAAGGGGTTGGAGTAGAAAGGAAGGTCAGTGTGTGTCCACCGAGTTCAAGGCAAAGGGTAATCCATGCCCTATAATTCGTAAAGGGGTTGGAGTAGAAGGGAAGGTCGAGTGTGTGTCCACCGAGTTCAAGGCAAAGGCTAATCCATTCCCCTATAATTCGTAAAGGGGGTTGGAGTAGAAGGGAAGGTCGAGTGTGTGTCCACCGAGTTCAAGGCAAAGGCTAATCCATTCCCCTATAATTCGTAAAGGGGGTTGGAGTAGAAGGGAAGGTCGAGTGTGTCCACCGAGTTCAAGGCAAAGGCTAATCCATTCCCCTATAATTCGTAGGTATAATCATCCGATCTCGTGGGCAGCTCTTTAGGAAGAGTGGGGGAGTGTCTGGACATAATGCATGAGTTGTAAATCTACAACACGAGACATCCACTATTCCTATCTTCCCACAGACAGCCAATACAAGGAGTTTCCTTTTCCTTAAGAATCCGTCGTTAACAACAGTCTTCAATTAGTGGACTTCTGATTCACTATTTACCGTGTTAAATACAAGACCATGGAGGAAATTACAAAAGTGTCTGTGTTATTCTCTAAATTTACGAAAATCTCTTTGATGGTACGGATTATCCGATTTTTTCGATTAACAGTTCAGCCCAACCCCTTCATTACCACGGATAATAGAGGTTCTACTGTATGCCTAAAACTAATGATAACAGAAGACGTATTTATGTCAAGCTCTTCGTAACCAAGGAATCGCTGTTACTTTTCTTATCTAATGTCGAGTACCGATGAAATTGATGATACCGAGATGATATTTCGATGTTGTGAATCCGAGAATTCGCAAAATGATTTTATATCATTTGTCTTGTAGTTGGAAAAATCGCCAGATAACCCTAACAGATCATAATCAACCCGCGCTGGATTCGAACTGGTCCCCAGAGCACGAGCCTGCTACATCCCCGGTAGCAAGAAAGTTTTTGAGAGGCGCTGTAATAAGTGTGTGCTAATTGTAAAGTTTTTATTTCTCATGGTCATCGTTTCTACTTAATTTCCGATACTTAAAAGTAACAAATACAAAAAAATTGTAATGGTTTTTATTCCTTAGTTATTAAATTTAATCCAAGTACGAACAGTTTAAGTTGTAACTGTCTCGTTTTTCGCCCTACAGGACAGGTTTTATAGCCTTTATTATTTTTTCCAAAGGGATTGGAGTGGTTATGGGGATTATATTCACCCCCATTCCAATGAAGTTTCTAATAACGGTATTGTTATTTGTTGTGTCGGCCGTTAGATGTCCCTAGCGTCTGCCGTATAAGACTCTTGCAATTATAACAAACCCGTAATCCTTCGCACGCTGCTAGATTCCCCAATGGTGTATGTTCCCCGAACATTACTTGATTAAATCAAAACAGGGGGTTGGATGGGGGCGGTTGTTGTAACTTTTATTTACCACTGCACACGGATCAAGAAAGGGTTTGCCGTTACTGTGGCTTTGGAGCATTGAAATGGAGTCTACGAACAGTTATTACAGGGATTAGTTGATCAGACGGCGCGCTCCCATAAGTGAACATGTGTTTCTTGTACCGTCTGGAACTTTTGTATGTACTCCACCGTGCTCACTTAGCGGAACATACCAGTTAATTAGTCACTTTTTAAAAGTGAGTTTATTTCAGTACTAGCCATATCCGTGCCCTTCGCTGCACTGTTACAAATAAATTTATTTAATTTATTTAAAATTTTATTTACTTTACTAGCCATATCCGTGCCCTTCGCTGCACTGTTACAAATAAATTTATTTAAAATTTTATTTACTTTACTAGCCATACCCGTGCCCTTCGCTACACTGTTACAAATACATTTATTTAATTTATTTGAAATTTTATTTACTTTACTAGCCATACCCGTGCCCTTCGCTGAACTGTTACAAATACATTTATTTAATTTATTTGAAATTTTATTTACTTTACTAGCCATACCCGTGCCCTTCGCTGAACTGTTACAAATACATTTATTTAATTTATTTAAAATTTTATTTACTTTACTAGCCATACCCGTGCCCTTCGCTGCACTGTTACAAATAATTTATTTAATTTAAAATTTTATTTACTTTACTAGCCATACCCGTGCCCTTCGCTGAACTGTTACAAATAATTTATTTAATTTAAATTTTATTTACTTTACTAGCCATACCCGTGCCCTTCGCTGCACTGTTACAAATAATTTATTTAATTTAAAATTTTATTTACTTTACTAGCCATACCCGTGCCCTTCGCTGAACTGTTACAAAAATTTATTTAATTTATTTGAAATTTTATTTACTTTACTAGCCATACCCGTGCCCTTCGCTGAACTGTTACAAAAATTTATTTAATTTATTTAAAATTTTATTTACTTTACTAGCCATACCCGTGCCCTTCGCTGAACTGTTACAAAACATTTATTTAATTTATTTAAAATTTTATTTACTTTACTAGCCATACCCGTGCCCTTCGCTGCACTGTTACAAATACATTTATTTAATTTATTTAAAATTTTATTTACTTTACTAGCCATACCCGTGCCCTTCGCTGCACTGTTACAAATAATTTATTTAATTTATTTGAAATTTTATTTACTTTACTAGCCATACCCGTGCCCTTCGCTGAACTGTTACAAATAATTTATTTAATTTATTTGAAATTTTATTTACTTTACTAGCCATACCCGTGCCCTTTGCTGCACTGTTACAAATAATTTATTTAATTTATTTGAAATTTTATTTACTTTACTAGCCATACCCGTGCCCTTCGCTGAACTGTTACAAATACATTTATTTAATTTATTTGAAATTTTATTTACTTTACTAGCCATACCCGTGCCCTTCGCTGCACTGTTACAAATACATTTATTTAATTTATTTGAAATTTTATTTACTTTACTAGCCATACCCGTGCCCTTCGCTGCACTGTTACAAATAAATTTATTTAATTTATTTGAAATTTTATTTACTTTACTAGCCGTACCCGTGCCCTTCGCTGCACTGTTACAAATAAATTTATTTAATTTATTTGAAATTTTATTTACTTTACTAGCCATACCCGTGCCCTTCGCTGAACTGTTACAAATACATTTATCTAATTTATTTGAAATTTTATTTACTTTACTAGCCATACCCGTGCCCTTCGCTGCACTGTTACAAATACATTTATTTAATTTATTTGAAATTTTATTTACTTTACTAGCCATACCCGTGCCCTTCGCTGAACTGTTACAAATAAAATTTATTTAATTTATTTAAAATTTTATTTACTTTACTAGCCATACCCGTGCCCTTCGCTGCACTGTTACAAATAAATTTATTTAAAATTTTATTTACTTTACTAGCCATACCCGTGCCCTTCGCTGCACTGTTACAAATAAATTTATTTAATTTATTTAAAATGTTATTTACTTTACTAGCCATACCCGTGCCCTTCGCTGCACTGTTACAAATTAATTTATTTAATTTATTTAAAATTTTATTTACTTTACTAGCCGTACCCGTGCGGTCCGCTGCACCTGTTAGAAATAAATATAAAGTAATTACATAATTAAAATAGGACATTTGATCCAGGAAACATTCGTGTTTGATAGAAGGATAAATAGTTTATTATGTTACTTAATTTAAATTGTATTAAAAAATTAAAATGTGATCATTTTGATCCAGGACCACTCTTTTGGTCAAAGGTAAAAAGGTATCCCCGTAACATGCCATGAAGGCATTTGGGGGTAGAGCCCCATGCTTTCCATGACCTCGGCACTAGAATGAAGTGGTGTGGTCGGCACCACGCTCTGGCCGCCTTTTACCCCCGGGAAAGACCCGGTACTCAATTTTATAGGAGGCTGAGTGAACGTCGGTGCCGTTCTGAAAGTTGGGCAACGAGAAAAAATCCTGTCACCACCTGGTATCGAACCCCGGACCTTCCAGTTCGTAGCCAGCTGCTCTACCAACCGAGCTACCCGGCCGCCAACTCATTTGGTCATAGAAATTATTTTAGGAAATACAGGAAACGAATGCCTATCAAGTTTTCTGTGCATAAGAAGCTATTTTAATCTTACCTGTCCTCGATTCACTCAGAAGTTCCTGTAATAACATTATAGCATTATGTCCATCTAGAGAAACTACACTTTCCAATGGTGAATTAATAATTAAATATACAAACCGGTTAATTTAGCTTTCGATATTACTTCATACAAACACAGAAACATTCTCTGTAGGTTGTTTCATAGCTTTCGATTGTTGTTGTCCAAGGCCCATTATAGACGAAGTCATTTGTTTTTTTTATTTCATTACACCATTACACCGTCTTAGATGGCGTTGTTATTGTAATTTTGAAACTCATTTTTCTCATTAAATATCAGTCCTATCAAAATTTTGCATAGAATAAAACTTATCGGAAATTATTTGTAAAGAAACTTTTGTTATGTAATATTTTTCATGAAAATTAATAATAAGGGAGATATTTCGATTTATTTAATTCAAGCCCCCTTATAACCCCCCTTATAAATAAAATATTTTGAATGCCATGTAACCTGAATTCTAAGTTACAACGAACTTAATTTATATTCCAATTTTCATATAAATCGGTTCAGCCATTATCATGTGAAAAGGTAACAAACATCCAGACAGACAGACAGACATACAAACAAACATTTCAAAAAGCGATTTTCGGTTTCAGGGTGGTTAATTATATATGTTAGGACCAATTATTTTTGGAAAATCGAAAATTACCAGAAAAATTTCGGCTACAGATTTATTATTAGTATAGATTTAACTAGCTAGCTAGTGAGTACAAATTAAAATTATAAAACAAAAATGTTTCTAGCCACTACCGTAAGAGCCAGGCTCGTGTACGGTGTGATCTTAGCCAATAATAATAATAATAATAATAATAATAATAATAATAATAATAATAATAATAATAATAATAATAATCCGTGGCGCTACAGCCCGTGAAGAGCCTAGACCGACCAGCCGGCTGCTGACCTCATGCCCACATGCCGAAGCAGAGGTGGACGATCATCCAACCAGAATGGAGGTATCGTGTGGTTAGCACGATGATCCCGCCCAGCCGTTATACCTGGTATTCGCAACCGGATTTCGCTACCTATCGTAGCTCCCCAAGTGCATCACGATGCTGTGTGGGCACCGGTCCCATACACTGTCCGAAATTTCATGAGAAAATTTCTTCCCCCATGACAACTCGAACCAGCGCGCATTCCGTAACGCGAGTCCTAGGCAGGATGCCTTAAACCACGACGCCGGACCTTAGCCAGTAATATAACATAAAATTTACAGGGACAGTTTACTAAATACAGTACTTAACTTAATTCAAACCAATAAATAACACACAATAGCAAAAAAAAAAAAAAAAAAAAGAGCATATTTAATATAAATTGACAATCAGACAGAAGCTAGTGATATTCATTAAAAACATGAATATAGTCGACAGAAATAAAAGATAAAAAATACACACATTTTTTAATATTACATATCATGAATAATTTTATAAATTTCTTTTTTTAAAGCTTCAATTTTAAAATATTTCAAATTTGTAAAATGGTTTGTAATTTTATTATAAAGGCTTGGGCCGAAACTAGCACCATGTTTAAGAGATGCACTTGTATGACATTTAGGCTCAATTAATGGGAAAGTAGACTTTTATCTTCGAGTACGATATTCATGTCGATTAGATTTATGTTTTATTTGATTTCTGTGGTAGGAAGTTAGTAAACTACATTTACACATTTCTTCAATAGTTCATACTTTAAAATCTGTATAAATTAAATTTGTTGGGTAAGCCATATTTTTGGTTAGACAAATTTTATTAATCTTCTGTGTATTAATGGATTAAGTACAGCTGATGCTACTCTACCCCAATTTATTATAACATATTGTATTAATGATTGTACTAAAACTAAACTAAAAATATTATTATTCTCACTGAGTCCTTGGTGATAAAATTTCGAAGTATTATGAATTTATAAATTGTCTTTCTTATACTTGTACACATAAAATCAGTTTATCCCAATGTAAATGCTGATCTATAATAATTCCTAAATATTTGACTTGTGTGGAGGGTATTAGATATGGGCAATTACAATACTTATTATTTGTTAATACATTTACATGAAATATTATGTATTAGTAAGTGATACTTATTCAACCTTTCGTTGTTAAAGAAAATGGAATATACAGTAGAACCCCGATTATCCGTCACCCTATTAACCGATTGGCGGATTATCCGACTGTCTATTTTCGCTCTTTTTTTTTTCTTCAGAAATAAACAACTTAAATGAAATACTGTTTTGTACATCATATTAGTAGGTTCTACATATGGTTTTGCTGCAGAGTGTTATTACAAGCCCTTATCGTTACACAGCATTGTCTACAGTTCGAATTGGCGTTCTATAATATAACTTGTGTATAAAATGTCTCCTACGGGTGTTAACAGAAAACGAGTTGTGCTAAGTATCGAAAAAAATGAAAATAATTTAATTATTTGAAAAAAGAGAAACTGTGGCTCATCTCGCAGCAGAATACGAGATTGGAGTTACAACTGCGCGATTTAATAAAACAAACAAGGAGAAAGTGTAAAAAAGTATGTAAACCTACAACATGGGGTCTCCTTTATTCCTATCTTTCCTGAGACAGGCATTACAAAGGGCTTCCTTGTCTCTTAAAATCCCGTCGTTGAAAACCAGACTTAAATTAGTGAACTTCTGATCCACTGCCTAGCGAGTTAAATACAAGACCATGGAGGAAATTACAAAATCTTTCATGGTACGGATTATCCGATTTTTTCGATTAACCGTTTAGTCCATCCCCTTCATTACCACGGATAATAGAGGTTCTACTTTAGGTAGTTTTATTAGTATTTAAGGAATGAATCCTATAGTTCCAAAACATGTCTTATCCACTTTTGATTTTTTTTTCAAATCAAGAAAAACATTTTCCCATTTTTTATGTTAAAATAGTAATTTTTCACAATTGAAAATAAATATTTTATAGTACAAGGTGAGCCAATAAAAGGGCGATTTTCAGATTCGTGTCTTTTCGGCTGTTGTCGGGAATTTTAATTGTTACATGCAACAATCTGTTCTATAAAATAACAGTTCCGACTGACATTAATCTGTAGCATATATTGTCTTTCAGTACGTAGGTATATTTCGAAATTTCACTATTACAACACATACGTGCCCCTAAACATGCCTTAGCAGCCCTCGTATAAGGCCGTCAAGAGAGCCGTCAGGATTGTTGAGGAAGTCAATAGAACTCGGTTATTGACTGAATTAGCAGTGAGACTCGGTGGAGCGACGGTGCTCATAACTTGATGAAGACAAATCAGAGGGGCGAGCACCCTCGTGGATGAGTTCGGAAAGTCATGTAATTAAACTGGTGTGGGTGGTGAGGAACAGCTGTGCCCTGGACCCTGAGGCGCGCTAGGTCGACGCTCGTGCTTCAGACGGTAGATGTTGCAACTCTGTGGATACCCTCGATAGATTGTCGAATTTTCTAACGTCATAGCCCAGGTAGTGGCGTTTATGTATAGAAAATGAACTAATCTGGGTTCGCAAACCTTTAGGAAAATGAACGAATACAGTATTTGCCTTCCATATTAGGCATTTACATCATTTCGTCACCATTTCACCATTTCGTCATCACTCCATAGCATACTCCGATCGCCGGCTGGCGACGCACGGAGGGAGGGACGAGGGGAGTTGCCTGCTCGACACCTGGGTTCATTCATTCATTCATTCATTTATTTTATTCCATAGATCTTACATGAGCAATGAAGCTTTAAGATGTGGAACATGTCAACATTTTACAATATTACAATTACAATTTTTACAAATTTTTATAGTTTTACAATTTAGTAATTTTCTACAATTTTTACAAATTTTGTGCATTTTTTTTTTACATTTTGGAGAGATGTAATGAGATGACATGAGGTCCGAGGATTCGCCAAAATATTACCCGGCATTTGCCTTTTCGGTGGGGGAAACCTCGGAAAAACCCAACCAGGTAATCAAATCAAGGGGGGTAATCAAATCAAAGGGGTTGATGCCAAGGACTCGCCATAGACCATCCGGCTTCAGTCCCACGGCTGGGGAAAACCTCCGAAGAAACCAAAGTCCAAAGGGGGATCCAACCCAAGCCCGAACGCAGCTCCGGATCAGCAGCCCAGCGAGTCTGCCGACTGAGCTACATCGATGGCTCTACTAAAAGTATACAATACATAGCCAATCAGATTATTAAATTTACAAACGCAAACGATCATTCATAAGTTGAGCTATATTATAATACAAAACAATTTAATTAAATTTAAGGCATAAACAATTCAACCAGTTGTGGTATACAGAAATTGATAATACATATCATGCAAACTACTTCAAATTACAAACACAAACAATTTATCATTAGAGCTATATAGATTACTATTCAATTTAAAGCATATACAATTCATCGGCCAAAACTATACAAATATATACAATACAAAGTAGCATACTTTCATTAAGCTATACAAATTTGTGCAATTAATATCAAGTATATTAATTCAATTTATAATCATAAACAATTCATCAGTTCAGCTATACATATTACCATTCAATTTACAGTAGGTCTAAATACAATTCATCAGTAGTGCTACACAGACTAGTAATCATTTTAAGAACATATACAATTCATCAGCCAAACTATACAAACATATACAATCAAATTAGTTCAATTTACAAACTTATTTTCGTTAAGCTATACAATTCATATGAAGTAGATTAATTCAATTTATAAGCTTAAACAATTCATCAGTTGACCTATACAGTATACTATTCAATTTACAGTACATACAATTCATCAGTTATGCTAAACAAAAATACAATACATAGTAAACAGATTAAGTCAATATAAAAACATATTTTAGTTGAGCTATATAAAATTGTACATGTCATTTAAGTAGAATAATTCAATTCACAAGCATAAACAATTCATCAATTGTGTAGAAGGTATGAGTATGTAGAAATTTGGTTAATTCTTTTCTGAACCTTTTCTCGTTGTTCTTCAAATCTTTAAGATAATTAGGCAGTGCATTGAAGACTGTTATACATGAATAGCAAACTCCTTTTTTAAAACAGCTTAGACTAACAGAGGGTAGATGAAGATCTGATTTATGTCTTGTATTAAAATGATGAATGTCTTGATTAGTACTGAATTTATCTTGGTTCTTAATATACAGCATCATTAGGGAAAGAATGTATTCACAAGGTAAAGTCAAGATTTCTAAGTTTCGGAAAATATTTTTACATGAGGTCCTTTTATGCACACCGGCCATTATTCTTATAGCTTTCTTTTGTAAAACAAAAACGTGTTTAGCTTCAGACGAGTTACCCCAGAATATTAATCCATATTTCATTACAGAATCCATATTTCACAGCGAACCTCAGTGTAGTCAGCCGGTGTGGGTTTGGGAATGCGCCTAGCTTGAGAGTTAGCGCAATAGATGGTAACAGGTCGCAGGGCTGGGCCATAGTGTCCCCTTCCCGTAAATTCAATTAAATTTCATAGGAGATTTGTGGATAGCGACCGTAGTTTGTTCCAGGAGGCTACAAGGTTAAGTATTACTGGAGTTTTACTGTTTGTCAAGTTTGACAGAACATAACATAGACCAGAAACATTAAATATTATATATTACAGTTATATGAACACTAATAAATATAATATAATTATTAAAGAAATTAGTAATAGTCAGACATGTTTCGGAGATGCTTCTCCATCTTCAGTGACTATTTACCACGACGGATGATTCAGGTGATCGAACCGAGTTGTTGCTTGGCTTAAAGGGGACTGACCAAGCAACAACGCGGTTCGATCACCTGAACCATCCGTCGTGGTAAATAGTCACTGAAGATGGAGAAGCATCTCCGAAACATGTCTATTACTAATTTCTTTAATAATTATATTATATTTATTAGTGTTCATATAACTGTAATATATAATCTTTAATATTTCTTATCAAATCTATGAACACTGTATAATTGACCAACATGTGTGTTTTATCTTTAAATATAACATAGACCACTTTAACAATAAGACTGATATTTACAATTTATATTATTTAAACCTGTGGTATTCAATCTATGGTACGCGTAAACCCATGGGTACGCGGGTAATAAGTTTTGCATACAACATCAATCATACGCTTTTGTTATTTCTTACATAATTGCAATGTAGTTTAGGAGGTACGAAAAAATATATTGTGGGGGTACGCCAGGAAAGATGTTTGAATGCCACTGATTTAAACTATATGCATTACAATGCACTATTTTTAATATTTACACAATGATAAAGAATGTAGGCTTAAATTGATCAAAAATTATTAATTTATAGTATTAAAGACAGTGTTGTTTGTTGTGTATTGTAATGCAAAAATATTTTATTTCATTATACTGTAGCCTACTTAGTTTGTAATTAGTGTATAATAGTGTATGAAGGGGTTATAGACATCGACTATGTTCAAAAGCCGATTGTCGAAATGACTGTTTCTCGTCTCTAGAATAATTATGATCTTTCTGCAAATATGACTTCTATGGAATATGATTTTTATTTTTAATATATCAATTGTCTTTCATTATGAAATATCATTTCTTTCTTGTTGTTGTTTAGTCAACTATGAGAAGACAGGTCTGAACCTCACAAGTGATACCAACAAGGCACGACTTGTAAGGCAACTATGCCAGGAGATAATGGGGTAGGATGGTCAGTTCCTTTCCCCCTCCATTGCATACATAGCCGACTAGCTATATATTTATATATTTTTCTAAATTATAGACATCAGCTAAAAGAATTTGAGTGACCACAAGGGTCCTGAATACAATAAACATGTACAATATAATGTAATGTGATACATTAAAGAAAAAAAAAGAAAGTTAATTGTTTAAGGCAAATATAAATGGATTAATTGAAATAGAGATGATGATGTAGTATTTGAAGAGAATCCTTGATAATATTTATAAGGACAGACATTACATAATCAAAAGGAATGTGAAGTTCCTTAAGATAATTTCATGTGAATGTTGTAATTGAACCTCTACTGCCAAACAGCAAACCACTGACAGACCATTGTTTAAGAGGGACGTTGTACTTTTGAGAAAGATACGGCAGACAAGGTTCATATATGGACTTCTTCTCAATATCAACTTCGGTGGCCTGATTTAGGTTTCTTTCGAAACGGATAGTAGGGTCAAGAACAAGAGTCCGTTTTAAGTGTCCGTTAATAGCAATAATGTCTGCCCGTCTGAAAGAACCATCTGATGATACACAATGTAGGCTCCTTCCTCATGAATCTCCCAATTTAAAGTTTTTAACGATATCGCCAAAGCATGTCGTACACGATGATGTCTAGCATTAATCAGCAGCTCTTGTTTAACTCTTCAAATTACATGTAACTAAACACCTCTGCATTTTGCTGTTTTCGTTATTGTTGTTATTATTTTTTTTCTGTGTTGCTGTAAATTATATTTGCTATATATTTTTATAATGGTTGAGCGGAAGAGAAGGCCTTATGATCTTAACTCTGCCAGAGAAAATAAATGAGTTAAAATATGTATAAATGAAGAAATAATTTAAATTATAGGAAATATAATATCCGTATTTGTCAACAATAATCTCACCAGACGTTATGATTTATCTCGAGTGGGATTTAATTGACTATTACACGGTTAGAAGAAAGTATATAAAGATTAGAATAAATAAAGTACTCTAATACAATAAAATATTAATTGACTTACTAAAATTCTATTTCACTAATGTTAGTTTCACCAAAACGTTTGAACGGAGCCGCCATTTTCAGATACTCAGACCCTACTACTATGTTGCGATAATTTCTTCTGAACGAGGTCGGATCCCAAAAGGGCTGCAGAGCCATTGATGAATGAATTACGGAGGAAGGTATTACGTTTACAAGAGAAACAAAATTAATTTCTGAAATACTAAATTGCATAGCAGAACTGAATTTGGTCGCACTTGGGGTTGCGGGCAGTAAATCCTGTCGTGGAAGTTGGTAAAGGATTAAATAATATATTTTGAAATACGATTTGTATAAAAACCAAGGTAGGGAAGCGTTTTAATGATAATAAATCTAAACTTTCCCGCCGCTCCCTCCGCAACCCCTAATAACGTATATAATTCCCACGCACCCTTCCGACACTCCCCGCAAACCCTAGTTTGAAAACCTCTCTGATCTAATTGAAGGCATTACTCTTGGTGTCCCACGTGATTATGTAGAACTTCACGCATTATTTATCCCGTCACTAGACGGAGAAGGATTTAAAGAAATATGTCTGCTAGGTAAGTTTCAGTGACAGGCCATTTATACCGGTTTCAATTAAAATCCTTTGATGGGTGGGACAGACAGACACATGAGCTTGGGAGGAGAGACTTCACAGAGGTTTCCAAGAAGCGAGGAATCTGACGGGGGTGGGGGGGGACAAATCGAATGAACTCTCCAAGACCGGAAGATTTTTGAATTGGTACAGACTCTTTGTTGGATAGGCTATATCCCTTCGAATCAGGTAAAACCCTTACTACAAAGATATCTGTCACAGAGTCGAGCTGGAACAGAAGAGATGCACCATGTCGAATGTGGCTTATCCAGCAGTTATGCCAAATTGCATTTAATATCGCCGTATTCAGACGCTTTTTTTCATCTGAAATTAAACTTTTTTCAGGCATTATACGAGGACTGTTCTGAAAGTAAGCCCATTGGACTTTAAACAGAAGCCAAAAATTAAGATAAATGCCCCACTCACTGTAAAAACGTTAGCATTAACTGAAGAACGTAATAGTAATATACGTTACAAGAGCGGTATGTTGACGTTTTCATGGTCGAGGAAAAGATTGAAAAAGCGAAACATAGTTGAGCTTTTTTAATTTCCAAGAACATGAAAACAAACATACCGCTCGTGTATCGTACATTATTTTGTGCGAAGATCGTTTATTACATATCTGAAAGACGAATTTCTAATTAGTTGCAATGAAATCTCCATGTTGGTTTCTGTTTAATGACGCCAACTTCGGAACCCCAAAATATCTTTCTTTAACATTGTTGCTGTAAAATATTTTCTGTGTTTACTATACTCCAGCAGGCCGTGATTTACGTCTGTCATTTTTTTCCCCCAGTCTATAAATGCGAACTTAAAACAAACGGTAAGTTTATGTACTGATTTATTTTTCATTTTAATATTTTAACAACATTATTTATATAACATATTGCAGTAACAACATCGGCATCTGGAATCTCGTTGATTTTTTCACGGCTTCCTTAATGTTACTTGTATCAGGAGTGCAATAAGTTTCGTGGAGTAGTAGACTTTACTTAATTTTTGCAAATATTTAAAAACAATAATTAACATTGCAATTTAGGTGAAATTGCAGTGGTAAGTTTCCAATTTATAATTATTACTATGTTAAACGTCTCTAAAAATAATATGTTAAAAGCCTAAAGCAGCAAAATGAATGTCGCGCTTAAGCGGTAAGAAGAGGGAAATTGTTATGTGTGTTAGGTTGGGAATACTGAATGTGGTATTTCACACTTGCCGCGTATTGGTTCTGTGCGGAAAACAAGCAAATACGCACGATCTCGCACAATAGTAATATGCGTTAAAAGAGCGGTATGTTGAAGTTTTCATGTTCGAGAAAAAGTTTGAAAAAGCGAAACGTAGTTGAGCTTTTTTAATTTCCGAGAATTGAAAGAAAACATACCGCTCGTGTATCGTATGTTATTTTGTGCGAAGATCGTTTATTGCATACCTGAAAGAGGAATTTCTAATTAGTTGCAATGAAATCTCCATCTTGGTTTCTGTTCAATAACGGCAAATTTGCAAAACAAAAATATATATCTTCAACATTGTTGCTTTAAAACGTTTTCTGTGTTTACTATACTCCAGCAGGTCGTGATTTACGTCTGTCTTTTTTTCCCCAGTCTATGATGAGTCTGGAATCTTGTTGATTTTTTCACGGCTTTCTTAATGTTACTTGAATCAGTAACTTTAGTGGAGTTGTAGAGTTTACTTAATTTTTGCAAATATTTAAGAATAATAATTAATAGTTCAATTTAGGTGAAATTGCAGTGGTAAGTTTCCAATTTATAATTATTACTATATTGAACGTCTCTAAAAATAATATGTTAAAAGCCTAAAGCAGTAAAATGAATATGTCACTTAAGCGGTAAGAAGAGGGAAATTGTTATGTGTGTTAGGTTGGGAATACTGAATGTGTAATTTTAGACTTTCCGCGGATTGGTTTTGTGCGGAAACCAAGCAAATACGCACGATCTCGCACAAAGGAATTTTACAGCGTTATCTTTGTACGTATCGAATTTCTACACATTTAAAGGACAAAACTAAAATTCTTTTAATGATTTATTATCATAATCTTGAATTGACTGAGCATATTGGGAATTAAATCCACAGCTTTCCTAAAACATACTATGAAATGTTTCATATAAAACAATTTTTATCTCAAAAAGGAAACAAAAACGAGCAAAACTGTATTAAACTTGTGTTTGAAATATCTCAAAGAATAACCTCCTGAAATTAATGACGTTACTTACGGTCCGCCCTAAGAAATTAAATGAAAATTATAATTTCTGGTCATTTACAGTCCATATTGAATTAGTTACATATTCAGATAAAATAACCAAACATATATGGTGAGTTAAAAGCCTTCCTTAAATTTAATTACATTTGCTACACATTCCTTTACAGATTTTGTTCAAAATGGAGACCCTGTTTCTCGATACACAATTCACAACGTTTAGACACTGATTTACAGATAGCACAGCATAACTCACGATTTTCATTGATTTTCGAGAATGATTGTTCGATCATCTGTCGCAACTGATGCAGTTCCTGAACATCAGGAAATCTTGTGTCAAAGTCTGTCACCAGTGTTGTGTTCTTACTGTGCTTCCAGTTACGTTGTGGCACAAAAACACATTTTTCTGTGGTTAATTTGCGATTTATTGCAAGGAACTAGCAGTTATCGCTTAGAGACGCAACCCAACACAATAAAACAAAACAATTAGAATAACAAGCTATGACATCGGAAAAACAGTTGACGCACGAACATGGTTGTCAACCCACCACTTATTACAACAGCTATTCGTTTGTTCAAGTTATGACATCTGTATATGTGTACAAATTTGAAACCTGAGAACGAATATTGGGGAAAGTGATTTTTGATCCACCTTATATACAGGGTGATTCAAAAGTCGCGCGACATAGGACATCTCCGTTATTAGTGTAAATACAAAAAATAGTTTCAAATAAATATTTTATATAATGGTACGTGTAATTCATGTGCAAAATTTAAAGAAAATCGTAATAGCCATTTTTGAGAAAATTGCAACAAACTTGTTCGCGTTTCAAGTAAAGTACCAGTTTGGTTAGGGGAAACGCATCCAAAGCTTAGGTGTCACAACTCTGGAGGGTAAGAAACTTAAATTAGAAATGTGGTTTGGGTTGCGCGCCGTAATCAATAATTTTTTTTTGACAGGTAAGTAAGTGCTAGTTTCACCAGTGAACCGGGTAGTTACAGACAATGTACACAATTCCTGAGAGGTTCTCATCCATGCGGGAGGGCTGAGTCTACGGGAAGCAGCAGAAGAATATCACAGACGGCATCCAGATCAACCTACCCCACATCATGGAAGCATTGGTCGTTTAATGGAACGTTTCAAGACAACAGGCAGTATCCACGACAAAAAACGTTCATGACGGCCTCGCACAGCAACAGGGGATGCAAACGCAGCTAATGTACTAGCTAAGTGGTAGTCAGTCCATCAAGGTCAACCAGGAAAGTGGCGCAAGAATATGGTACCAGTCAAGCGTCCGTGTCTAGGATACTATCCGTCAATCATGTCCATCCCTATCGTATGCACTTTGTGCAGGAACTGCATGCGAATGACACAGATATGCGGGTGCAGTTCTGAGAGTGGTTTCTTGAACGACAAACGCACTAACCAAACCTTGAAGCTGATATTTGTTGGAGCGATGAAGCCTGTTTCCATTTGAACGGAACAGTGAATCGACATAACGCTGTGTACTGGGCAACCGAGAACCCCCACATAGCAATAGAGGCTCATAATCAGTTTGACCCAAGATTAAATGTGTGGTGTAGCATACACTGCGATGTTGTCATCGGTCCCGTGTTTCTGAACAACAAGCTCACTGCTCCACTGTACAGACAGCATCTCGAGGCTACACTGCTGCCCTATTTGGATGATCTGCCCCTAGAAAGAAGACTTGGGTTTTTCTTTCAGCAGGATGGAGCACCACCGCATTTCGGATTGACATCTTGAATTGCTGAATGAAGTTATCCCTGGGCGTTGGATCGGCCGCATGGCTCCAGTGGAGTGGCCGCCTAGGTCCCCAGATTTAACGCAACTTGACTTTTTCCTCTGGGGACATCTCAAGTCTGTAGTTTACAGCAACAGCCCTCGAACACTGGATGAACTGCAGGAAAATATCAGGAGAGCATGTGCACAAATAACACCTGCTGTGTTAAGTAATGTGCGGAGCAGTTACCTCAACCGTGTATGGATGTGCCGTGAACAAAATGGCCACCAATTTGAACACTTACTCCATTAGTGTGCATGTGGAACAATTACACAGGTCGTGCAAGTTTAAGTGATACAATGTTTCAGTTTACCATTGTGACTCTCAACTTACTCAGCTGTCAAAAAAAAAAAAAAAAAAAAAAAAAAAAAAAACACAATTTATTAATTACGGCGCGCGACCCAAACCACATCTCTAATTTAAGTTTCTTACCCTCCAGAGTTGTGGCACCTAAGCTTTGGATGCGTTCCCCCTAACCAAACTGGCACTTTACTTGAAACGCGAACATGTTTCTTGCAATTTTCTCAAAAATGGCTCCTACGATTTTCTTTAAATTTTGCACATGAATTACACGTACCATTATATAAAACATTTATTTGAAACTATTTTTTTGTATTTACACTAATAACGGAGATGTCCTATGTCGCGCGACTTTTGAATCACCCTGTATGTACATGAGTTAAACATTAAATTTGTAGTACATATAAATAAGTTTCCTGGTAATAACAATGACGTCCACACCTGTGGAGTAACGGCTAGCGCGTCTGGCCGCGAAACCAGGTGGCCCGGTTTCGATTCTCGGTCGGGGAAAGTTACCTGGTTGAGGTTTTTTCCGGGGTTTTCCCTCAACCCATTATGAGCAAATGCTGGGTAACTATCGGTGCTGGACCCCGGACTCATTTCACCGGCATTATCACCTTCATCTCATTCAGGCGCGAAATAACCTAAGATGTTGATAAAGCGTCGTAAAAAACCTACTTAAAAATAACAGTGACATTTATGTCAGAAGCAACATTGGATATTTATGTAGGGTCAAGATTTGATACCTCCAAACTGCTCATATGGTGCTTCTAGACCGGCCGTATTTTGTTTTATTGGCATCTCGCGAATTTTCCTGATCGCAGGAGACCGTGCCCTATTTGTGATTTATGGCTTAAATAAAAATAAATAAAACGGATGCAATTACGAACACCGGAGCATTAAGCAGCCTATTTTTTATAAGCTGATAAGAACTATAACTTTCTTGTATCGGCTTAGCTCTTGAATATCGTATTTTTAACGAAATAAAATGGTACAGTGTGGACAGAAATAAGAAGAAAATAAGGGAATTCTGTTTATATAATTTTTATTGAAGTGAAGTAATTTTGTGAAGTAACAGTATTTATTAGACTTAATTTTTGTTGGATTTTATTCTTTGGTATTTGAAGGTTAATTAATTTTGTTTCGATAATATTTATAGTTTCTTGAAGTGTAATAATTGTAGCCTGTATAAGTTTTCTATATCAAGGGACATTAGTTTTGAATTTAGGTTAATGTTCAGTTTCATTAGATTATCCATTATAAGTTTCGTGTTGTTTATTGTATATTGATTTTGTAATTGTAATGTTTGTTTTAACCATTTGTTAAGAGAAAATAAAAAAAAAAAGGGTGGACGTGGAGTGACATTTTTAAACTCCAGGGACCTGAAAAACCTCTAGATAAGCACACCTCCTCCGTTCTCGCACAGCACTTCAACCAATGCTTGGGATTGAACCCAAGTCCACGGAAAGAGTCCGCGCTGTAGTTACCGCAAATGGTGTCCGTCGAGGTGAAGCTGGTCTGTTTCACGCATACATTGAAAGTTTAATTGACGAGTTCGTATGAAATGAGATTTTGTGTTAACATAAATATGAAATAACTTGGTCTGCTCATAAATGTTTGTACAGCGGTAGAATTCTCAATCAGCGGTTCTTAGCCCGCGTACACGTAGTCAGAGTTGTGGGTACATAGCTAACAAGCCTCCATTTTGTTACGTGTGGCCGTGGTTCGAACAGAGTGATGGAATACATTTGCCAGATGATGATTGTAGGTGGCAAGTACAGTGTTTTTAGGTTACAGAACCAGTACAGTTCTCAAACAATACCAGCACATAAAAATTGCATCAACGTGAATATATCTTTAAAGTCAGACGGACATGTGGGGTACCAGGACAGAAACGGCGATGTAACGTTTGCAGGTAAATCCATTCCGACACTATAGCTTCGTGACTAATAACACGATTCAAATAAATGTAGTCTCGTTCGATCGGGTATACGACTACGACGCGAGAATGACCTCGAGTTGGCGCCGCGCATGCGCAAGGTGCGGGTGCAGGCCTACGACTACTGGCGGCCGTTATGGGCGTGAGCGAAAATTTTCGGGCGGTATATCTCGCGACACCGATGTTCTAGCGTGCTGATTTTGATGCCACACCACGACATTTAAAAATTTAAATGGAAATCTGTGAGTCATCATCATTTCACACAAATAGAGTGTAAATATTATTAGTTTATTACTTAGCGATTCCAAACCGGTCTCAATCCAAACTAACCTGTCATGTTATATACAGAAAATTTTATTCTTATAATAATAATAATAATAATAATAATAATAATAATAATAATAATAATAATAATTTATTTATTATTTAATTTGGCAGAGCTAAGGCTGATATTATTAATACAAAATTATAATACTGTAAGAAATTCCTAATATAGTTTAAGTATGATTTTTAGTAGGTTATTTGACGACGCTTTATCAACATCTTAGGCTATTTAGCGTCTGAATGAAATGGTGATAATGCCGGTGAAATGAGCCCGGGGTCCAACACCGAAAGTTACCCAGCATTTGCTCGTATTGGGTTGAGGGAAAAACCTCAACCAGGTAACTTGCCCCGACCGGAATCGAACCCGGGCCACCTGGTTTCGCGGCCAGACGCACTAGCCGTTACTCCACAGGTGTGGACAGTATGATTTTTAACCTTAACTGAAATGAAAGTGTATTTTCTTTTTTTATTTTTGTTATTATTTTATTTTGCTTTTGTCCTATATTTAATTTTTCGTGATGTGTTTGTAACATTAAATCCAGACGTTTGAGGTGGGCAGGGCATGTAGCACGTATGGGCGAATCCAGAAATGCATATAGAGTGTTAGTTGGGAGGCCGGAGGAAAAAGACCTTTGGGGAGGCCGAGACGTAGGTGGGAAGATAATATTAAACTGGATTTGAGGGAGGTGGGATATGGGTTCCTTAAAAGCCAGTAAGTAAGTACTTGTATTTGTGCTATTTTAATTTCAATAAACCTAAATCTAAGTTAATCATTTATGATTTAAATCTACATCATTTATTATTTGGTATTACATACACTAATAATATTACTAATCCATCACAACTCTCATTATAATCTTTTTCTCCACTCTGAAATTATTGTTATTAACTTTAATAGTATGATCTGTAGGTGCTTTTTAACCTCCTGAGTCCTGAGACATATTTTGTTGTTTAGTTTTCGAAGTTCAGTATAATTCTACACTTAAAAAAAGTCACTGGCATGAGAAAAAAATGCTGAAAAAATTCTGCAGGTTACAGTTAGGACACAAATGCAGGTATATTATACTATACTTTGGATCTCTGCACATACATCTTGTATCACAATCATGTATATAGTGTATATATTCTCAGGACTCAGGAGGCTAAGTCTCTTATCTTGATATTTTAAATGTTTGTCTGCAAAGTATGTATATTTGTGATTTATGTATGTTGTTATCCTTTGACTCTTCATAGTAATCTGTTCCTGATATTACTTACTTACTTACAAATGGCTTTTAAGGAACCCGAAGGTTCATTGCCGCCCTCACATAAGCCCGCCATCGGTCCCTATCCTGTGCAAGATTAATCCAGTCTCTATCATCATATCCCACCTCCCTCAAATCCATTTTAATATTATCCTCCCATCTACGTCTCGGCCTCTCCAAAGGTCTTTTTCTCTCCGGTCTCCCAACTAACACTCTATATGCATTTTCCTGGTATTAGAATGTTAAATTTTAGTTCTAGAAACAAGAGATATTTTTGTGAATTATGTATAATTTGTGTAATGCTCCTGTTATTTTTAAAGAGGGAACTGTCTCCAAACACGAGCGTTGCTCTTTCTGGTTACTTTTATGTAACGTTTTATATTTTACATATTATTGTCAATAAATGAAATGAAAAATAATATAGAAAACTTAAATAACTAAAATAACTACATTGTGTCCTGCTTAAACGTATAACATTTCTTTATTTTATTACTTTAAAGTATTGTTGATATTTACACTCGGTTTGCTTCTACGGGTAGGGTAGCTCAAAATGTTTTTCACATACCTAATACACCTCGATATACGCACCATTAGTGTTGTGACAGACGTCCAATCTGTATTCCACCTCTCTGCATGTGTTTTGCAGCATTGCAGGTGTAACATTTGCGACAGCTGCAACAATGCGATGGTTGTATTTGTTAACCTTCCCGGACGTGTGGAATGTAGCCTCGTCCGAGAAACAAACCATATGGAATGCCCCATCTTCATCAGTTTTTGCCAGAATTGTCTCCACGAATGCCCTCCGTCGCAGCTTGTCTTCAGGTTTGATTTGATGACGAACCTGAAGTTTGTACGCCCGTAGGCGCAAACGTTTATGGACGACATCGTGTACTGTCGAACGAGGCAAATTTAGCTTCCTACTTGCTGGTTGGATTTTTTTACGGGGGCTCCGCTGGAATGACGTACGAATTAATTCGACATCATCCACTGGAACAGCGCTCTTGGTGTGGTGGGCCGACTTCAGTTTCACGAAGGGGTCTGTCCCATTTCATGATTGTTACGTACTTTGGAATATCGTCAGTTGGTCGCAGTTGATATTCATGCCGAAATCGACTTTGTACCTGCGTAATAGATTTCAACTAAGCGAGAGAAAGCACACAGTGTATTTTGCTACGGAGTCCACATGGTTACTGACGCTAATTGGCTATTTCCGCGAACGACGTAGTTTGCGCATGCGATGTACACTTCCGTCATGCAAACAGAGAAAACATTTTGAGTTACCCTACTCCAGCCGTGGCGAGAACGTGACTCGCGAGACATTGTGGCTCGCAGTGATGCTGTGCATTTCGCTTGCTTCCAACCCCCACCCTCTCATTCACTGGAGTCAAACTCCGTTCCATTTGTATTTGTCTCTGACCTGCGAGTGGCATGTGGGTCTCTCGAAACCATGTACGAAAGTTCCAAGTAAGATGGGAGGACGCATTGTTTTTTTTTGCTGTCAATATGATGAGAATATTAAATGTATAATTTGTCACAAGTATTACGAGGAAAACGGTTGTATAACATAAAACGGCATTATACTACATGTTACTGATGAAAAATTAAAAGGTTGTGTTACTGTTGTAGTAATCGTCGGCGTCGGCATCATCATCATCATCATCATCATCATCTCTGTACGTCGAACCTTTTTCAGCAGATGTGCGAATAATGCGGTTAGCTTTTCAATTTCGAACTGACTGATTTACTATGTGATGTCAAATGAAAGCTAGATGTAAGGACTTGACAAATATTGAACTTTCAAATCTTTGCCAATAAATAAATATCCGAAGCTTCGTTCTTTCGCTTGCTCTGTTGAAGCCATGTTCGCTACAACTTACGTTTATGAAAAGTTATTTTCAACAATTAAAATAGTAAAAACGAAATTTAGATCACGACTGACAGACAAATACCTTCGTGATCAACTACGACTGGCAGTAAGTGACATAATTCCTGATTTTGAAACTTTGTCGCAGAGCCATTCTGAAGACAATTAATTTTAGGTTGTGATATTGTTCATTTATTGTTCATTTCTTTCTTCGTTACACGTACTAATCATCAGTTTGTAGCCTTGTACTGTATAAAATTATATTTAAGTGCTTGACGTAAGGAAAATGAAAATCCGTTAATAAGTCAGACAGTTGCTTCACTTCCCCTTCGGGTGTCCGCCTCTCTCCATAGATGCTATGCACGTTGCAGGTTACACAGTGGGTCGGCGCACGATTACATTTTCGCCACCGCTGTCCTACTCGTAGAAACAAACAGAGTGTAAATATCAACAATACTTTTAAAGTAATAAAATAATGAAATGTTTAAGCCGGAAACAGTGTATGTCTAGAATTTTGAGTGCTTTCTTCGAAATATGTGGAGGATTCTGTGCATTTATTTCATTGAATTATTTCTGTGTTGCAGGTCTCCTCACTGAGTGGACTCCGTCCCATGCTGCGGTGGAGTGGACAGACTAGGAGAGGGGGATGGTGAGTAAGATTATTTAATCTAAAGCGTGCGAGGGAAATTATGAGTCGTAATTTTCTTCCTTTTAGGATTGATCTTTGGGTCTGCTCTGTCTTCATTCTTGTCAAGATTTTTGAAGCTTTGCTAGACTTTCACAAATACTCGTAGAGGAAGCACCGGTCGAATGTGCAAAGGCACGCGTGCAGGAAGTCCCACATGTCCCTCGACCAGCCTCCTTCACACCTCGCTCACCTGCGATCGGAAAAATCACGCCACCACAGTGATCGACATGTTGTACTATTACTTTCCATTCCAATATGTACACTGTATTTACTCGCTTATTGTACCTCTTCGCATATAAGACCCCTCTCTAATTTAAGAGCAAAATGTAATGTGCAGAATGAATTGTGAGTAATGTCATCAAATTCAAGGGGGTTATTATTTGAGATATACTAAGAAAAACGTTTAATAGGGGCCGGGGGGGGTCAGCATGCTGGTCTCTTACGCAGAGGGCCCGGGTTCGATTCCCGGTTGGGTTCAATTTTCTGGTTGAGGTTTTTCAGGGTTTTTCTCTCAACTGTAAGGTAAATTTCAGGAAATTCAGGCCAAAGCGTCTCTGAATATCACCGGCTTCACTCATCACCAAAATAATATTCATAACAAATCAGTAAACATCTACAGACGCCATTTAGTTCACAACAATAAAACCAGTACTCAACCAGTACACAATCCTTCGGATTTTTACCTAAAATATTAACTCGCGGTATGACCAGGTGTTAAAACGAGTATTAATAACAGCAAAAAAAAAAAAGTTTAATACAATTTTGCTGGTTTTTGTCTTCTTTTAGAAAAAAGTTGTTTTATATGAAACATTTCATAGCGTATTTTGGGAAAGCCATTGATTAAATTCCCAATATGCTCAGTCAATTTGAGAGAGCAGTGTATTATTTTTTCACTGCTTGTATACTTTGTTACCTGGTAGAGTGTAAGAGAAGGCCCTATGGCCTTCTCAACCAAATAATAACAGACATTTCTTATATTTATTCTGCGTTTAACTAGCGCCTTAACAGTGCCAGTATAAGTAAAGAATTATTATTATTACTATTACTATTATTATTATTATTATTATTATTATTATTATTATTATTATTGTTATTATAACAAAAATTATTCAAAGAATTTTTTTTTTAATGTGCAGAAATTTGATGCGAACAAATCTAACATTTTAAAAATTCTTTGTCAGAACGAAAATAATAATTGAATAATAATAGTTGAATGGAAAAGTGGTATATATGCGGTCCCGGGTGCTAGGAAAATAGTAATGAACTGTGAGGTAAAGTTTATTTCACTAGTGGAATAAAGTAATGTTGAATAAAAGCCTACTTTAAAAACTCAAAAGTATTTAGTAAACGTATGTCTTTTTTTTTTGTTATGGTCACGGATAAAATTACATTATTCTTACACACTTATCACAAGAATCGTTACCGACTACATGACTTCTAGCAATTTGATTCTTTACAATTCAATTTTTCACCCTAATGTACAGGCTTACGGAATTTACAAGAATAACGTGATCTGTAACAATTCTTGTGATAAATGTGTAACAAAAATGTAATTTTGCGGTTAAAAATTGAAATAAATTTCTGTACGAAGCAACTATAGAATTGATAACACATTTTTAACTTCAAAATACTATTAATATTTGAGGAGAAAAATTCGCTCCGGCGCCGGGGATCAAACCCGGTTCCTTGGTTCTACGTACCAAGCGCTCTGATCACTGAGCTACGCCGAATTCAATCCACAGCACCGGATCGAACCTTCCTCCTTCAATGTTTCCCTTTGTGGCCTGACTTAGGCATAAAGTTGACGTTTTATGTCCAAGTCAACTGCCATTATACAAGGGGCGCACTCAACTGAGTGACTGTTTGGCCGGGATTCCGTAGTTAAGTGCACAGTGATCTGTACAGAAATATGCACTGCTAGCTATGAGAATATTAAAGATGTTATTAATTTGTCCTACAGAATACTATCTGTAATATTGACAATTAATATTTGAGGAGAAAAATTCGCTCCGGCGCCGGGGATCGAACCCGGGTCCTTGGTTCTACGTATTTTTTCTCCTCCTGTAGGGCTAATGACATATCCTGGAAAGACAAAAGCAATTATATTAGGACACAAACAGCAAACCGGCTGTAAAACACGACATTTCCTCCTACAGTCATATCCCTTTCAGTTCTTCAGTAAAAATCTTGGCATTCACATGGATAATAATCTCAACTGGGACCTGAAACTGCAGAAAAGTATATTCTATTATCCATGTGCTAAAAAGGATAAATGTTCATCTCCTCTTGCTTAAAAAAGTCCCTTGTGCAGACACTTGCATTTCCCTATTTTGACTATGCGGACATTTTACTGACTGACCTCTCCAGCGACAGCAAATGAAACTTCAACGTGCTCATAATTTGTGTGTACGTTTTGTAAGCAATGTTGTAAATATGATCATATTACCCCATCCCTGGAAGCAATATTAAACTAGATAAGAAAAGAAATTTACATTCACTTCTCTTTCTCTTCGAAATCTTGAACTCTTCTATTCCTTGTACCTGTCGTCTCTTCACTTACCTTTCTTCCCACCACAATCTGCACTGCTCGTCATGAAACAATATTACCAAGATGTTACTCATTTTCCTAGCCCTGCCAAGACTCTGGAATTCGCTACCTACTAGCATCAGGGACTGTCGAAATAAAATTGATTCAAACGAAAACTTACTAATAGTTTGATTACTTGTAAATAGTTTCTTTAATCTATCACAAAAATTTCAATATTCAGTAATTTCATCACTATAAAATTTTGTTATTCTAGATCTAATTTGTAATTCAGTAAATATAAAATTTTCTTTGTTTCTCTATGATAAATTATCTAGCTTTAATTATTCAAGTAATCTTTTCGTACTTTGATTTTATTCTAATTGTAAATTTAATACTAATTGTAATGTTATTTGTTTGTAATTGTAAAACTAATACTAATTGTAATTTTATTGTTGATATTGTAGTTGGAATCTCCTGGTAGAGGGGCAGAGAAGGCCTGACGGCCTTATCTCTACCAGGTTAAATAAATAAATACTAAATAAATACTAAATACTAAATAACATATTTAATATTCAAAATACTAGCCAAATTAAAGAAATTATGCTTCTGAATTGTTCATTCTTTAATTATAATATTCTTTTACCCTTAAAAAAAAAAAAAACAAAAAAAAAACAACTACTTCAAATTAGTGTAACTGAAAATATTGAGAATATGACCCATTTTTATACGACATTTTTTGCTCAAAATTTCTTCAGAAATATATTAGTAAGTGACGGTAACTTCTCGTGAACCACCCTGTATTTTATGCTTCCTCTGTACTTCGTAGAGTAAGAAAGTAAACATTTCAATTTGGAAATATTGTAAATTACAAGTGCAGAAGAATTTATTACTTTGTCGTTGGTTTGCACGTCTGTGTTCGTTCCTGCAACAATTTCAATTACACAAGTATTACGGACTACCCGCTGTGTCTTCTTTAATAGGAGATCTCAATTAAAATGATAATCCGCCCGGCATCGATCGAATGTTCTGAAACTTTGTTAGGAGCTCGTTAGTAGCCTCCCCTCGTACCGACCGATCTTTTGATGAAGTTGCATTGTGACGTCATAAGGATACGCGTCCGTATTTCGAGGAATATTTGAGTTTTATATGCGTAAGTAAGGAATTTACATACGGGCCAGTAATTCGAGTTACCATTAGAAATAGATGCTTCGCACTTACAGCTATGCAATGACTTGAACACATCATTGCTCCGTTTGCGAACTATGGCAATATAACTTCTGGGTTATGGCAGAAAATCACGTATAGTCAGATTTCTAGAATGCCGGGTGTCCGACAGAATTATCACCAATAAAATAAAATGCAAGGTGGAAGTGAAATAGTCTTGCAGATTTTCATAGCGAGTAGCTTATGTTGTACTTACTTAGTTACTCACTGGCTTTTAAGGAACCCAGGGGTTCATTGCAGCCCTCACATAAGCCCGCCATTGGTCCCTGTCCTGAGCAAGATTAATCCAGTTTCTATTATCATATCCCACCTCCTTCAAATCCAGTTTAATATCTTCCCATCTACGTCTCAGCCTCCCTAAAGGTCTTTTTCCCTCCGGCCTCCCAACTAACACTCTATATGAATTTCTGGATTCACCCATACGTGCTACATGCCCTGCCCATCTCAAACGTCTGGATTTAATGTTCCTAATTATGTCAGGTGAAGAATACAATGCGTGCAGTTCTGTGTGTGTAGCTTTCTCCTCAGTCCCATTCCGAGGCTTATTTGAAGTATTCGTAACAAGCTGTTATTTTACGGTGATGGGTTGTTAGCCCTTTCGCCCAACCCCCAATCTGGATTTATTTCATCGGCTTATTATTTAATTCAATATATTTTATCTATAATATTTATTTGGAAAATTTATTCCCCCAAATTTATTTCAATCTTTATTTATTTATTTATTTATGTAGGATTGATTCTTTTGTCCATATCGATAGAAAATTAATAAAAAATAATTTATCCTCTGATTTATTTCAATTTGTTTGTTTTTTGTAAATTTAATTTTAAAAATTAATACAAGCCATTGCACAAGGTCAGAAAGCTTCTCTTCCACCTCAGACCACCGAGTTCGTTGATCTTTACATCTATATTAAAGAAGAGTATATTAGCGACGATTGCCGGACTCTGACACTTCAAACTTGATTTTCTAATTATACTGCATTTAATCATAAAACGTAATATAGGTTTTCTGTTCATTTAGTACCTATCGTCCCTTTCAACCTGGACGATTATTTCACTTACCACTCTGTATATAGGGCGTTAAAAATGGACTTAAGTATTATGAGATGTGGTAATACATACTAGGTTCAAAAAGTTCCCGGAATTTGCTAGCATCATAGAAACAACGTATTAAACACTATTCTACACCATTCCCTTCAAAATAGTTTTAATACACTTTCCCAACGCATGTACAGTTCCTGGAAGCAGGCCTGGAAGCCATTTTGTGAAACCCGTCTTAGTGCTCTCGTCGCGTTTGCGATAACCTCTTCAGCATTGAATTCCGTCCTTTCAGATGACTTTTCAGACTGGGAATCTCAAAGTAATCAGGTGGTGAGAGATCAGGAGAGTATGGTGGGTGATCCAAAGCAGTTATTTGTGCCTGGCAAGAAAATTCTTTACAATTTCGCGATGAGCAGGTGCATTGTCATGCATAAGGAACCAGTTGTTTTCTACCCACCTTTTCTGGACGTTTCCTTCTCACTGCGTCCCAGAGGTGACGGAGGGTTTCTACAGAAGTACAATTCTTTCTAATTACAGTACGACCTTCTGGAATGAACTCATGGTGCATGAGACCCTGAGAGTCGAAGAAAACTTCCAACATAACTTTGCTTTAAGTGTGCTTAAATGCGACAGGCTCATTTCAGTAGATTCATTGGCATGAAAAGAACTCCTGCGGGACAAAATTTGGCACATCCGGCGATGCTGATATTTGCATTTTGCGAGCGTCGTTAAATAAAACATAACATTTAAAATAATTTCCATTTGGAAGTGTCCCAAATTTTGTCACGAGGAGATGTTTTCGATTTCCACTCAGATAACTTTGTCTTTTAGGGACTGGGTCGTACAAGTAGCACCAGTTTCATTTTGTTTAAGAAATCACCATTTTCATCAGCCAACTGATTTGTGCAAAACACAGAACTTGATGTTTGTACTTTGCTCTGTGGACATAATTACAAATGCGACGAACAAACGAAACACTATGATAAACAATTCCTACAACTCAAAACCAATCCTTTAGCCCTGTAATTGCCATTATCAACAAACTTTAAGGAAATGACATCATGAATGTTACCAACAAAACAAATGTATAATATCCCTTGTTATATATTAATGGAAAAATGGTAGTAAAATTCCGGGAACTTTTTGAACCTAGTAGTATTAATCAAAACAAGAAAAAATATCTATTAAATATGGGTCCTAAAATGAATATCTTCCGACATAGACCTAAGAGTCCTTGTTGATCAAATGATGAGAAAACTGATGTGATTTCCATTAAAAGATATCCAATATTCTGAGAGATAGTACTCATCAAAACGAGAAAAAGTCTAATAAATATGGACCCTGAAATTAAATTTTGTAAGAAACAAGGGTTTTGAATTTGGTATTGTAAGAAGAACATATCTTCTAATGTAAGTTCTTCGCTTGTTTCTCAAAAGAATATTGGACAATATCTTATCGGAAATCAGTAAAAAAGTGTAACAAGTTTTGTCCCCCTTTTTAAAAATTCCTAAGATTTATTTGTTTATTTATTTTCTTTCTTTCTTTCTTTCTTTCTTTCTTTCTTTCTTTCTTTCTTTCTTTCTTTCTTTCTTTCTTTCTTTCTTTCTTTCTTTCTTTCTTTCTTCCTACTGGCAGAGTAAGGCCATAACGCCTTATCTTCCATTCAACCGGAGGGCAGAAGAATGCGTTACAATGAATGCAAATGACATTGAGCATCTCTTATCATGTTCATGAACAAGAAGTACTTATATATCTCGGGAGATGTTGATTTTAAGACCCATATATATTAGAATTTGTTTTCTTTATTTGTTTATACTACTACAACTCAGAATATTGAATGCAAAAGATTATTCTGCAATAATTTGTTTTTATCATTTTATTGGCAGTAATTGAACTTGTATGTTAAACAACAATATACTATATTTTCATTTTAGAGCAGTTGTTGGAAATATTATCCGCTTCAGCAAGTATACATAAACAGTATCTTAGGTTCTTGCAGCAATAGTTTCCTTCAGTGTAACGTATGCTCCTTCAGTGTAACGTATGCTCCATTGAGAAATGAGTGTTGGTATTGTAGAAATTTTTAGTAGGTTATTTTACGACGCTTTATCAACATCTTAGGTTGCTTAGCGTCTGAATGAGATGAAGACAATGCCGGTGAAATGAGTCCGGGGTCCAAAGAATGTTATCCAGCATTTGCTATATTGGATTATTATAAACATCCCGGAAAAATCTCAAGCCAAGTAACTTGCCAGATACCATGAATCGAACCCGAGCACCTGGTTTCGGGGCCAGACGTTGCAGAAGCCGTTACTGTTTCAGGTGTGGACTATTACAAAAATGACGTTTTGTCTGCAGATCATCTGTTTTTATCATCTCCACCGAAAAATTGATCTTCTACTTCTACATTAGACCAACTGCTTTTATTTTTAAGCACTTGAAGAATATTCTTCCTAAAATCCTCCCTCATTCAGTAGTGATCTTATATCTTGGGGTCATAGACGAATAGGTTAACCACCCGGTTGTCAAGACCCAGAAAGATGTAAATACTTTTATAATATTGTGATACATTGTATAAATAATTTATTTCAAATAAATCAGTCTGCCCAGGCATCCTCATTTTTCAATATCTAATTCAATATAAGAATCAAGATTAATGTTTATTTTACTCTAAGATTATAGCCAAATTTAAATGTGAATTTGTTTTTAAGCAAAAATAATAAATTTGTACATATATTTGTAACGTTCACACATCTAACAATAGGAGGTATTATGATATTCCGCTATAAATGATTTTAAGAATTGCCACAGACCCTTTAATGGTTGACGAATAATTTTTAGAATGATGTCATGGCATTCCAAATGTTTTGATAGTGTTTACTTGATAATGGGATTAAGACGCTCGCTCCGATCATTAAACCATGTACTTCCCAGGTGCCTTCCATAAATATTTTTCTCGAAAATTACGGAATAGTAGGCTCATAAATTTGTTATTTTTCATTGACCTCGGATGTTGTATGGGTCTGGCTCATCTCAAACCTGTTCGCGACTGCATATCGTCGTTCATTTTATGAATACTCGTATATGACTTCACAGACAATAATTTTAGAGGAAGAAGAGGAAAAAGCTAATTAAAAATCAATAGGCGTACATAAGAATATGAAGTAATTCGGTTGAAAATGTTGGTGAATATGATTAAACATAAATTACATCATCGAGGATCAGGACAGGCCTATTAGCATATTTTCTGTAATGTCATAAATGGTTTTATAAAGTCGACGACGATATGCGGACTATTTGGTCTGACGCCTTGAACACAGATATACAAGCCCGTCTTACAGACGTGGCGGAGATGTTGCCGCTCTCTCACGGGTTAAAGTGTTAAAGTAACTTTTGCTATGAATTAGTTTATTATTATTATTATTATTATTATTATTATTATTATTATTATTATTATTATTATTATTATTATTATTATTAATGAATAGATGCTCCGTGGTACTGTTGATATAGTAGGAAAGAGAACAGACACAATGTATACAAAAACAAATACGAAAACAACACTGAGTTGTTGTTTAGTTCTTTAATCAACTGTCTGAAGACAGGTCTGAACCTCACGAGTGATATCAAGAAGGAACCACTTACGAGGCAACTAGGTCAGGAGTTAGTGGGGTAGGGTGGCCAGTTCCTTTCCCCGCAACACTGAGAATACAATAACATTCAAACACAAAATAAAATACCTGAGAATACAAAACAAAATCAAACAGCACAATTGCAAAGCAGTGGACAAGGATTTTATTTGGGCTAATTCCATCTCAAATCAACGGAAAATATAAAAAATTGACCTTGCAATTTTTAAAACAATTAAACTTTTTCTGTCCGTTGATAACTGTGATTCAATGCAGTTCATCCAAAGTTTGAGGCATCAGAACTTCATAGTTTTAAATTAAAAATAATTACATTTATCGTATTTTTATAAAATTAGCAACTTTAAACTGTTGTCGCACAGAAATTTTCCTCTCTGCTTCTATTTTTAATGATCAAAATCATGTTTATTTTGATTTGAGAAATTAAAGTTTATATTGACATGTAAAAGTTTTCCTTCTTTATGGAAATTAAGAAATTTAGATTTTTCTTCATTAAGACACCTTTGATGAAAAAATATCTTTAAAATGCCTGCCAGCGTTAATTCCTCATTGTAAAAGTACAAATAAACATATTTTTTACTGATGTTCAAATGTTTTGATAAGAATTTATTGTTTTTAAAATATCAAATAAAGAAAATAATTAGTACGCGCGTGAAGTAACCAAATGACTGAAAAATCAAACTTTGAACAAAGTAAAACCCAGGAGACAAATATGATGTTTCGTCTTTAGTAGTTTCGCATCTGAATCAATATTTATCATAAATAATTTATAAACATTGGAAGTTTTGACTCCTTGACAACTCTACACCCAGTTATATCATACCCAGTTTTTTTAATATGACTTGAAAAAACTAATCTCAGAAATTCAGAAAATACTTTATTTAATTCTTTTTATCAGAAACAGATTATAAACGAGCCACTAAGTCATTTTTTAACAAAGCCTAATATTCTTAATAATGAAAGTTTTTTCAATTTTTTGTTTTTCACAAATGGGCAAAAAGCCTAAATTTGCAAGTAAAATCAGATTATCTGAATTTCTCTGTAACAATCGGAAAAACAACATTATTTTAACATAACACTAAATTTCAGCTTCAAAATGAGCTGTTATTTTCTGTCGGTAAATGGTTCCAGAGTTCTAGCGCTGAAAAATATCATTGAATTTTTTTTAAAATATGTAAAATTTTTCGCTCAATATTAAAAACCGTTTGACTTAAAAAAGCATATTTTTGAAAATCAATGTCTGCAATTTTGAGCTATTATCCTAGAGTCAAAAAATATGAGTATTAAAAAAATGAATTATTTTTCCTACTTTCTTATAATTTGTTTCCCTTTTTATTTAAAAATGTTGATTCTTTTAATTAGATTTTTAGCAGCATGATTTGGTTATGAAATTTATAGGATAAAATTGGTGATAAATTAATATCGGCTGTGTGGCGAGCAGCTGACTACGGACTGGAAGGACTCGGTTTGGATCCCGTGTGATGACGGAATTTTGTCGTTTTCGAACTTCCAGAACGGTCTCGAGGTAGAATTTTGTCACGCTCATCCAAAAGTCCCGGGTTGGATACCTGGCCCCGGAACAATTTTTCTTTTGAAATTATTCAAGTCATTCTTACAGGGAGATACACCTGAAGTCAGATTTGTATGATTTAGATCCATGGGATTTGAACCTAGTTACACAAATTGATTGTGATTAGTTCAGTATAGCCAACTTCGTAAAACTCAGTTCGGTGTGTAATGTTGAAACATGTTGTCTTGCTGAAACTGGGGTCAAGTGAATGTGAAAAGTTTTGAAGAGGGCGTTCTCGTATTTCCGAAATAGAGAAGACAGAACTTAAAACCCTGACAGAGAAAGGGACCTGGCAGCCTCTCTCTTCCCCTGTTCTCAAGGGGTCGGCAGCCTTGCTCCAACAACCCACCAAGAACTCTTTTAAGTTACATCTTGCGCCCAGCCTTTCAGAGCTTTCAATCGAATAAAAAATAAAATACTCTCCTGCAACAAGATGGCCGCTATGTTTAAACTTACACCAGCAGCAACTAATTTACAATTTAATTGAGGTCTGCTTTTCTTTTTTTTTTTTTAGTTCACTTTCTTTCGCTTCAGTTCTTTTCGTCATTTTTCATTTTCTTTTTCTTATACCTTCATATCTCTATTCCATTTTTCTTTCTTATTTACTCTGTTTCTATCATTCTTCGTCCTGTTTTCTTTTTTTTTCTCTCTCTGTACATTTTTTCTTTGATATTCCATTCCCAAGTTAGTCATTTATTTACCATTTCGTTTCCTAACCTCATTTTCTTTTACATTATCTTTATTCCTATTTTCCTTTTGCAATCTACTTTCTTCTGTTCTCTTTTCCCTTTGCCTTGTTACATCTTTCTCTCCTTTTCTTTCTCCCTTCGTTTGTTTTCTGCCTTTGCTTTGTTTTGACGTTAAATCTTTATGTTCGAGGTACAACAGAGAAAAATTGTAGCTTTTGACATGAAATACTTCCTCTGACGTCACTCGCGGTACCATGGAAACTGAAGTGTAAAATGAAGTTAGTGCTTCGTGATTTTCCACACGGTCCGCCTCGCACCATTCTCTGTTCTATTTAATGTGCCTATTCTTGTTTCTGCTTTCTCCTTCAAAATTCTGTAATGTTCTGCCAATGGTACTGCAAAAATGAGAGTGGGACAAGTGGCCTACAGGTTTGGAACTCACATTGAACTTCTTCTCAGTCTCAATTTCTCTTGGAAGGATTCGTTTTCGCGTAGCTCTTAAATGTTTCTCTTCCTATTTCCTTATTCATTCATTCATTTATTCATTCATTCATTCATTCATTCATTCATTCATTCATTCATTCATTCGAATTTCCTTTTTTATTCTTTTTCGCGTTTTTCTTACGAATTCTGTTATTTTATTATTGATATTTTATCATTGTTTCTCTTTTTATTTTTTTATTTATTCATTTGGCTTTCCTTTTTTCTTGTATTTCTTGTGACTTCTGGTATGTTTATTACTTGATATTTTATCATTGTCTCTCTTTTTGTTTTTTCATTTGTTCATTCATTTATTCATTAGACTTTCCTCTTTTCGTGTATTTCTTGTGAATTCTGGTATTTTTATTGATATTTTATCATTGTCTGTCTTTTGTTTTCCATTTATTTTGACTTTCCTTTTTTTAGTTTTTCCATTTATTCATTCATTTATTCATTAGACTTTCCTCTTTTCGTGTATTTCTTGTGACTTCTGGTATTTTTATTGATATTTTATCATTGTCTCTCTTTTTATTTTTCCATTTATTCATTCATTTCCTTTTTCGTGTATTAGACTTTGGTATTTTTATTGATATTTTTTTGTGACTTTTGTATTTTTCATTGATTTTTTATCATTTGCTTCTGGTATTTTTTTGTTTTTCATCATTTATTCTTTTTGTTTTTCATTTATTCATTGGACTTTCTCTTTTTCGTGTATTTCTTGTGATTTCTGGTATTTTTATTGATATTTTATCATTTTCTCTCTTTTTGTTTTTCCATTTATTCATTCATTTATTCATTAGACTTTCCTCTTTTCGTGTATTTCTTGTGACTTCTGGTATTTTTATTGATATTTCATCATTGTTTCTCTCTTTTTGTTTTTCCATTTATTCATTGGACTTTCCTCTTTTCGTGTATTTCTTGTGACTTCTGGTATTTTTATTGATATTTTATCATTGTCTGTCTTTTTTTTTTTTATTTATTCATTTACTTTCTCTTTTCGTGTGTTTCTTGTGACTTTGATTTTTATTGATATTTTATCATTTTGTCTCATTTTTCATTGGACTTTTTCTTTTTGTATTTCTTTTGACTTATGTTTTTTATTGATATTTTATCATTGTCTCTCTTTTTTTTTTCCATTTATTCATTGGACTTTCCTTTTTTCGTGTATTTCTTGTGATTTCTGGTATGTTTATTACTTGATATTTTATCATTGTTTCTCTTTTTAGTTTTTCTCATTTCTTCATTCATTTATTCATTGTACTTTTCTTTTCTCGTGTATTTCTTGTGACTTCTGGTATTTTTATTGATATTTTATCATTCTCTCCCTTTTTGTTTTTTCATTTATTCTTTCATTTATTCATTGGACTTTCGTGTATTTCTTGTGACTTCTGTTATTTATATTGCTGGATATTTTATCATTGTTTCTCTTTTTGTTTTTTTTCTCTCAGAGGTTCTTCATTTCGCTCACCAGAGACAAGGTCCAAATTATAAAATATCCATACTAGAAGGTCCAGACAGGAATTGGTCCATACACTTATGTTCGATTCAAGTTTGTCGAGTATTGTGAAGTTACATTTTCGTCGATGTTCGCTCTACAGGAGGAGGCCTGTCATGTAACTTCATCCCTCTTAGCCCCAAATATTTTCCTAAGCACCTTATTCTCAAACACCCTTAACCTATATTCTTCTCTCAAAGTGAGAGTCCAAGTTTCACGACCATAAAGAACAACCGGTAATATAACTGTTTTATAAATTCTAACTTTCAGATTTTTTGACAGAAGACTGGATGATAAAAGCTTCTCAACCGAATAATAACAGGCAATTTCCGATATTTATTCTGTGTTTAATTTCGTCCCGAGTATTATTTATATTTGTTACTGTTGCTCCCAGGTATTTGAATTCTTCCACCTCTTCAAAAGATAAATTTACAATTTTTATATTTCCATTTCGTGCAATATTCTCGTCACGAGACATAATCATATACTTTGTCTCTTCGGGATTTACTTCCAAACCTATCTCTTCAGCTAATCCATAAATTTGTGTACGGCATCTTCATTCATTTCTTAATCTAGCTTAGGAGAAAGATTATATTCCTGATATATTTTTAATCTTCCACATTTAACCATTCTTCACTTCTCAGGACCTTAATCGCTATTTCTCCTTACCTGTCCTGTACTTTTAATGCCAAAGTTTATGTTGCCCCGCGTGATTCAATTGCCGTAGCGACAACGCTTCTCAACTGTTCCTGCACACAGGCGTCGCACGTCCGCGGTACTTCTGTTACATCAAAACTTTCTGAGTGGATGAGAACACTTTTTTTATTTTGTGTGGCGAAAGTTATTACGTGGAGGAGATATCTGCCAATAAAAACACAAGCACCCCCCCGTCCTCACACCCCCAGCGAGTGAAGGATCGCTCGGCCACAATCGATCAGGATCTTGCTAAGGGGTGTCCAAATAAAAAAAGACACTTTAACGACATAAAGATTAGGCATCAGTCCTCCATATCGGATAGCCAGGTTCAAATCATAATGACACAATAGCGGAATATCTGTGTACAATTACTATGCTGTCGGGTTTCCAAGAGAACTTAATGAAGCTTACCACAACTTAGTTCTGTCAACGCCTTCTTACCACAAGTGGCAGTCTTCAGTTCCCTGTAATTCTGTGATCCTCTTGAAAATCAATCTATTGTAGAGCTATTCCATCTCATCGACCGAAATATAGAGAAAATTGACCTTACAATTTCTAAATACAATAGAACTTTTTTTGTACGCAGAGAACTGCAATACAATGTTTTGTGCAAAGTTTGATGAATCCGAACTTCATAGTGTTTAAATTAAAAATATTTAAATTTATCGTATTTTCATAAAATTTGCAACTTTAAACTGTTGTAGCTCCGAAACTCTTTCACTCAATGATCAAAATCATGGTTTATTTTGATGCTGAGAAATGAAAGTTTATATTGACATATAAACAGATTTTCTTACTTTTTATGGAAATGGAGAAATTTAGATTTTTCGTCATTAAGACGCCTTTGGCTAGAAAAAAATATGTTTAAAATATATACTTAGATTCCGCATTGAAAGTACAAATAAACATATTTTTACTGATGGTATGTTGATAAGAAAGTATTGAAAATATCAAATAAAGAAAATAAATAGTACGCGCGTGAACTAGCCAGCTGACTGTGAGGCGGGAGCTGGCCGAGGTAAGCAAGGCCAGGAGACATAAACACGTGATGTATCGTCTAGCAGTCATGGCTGTGCTAGCTTTATCACAGGTTTTGATGAACACAGGAGTAAAACGACGCCCACGCTCGCTTATCTTCAGCTCTCGGCCAGTGCGTGCGGTACTGCGCCGTTCAAGTCCAGGCGTGGGAAAATAATTTATTTAATACCCTCGAAACTTATTGCCGTACCACAAAGCAAACAATGCCGAATCCCTCTTAATAATGCAAGGTTTTTTCTTAATATTTTTTTTTACGTTTTTACAAATGGCCAAAAAGCCTAAAAGCAAGTAAAATCAGATTATCTCTCTCTCTGTATACAATAAAAATAAGGATTACTTCTTATCATAACCTACCAAATGTCAGCTTCAAAATGAGCTCCCGTTCAATGTTCTGCAGTAAATGGTTCCAGAGTTCTGAGCGCTGAAAGAGGCTTGTTTTTATAAAATACGCCAAATTTGTCGCTCAATAATATGAAAACCGTATATTTTTGCAAATGCACTCTCCTCAGCACCTTGCATAAATAGGGAAAAAATTAGAGTATAAAAATGTTCTGATCGATTTCATATGGAATAGCCCTAAATGTCTACTCCCCCGTCCCTAATATTTAGAGTTCCTTTCATACTGTGTTTCATTCGTAACATATCGTCAACTTGACGAGGTTCTAGACACATTTATAACAACTAATCAAAGGAACCGCAGTTTTAGCTCTGAAAAATCATGCAAGACTTATGCTTGCTACAGTAATTTGCAAGTTTCTGAGGTTTTGTGAGAGAACAGAATTATTGTTTTGCTACATACTATCTCTCTCGTCACTTCCATTTTGTTGTATGCAAACTTTATTTACATGAAAGAGCATTTCTACCAACTACAGGCTAATGTGCCGCTTCCATCTACGAATATTATGTACTAAATCTCGTTATTTTTAAATACTGTATAGAAGTTGCGAAAATGTAACTGTGAAGGAAAGTTGTAAAAAGCAGTCTTTGTTGATTAGCCATCATAGTAGAAAAAGTAACTTTGCCACTTCATTATTTTCCCTGCAGCACTACTCGTATCTCCTGTCAGAACGTTTGTGTAATTGAAAGATATAAAGATTCATCATTATCGTCATCCTGTAAATTCTGAGAACTCCTGCAATTTGAAATAGTCCTTTACCTACCTCCTTTCCATATACATATCTAAATATGTTTTGTCTGTTTTTAATGCTTCCATTAAGAGCAAATGCAACCCCGGAATAGCATCAACCAGGTAATTTGTCCGAAACGGGATTTGAACCCGGGCCCTCTCGTTTAATGGGTTTTATCACAGCGGTGGACTGTCCTATCCTATCCTAATTCATATGTCCTATCCTGTCTAAATTTATGTGCCTTATCCTATCCCCCCCTTTATATGTCCTATCTTATCCGAATTTATATGTCCTATCCTGTCCCAAACTCTGTTCTACCTGTCCTAATCTATTTGTCATATCCTATCCTAATCTAGTTGTCCTCTGTCCTATCTTAATCCATGTATCCTATCCTATCACAATTTATATATTATAACCTATACCAATATGCTGTCCCATTCTATCCATCTATCTATCTATCTATCTATCTATCTATCTATCTATCTATCTATCTATCTATCTATCTATCTATCTATCTATCTATCTATCTATCTATCTATCTATCTATCTATCTATCTATCTATCTATCTATCTATCTATCTATCTATCTATCTATCTATCTATCTATCTATCTATCTATCTATCTATCTATCTATCTATCTATCTATCTATCTATCTATCTATCTATCTATCTATCTATCTATCTATCTATCTATCTATCTATCTATCTATCTATCTATCTATCTATCTATCTATCTATCTATCTGTCTATCTATCTGTCTATCTATCTGTCTGTCTGTCTGTCTGTCTGTCTGTCTGTCTATCTATCCTGTCCAAATCTGTATGTTCTATTCCCATTTGTATGTCCGATCCCATTACAATCTATTTACCCTATTCTGCCCTATGTCCTAACCTATCCCAATTTGTCCTATCCTATCCTAATCTATATGTTTTATCCTATTATGTCCTCTCTTATTCCAATCTATTTGCCCTATCCTGTACTAATCTATATGTCCTATCCTGTCCCAATGTATGTCCTGTTCTATCCCAATTTATGTTACATTCTATCCTATCCAAGTTTGTCATATCTCAATCCATATGTCCTATCCTTTGCCATTTATATATCCTATTCTGTTCCAATCTGTTTGCCCTATCCTATCTTATCCTATCCTAATCTATATGTCTTATCCTGTCCCAATTTATGTCCTGTTCTATTCCAGTTTATATTATATTCCACCCTACCCATATTTGTCATATCTCAATCTATATGTCCTATCCTATTTCCATTTATATGTCCTATCCTATCCTAATCTATACGTCCTATCCTGTCCCAATTTATGTCCTGTCTTATCCCATTTTATATTATATTCCACCATATTCACATTTGTCATATTGAAATGTATATGTCCTATCGTATTCTAATCTATACGTCCTATCCTGTCTCAATTCATGTCCTATCCTATTCTAATCTCTATGTCCTATTCTGTCCCAATTTATGTCGTATTCTATTCTAATTTATGTCCTATCCTGTCCCAGTTTATGTCGTATTATATTCTAATTTATGTCCTATCCTGTCCCAATTTATGTCTTATCCTATTCTAATCTATATGTCCTATTCTGTCCCAATTTATGTCGTATTCTATTCTAATTTATGTCCTATCCTGTCCCAATTTATGTCCTATCCTATTCTAATCTATGTCTTATCCTGTCTCAATTTATGTCCTATCCTATTCTAATCTATATGTCCTATCCTGTCCCAATTTATGTCGTATTCTATTCTAATTTATGTCCTATCCTGTCCCAATTTATGTCCTATCCTATTCTAATCTATATGTCTTATCCTGTCTCGATTTATGTCCTATCCTATTCTAATCTATATGTCTTATCCTGTCTCGATTTATGTCCTATCCTATTCTAATCTATATGTCTTGTCCTGTCTCGATTTATGTCCTATCCTATTCTAATCTATATGTCTTATCCTGTCCCAATTTATGTCTTATTCTATTCTAATTTATGTCCTATCCTATTCTAATCTATAAGTCTTATCCTGTCTCGATTTATGTCCTATCCTATTCTAATCTATATGTCCTATCCTGTCTCAATTTATGTCCTATCCTATTCTAATTTATGTCCTATCCTATTCTAATTTATATGTCTTATCCTGTCTCGATTTATGTCCTATCCTATTCTAATCTATATATCTTATCCTGTCTCAATTTATGTCCTATCCTATTCTAATTTATGTCCTATCCTATTCTAATTTATGTCCTATCCTATTCTAATCTATATGTCCTATCCTGTCCCAATTTGTCGTATTTTATTCTAATTTATGTCCTATCCTATTCTAATCTATAGTCTTATCCTGTCTCGATTTATGTCCTATCCTATTCTAATCTTTATGTCCTATCCTGTCTCAATTTATGTCCTATCCTATTCTAATCTATATGTCCTATCCTGTCCCGATTTGTGTCGTATGCTATTCTAATTTATGTCCTATCCTATCCCAATTTATGTCCTATCTATTCTAATTTATATGTTCTATCCTGTCCCAATTTATGTCCTATCTATTCTAATTTATATGTCCTACCTTGTCCCAATTTATGTTTTGCTCTATTTCAATTTATCTGTCCTATTTTATTCTAATATATGACTTATCCAGTCCCAGTTTATATGTCCTGTCCTATCCAAATTTATATTATATCCTATCATACCGAAATTTATGTCGTACCCCAATCTATCTGTCCTATCATATCTTCATCTGCGTAGATTTTCTAAGTTTGAGGTAGGTCAGCAAGAGTGGTGGCACTGTGATGAACCGTTATCGTGGATATCTTCCTTGACTTCCGTCTCATCATCATCGTGAAATCTTTACCGTTATAAAAAGCCATCAGTGATCTTTATCCTGTTCCTAGTAGCTGTACAATTTTATTATGATAGCCCTGCGAACCATCATGATCATAATAATCAAACGAATCCAGATTCCAGGGATTGGTAGTCAGCAGTACACCCGTGCGCCGTGATGCTGTAGTTATGAAGCACCGGTGAGATATTGTAGTACGAGCTAATATTGATGCTGTAAATTGGAATCAACACTGACTGAGCATTTACCAAGAAGAGGCAGATTTACATTTACTTCAGGGCACGAGGGACGGATTAACAAGGGAAATGAAGAGAGGGCCGTAAAACAACGAACTTCCTAGTGTGTACGATTTGGCAAACATCGTCTGTGATATTGTCAGATGAAGACATAGAGATCTCGAGCAGAGATGAGACAATATTATTGAAAAATATAAGAAAAAATTTTTAACCGGAGATTAAGGTGGTATTGAGTGACAACATAGCGACACACGAAGTGTACCAGGAAGACTACGTCGCATTCTTCCAATCATGTTCGGAAGAAAATGAGAACTTTGTATTTCGTAATAGAAGTGTTTACTAATACGTGGTGTTTTCAATTAAAAACAGTTTAATGCTCATAAGCAAAACTACAATAAAATTGGAAAAGACTGAATTAATCCGATCTAGGTAGGCTATACAGTAAAAATAAAGGACGTACTGTACTTAATACTTACATTATGTCCTCCTCATTGTGGCTGTATCTCAGAAGCGGATGGACAGAATTAATTCCTTGTTATCATCTCGTTTAAACTTATAAAGGGTGAACTGTAAGTAATGTCATTAATTTCGTGGGGTTATTCTTTGAGATATTTTAAATAAAAAAATAATAATACAATTTTGATCGTTTTTGCTTCCTTTTCGAGATAAAAATTGCAGTACTTTACGAAATATTTCATGGCGCGTTTTGGGAAAACCATTGATTTAATTCACAATAAGCTGAGTCAATTTATAAGAGCAGATTTCGACGTCTGCTAATAAATGAAATAATTTAATATTTTCCAACGACGCCCCTTTGTAATTGACCTCAACCCTCTTCGTCAATGGCCCCGCCCCATTGTCATTGGCCCTGGCATCTTTTCATTGGCCACGCCCCCTTTGCCAATGGCCCTGCCACGTTTGTTCATGGCCACGCCCTGTTGCCAATGGCCCCGCCTCTCTGACAATGGTCCCGCCCCTGTTCGGCAATGACCCCGCCCCTTTTAATAACCTCACCCCTTTTTATTGACCCCGCCCTCTTTGTCATTGGCCCCTCCCCTTGCCCAAAGGTCCCGCCCCTTTGTCATTGGCACCATTCCTTTTGTCTCCGGCCCTGCCCCATGTCTTTGGCTCAGCCGTTTGTCATTGGCGCCTCCCCTTTGCCACAGTCCCCGCCCCCTTTGTCATTGGCACTGCCCCTTTTACATTGGCCCCGCCCCTTTGCCAAAACCACGCCCTCTTTGCAAAAGACACCGTCCCCTTGTTATTGACCCGCCCCTTTCTCATTGGTTCCGCCCCTTTGTCATTGTCTCCGCATTTTGTCTTCCTTTTTGTCATTGGCCCCTCCAGTTTGTTATTGGTCCCGCCCCTTTCTTTTTGGCTCCGCCCCTTTGTTATTGGATCCTTTTATCATTGGCCCCTACCGTTTAAAAAGCCCCCTTGTCGTTGGTCCCGCCTCCTTTGTCATTGCCCCGCCCTCTTTGTCATTTGCCCCGCCCCTTTTGTTTTGGCTCCACCCCTTCGTCACTGGCCCAGCCCCCTCTGTCATTGGTCCGCCCCTTTTTCATTCGCCCCGCTCCCTTTGTCATTGGCACCGCCCCCTTTGTCATTGGCCCCAATCCCTTTTTTGGCTCCGCCTCTTTGCTATTGACCCAGCCCCCTTTGTCTTTGTTCAAATTCTGGTTGAAGTTTTTTCCGAGGTTTTCCTGGGTAAGTTTCGGCGCTGGACCCTGGGCTCATTTCACTAGCATTATCATCTTCATCTCACTCAGACACTAAATAATCATACCAGTTGATAAAACGTCGTAAAATAACAAACCAACTAACTTAATCGTCTTTAACTTAAGGACCCGACTTGAATACTATCAAATCTGCGATATGAGTAGCTCAAAGAAACTGGACTCTGTTCACTATGTGAAGACGGTTGATTCAATTTTTTAAAGTTATGTGATAATGTTTTTTGTTGTCCCTAATCATTCATAGTTGTTTAATTCTATAACGTAATCTTACGTTTGTCACTTTTGCTTGTAAACATGTTTCTTTATTCTAAAAAAATATGTGGCGTTAATACGTTCACTGCAGGTAATAGCGCCAGTATGCGTCATACTTTTCTTGTATTGTAAAAACTTGTTATATAATATATAATTTATTTCCAATAAATAGTCTGCCCAGGCATCCTGGGTTGCCAATAACACAGAATAACACACATATAAGAATAACAACGATTACAGTAAAATAGATGAGTCAAATTGAAATGTGAACTAGGAGCTTAAATTTAAGAAATAACAAATTTGTACATATATTGTAACAATCACACACTAATGGATAGAAAGAAGGGGGGGGATTATGATATTCCGTATAAATGATTTTTCAGAATCGCCACAGACCCTTTAATGCTAGAAGTAATTATTTTTGGAATGATGTCATGGATTCCAAATGTTTTGATAGTATATACAGTTGATCGTGGGATGGTGCCCCTCGCTCCGATCATTAAATCATGTACTTCCCAGGTGCCTTCCATCTGATATTTTTCTCGAAAATACGGAATAGTAGGCTCATAAATTTGTTGTTTCTTTTTGTTGACCTCAGATGGTTGGGTCTGGCTCATCTCAAATCTAACAGTTGGGTCCAGTATAAACCTTTGCTATTAGTCTTGTCTAGAGCCACGATATCCGCTCTTCTAATTCCGCCGCCTTTAGACGCAACGAAGGACCTCGAAGGAACAACTTTTGAAACGGAGTCTACATTCCATAGGAAAGGCTACAGATCAAATTATCAGTATTATTACTCGTATTTCTGGTCGTTGTAACCTATTTTTTTTATTTTTATGGCGTTAATTCCTTCAGTTACCCTGTTTTGAAAGATCGAATTAAATTACACTTGAGTTGTCATTTATGAAATAGGAATAACTTATTGTAGACGTGTATTAGGAACCCGCAGCAAGTATTAAGTGGTTTAGAGAAAATGACTGCCAGTTTATTGAATGCTCACCAAGTGTCTGGTTTCCTTTAAACGTCTTGGAATACCCTAAGTTGGCTGTCGATCCCACACCACACACTTGTTCGCTCCGTTAATGAGGACACAAGAGTTCGTATTGGCCTCTGCGAAATCGATTGCATGTCGCCAGGCAATTGTTTTCTTTACACCTTTCGCCATTAGCGTCGCCCATTTCCGAGGTATTCATGAGCTCTGGGTGGAGATTATAGCCTGGGCTACTGTAGGTCTAATAGAGGTGGACTCGTGCAAAGTGGACACTTCCCAGCCCGTGAGAACGTCCATCACCTTCCAGACAGCATTGTCATTCAGGTGCAATGCGGTTTCAGGGCGTTTGTTTTATGAAGCAATGCACGACTTCAGTCTTTGACAGTGTTGAACGTAGTACGACTTTTCTTTTAGCGTTGATACCTTATATCAGTCATGTCAATTGGTGCCCTTTGGATTAAAGCGCGCATTTAGAGCGCAGGAGAGCCTGGCGTAAAATACAAACAAATCACTTTAGCGGAAAGGGAAAGAAACAGACGAAAATAGGATTTTAGTATATGCATTAGGTTTTTTTCTTTGATCGAGCTGTATTCAGGGATGACCAGCACTGATTCAATAGATAGGTCTACATCACATTAGCGTACAATAGAAAAAATAATCATAAATGGGAAAAGAGAACTTATTAAAACTGTATCCATGTTAATTTTTAGATTTGTCTGAGAAGTCTAATTCATTCATTCATTCATTCATTCATTCATTCATTCATTCATTCATTCATTCATTCATTCATTCATTCATTTTATTCCATAGATCTTACATGTGCAATGAAGCTTTAAGATGTGGAACAAGTCAAAAAATTTTACAATATTACAATTACGAAATATTTTACAAATATTTACAATATTTTACAATTTAGTAATTTTCTGGAGAACAAGTTTTTTACAATTTTGTGCAATTTTTTACAATATTTTGGCGAGGTGTAGTGAGATGGGGTGAGGTCCGAGGACTCTCCAAAATATTACCCGGCATTTGCCTAAGTGCATTATGAGAATGTAAGTTTTAATTTTAATCCTCATTTTACACAAGTTTGTTTTTTTTTTTTATTCAAAAGGAATATTTTCTAAACATTTTTTTATAGAAAAGTGAAATTTTCAGATATAGGCATATTTATTTAGTAGCCTTACAAGTACTGAAACAGTGTTTTCGTAAATGTAATATACCGTAAATACGTATTACTGAAGATAGTGTATTACAAATTTTGAAATTATTCGCATGGAAAATTAATGTTTGTATGGAAATGAATTAACAAAGCAACTACTGTTACATCATAAGCAAAAGATATGTGCCCATATGTTGTAAAAATGTCAGCTCCATAGCTTCAGCAGATATCGAGAAAATAATTTAATATTCTAATGATTGGAAGTTGCTCATCAATATCACCTTAAAAGCATAATGCGATAATAGTTTTGTTATGGAATGTTAGTTACACTTAAAACATATGCAGTACCTAGGTAACTTTCCTTTGTACTATAATATTGTTTTGATTAGTTGATTGATTACTTTTATAAGGCTAAAAATACCATCAATATCAATTCCAACTTACCATGTCATACTCAATCTCTTCTTTTTTCTGGATATCACTTTCTTTGTGAATGATGCGTTTCATTCGCTTAGTATAGTATAGTTTTAGGTACTATGGAATTTATGTGAATATTCCTTCTTAACTCTTTATAATGTTATTAATGTTTAAAACACAATTGCAATATTAAGAAATTGATGTAAATACTTTTGTTTTACAGACAATATAGACAATATCAAATAGAAAGAAGCCATGTAAAAACGACATAAAATTTAATCCAACAGGCTGCTTATTCCTCCTTCCATAAGTAGCACTTGATGCCCGCGCACGACGTCAAGGTCAGAAAAATGCGCTTGCTTTGACATCACTGCCTTATATAGTCAGAAACCTCCGACGTTTCGGAATTACGTTTCTGCTTCATTACAGGAGGGTTGGTCTGTTGGATTCTCTAACGAACTCTCCTGCAAGACTGAACGTTGGCTGTAAGCATTGAAGTAAGTTATTGTGATGTACCGAAGTACATATTATGATATTTCCGTGCGGGTTTTCTGCTTTACAGTCCGCGTCACCGTTTTTGGCGTGTGAAACAAGTAATGGGGACGTTACGTACCAGTGTTTTACCTTTGCAGCAGTCATTCTGACAACTGTGTTTGACAAATGGCTGATGTGACGTGTATAGGAAGTGGTTTCATTCTCAGCTGCACTAGCAACATCCTCACAAATTTGGGCACTATACTCTAGGACAGCGTTTCTCAAACTATGGTCCTCGGACCACCTGTGATCCTCGAGGTCTGCCCTTGTGGTCCTTCAAAAAAGACAGAAAAAAAATAAAATTCAAACGAATTGCGTATCACTCTATAGCTGAAAATCTCAGAGTTTATAAATGACAAATGGCAATCGCCTTTCACTTTTTCTCCCAGTACTGACATTTTATGAAATTTACTTGTCCTACCCGTCTACCGACTTTCCACTATACTCTCAGCAACAAAAGAGGGATTTAAAGCACTATGAACGTGGTGTTTCTCGCCATCTTTTCCGTGCACATCTGGAGCCGCGCCTGTAACCCAGCTAGGGACTACCCGAATTCATAACAGAGGACCAAAATACCGAACCTTTTCATGTATTTATGACTTTCTTAATAGTCTGCACAGTCAAATGGTCTCGTACTGTACGTCGTACACCAATAATAGAACATGCAAAATTGCATCTTTACTTGTTGAAAATCGGGCATGTTTCTGCATTAATTTTTTATTTCTCTTTTTGCAGATGTCCATATTAGAAATTTTCTTCTATTAACATTAGCTTAATTAGTTAATACTAATATAAAATTGATTGAATTAAATTAGTTTTAATTAATTATTTCTACATTAAAATGTAAGTATATTGATATTAAAATATGCTATATAAGTGATAAATTTGCTTTCGAAGGGAACAAGAGTAAGGTGGTCCGCGGAACTGTTCTGACTTAAAAAGTGGTCCCCACTTCAGAAAAGTTTGAGAAACGCCAAAACGCTGGTGGATGTGTAGAACAGAGAAAAATTCTCTCTCTGGCTTAGGGCTGTATTACGTGATGTGCTACAAAACAGAAACAGCCCCTGTTTGACAAAATATAATCAGTTAAAATTTGAAAGGCATGTTATGCAACAATCACGCCAACTTGCTAAAAGATCTCGTAAGTGGTTTATCGTTTGTTGCTATTATTTATCGAATGCCCTAAAACGCCAGATAGTTAACGCGTGCCATCTGTGGCTTTCAGTACTGTTTCCCGCACAGTTTAGAGGCTTTCCCGTGACGTCAGTATCAATGAAACAAAACGGATCGCACGGTGACGGTAAAGTTGGTCATTGTGACAGGATGTAAGCTTGTCCGACAAGAAGAAGCGCGCTTCTTACATAATCGCGGTAATGTATTGGCTCGATTGACGTACTTTGTAAAAGCCATCTCCAAACCGTAGCCGTGCTGAGTTTACAGGCGAAATTATGTCAGGATGTCTCAACTAATTTACACCGATGTATGGAACATGTTCAGGTCGTTCCATTGCTTTCCAGTCTCCTCACTACAATGGACGAATTCGATCTGCACTTTCCAATATTCCTCATATCGCCTCGTCGAGGTTTGCTGTCTGGCTATGGAATCTGATCCAAATACGAAGTAAGAAATAATTGTACATTATGACGTATTGTATGTAGGCCCTATTTATTCACACTGCAGGTATATACCCGGTGGCAATGGTAACTAATAAATTAATAATATAACCTTTACAGTAAAAATAAACTATAATTGAAAAAATTTAATCAACAACAAAGAACCTTACGCTCTAATAAAGTTAAAAGCAACACCAACTATAACAAAAATAACCAACAAAATAAAAATAATAAATAAACCAAAAATTTTGCTGCCACGTCGTGATGACTGATACAAAACAATATTTTAATTTGTTATTCTTTTAACTGTCTTGTCTCAATTTTAAGCTGCATATATGTTTTGCAGACTTCAATTTTTAGACAAATTTTGATCTATAAGCTGCATACATGTTTCTGCAGGCTTTAACTCCAAATACTTTTATGTATTAATTTTTGAGACCTCATGCAGGTTTAACTGTCATATATATATATATATATATATTAGACTGTTCATAAGTCAAATTTTACTTGTTTTTCTTATCATTGTATTTTTATATCCTCACGTCATGTACCTTAACACATTTCGATGTTACTTGTCCATCTATGTCTTTATATGAAAAGCTTAACATCACGCAAGTCTGACCTGAAGATGCTATTATAATAGCGAAAGCGCTAGTCAAAGACACGTTCATGTAACCTATGTAATATTTTGTATTTTGAATAGACAGTTATTGAAGGACTTTTGATATTTATTTCTTTAAAAATATAATCACTTAAAGACTTTTAATATCCCACCTTTATGCAACAATCACTTCTCTATTACTTACTAAAATATTCCGGTGCTCACCGCTAGGAGTGCTGATTTACAGAATTGTTGCTATTATTTATCGAATGCCCTAAATTGCTTCAGCTGAATCCTTTATAGTTAACGCGTGCCATCTGTGGCTTTCAGTCCACTGTTTCCCGCACAGTAATTAACAGAGGCTTCGTCCCGTGACGTCAGTATCAATGAAACAAAAACGGATCGCACGGTGACGGTAATGTAGTTGGTCATTGTGACAGGATGTAAGCTTGTCCGACAAGAAGAGAGCGCGCTTCTTGCAGCGCCGTGCTGGTTGCATAATCGCGGTAATGTATTGGCTCGATTGACGTACTTTGTAATTCTCTGTTGTTGTGTAAGCCATCTCCAAACCGTAGCCGTGCTGAGTTTACAGGCGAAATTATGTCAGGATGTCTCAACTAATTTACACCCGATGTATGGAACATGTTCAGGTCGTTCCATTGCTTTCCAGTCTCCTCACTACAATGGACGAATTCGATCTGCACTTTCCAATATTCCTCATATCGCCTCGTCGAGGTTTGCTGTCTGGCTATGGAATCTGATCAAAATACGAATTGAGAAATAATTGTACATTACGACGTATTGTATGTATTTATTCACATTGCAGTGGGTATATACCCGGTGGCAATGGTAACTAATTACACTCAATAATGACAATAATAAACTTATTAATTAAAAAAACAATTAATAATAATACTAATAATTAATACTAACAATAATAATAATAATAATAATAATAACAACAACAGGGAATATACTAAATTAAATGAAACGACCACTTAAAATAACATTTGAAATAAATCTAATTTGTATCTTAAAATTAAGATCGAACTAAAACCCACGAGTATGATATGTTTATATCTGCACAAGTACCTTTCAAATTACACTCATTTCGCTGTCAACTCACTCACTGCACTGGAACTACGACACATTTCACTGATTCTATCCTGATTTCACTAACACTTCAAAAACATTTCACTGTTCAAATACTATGCACTGCCACTATAAACTATAAAGCTTCACTGACAGGAACACGTTTCACTTACACAGCACACTTCACTGACACGACATACTTCTTCACTGATACAACACATTTCACTGACACAACATACTTCTTCACTGATACAACACTTCAATAACAACATATCATTTACACCCTTTAACTACTGTGTATAATTACCGTCTATTAGTAAGGTCCTTAAGCCTATTTTTAAATACATTTTTGATTGTTGATAAAGCCTTTAGTAAGTATGCAGGTAAAGCGTTCCAGTCCCTGATAGTACGATTGAGAAAAGAAAACTTTCCAGTGTCCGTCCTCTGTCTTCTTTCCCTCAATTTATATCAGTGGTCGTTCTTTGAAGAGTAATTTGGCGGCTGCAACCTATTTTTTATTTCTCTCCAGGCAGGCTCACCTCTGTATGTTTTGAACAGTGCGCATAATCGAATATTGTATCGTATATTTTAAGGGGTGTGATTTTATGGTGAATATTTCGTTTATATGATGTCATTCCATTTTCGACCAATGAAGTATAATGATATTTTGAATTTCAACTAATCGCAGTCACACTTTGCGATAATTTTTGCAGCTAGATTCATCGCTATCAATTTATCGCATCGTCGTTCTTTTGTTTAGTCGTTGTCGCCAACTGTTTTCCCGTAAATTGATGATCATGAATACATTAAGATGCAACTACACGGTTAAACTTTTATTTCAACTTTAAGGCAATGAATGCAAGATTGATATTTAATATTAATTAATATATTTACGCAGTGAAGACGACATTCAAAACGGCGCACCATGTAGACAAAAAGCTTCATGCATCTTAATTGAACGTACCTTTTAACTTGATTCTTTCAATATTCTTCCCAGATTGCACGCATACACGATTGGAATATTGAACTGTGTAGATGCAGCTTTAGTTCCGTTACACACTACAGCGAGAATGCGTTTGTCGAGCTATAAAAAATGCTTTCGTGTGGCAGTGATTGTAAGTAACGGTCGAAATAAGGAATAGCTGACATTGATCCTGCTCCCACAGGTAACTTAACCTATAATTGAAGCCTGTAAAATTTGTATTTTATGAATGAAATTAAACAATTAATAGAAAGTCAGATGTTCAAATTTATGAAACATCATCCCATATCAAACCCAAAGATCTTGCATAGTAATAATGTCTTTGATCAAACTGCCTTCCGTATGGCGTAATAAAATTCGTGTTTTAATTATGTCTATCGATACAGAGATGGCTTCACTGTGTAGCAACATGTCTCACTATAAATGCATACGCATTGGTATATAGCTGTCCCCACTACTACTGTTAAATTAAATTATGATTTCAGCAGATAATGAAAATGTATTTATGTTATAATAGTGCAGAATAATTAACATTGTTAAACTGAATTTCTTTTAATCTGAATAATTCTAATTTCTTTATTGCAGTAATTATTCAACTTCACAATGTCTGAATAGGTTAAGTATTCGTTAATATACAATTATTAACATTTTGTGATCGAATTTTAGGGATATATTGTTTACATTTTTATTTTATTCACGAAATAGTCCTAATAAATGTCACTCGAGGTCTGAGATTTCCCAGATAAATCTCAGATCTCTCGTGACATTACTACAGACTATTACACTTTTATTACGTCATACTACTTTTGACCAATAAAACGGTACAGAAGGACGTCTTTCAACTAATCATGGCTGCTTATCGCACTATTTTATTGCTTCCCTAGCATTTGTTTGTTTCTATCACTACCCTAGCATTTGTTTCTTTGTTTGCCAACATTTTAAACTGCAAATTCTTTACGGTACTATAAAACATGATTTGCGATCGTAATTTGTTTCCCACATTGATAGTCGACTAAAATGGCGGCTCCGTTCAAACGTTTTGGTGAAGCTAACATTAGTGAAATAGAATTTCAGTAAGTCAATGTTTTATTGTATTAGAGTAGGTAGTTTATTTCTTCTAATCTTGATATATTTTCTTCTAATCGTGTAATAGTTAGTTAAATCGCACTCTAGTTTTGTGAGATTACTGTTGATTATTTTACCTTGATTTTGTTAATTAAAATGGTTTAATTTTAGTGGATATTTCCAAAAAGACAGGCAATTTTACCCATATTTCATACCCTAAAGAAACCTAATTAATAAAATAGCGTTTTTCTTTTTAAATTATCATTGAAAAATTCCCATGTTTGACAAAACTCCGGCACATCCGGCGACGCTGATATAAAAGCGTCGTTATAACAAATCTGACTTTCAGGTATAGCTCTGTCTAAAACTGACTTGAATAATTTCTAAACCTGAAAACCAGATTTGTATAACACACGTTAATGTTAGTTAACAGAAACCCACAAATTTAAGTCACACAAAAAGTATACACTAAGTGTTGAGGTATGTGGTTAAAAATGGAATAATTGAGCCAAGATCTGATAGAGTTCCTAGATAGCTCAGTCGGTAGAGCGTTGGCGCGCTCAGCCAAAGGTGCAGAGTTCGATCGATGTCCGGCACCGGAAAAATGTTTCCCTTGAAATTATTTAGCATAAAATTGTTTCCATCATTAATTAAACTTATAATTCATTTTAATTCGATTGTTAGGGTGTAATAGCACTGCCTTCTTGATCTCACGAAGGCAGTTATAGGAAAGAGAAATGACCGTCGTCTGCTTCCAATGCTCTCTGGAAGTAGTTCGTGAAACTATGCGTACATCGTTGTCAGATGTTACACACAGATAATGCTGAAGGATCAAAATATGTAGAAATGTTGATGTATATTTTATAACGAAGAAAATATTCAGGTTCTATTTGGAAAAAAAAAAAAAAAAAAAAGTCATTTTTGTGCGAATTCTCTGTGAAACCTGTTTTTTTTTTTTTTTTTTGTTGAAAATATCATGGTTATGAAGCAATTTCGTCAATTGGTATCACTTTCGCGGGAATTCGCGGATATACTCATATTTAACTCAATTTTGGATTGTAATTAAAGGTTTGCATTTTCCATGCATCAAATTGTTTTCCAAAGACGAGAGCTCTTTGATGATTGTAAACATTGCATCACATAACAGATGAACTGCAGACTTAGGGGAGAGTTGGGTAGTATCGGACATCGGGTAATATCGGACAATGTGTTTCTTTCATCTACCACCATATAGTAGTACCTGAATGACATGGTTACGTTTCTGTATGCGGCATTACAGAAACGTAACCATATCAATCAGGTACTATCATCGTGTGGTAGATGAAAGAAACTCATTGTCCGATATTATCCGATGTCCGATACTACCCATCTCTCCCCTATCTCCCTGTAAACAACTAGTAAAAGCTGAGTTAATATACCATCTTGCCTTGAACAAGGTCACACCTTGGAATAACGGTTAGCGCGTCCGACCGCGAAACCAGATGGCCTTGGTTCGAATTTCGGTCGGGTGAGGTTTTTTTCCAGTGTTCCTTCAACGCAATATACCGTAAGCAAATGCTGGGTAACTATCGGTGCTGGATCCGGACTCATTTCACCGGCATTATCACCTTCATTACATTCAGACGCTAATTAACCTGGGATGTTGATACAGCGTCGTAAAATAACCTACTAAAACAGTAGCAGCAGGGCTCTTTTACAAAATTCTCAAACAAAAGCTGTCAATTCTAGAGTAACTAGTGGCGTGTGAGCAAATGCTGCTGCAAACTAAGTTCGTTAGACGTTCAAATAAAAATTTTTCAGATTTATTTTCAATGAAGAATACTTGTCTTTTTGATAGTTATTTGCTTCCATAATAATGAAACATACTCCCTCTGAATGGATTTTTTAGGCCAAATACTTTATCTTGAACCTATCCAACTTCAGTTTTTGAGTTTCAACGCGAAAACGCAAGTATCAATGTCAGGACGATAGCAGTAGGCCTAGCTATTTCAGGTCATTTTGGATTGTAGGGAAAAGTTAAAAAAATATCAGGTTTGCTAAGCTTTCGAACAATAGTATTTTCGTATAGCTGCTGCATGTAGAACTTGAAATGTAGAGCGTAAAATCATTTTATCCTACTAAGAGATCTCGGTGAAATGATCTGGAGACTACAAAATTTTCTAGGCCTCTTATTTTATCAGTAAGTAATACCTTTTGGTCTTTCCTTAGGAACTGTAATTTTTGCTCTCTCTCGAGCCAATACTGAAGACAATGACACATATCAATATCTACACTACACCGCCATTAAGTATATGAAAAGACCCAACCCCACTGGGTTAATAAGTACAAAAATATTTGATTTTTAATAACAATATTATTATCTTATTTACGTTTTGAAGTTATATATAGCAGTCACTCAGTAAATTATAGAAATGAAGATCTAAATTAAGATATTCTCTACATTTACTTACATAACCTCAAAACGTTTTACTTTCATGTCAACAATATAGCATCAATATTATGTAGGCCTACAATTAATGAAAAATAGACGCATCATGATATTAACTATAATAATATTTCATTTCTAATGGTAATAATGTCATCAAACTATCTCAAGTTTCGTACATTTTAATATCCAATACACAGCTGTACTCAGAAAATTATACACTGCAGAATCAGTTTCTAATAACAAATTTAATTGAGCTGTAAATATGTCGATAATCCTGCTGGTCATGGCCTTCGTGTAATAGCCTATTGTTTATTGTAGTGTGTGTTTTGTTCTCAAATTCAATCAAGTCGGCAGTGATTCAATAAAATTAGTTCTCAAAACTGTCAACAGATGGATTTTGGAAAATAAGAAAATTATATAGGAAAATTGACATTTCACTGAAAACTACTATTTTTCCGAAAAACTTTGGATGCCAGGCATGAAAATGAGGGGTCACTCATTAAAATCGGTTCAGCCGTTTTCCCGTAATTTCCATTACCAGTTCAAATTACACACACACATATATATATATATATATATATATATATATATATATATACGTCGTAAAATAACCTACTAAAACAGTGGCAGCAGAGCTCTTTTACAAAAGTTCTCAAACAAAAGCTGTAAATTGTTCAGTAACTAGTGGCTTGTGCAGAAAATGCTGCAAACTAAGTTCATTAGACGTTCAAATAAATATTTTTCAGATTTATTTTCAATGAAGAATACCAGACATTCTGAAAGTTATTTGCTTCCATAATAATGAAAGATACTCTCTTTCGAGCCAATACTGAAGAGAACCACGCATATAAATATCTACACCACACCGCCATTAAATATATGAAAAAGACCCAACCCCATTTGATTAATAACTATAAAAATATTTCATTTTTAATAATGTTATTATCTTACGTAAGTTTTATAGCTTTCAGTAACATATACTATATATACTATATAGCCGCTACTCAGTAAAATATAGAAATCAAAATCTAATTTAAGTTATTCTCTACATCTACTTACATAACCCCAAAACGTTTCACTTTCATATCATCAATATAGCATTAATATGTGAAATTAATGAAAAATAGTCACATCACGGCATTAATTACAATAATATTTCATTTCTAATAGTAATAATGTCGTCAAACCACCTCACGTTTTGTATTTTTAATATCAATACAGCTGTACCCAGAAAATTACACACCACAGAATCGAGGGGCCATAAATTATTTTTAGTAAGTTAAGTTTTTAATAACCAATATAATTTGAGCTCTAAATATGTCAGCATTCTTGTAGATCATGGCCTTCGTGTAATATTGTTTACTGTAGTGTGTGTTTTGTTTTATTCTGAAATGCAACACGGCCGACTTGATGCTCGCTTCGCTTCTCCTGAATGCAATTAGCTAGTTTTCAAAACTGACGACAGATGGATTTTGGAAAATAGGAAAAGGATGTAGGAAAATTGACATTTCACTGAAAACTACTATTTTTCCGAAAAACCTTGGGTTCCAAGCTTCAAAATGAGGGGCCATTTATTAAAATCCGTTCAGCCGTTTTCCCGTAATTTCCATTACCAGTTCAAATTAAATATATAATAGATTTTATGCAGACTAGTCGCCTTGCCAAGTGTTAAATCTTCAGAGAATTTTATTGACCCTTGTCGAGGATTAAGAAACATTTGACAAAAAAGCAACTTTGGTTACACATGCATCAAATACGCCCTCATGCTGGTAGAGGATTCTGGGAGAATAATTTGTGTTTGAACTGAAATTAAAAACAGAGTCAGTGCGGCCTGCATAAATGTCAGTGGGAGGTGAGAGAAGTCAAAAGAGCACATCCACCCGCGCCCCGATTTGTTTGGGACCGAAAATCATGCAATTTTATACACATTAACATCTGTCGAATCACTCAGCTGAAAACAGAGGGTTTCATAACATGCAGGTTAACACCGGCTGTGCTGTGATGACGCCATTATTGCCTTTATACTTTACTTTGTCTTTTTTCCTTCGTTTGTTTTCTTCTCTCAGCGACGCTTATAGCGTTTGAAAGTCCTGTCAAGCCAACGTCTGAACTTTCTCGAGGCTTCAAGCTTTTTAGGCTGATGCTGGAAGGATCTCCCGTGACGTACTAAGTATGATAACTCGGGCGGGAAGTAGTGGTCGATGATTTTAGCTTGGCTTATATGGAGTTCTTTTACGTACTTTCCGAAGGATTTTATGACCCTAGAAATCATTGCTCCTGGTAGGATTTGATCGCACGAACCTCGAACCCAGGACGGGAGGGTAACATTGTAGTCTCGTATCCTAACTGCTGCTAGTCTCTATTGAGGTTCGTGATATAGGCTTAAGGCAAAATCAAAGTTTTATGCGAATTTATATTCGTATATCTTAACATAAAAATCTACTTTTATTGGTCAGTCCTAAGGGGGCATGTATTTATTTATTTTTTAATTAATTAATTAATATTTTATTTATTTATTATTTATTTACTTTTATTCATTTACTTAATTCTTATTTATTATTGTTTTATTTATTTTATATACTTATTTATATTTTTATTTTATTTATTCATTTGTTGTTGAACATAACAGGCAAAGCCCAATTACAATGTTACGACTAACGAATTAATTTATAAAACATAAACAATGAAAATTTTAAAAAATACACTTATTAAAAACTGAAATAAAATAGAAATAAGAGAAAGAAAAAGAGAAATTGAAATAAGGTGTGAAAGTAGCTTCAAATTAACTAACAACAATATTCTGTAAAATATGACAACAAATAATTCTGTATCTAGAGAAATTCATATTGAAAATATCAACATTCCGATGAGGATGTAATTTTTGTATAACTGTAACATTTGGAAAACTGCTGGGAATTTTTGACTGGATTCAGTATTTGTCCTTGGCATGTAAAATAAATATCGAAATTTCGTTTTAAACTTAGTGCATTTAATGTTATATAATAAAATAAACCAATACAGTCCAACTTATTGTTAATAATTTTATAAAGGAAGTTTAAAGATTGACAATTTCGTCTAATTTGCAAACTAGTAAAATGGAAATGTTGAAGCATAGGTAGTATAATCATTATAAAGTCTGTAATATAAGCATTTTAGAAATTTATTTTTAATTTTTTCTAGTAACAGAATATATTTGTTAGTAACTGGGTTCCAGATAACAGCAGCATACTCTAATTTAGATCGAACAATGGAATTATACAAAATTATATAGTTTTGACTCCTGGTTGAGTGTTAGAGAAGGCCGTATGGCCTTAACTCCCCGAGGTTTAAATAAATCATTATTATTATTATTATTATTATTATTATTATTATTATTATTATTATTATTATTATTAAGTTTACAAGAATTTCTCATAACAAAACCTAAACTTTTATAGGACAAATTTATAATATTATTAGTATGACTATAAAATGTAAAATTACTGCTAAATAATATACATAAATCTTCATGTTCATTTTCTGCTGGTAAAACGTTTGCCTCTATTTTATATCTATCTCGCTTTCTCTCTGTCTCTCTATCTAATAGATTTTTTTCTACTGGCAATGTTAAGCCCATAAAGCTTTGCCTTCTTCTCAACCAGTAGGCCTATAAGAACACAGAGCAGATAAAAAATAATAGCAAAACAGTAACAAATAACATAATAATAATAATAATAATAATAATAATAATAATAATAATAATAATAATAATGATGATGTACAGCTTTGAGCAGTGAAAAATGTATCCTACCTACATAAATTTTTTCTCATTGTGCGTAACTGATACACAGTTTCAAATTAATTCACAGGAAACATTATTTTTAAAATAATTTTCAGTTTTCTTAGTTGGATTTAAATGCATAATTTGATTGTTACTCTCGTTGTCAGAATCCGGAGTTTTGCTTTTAACGCGACCATTTTCCAACATATCCATGTTCTGTTGTTTTCATTTTATAGCTGAAAATATAGCTTTACACGATTGGCTATAATCAGGTGTTTAGCTAAAATTAATATTTTAAAATTAAGTTAAAATTTATGTAACGAGTTTTCAAGGTATTTTAATTCAAAATTATTTTTTGTAGACAAAGTATCTAATAGAAGGGCTTGATTCTGTTTTTTTTTTTTGTGAAAAAAATATCTCTTAAAATATACTGTTTGACGTGTCCGGGCGTTTTTCGAAAATAGAGAAAATATGCGTGAAATATGCGTGACGTTTGAAACGCAGTTTATATAAGGTCTTAATGTACGTATTTGTTAATTTCTTTATTCAATAAATTTTCCAGGAGTTATCACTAAAAGTCGATTTTTATTCAATTCAAAATCAGTGATTGATTTACTGATCGTTTATAACTTTCAGTACCAAGTAGATATAGTCACTTATAAAAGTTCAACTAACCTCATATCCATTCCACTTTTATTTTGCGATAGTAATAATCTTATTATTCTTTATCTTCGGAGATGCACCTCATCTATATGTATGCTGTAACAGCGAAATGATACTATAGTAACCATCGACATCACAATTTCTTTAGAAGAATCGCAGTGATAACATTGCATGACGTGATGCTTATCTGTTGCTTCTGATAAAAATAAATGTTGATATAATGAGGTTCTACTCCATGTAGTCGGGATCAACCCCTCGCTACGGGAGTTAATGAAGTGGAAATGTTTGCTGATAAGTACGAAATTATCCTAAAATCAAATTGACGTCAGCGATTTGCTTGCCAATTACGAACCTTTATCCTTCTTTGAATCAAAGCAGTCGGGTCTATCTGTGACTCGTATTTAACTTCGTAAACATTTCTACTCATTTATAGCCTACATGATTTTTACTCGGTTATTTAACGACGCTGTATCAACTACTTGGTTATTTAGCGTCGATAGAATTGGTGATAGCGAGATGATATTTGGCGACTGAGGCCAAGGATTTGGCATAGATTACCTGGCATTCGTCTTACCGTTGGAGAAAACCTTGGAAAAAATCCAACCAAGTAATCAGTCCCAGTGAGAATCGAACCCGCGCCCGAACGCAACTCTCGATCGGCTGGCAAGCGCCTTAGCCAACTGAGCTATACCGGCGACTATTTAGACATATTTGTGCTCATGAAGATAGATTTATTATTATTATTATTATTATTATTATTATTATTATTATTATTATTATTATTATTATTATTATTGTCATCAACATAACTAATAAATTCTATGGAAGATTTTGGAATTATAGATAATACGAAAAATTCAAAATTTCAAGAACTATTTCTTCGGACTGTTTCACTAATAAAATAAAAAAACAAATATAGGCCTAAATACAGGACTCTTACCAAAGACCTTTCCGGTTTCGAACACATGTAATTTACGTTCCATAAATATGAGGTGCATGAAAATAGTATCAATGGAAAGAGAAACTCAAGGTTTAGTTGTGGCAAGATTGTTTTCATAGTTGGTAACACTGCCTCATAATAGAGTATATAAACTAATGTGTTCGTTGTTGAGGCGAAATGGCTGCTGTAGAGGACAGAAAAGCTTGATTTTCATGTGAACAAGTCGGTTATTAATGTGCAACGGCATTGCCAAACTAAGTTTGGTGCAGATCCACCCAGTGACCCTAAAAACCTGAATGATTTTAAGGTTACACTGATGTGAAATTTTGTCATTTTTGGCCATTGTTCTTGTATTTTCCTTGTTCTTCTTGTATTCCCCTTGTTGTCTTTGTATACCCCTTGTTATCCTTGTATTCCCCTTTTTGTTTTTGTATTCCCCTTGTTCTCCTTGCAGTACCCTTTTTCTCTTTGCATTCCCCTTGTTTTCTTTCTATTCCCCTTTTTCTCTTTGTGTTCCCCTTGTTCTCTTTGCATTCCCCTTTTTCTCTTTGTGTTCGCCTTGTTCTCTTTACATGCCCCTTTTTCTTTTTGTGTTCCCCTTGTTCTCTTTATATACCCCTTTTTCTTTTTGTGTTCCCCTTGTTCTCTTTGCATTCCCTTTTTTCTCTTTGTGTTCCCCTTGTTCTCTTTGCATTCCCTTTTTTCTCTTTGTGTTCCCCTTGTTCTCTTTGCATTCCCTTTTTTCTCTTTGTGTTCCCCTTGTTCTCTTTGTATTCCCCTTTTTCTCTTTGTATTCCCCTTGTTCTCTTTGTGTTCCCCTTGTTCTCTTTGTATTCCCCTTTTTTTCTTTGTGTTCCCCTTGTTCTCTTTGTATTCCCCTTTTTCTCTTTTGTATTCCGCTTTTTCTCTTTTGTATTTCCCTTGTTCTCTTTGTATTCCCCTTGTTCTCTTTGCATTCCCTTTTTTCTCTTTGTGTTCCCCTTGTTCTCTTTGCATTCCCTTTTTTCTCTTTGTGTTCCCCTTGTTCTGTTTGTATTCCCCTTTTTCTCTTTGTATTCCCCTTGTTCTCTTTGTGTTCCCCTTTTTTTCTTTGTGTTCCCCTTGTTCTCTTTGTATTCCCCTTTTTCTCTTTTGTATTCCGCTTTTTCTTTTTGTATTCCCCTTGTTCTCATTCCCCTTGTTCTCTTCGTATTCCCCTTTTCCTCTTTGTATTCCCCTTCTTCTCTTTGTATTCCCCCTTTCCTCTTTGTATTCCCCTTTTTTTCTTTGTGTTCCCCTTGTTCTCTTTGTATTCCCCTTGTTCTCTTTGTATTCCCCTTGTTCTCTTTGTATTCCCCTTTTTCTCTTTGTATTCCCCTTGTTCTCTTTGTGTTCCCCTTGTTGTCTTTGTATTCCCCCTTTTCTCTTTGTATTCCCCTTATTCTCTTTGTGTTCCCCTTGTTGTCTTTGTATTCCCCTTTTTTTTTCTTTGTGTTCCCCTTGTTCTCTTTGTATTCCCCTTTTTCTCTTTTGTATTCCGCTTTTTCTCTTTTGTATTCCCCTTGTTCTCTTTGTATTCCCCTTGTTCTCTTCGTATTCCCCTTTTCCTCTTTGTATTCCCCTTGTTCTCTTTGTATTCCCCTTTTCCTCTTTGTATTCCCCTTTTTTCTTTGTGTTCCCCTTGTTCTCTTTGTATTCCCCTTGTTCTCTTTGTATTCCCCTTGTTCTCTTTGTATTCCCCTTTTTCTCTTTGTATTCCCCTTGTTCCTCTTGGCTTCTTGACCTTGTATCGCCCCTGCTATGCACTCCTCGACAGGTTATCGCATCCACACGTGGTTCTACTCGTACATAAAGATACTTTTTTTCAGCTATATTCATCAGTTCGTATAGATCTACATCGTTGTTTCGTTATATAGCGGAATCTACGTATGCAATAAAGTTTGTTCAGATTTATATTACTGTTACAATAACATTTCTATAGCATTAATTTGTAATAGTAGAAAATAAAGAGCCGTGTGCCTAACCACTTAGTAGGTCGTTCGAGTGCACTTGCATTAGTTGCTGATGTTGCTCCACTCCTGCGACATCTTTTCTTTTTCTGATTTATTTCCAGTGACGAACAACTCAAGTTCCGATTCTTCACACTCTTGTGATAATATTTTAAAAACCAGCCACTGGAAAACGTGATGGTTGTGACGTCAGTCTTATGCAGGAAATCGAATCTGCCCCGAACCGAGGGCGCTGCTGAGAGTTTTGGGCAGGGGTGGGGAAATTCTGCAGCCCGTCACACAGCTTCAGTTTGTCACAGACACGTATACAATATCGATAATACATGTCGTGGAAAAGGAACTTTATGAGACGTTGTAACGATGCCGAACTGTGGAGATAAATTGAGAGCTTTTCCCACTTTATTGTGAAAGACGGAGAAATAGCGAGAAATTCGTTTCCATTACTGGTTTAGGTTCCTTTAGATACGTGTTTATCCAGCAATTACTAATTTTATCAATATATTCTGAACAGAAGAGAGACTCAAAATCGATTCTGTTGAATTGAGATTTTTACAACCCATTGCTGGGTATTTCTTCATCTATTTTATTTTATTTTATTGGGTTATTTTACGACGCTGTATCAACATCTAGGTTATTTAGCTTCTGAATGATATGAAGGTGACAATGCCGGTGATATGAGTCCGGGGTCCAGCACCGAAAGTTACCCAGCATTTGCTCGTATTGGGTTGAGGGAAAACCCCGGAAAAAACCTCAACCAGGTAACTTGCCCCGACCGGGATTCGAACCCGGGCCAACTGGTTTCGCGGCCAGACGCGCTGACCATTACTCCACAGGTGTGTACTCCTTCATCTAGGCCAGGAAAAAAATATAATATAAAAGCACAATTACATGTTATTTTAAATCTAATTTTAAAAGATTAGTGACCGTATCGTGTCGAACCTCGAAAGAAAAGAGACGAGAAACAAGTGAAGATCAGTAAAGATGGCTGTGCAGTGTATTCCGAATAATTACTCCTGGACCAAAGTCTTTGGCTACTTAGTGAATGTTGTTACAAAATGTCAAGTTAAAATGAGTAATGCGTTTAATCAACGAATAAAGACGAATATTGCGAAGCAAGTGAAGATCAGTAAAGATGGCTATGCAGTGTATTTCGAATAGTTACTCCTGGACCAATGTCTTTGGCTACATAGTGAATGTTGTTACAAAATGTCAAGTTAAAATGAGTAATTCGTTTAATCAACGAATAAAGACAAATATTGCGAATAATGTAAAGATCAGTAAATATGGCTATGCAGTGTATTTCGAATAATTACTCCTGCACCAATGTCTTTGGCTACTTAGTGAATGTTATTACAAAATGTCGAGTTAAAATGAGTAATGCGTTTAATCAACGAATAAAGAAGAATATTGCGAATCAAGTGAAGATCAGTAAAGAAGGCTATGCAGTGTATTCCGAATAATTACTCCTGGACCAAAGTCTTTGGCTACATAGTGAATGTTGTTACAAAATGTCGAGTTAAAATGAGTAATGCGTTTAATCAACGAATAAAGAATAATATTGCGAATCAAGTGAAGATCAGTAAAGATGGCTATGCAGTGTATTCCGAATAATTACTCCCGGACCAAAGTCTTTGGCTACATTGTGAATGTTGTTACAAAATGTCAAGTTAAAATGAGTAATGCGTTTAATCAACGAATAAAGACGAATATTGAGAAACAAGTGAAGATCAGTAAAGATGGCTATGCAGTGTATTCCGAATAATTACTCCTGGACCAAAGTCTTTGGCTACATAGTGAATGTTGTTACAAAATGTCGAGTTAAAATGAGTAATGCGTTTAATCAACGAATAAAGAATAATATTGCGAATCAAGTGAAGATCAGTAAAGATGGCTATGCAGTGTATTCCGAATAATTACTCCCGGACCAAAGTTTTTGGCTACATTGTGAATGTTGTTACAAAATGTCAAGTTAAAATGAGTAATGCGTTTAATCAACGAATAAAGACGAATATTGAGAAACAAGTGAAGATCAGTAAAGATGGCTATGCAGTGTATTCCGAATAATTACTCCTGGACCAAAGTCTTTGGCTACATAGTGAATGTTGTTACAAAATGTCAAGTTAAAATGAGTAATGCGTTTAATCAACGAATAAAGATGAATATTGCGAAACAAGTGAAGATCAGTAAAGATGGCTATGCAGTGTATTCCGAATAATTACTCCTGGACCAAAGTCTTTGGCTACATAGTGAATGTTGTTACAAAATGTCAAGTTAAAATGACTAATGCGTTTAATCAACGAATAAAGACGAATATTGAGAAACAAGTGAAGATCAGTAAAGATGGCTATGCAGTGTATTCCGAATAATTACTCCTGGACCAAAGTCTTTGGCTACATAGTGAATGTTGTTACAAAATGTCAAGTTAAAATGAGTAATGCGTTTAATCACTGAATAAAGAGCCCCTGGATCAAAAATTTGTAAGTCAACCTGGTTGGCGAGTTGGTATAGCGCTGGCCTTCTATGCCCAAGGTTGCGGGTTCGATCCCGGGCCAGGTCGATGGCATTTAAGTGTGCTTAAGTGCGACAGGCTCATGTCAGTAGATTTACTGGCATGTAAAAGAACTCCTGCGGGACAAAATTCCGGCACATCCGGCGACGCTGGTATAACCTCTGCAGTTGCGAGCGTCGTTAAATAAATCATAATTTATTTTATTGCAGTGGCTATCTATGTTTAACAGATTGCCGAGCGATGTCCATTCCGCTATCTTAAATAGACTCAAATCTGTTTTAAGAATTCGTTTATTTTCAATCCAGTTTATAATTATTATTATTATTTTAATGAAACATCTAATAACATATTTTAATGTATTATTATTTACAAGTTGCAGTCAATATATTTACAAACTGCACTTGTATTTATTGTATCGTTAAAATTTCATGAGCGTGTCACTGAAGATCAGTGCTTCCATGCCTGTTGAGTCAGTCTATCAAACAGCGTCAGGTTGTCTTTAAGAACTGAGCTTCTACACGTGATTTTGTGCAAACATGTCAAGGACCTACTGCGATTTTTCCTGGAATCTCTCGATATACGCCTATGGCTAGTCTTCTCCGCCTTTCAAGTTTTGCATTTAGTATAGATTCTAGGCTTTTCTCTGATTCTAGATTTATTTATTTTTTATTTATTTATTTATTTTTATTTTTTAATTTTATTTATTTATTTAAATTTAAATAAAGAATATGATTACAAACAAGAGAAATAGAAAGAAAATAATACAATCGATATAAAAAAGAAGATACAGTAGTATTAACAAAATTTGAGACCGAATGAGCAGCGCTCGTGTTCGGTCGCAGTTCAGATATAATATTAATAGGCCTATAAGAGAATATAAAATAAAATAAAATAGGAAATAAAATTAAAATAACAGTTACAGAAATTATATAATACAATATTAATAAGTTATAAGAGAAATATAGAAAAAAATAAATAAAATGAAATAGGAACTAAAATTTAAATTTCAGCGGCAATGGAATTATATAATACAATATTAACACTAGAGAAGAATAATATCGCACGTGAAAAGTAGGACAATATTATATATATATATATATATATATATATATATATATATATATATATATATAATATAGGTTGGAATAATTCATACACATAGGCTATAAATTTATTTAATCAAATTGAAGATATTAACACGTTTCTAATTTTCTTGTTATATGTTAGTGGGTTACATGTTAGAAGTTCTGGGTGTAATTTAGCTAAAGCATTGTACAACCGAGGGCCAAAATTAATGCTATGCTTTAGACCAGCAGATGTGAGACATTTAGGTTCTACTAATGTTGAATTAATATTTCGTCTTGTGTCATAATAATTGTGTGTCTGTAATACAAACTTATTACGATTTTTATGATAAAATTTTAACAGCGTATACTTATAAATTTTTCAATATTAAATACATTAAATTCAAAACAAATTAATAGATAACTTCTCTGTTTCATGTGCCCTGAATGTTGCCTACATTCAAGGCAGTCCGGAAATTTGTTGATTGTCCCTTATGTCTATGTGCATTTTCACTTTGTTTATAACTCCATAACACATAGCTTTTTACAATAAAATTGATTGATTGATTGTCGGGATGACTTGAAGTATAGTGAAGCAGTGCACCTGTTGATTTTTGTTTTCTAACTTCCCGTATTTCTTCCTATTTTTTATGTTATTTACCTAAACTTATCATTTGTGTTTGTGGTAGGTTTTCCTGAAATACTTCACTACCAGCTCTGTTATCTTCTTGTTATATTTTCGGCTCTCTCTGGCGTTTGTAATTAAAGAACTCAATCACAGAAGGAACTACGTTGTGTTGTGCGTGCCAAGGTGCAAAGAGCTTGGACAAAGTGGTGTCTGAAGGGCTGCATGCAAACGCCTCCCTCCCTCTCTCTTAAAATGAGTATTCATTTCCTGGGGGGTATAATCTTTATAAAACGATCTTGACTGTGATGTTAGTGACATCTGGTGGTGGTACTGCCAAGTGGTGATGGAGAGGAGACTGTGGGGGGTGGAAAAGTTTACTTGAAAACAAGCTTCTGTAATTATCAGAGCACCGCCTGCGTGTCTGCTCCCCGCAACACATCCCATCACGTCTTGGACCCAGACATGCGATCCAGTTGTGTTCCCTGGGTCTCGGTTCGAGCATTAGACAAGACACTCTAGCCAAAGACGAGTTGACTCTGTCCGTGCAGCGACAGGCTGGAGAAGTTCTACAGGGACATCGTTTTATTTTTACTTCAATTTTTATTGTATCTGAGTTTTTGAATGTACTTCACTGCCACCCCTTCTACTAATGAAGTTCCAACTGTCCTCTAAACACAGATCCAAGACCGCATATAGTAAACAGCATTGAGTTAGTGAGTATAGTACGTTCCAGATCGCGTTTTCCAGTGACGAAAGGGCTTTCAATATTGAATCATATTTCCGCACAGGTACTGTATTCCGTTTGCCTACATCACATCCCTATTTCCTCCACCTGCTTCTGTTCGCCCCTCTGTAAAAGCAGGGCTGTCTTAGCTCTTTTCTGAAAACATTAATTTCTGTTAGGAATTGGACGTTTAGTAGTATTAGTAGTAGTATTTATTTATTTAACCTGGTATAGATAAGGCCGTCAGGCCTTCTCTGCCCCTCTACCAGGGGATTACAACTATAATATGAACAATAAAATTACAATAAATGTTAAATTTACAATTAAAATTACGATAAAAATTAAAGTACGACAAGTTTACCTGATTAATGAAAGCTATATAGTCATTTTATCATAGAAGTTAAGAACAAAGGATATTTTTGTATTTACTGAATTACAAATTAAACCTACAATAACAAAATTCTATAGTGATGAAATTACCGGATATTGAAATAGATTAAGAGAACTATTTACAAGAAACCATGTCTGAACGAGTCTCAATTATTGACCAGGTGCCTAGTAAGTTTGCGTTTGAATTGAATTTTATTTCGACAGTCCCTGATGCTAGCAGGTATAACGAATTCCAGAGTCTTGGCAGGGCTATTGTGAAAGAGGATGAGTATGAGGAGGTACGATGGGATGGTATTGTTAGTATTGTTTCATGACGAGAGCATGTGTTCAGATTGTGATGGGAAGAAAGGTAAGTGAAGCGACACGACAGGCACGAAGGAATAGAAGAGTTCAAGATTTCGAAGAGAAGGAGAAGTGAATGTAAATTACGTAATATTGTACAACTGTTTAAAATAACTTAAATAAAAGGGCCTCGTTAAGTAATTAACTGTCATGTGATTTGCCCCCTTTCTACGATCCTGCTGCATAACCACTTGGACGGACAGTAGATAGCATGTCTGAGTAATTTTATCTTTTCGGATCGAGCAGAAGTTAAGATTGAATTTACAGTACGTAAGGTACTCTTTTATAGAGTAGGTACAAAATTATTTCAACATGAGTTACTAGTATGAAGGACGAACCTGGCAATTGGAATTAGATGCAGTAGTCTATAGTGCGATAATATGCACAAAAGAACTGAAGCCTGTATCGAAATGAAGGGCCACCATTTCCAAAAATGTGTTTAAATATCCATTTTATGATTATTTTTCAATTTAACTTCATTCTCTATATTGTACGCTAATGTGCTATAGACAGATTAATATACACTGCATAATGAATACTTTCGCATGGCTAACTCAGTTCGTGAGTAAAAACACTTGTTGTTAATACAGTACTGTATTTTGATTAAACAAAAACCTAATGAAAATTATCGAACTCAAATCGCGATATTTCCTAGTTTACGTAAATGGGTGAACTACTTTTCTTCCCTCCTATATCTAGTAAAGTGATTTGTTTGTGTTTTACGCCAGTATCATCGAACTACAGTCGTGGAAGGGTGTAGCAATCTGTGTTTCCGGTTCTCTAAAATTATAGCCAGGTTAATATTAAAAATTTTAGTAAAAATAAAATGATGTCTCTGTACTAGTTCAAATTCTAATGAGAACGGATTTGTTTTAATCTCGTCATGTTATTTTCAAAACATATTCGGCATTCCCTCACCTTTCGATCAAAGAATGTTATTAAGATTCCCAACCTGATGTCCGAAAAACTCAGTAAAATGTATGCAGTAATGAAATCAAACGATTTTTGTTTCTCTTTACGAAGGAGGGACCCGAATACTTGCACTGTAGCCTGAGGCTTATTGTGCTTCCCACTCCTGTTCTGCGAATGATTGGGTAGCTGAACGGTCGCGTTCTTGTTCAAGTACAGCACGCCGCACCGTGAACATAACCCGGGCTATGATATGAATTATGGTGATATGTGTATTAATGATGGCGAAATGAGTCCGAGGTTCAACGCCGAAAGTTACCCAGCAATTGTGCTTCAGTTGGTTGAGGGAAAACCCCAACCATGATTCGAACCTGGGGCCGATTGTTTTACGTTCAGACGCGGTAACCGCTACTCTACAACGGTGGACTAAATATTAATTTAAGGAGAGATGTAATTGAAAGTACAATACATTTCTAAAATTGCAATAACTCCCTTGGTTTGTTCAATAGCTTTATGAAATTGAGATGAGATGCATATTAGAACATGTGAAGCATGTATGATAATTTTAATATAGTTGAACAAGTATTTTGGGCAAGAGTGACTTAAAAGATTTTAGTAATTTTCATTTTACTCGAGTATCATTTTTACAAAAACCAATGAAGATAACTAAACGCAATTTTGTACATTTCTATTTCATATAGTCTACAAAGGAACCTCTATTATCCGTGGTAATGAAGGTGATGGACTGAACTATTAATCGAAAAAATCGGATAATCCGTACTGTAAAATATTTTCGTAAAATTTAAATTGTTAACTGCCTCCCATTGGAAGTAGCCCAGAAGGACTCAGTATACTCTCCTACATAAATTTTAAAATATTAAATGTTTACATAAATTTGTTGACAGAAAATTAAAATAAACATATATGAATTATAAAGTGAAGAAAAATAAATTAGACAGAGTGAATATGATGACTCAGAATTTGGCAGGAGCGTTTCAAAACTGAAGTTATGATGTCAGTAGTAAGTGTCAGTGGTAGTTCAAGTCTTCCTGAAGCTTTCAAAGAACTTGGGAATCACACCACGAGCTACAATAAGAAGACCAATCACCTCAATGTCTTCAAGCTGATATTTTGCTTTAAAGTAATCAACTGTTGGCAGATAAATGTTGATTTTTTTCTTGATTGACATCCTCCGGCTGGCTACTCCTCGTTTCAGTCCTTATGGTAGAATCAATTATATAACCTTTCTTGGTAGTCTGGGAATACGCTATGATGTCAATACGTCTAGAGGAGCCATTAGTAGCAAGGCAAAAGACTTCCTCTTCTACTGTCCAAGACCTTTTTTTTCAAAGCAGTTACAATTAAGGATCGAACATGATGCTGTCTGGCATTTCGGAGGAGTAAACCTCTGTTACACTGACCTTGGAAGTGGGCAAGGGTTTCAGTCTCCGGGCATCCATGTCTGCACCAGGATCCGTCCAAAGAGCGACCAGGTACTCCTCTAACTGCTGCTAAATTGGCATAAAACGTACAGTTTCGTAATTTCTTCCGATGTTGCGTTTAACAAGCCAGATAAGTGAAACAGAAGTTCACTATTTCAAGTCTGATTGTCAACGATGGATTTTAAGGCCCAAGGAAATTCCTTGTGATGGCTTTCTGCGGAAATATACGAATAGTATGGGTGGAGGTCTCCTTTTGTAGATTTGCATACTTTATCCTTGTGTTTTATTAAATCCCGAACAGTTAACACCAATCTGATGTGAGATTATCCACACTAAATTATTTGTACTTTTTTCGATACTTAGCACAACACTTCTTTTTTTCGACATCCGTGGAAGACATTTTGCATAGAAGTAATACAGTGCGGCAACTTTGAACGTGAATGGTGAACGGGTGTACTATAAATTGTGCGGAATTTCTTGGGGTTATTTCTTTCAAAGGAAGTGGCGAGTACTTCATAAGCTACGAAAAACCTCCACAAGTAACTGTTCTTTCTGTGTAAGGATAAATATTTGTTTGTGCAGCAAAAGAAAAGAGCGAGTCGATCGATTAGTAGTAGTCGACCTGGTTGGCGAGTTGGTATAGCGCTGGCCTTCTATGCCCAAGGTTGCGGGTTCGATCCCGGGCCAGGTCGATGGCATTTAAGTGTGCTTAAATGCGACAGGCTCATGTCAGTAGATTTACTGGCATGTAAAAGAACTCCTGCGGGACAAAATTCCGGCACAACCGGCGACGCTGATATAACCTCTGCAGTTGCGAGCGTCGTTAAATAAAATATAACATTTTTTTTTTTCGATCAGTAGGGTGACAGATAAACGGGCTGTACAGTTAAGTAATTGCTTGTGACTGTAATTTTTCTTAGGCACTTGGGTTATGTGATTCTATAAAGTAATTTTCCCAAATTAATTTTGCTCTGCAGAATAAAATTTTGTGCCAATTGAAAAATATACCAGCTATGAAGACTTTTCTGACGTTGAAATTAACAATATACAAAGTTAAGCAAGTGTGTAACGTTTCCGAAAAATTCGTCAACTAATTTAAGAGTTATAGAAATATTCTTAAAAAAAAAAGTGACTCTCGAAAAGTGGAGCACGAAGTTCAAGATTATAAAAAAGTGTCATGGCTCCATGACATTTAATAATTATTTTGGAGCACTTACTGATGGAATTTCGATATTAAATTTTGGAAACCTAATCTTTAAATATCAGAGAATAAGTTAAAAAAAAATCAAATGGATTTTTTTTTACCATTTTCGGAAAATGAAGCGTAAAGTTTAGGATTATACAGAAGAGTGGCGTGACACTAATTCATTTAACTACTACTACTACTACTACTACTACTACTACTACTACTACTACTACTACTACTACTGCTGCTGCTGCTGCTGCTGCTACTAGTAGCTTCAAATACTTGGGTTGTACTATAAGCAGTAACATGAGTTGCTGTCAGGAATGGAAAGGAGGATAGCAATGGCCAAGGAAGCTTTTAATAGAAAAAGAACTAAGGAAGAGACTAGTGAAGTGCTTTGTATAGAGTGTGGCATTGTATGGGGGCAGAAACATGGACATCATCCGCCCATATAAGTTTTGGTCTTCCTATCCTCCTTCTACCACCAGGTTTGCCATAAAAAAATTTTTAACAACTCTGTCATCTTCCATTCTTATCACATGTCACAGCCACGAGATTTCTTTTGCTTTTAATTTCTGCTACAATAGTTGGATTTCCATATAATCTGTTCGACTTCATTATTTGTTGTTATTCTCCAAGTACTATCATCTTTCTTTGGGCCAAAAATTGCCCTAAGAATTTTCCTTTTCCAAGTTGAATGGTAATATAATCTGTTTTCCTTAGTCTCCATATTTCTGATGCATATATGACTATTGGTCGTATAATTATTGTTCTATATATATTAAGTTTGCACTTTCTTTATATAGGCTATTTGAATCGCTATTTGTTAAAAGGGCGAAGTCACATTATTTTCAAAATTCATTTTTTTTATTGAAATGTGTTCTCTTACCATAGACCAGGGCTGGGCACATTACGTGATTCTGAGAAATGAGCGCTGTGTGCTTTAAAGAGCAGGTCTTGCGAGCGGTGTGACGTATGCATACTGTACGTCATTCAGTGTCGGTGCAGTGGTGACTCTGCAGTATGATTTCGAACTTTGAAGACAAAGCTTCCGCTCATACATTAAAGCGGCCCGCTACTCCCAATGCTTTTAATGTATCATCGGAGGAGGAATTGTTTTTCGTAGAGAGCAGTGGATTAGCAAAGTGTTTAATTTGTCATGAAACAGTCCAACTGATTAAGGAGTTCAATATCCAACGGCATTATTCTTTACAACATGCTACTGAATATGACAAATATGTTGGTAATGAACGCCATAAATTAATACAACAACTTAAAGAAAATGTTTCTCAGGTACATTATATTAGAGTATCTATTTCATCTTTTTATTGCATTATAAGTTATTATACATTTAGTAATATATAATTTTAAATTATACAAGTATTATGCTATATCATAGTATAGTATATTACAGTTCATGATATATCATATATCATATCATATATCATATCATATCATATATAACATCACATTATATTATATTATATTATATTATATTATATTATATTATATTATATTATATTATATTATATTATATTATATTATAATATTATGTATTAACGGGATGACAATAATGCACTTAGTAAATCGACTATGAGAATTAGCTACAAAATTTGCCACGAAATTGCAAAGGAATTGAAAACATTCAACGAAGGTAACTTCATCGAGCGATGTTTAATTATATTGGCAGATGAACTCTGTCCACAGCAAGTAGGGGAAGTGGAAGCCATACGTCTATCTCGTAGAACCGTGGTGAGGAGATTGCAGTATGTGCGTATGGGTTATGTAAACAAGACTAATGATTTGTGTATGTGCAATGTGCATAGAGCGAAGTTTATTTCATTAAATTAGTAAGAGTGTTATAAAGTCTGTACTGCGCAAATCAAGATTTCAGGTATAACTCCCTGTAAAGTTGATTTGAATAATTTCGAGGGAAAAATTGTTCCGGAGCCGGGTATCGAACCCGGGACCTTAGGTTTAACGTACCAACGCTCTACCACTGAGCTACCCGGGAACTCTAACCGGCACCGATCCAATTTATCCCTCTATATCCACAGACCTCAAAGTGGGCTGACAACCGTCAAGCAACCAACTTCGAGTGCACACTAACTCCGTGTGACTTAAATTGTGGTTTTCTGTTAACGAACAGTGACGTGTATTATGCAAATCAAGATTTCAGGTATAACTCCCTGTAAAGTTGATTTGAATAACTTCGAGGGAAAAATTGTTCCGGAGCCGGGTATCGAACCCGGGACCTTTGGTTTAACGTACCAACGCTCTACCACTGAGCTACCCGGGAACTCTAACCGACACCGATCCAATTTATCCCTCTATATCCACAGACCTCAAAGTGGGCCGACAACCGTCAAGCAACCAACTTTGAGTGCACACTAACTCCGTGTGACTTAAATTGTGGTTTTCTGTTAACGAACAGTGACGTGTATTATGCAAATCAAGATATCAGGTATAACTCCCTGTAAAGTTGATTTGAATAATTTCGAGGGAAAAATTGTTCCGGAGCCGGGTATCGAACCCGGGACCTTTGGTTTAACGTACCAACGCTCTACTACTGAGCTACCCGGGAACTCTAACCGACACCGATCCAATTTATCCCTCTATATCCACAGACCTCAAAGTGGGCTGACAACCGTCAAGCAACCAACTTCGAGTGCACACTAACTCCGTGTGACTTAAATTGTGGTTTTCTGTTAACGAACAGTGACGTGTATTATGCAAATCAAGATTTCAGGTATAACTCCCTGTAAAGTTGATTTGAATATTATTCAAATCAACTATACAGGGAGTTATACAGGGAGTTATACCTATCCCGGGTAGCTCAGTGGTAGAGCGTTGGTACGTTAAACCAAAGGTCCCGGGTTCGATACCCGGCTCCGGAACAATTTTTCCCTCGAAATTATTCAAAGTCTGTAATGTACAATGGATTGATGCAATATCCTTATAAACTATTATGTACTGACAGACTGAATGACTAGAACAACCGTGGCTCTTGTTATATTAATGCAGGGAAGGTAGCTGTAATGCGAGTCCGCCACTACGTGAGCGTTCTGCTCTGGCATGCCTTGCGGAGCGAGAGCAGCTCTGGCCGGCTATATGGAGCCGCTCTCATGCCCGGCCCTGCCATAGACGTATCAAATTATGTTAAAAGAACTTTAAGAAACCTAGTAAACATTGTTAAAATTCAACATAACATTTTATAATTTATGATAAAAATGCGGATGTCTTTGACAGTTTTTTGCCTCTCCTGTAAAATTTGTATTTTGGACTTCCGCCTTTTTAACAAATAGCGATTAATTTTTTGGATTTAACTGCTATTGCTACTGAAGGATTTGCAGAGAATATGACAGGACACGAGTCCCCTCGGTCCCATTATCTAATTATATTTTCTGCCAACTGTAAGGTGAGAAGCAGGTAATCCCATGACAATTTCTCATACTTTCTCTGTATTATCAATTTCATCCGCTGTTTAGCCTCGAATGTGATACAATGTTGTTAAATAAGATTAATACCTTCCCGACACGAGAATCGATATCAGAACTTGAAGCGCCTGTGTAATCGAAATGTTTGCGCGTAAGAGCATGAAGGTGACCTTCACGATGGCGAGTGACATGAGTATCGACCAATTCGTTAAAAATCCATCACAGTGCAGTAAGTGATCTGATAAACCCACGTTATTCCTTTGTAGAGGGAAAGTACAATAAAATGAATACCATTTTGTACTTCTCCTTTACCTAACTTCGGTACAAAATTTGGTGGAAAACCGAAGCAGTCGTTTGGAAATCGAAAAGAGAGGGAAGCAGCAGCAGCAGAATAACATAGACGACGTTCTGATAAGCCTCTTTCCTTTCAGCTCGAGAGAAACCAGCTAACAGAACTGTTTGATGTAAATTGGATCGGCTGTTGGGCTGATATTGTTCGAACTTTACAAGATGGGAGAACAAAGACCACCACTTTGAGAGCTACAAGGCAAACAAAACACAGTCAGCGTCGAGCTAATGTCTCGGCGCCTACATCGTTCGATATACTTTTAAATTATTAAGCGTGATATTGCCATTAACTTTCATGCATACGGTGTGTGATTGCCCCTCCATTATTTAGCATATAAATTGTGTGGGTAATATGATGCAATTGCGGCGGTTGCTGGTTGCTAGGAGCCGCATTTAAATTAAATTACTTTACGGACCTTTTATATCAAAATATTTTATTGATTTCATTAGGTATCAACGCCGGACATTTTACATGTTGTGGTTTTTATGACTTCTTATTGATTTTACTCCCTGCTACGGATATAAGGTCCGTTAGCTTTACCATGTACTAATTGTTTTGACATTTCTTCAACCTTCACTCTAAAATATCTGTGAACAGAGTTTCTAGTTTAATAATTTTAAATTTGGCACGTCTTTTAAATGAGAAGGAATTTGAAGTTCTGTTTCTAAAGCAACAGTCTTAGATCAAATAGTGTAAGTTTCTTACAGTCAATTACTTAACAATATTACATACATTGAACCTTTGTGTTATTACATGAAGTAGTATTTAAAAGTTATGACAAACGTTTTCACCAATAATTTGACATCTTCAGGTCACATTAAAAGAACATCTATACTAATAATAAATCTGTAGCCGAAATTTTTCTCGTAATTTTCGATTTTCCAAAAATAATTGGTCCTGACATATATAATTAACCACCCTGAAACCGAAAATCGCTTTTTTGAAATTTTTGTTTGTATGTCTGTCTGTCTGTATGTTTGTTACCTTTTCACGCGATAATGGTTGAACGGATTTCGATTAAAATTGGAATATAAATTATGTTCGTTGTAACTTAGATTTTAGGCTATATAGCATTCAAAATACATTATTTAAAAGGGGGATTATAAGGGGGCCTAAATTAAATAAATCGAAATATCTAGCTTATTATTGATTTTTGTGAAAAATGTTACATAACAAACGTTTCTTTAAAAATAATTTGCGATAAGTTTTATTCCTTGAAAAATTTTGATAGGACTGATATTTAATGAGATAAATGAGTTTTAAAATTAAAATAACTGCCATCTAAGGCCGTATAATGAAATAAAAAAACAAATGACTTCGTCTATAAGGGGCCTTGGACACAACAATCGAAAGCTATGAAACATAGCCTACATACAATGTTTCTGTCTTGTATGAAGTAATATCAGAAGCTAAATTAACCGATTTGTATAATTAATTATTATTTCATCATTGGAAAGTGTAGTTTCTCTGGATGGACATAATGCTATAATGTTATTACAGTAACTTGTGAGTGAATTGAGGACAGGTAAGATTAAAATAGCTTCTTATGCACAGAAAACTTGATAGGTTGTTCTGTATATTCATTTCCTGTATTTCTTATAATAATGTTTATGAACATATTCATTTTTATCTCAGAGAATTAACGAACAACGAGAGTGTATTGATTTAGTATGCAATAATAGTACGTTAGCTTAGCAATCCATTATTTTATAATTCAAATTTTAACTATGCTCAATTGAATCGTGTTAAAATACATAAAATACATATGCAATAAATGCAATGCAAAAAAATTGGGTAATGAGCCAAGCAGATTATGTTGCGCTGTTGTAAAAGCTGTTCCTCCTGAGATTCAAGAGCTCCCACAACAAATTAAAAACTTTCTAATTCGAGTACATCCATTATCAACACACTTTTTCATAACATAATATAATATAAATATAATAATAAATCTGTAGCCAAAATTGTTCTGTTAATTTTCGCTTTTCCAAAAATAATTGGTAATAACAATTAATAACATGTTAAAGGAATTGTCATTGCGCCAAATGAGTGGTCTCTGGATCAAAATGATCGCATTTTAATATTTTAAATACAATTTAAATTAAGTAACGTATTAAATGATTTATCCTTCTATCAAACACGAATGTTCCCTGGATCAAATGTCCTATTTTAATTATGTAATTACTTTATATTTATTTCTAACGGGTGCAGCGGAGCGCACGGTTACGGCTAGTAATGAAATAAAATGAACACTTAAGATATTCCAGTTAAACACAATCGTTAAAAATTAAAAACTGGTATAATAGGCAATCTGAGCAATATGCTATTAAAATACATGTAGCAGCAAAATGATACCATGAAATCGTGGAATAGGCTGATAACACTGTATTACTGATGAGTGTACAAAACGAAGAAAGAAGGCATAACAATCTTCAAGTTTATGCGGGTGCAGTTCTCAAAATGATGAAAAAATGCTACAATATATAGGTCGCTCGTGCTGCTGTTTATGGACGTATGGAATTAAATCCAAGATGGTTGAGAAGTTGACTCGAGTCCATTGATGCAGCAACACGACTATTTCATCATTTTGGAAACTGCACCCGCATAAACTTGAAGATTGTTATGCCTTCTTTCTTCGTTTTGTACACTCATCAGTAATACAGTGTTATCAGCCTATTCCACGTTTTCATGGTATCATTTTCCTGCTACATATACAGTGTGTCCACCATGAACCTGACACATTTCATTTGGCTGCCAAAAATCAATGAATGGAAATAAGTTGGTAACATGCATTGCAATATATAGAGAAACTGTGGAAATTTCGTTGGCTATTTTTAAAAACCCGCGCGAGAGGTTGTACGTGGCGCTGCGGTAGCTTAAGTCAAAATGGCGACAGCGCAAGAGCGAACACAAGCGATCTGGTGGTATGCTGAAACAAATTCGGTGATTCAAGTGCAACGCAACTTTCGGCGCGTGTTAAAGAAGGACCCACCATCACGGAGCACCATTAAGACATGAACAGTTACGCGCAATATCTACCTCGACATGTTGGATCAATTTGTTCTGCCTCAGTTAATGCATTTGCAGCCGAACGTCATCTTTCAACAGGACGGCGCCCCACCACATTGGAGCCTGATCGTTCGAGAATTTCTCGACACACAATTTCCCGGTCGCTGGATTGGGCGTGATGGACCGACAAGATGGCCACCTCGATCACCGGATATTACCCCTCTAGACTTTTTCTTGTGGGGATATGTCAAGAACAAAGTGTATACAGGCCACAAAATTCGTGATCTTCAACAGCTACGCGGCCGCATAAGAGATGCCGTCAATTCCGTTACGCCCGAGATGCTTCAGAAGACCTGGCAGGAAATTGAATTCAGGCTAAATGTTCTTCGTGCAACGAGAGGATGTCATGTTGAGGTGTACTGATTTTTTTAATAAAACTTGGTGAGTTACTCTTGATATTGCATGCATTCTTTTCTTTTTACCCCAAGCAGTATGAATTATACAGCAGTTTCAAATGTGTCAGGTTCATGGTGGACACCCTGTATTTTAATGACATATTGCTCAGATTGCCTATTATACCAGTTTTTAATTTTTAACGATTGTGTTTAACTGGAATATCTTAAGTGTTCATTTTATGTTACTATGTTATTTTAATGTGACCTGAAGATGCCAAATTATTGGTGAAAACGTTTGTCATAACTTTTAAATACTATTTCATGTAATAACATAAAGGTTCAATGTATGTAATATTGTTAAGTAATTGACTGAAGAAACTTACACTATTTGATTGATACTATACTTACCGGACCCAACATGCCTTTAAAACAATCTTAGAACCAGACGCCCCTCTAAATACAGGGCATGCCAGGAGGAATAGTAAATATTTTAAGGGTGGTAGTCTGGACAATTCTGAGTAAAAAAAGTTCACACAGAGTGGGTCAAAAAACTGGATATTTTTAAATAGTGATGTTTGAAATCTCTTCACGAGTTGCTGTCTACATTTGTTCAGTGTTTCGCTGTTCATTTTCGATGCCTTACGTTTTAGATACCCTCAAAAAGAAATCACATGCACTTAAGTCGGGGGATCGTGCAGGCCAGGGAATGTCTCCATTTCCCGATAACACATGATCCCCAAACAAATTCCCATTACGAGTATACATGGCTGCATTATGTGCTGTTGTACCGTCTTTATGAAACCAAGTTGATCTATAGTTAAGAAAATTTCTTCTCCTCCACTTCATGAACTTCATGGACCGGGCATCTGCCTGTTCTGAATTCACAGTTGATCTCGCCAACGCTTTTTGGGTCTTCCAACGTCTCTAGCTCCCATTGGTTTGTATCTGATATTTTAATTATACGTTGTAATCACTTGTCAGGGTATTCTTTGATTCTATCTTTTATTGCATAGATGTTTAATCCTTTTTTCTTGATTTCTTTGTTTGTCTTGTCTTGTACATCCTTTTGTACCTCTCAGAAATCTCATTTCCGCACTTTATATTTTACTTTAAGATTTCTGTGCAAATACCCATGTTTCGGAAACCCAGACAAAGTGGGTACAACCGTAGTTTTATAAAACTTTAACATGGTATCTTTTCTTGTTTTGTTTTAAGTGTCCGATGAAAGGTACCACATATATATATATATATATATATATATATATATATATATATATATATATACTTACTTACTGGCTTTTAAGGAACCCGGAGGTTCATTGCCGCCCTCACAGAAGCCCGTCATTGGTCCCTATCCTGAGTAAGATTAATCCAGTCTCTATCATCATATCCCACCTCCCTCAAATTCATTTTAATATTATCTTCCCTTCTACGTCTCGGCCTCCCCAAAGGTCTTTTTCCCTCCGGTCTCCCAACTAACACTCTATATGCATTTCTGGATTCGTCCATACGTGCTACATGCCCTGCCCATCTCAAACGTCTAGATTTAATGTTCCTAATTATGTCAGGTGAAGAATACAATACGTGCAGTTGTGTCTTGTGTAACTTCCTCCATTCTCCTGCAACTTCATCCCTCTTAGCCCCAAATATTTTCCTAAGCACCTTATTCTCAATCACCCTTAATCTATGTTCCTCTCTCAAAGTGAGAGTCCAAGTTTCACAGCCATAAAGAACAACTGGTAATATAACTGTTTTATAAATTCTAAAGTTCAGATTTTTTGACAGCAGACTGGATGATAAAAGCTTCTCAACCGAATAATAACAGACATTTCCCATATTTATTCTGTGTTTAATTTCCTCCCGAGTATCATTTGTATTTCACATATGTTTATTTTGAAATTTTAATATATACTGTATTTTTTTATATGTCCTTTTCTGCTTCATTATTTACATTTAATTCATAACCTAGATAGTTGAGGTATTTTACTTGCTCAATAGGTTTGTCATTAAGCGTGACTCAACTTCTTTTTGTCACAAATATGAAAGCGTCATTAGTGGGACTCGAACCCTGGCACCTCGTGTAATGCGAAGTAAATTAAAGGGTTGCTTTCTAATGTTTAAGGCCCGATTGTATAAACCATTTAATCTTAGATCAGAGGTTAAATTGATCCTTGTTTCAGCTGAACTTGGAATTTTGTGTTGTATAAAGTCTAATCTGAGATTAATTTGTCTCAAACTAAAGTCAACTTTGACTGAAAAATTTCTCCTATTAAGTTAGATGATCCAAGTTCAGTTATTTCTTTTCTGTTTGAAATATACGAGTGACAGATTGTGCAAATAAAATATCCATTATTATTAATATTAATAGATATGTTAGGTACATTTATATATATTTCTTTCAATTTCTTGCCTTAATACACAAACATTCGTATATTTTATAAGGCTCTATCGTGTTCAGCAGTATCAAATAACATAACCTATAATTATATTTTGTTTATAACAACCATTAATTATTAAAGGATATGATAGGTACATTCATAAATGTTCAATTAACTGCATTACTAAACGAAAATTGTCGTTTTATAAAGCTTTATTATGTTTAGCAGTATCAAACACCATAACATGATAACAACTTGGAGAACAGTCAACCTTCTTCTTATTGTCCGCCATTATTTACAGTGTCTCCAACAGAGTGTAATACGGAAAGTCGCGAAAAAATAGCTGTAAAGTCGCTAGATTTCTCATTATCAACAAAGAACGATTAAATTTTGTCACTATGGGGTGCTAAAAAGGTCACTAAATCCCTATTTAAGCAATATAAAAGTTAAAAGAAATTGTTGTTGAAAAAGAGTTAAAATCGCTAGATTGACAACACTGAACAAACCTGTATAACATGGTCCGCGCATCACGTATTTCACCTGTTTATGCGATGTTGCCAAATCCTTTTTACATGAACTTAGATTGCATTTGAACCAAGGTAATTTGATCGCAGAAAAGTTTTATACAATAGAAGAAGTGTCTGAACTCGGTTTACTTTTCGATCTTCGATCAAAGTTAATCTTTAGTCAGGGAGTTTTATACAATTGGGCCTAAGACTATTCAGTTAGCTATTGACTTATGGAGAATTAACTTCATGGCCCTGCATCATGTAATTATTCACCTAGCTCGAAAATTCCAAGAAAACTGGAATCGGGCTTAAGCTTGGCTTTGATTCGCTTTCTTTTCATCATTCGTTGATTAATTTAGTCAAGGATACAATACGACCGATAAAATTAAAATTAAAAAAGATGCTACAGTGGAATTCTCATGATGACGATGACGATGACGATGACGATGACGATGACGATGACGATGACGATGTTGATGGATATGGTGATAAATATAGAGAGAAGCAATTCTTTCCGTAGCGGCGAAAGAAAATGTTGCCTTCCAGTGAATTATGGATGGGAACGAAGAAAATTAGGTAAGGAGAAACTTTGTAATTTATATACTTCTTGGTTCTGTTTGGTTAGTTGGTCCGAGGCGTGGAAGAAGAACTGCTTAATGGTAGAAATTAGCAATGCATACTGAGTGGCTTCTTTACACAGCGGGAGGGAAGGGATAACACCGCACTTTCTAGGCCTGTTTACTTTTGTGACAGCTAAGGAGGACTTTCTTCCTACCTTTATTGAATATCTTGGTTCTTTTCATATTCAATGTCTGCCCAGCATAGCTGCAGAGGACTTGGACCCGGATCTACTTCTTTCTCCACCTCTTGAAGCTTCCTTATCTCTTTTCAGTTCTAAGGATTATACGATTTGGCATTTGCAGCATATCGTTATCTCTTTATCCTTTTACTTCATCGTTAGATAATGTATACCGGTAACGATGATGCTAAATTCTGACAGGGAATTTTTAAATCTCATTGATTTTTTGACGTTTTGTTCTTGGGATCATTATTTATTTATTTATGTATTTATTTATTTATTTGTCTATTTAGGCCCATCTATTTGTATTTATTTATTTTTCATTTATTTATCTATTTTCCTATGTATTTATATTTATATATTTATTTATCTCTTTGTCTATGCATCTATTTATATTTATATATTTATTTATCTCTTTGTCTATGTATCTATTTATATATATATATATTTATTTATTTATTTATTCATTTATTCATATATGTGTCTATCTATTTATGTTTATTTGTGTATGTATTTATTTATTCAATTTATATATATGTTATATATATTTATTCATTTATGTATGTGTATGTATGTATTTATTCACACTGCAATGGGTATATACCCGGTGGCAGTGGTAACTAATTACACTCAATAATGACAATAATAAACTTGTTAATTAAAAATACAATTAATGATAATACTAATAATTAATACTAAAATAATAATAATAATATTAATAATAACAACAACAACAACAACAGGGAATATACTAAATTAAATGAAACGCTCACTTAAAATAACATATTTGTATATGTATCTGTCTATCTATCTATCTATCTATCTATATCTATCTATCTATCTATCTATCATCCATATCTATCTATCTATCTATCTATCTATCTATCTATCTATCTATCTATCTATCTATCTATCTATCTATCTATCTATCTATCTATCTATCTATCTATCTATCTATCGATCCATCCATCCATCCATCGATCCATCCATCCATCCATCTATCTATCTATCTATCTATCTATCTATCTATCTATCTATCTATCTATCTATCTATCTATCTATCTATCTATCTATCTATCTATCTATCTATCTATCTATCTATCTATCTATCTATCTATCTATCTATCTATCTATCTATCTATCTATCTATCTATCTTTATTTATTTATCTAGTATTCATGTATGTATGTATATTTATGTATTTATTCATTAATTTATTTATTAAATAATTTATGTATCTATTTGCTTATTTGTCTGTTTATAGTCATTCATTCATTTATTCATCTATTTGTCTTTGTATCCATTTATATTTATTTATTTATTTATTTATTCATTTAGGCCTATTCATTTATTTAGTCATTTATTATTTATTTTTTATTTATAGTGAGGATTAAATGATACTAATATAATACAGTAAAATACCAGTATAAGGAAATCCTAGGGACCTGTAAACGTACTAAGTTACAGGGAAATTTCGTTAAATCTAAGTACTCGTACTTTACTTTTCTAAAGGAAAAAAACATTCTTGTTCACATACCACTTCTTATGCTGTATATTCCACATATTTTGCAAGTAGGTCTGGAAAAAATTCTTAAATAAATTAAAGCTGGACTTGTATTACATTTGAAAAGAAGTTTAAAAAAAAGTCACAGGAAATATACAAAATTCAAGTTTTGTGACTCTTTCCAGGACAAGAGGTGTCATGTTGTGTAGGAAGTCATGTTGTGAAATTAGTGCGCTGTGATTGGAGGTGCCATGTTGCGAGATTAGTGAACTGTGACTGGTAGAAGGAAACTACATGGGGAAAACAAGGGAACAACTGCATGAAAATTTTAACACAAAATTCAGAGACATCTGCATCATTCATTATTTACTTACTGACTTACAAATGGCTTTTAGAGAACCCGAGATTCATTGCCGCTCTCACATAAGCCCGGCATCAGTCCCTTTCCTGAGCAAGATTAATCCAATTTCTACCATTATATCTAACCTGGGTTATGATGATAGAGACCAGATTAAACTTGCTCAGGATAGGAACCGATGACGGACTTATGTGAGGGCGGTAATGAACCTGCGAGTTCCTTAAAAGCCATTTGTAAGGAAGTAAGTAACTGTAATGTTGTACCGTATAATATTGTAATTGGGGATTTTCCCTGTTATAGACTATAATTATTAAATAAATAATCAGAGCCTGCCCGTACTGACCGTCTTGGGCTCGCGGGACTACAGTTACAAACCTAATGCGTAATAATGCCGTGGATAAAGCGGCTGGAGCGTGTAGCAGGAGCGAGATGCCCGTACCAGCTCGACCAGGGAGCTGGATCCCCGAGCTTCAGGTCGATATCGTCGTGGCGCTCACGACTAGTGACGTCATACAGACCCACCCATGACGTCATTGCTCCTCAATAGCCGACCCCTGGGGCACGTGTATCTGCAAGCTGCCAAGTTAATGTGTAACACAGTGAAGTCGGGGGTTCCGAGGGCAAGGCTTGCTCACTGCCAGGGTTGTGGTATACTTTATCACTCCTGGCCCTAAGAATAACAGCGATGAATAAATTTGCTCAAAATTGGAAACGCTTGCATACGAAGAAATTTTGTATAACCCATAACGTAAATTCAGTTTAGTGTGCAGCATTTGTGTTTTTCAAGCATGGAGCAGTGCTTAGGGGTTGGTTGATGTTCCCATCCCAGCTCACTACCCCTAATGTGGTCCGTGTCACGTGGGATGCGTGAATAGGAAAGGATAGATGACAGCGGTTTTATAAATCATATTAGGCTCACCATAGCGACGTTGAGATTTGAAATCATTATGTGAGATACTGTCGTTAGTTTTGAATAGTAATCTATCTTCCCAGCCTGCAATAAAATATCTGCCCTTATCTACTTCATGCGATTCACTCTCTTCCTCACCTCACCTTATAGAACTCAAGGGTTTAGAGCATATCAATCAAATCGAAATGATAGCCGTCCAAATCTTTGATTTAAAATATCGGCATCCTAATCAATTCAAATGAACAAAAAAGAAAATGTAAATTAATTTTAAAAAATATATAATGAAATTTTAAAAAAGAATATTCTGCGACAAGACGTGGTGGCTATCAAAACGATAAAAATTGATTGAAAATAAATAATATATACATTGAATACTATAGAGATGATGATTGATGATGGTCAACGAAGATTTTAAAATGGTTGATGCAATTGTCTGAAGAGTCTTTTCAGGAACCTTTAATTTTCTAAGGATCTCTAATGTAAATTTGGGAATTGTTCCTCGCGCACCAAACATAAGTCCAGTGACATTCCAATCTTGAATATTATATTTATGACTGAGATCATCACAGCATGGAAGGTAAATAGCGCTTTTCTCTTCATACTTGCATCTTCAGAGATATGACTTAACAGAAATAGGCCACCAGGATGATGACCTAATTTATGTCCGTTATGCCAAAATATTTCTGACAAATGATCCACATCTCACTGCAATGGTCATATATGTCACTTAGAAAGGATAACCTACTTTCTTTGGTCAAGATATTCCTTAGAATTGAGTTCACATTTCGTTGAACAGATCATGTGTCACTTAAATAGGATTAACATACTTTCTTGGGTTGATTATGCTGATACATTCTTTGCATTTGTATCCATGACCCATTTCAGTGATCACATTTCACTTCAAAAGGAGTACCTACATTGTTGGGTTCGTTATGCCAAAATATTTCTTGCAACTAGGTCTACATTTCATTGCAAGGAATAAAATGTTTCACTTCAGAAGAATAACCTACTTTGTGGAGTCCATTACGCAAAGATATATCTTGCAATTGGACCCTCTGTCATTGCAATGAGTATATGTCACTTCAGAAGGGCTATCCCAAATTTTTCTTGCAACTGAATTCATGTCTTTTTGCAATAACCACCTTTCAATTAAGGAAGATAATCAACTTTCTTTGGTTGTTAAGTCAAGATATTCCTTAGAATTAAGTTCACGTTTCACCCAATAAATCATGTGTCACTTAAAAAGGATTAACATACTTTCTTGGGTTGGTTATGCTGATACATTCTTTCATTTGTGTCCATGACCCATTTCAGTGATCACGTTTCACTTTAAAAAGAGTGCTTACATTGTTAGGTTCGTTATGCCAAAATATTTCTTGCAATTAGGTCTACATTTCATTGCAAGGAATAACATGTTTCACTTCAGAAGAATAACCTACTTTGTGGAGTCCATTTCGCAAAGATATGCCTTGCAATTGGACCCTCTGTCATTGCAATGAGAATGTGTCACTTCGGAAGGATAGCCTGTTTTTTAGGCTTGCTATCCCAAATTTTCCTTGCAACAGAATTCACGTCTTTTTGCAATAACCACCTTTCAGTTAAGGAAGATAATCTACTTTCTTTGGTCGTTACGTCAAGATATTCCTTAGAATTAAGTTCACGTTTCACCCAATAAATCATATGTCACTTCATTATGCCAAAATATTTCTGCAACGATGTCTACGTTTCATTGCAAGGAATAACGTGTTTTACTTTAGAAGAACAACCTACTTTGTGGAGTCCATTACGCAAAGATATGCTTGCAATTGGACCCTCTGTCATTGCAATGAGTGTCACTTCAGAAGGGTAGCTTGTTTTGTTGGGATTGCTCTATCGAATTTTCTTTACAATTAGATTCACGTCTTTTTACAATAACCATCTTTTACTTAACCTACTTTATTTGATTCATTGTGCCAAGATATTACTTGAAATTAGATCCGTATCTCACTCCAATCATCATGTATAACTTGAAAACGATAATATATTTTGTTGAGTGAACTATGCAACGATATCCCTTTAATTGAGTGTATCTCTCATTGCAGTTATCTTATGTCACTTCAGATGGTTAGGTTGCTTTCTTGGGATTGCTATTAAAATATTCTCTTTTTTATCTAAATCCACGTTCCTGCAATGATCACCTATCACTTAAGAAAGATTCTATTTCACTTAGTTCGTCATGTCAGGATATTCCTTGAAACTGGATTCACGCGTCATTGCAAAGATCACCTTTCATTTAAGAAGGACAGCCTGTTCTGTTGGGTCCATTACGCCTGTAAGCTGAAAAAGGTACGAGTACATATACCACTTTTATGGGCCCTTCACATGATAGGTTACGTTAGCTCTTAAAATAGCAGATACAGCTGACAAAAATTCCCAAGCAGACTTGCCAAGTTTCCAAATTTAGACAGGAGACTTCGGATTTTTAAACCACTCAATAGGTCTTCAGATTAATAATTTTTTTCTCGGGACTTTTTTTTTCCCCCCTTAAACGAATCCCTGCAATTTTGAACTTTGAAGGAAAAAATATGAACAAAGTAGGCCTACTGAATGTGCATCAGATGCAATTTGCACCTTGCAGATGGAAGATATTGAAAACATTGATAAAGAAGAAAAGATGGAAGTGCAGTGGCCATTGGTAGTAAGAATGAAATCTTAGGATGTCAGATTAAAATATAATAAACTGTCAAGATTGATATTAGGTGTTCTTTCAATTCCACACAACAATATGGAATATGAAAGGATTTTTAATCAAGTGAACAAAAGAAGGACATGGTTCAAATTCTCTCTTACTGATCCCAGTCTAGAAAAAGTGTTGTCTGTTAAATCTGTAAGAAAGGAGAAGTGTTTAGAGCAAACTTTGATGTCATATTCCTGAAGAATGCTAAATGAGTAATTTCAAATATCTTGGGCCGTTTTTCGTCATCTCAGTAGTAAATCTTCGTAATATATTGTTTTGGTGTCTCGATAATTCAGACTCCACGATACGCGCTACAAAAAAGTCCATATTTTCTATTTTTGAAAATGGCAGGTACGCCCATATTATCCCTCAGTCTAAATTATATTGTAATATAAAGATACATATTAACCTATAAAAACCGTCTAAAATCAATTCCATGTAGGAGTATGAGGTTTTAATTCCTACTTTAAACTGTTCCTCTGATTCATTATGGCTGATATGTACATATATTATCAGGCAGTACATCTCACTTGACGATATCTGTCAGAGGAAGAACAATTGTTTGTATACATCTGAAGTCTGATTAGTGTACTATGTAGCTAGTCGGCGATGTATTCAATGGAAGGGGAAAGGAATTGGCCACACTACCCCTGGCCTAATTGCCTTGTAAGTGGTGTCTTCTTGGTATCACTTGTGAGGTTCAGACAGTTGACTGAACAACAACACAATTTAAACTGAGCGTATACCGAATCTCAGCGCTGAACAATCTGATGGCATCACGGTGTTCCGAATTTGACCGGTGGCGTTACTGATGCTCCATCGGTGTCGCACCGGTGCCATCAGCTTGCAGAGGTGGTGGCAGTCTCCATCAGCCGCCATCAGTGAATCTGATTGGTTCTTGTATAGGGCGGAAATTAGCAGACGAATGACATCGTGCACTGCTGTGTCATGGCGGTGTGTTCTGCTTTAGTTCTGCTGTATTGCTTGTAATGAGCACAACGTAAAAACAATATGTTAATGGCTTATGAGCAAACATGTCAACGGACCAGTTATTACTACCGGTTCAAGAAATAAATTGTTCATGCTCTCTTTTCTTTGAACGAGATGGCAGGACGGAAATTTCGCAAAATTTTGCTAGCATAGCACAGACAACTTATACATTCACCATGACAGCCATCGATCCTTCCAGCAGTTTTGTTCCTATTTCGCTGCAGCGTGACGTCACTGTTATCCACCGGTCCGGTGAGATTCGGAATACGCTGACTGAGTAAAGGCTGGTTCACAATAAAACGGGAATGAAAACGGCAACAGAAATATTGTTAAAATAAATATATTCAAATGTGAGGATTCACAATTAACTATTGTGGAACGTTCACATTTAAATACATTGATTTTAACATTATTTCCGTTCTCGTTTTCGTTGCCGTTTCCGTTCCCGGTTTATTGTGAACCAGTTCACTGAAAATTTCAAAGAGGGAAAAATACATCGAACCCGGGACCTTTGGTTTAACGTACCAAAGGTCCCGGGTTCGATACCCGGCTCCGGAACAATTTTTCCTCGAAATTATTCAAATCGGTTTACAGGGAGTTATACCTGAAAATCTTGATTTTACAGCCTTAACTGTTCGTCATCTCTGACATGACGATTTAAGGAGTCCCATCAGCGATAAACTGACGGCCAAAGAGGTATTTTAAAATGAATGGATAATAAGGACTGATGTAAATTATAACTGATTAAAATGGTAAATATTTATATGCATCACCCTGTATAATGCTTCGGGCTTGAATAAATTATTTAAAATTCAATTAAAAGAATTATAATCGATAACTTCGCTTTGCCAGGAGTAGATACAGGTAGCAGCTGTGACCTTGTCTGAGCGACCAGGTAGCTATTTCTAGAGCCATTGCAATACGCTGTACTTTGTAAGAAGCTTTGCGTTATCCATTGCTATTTATCGTATATGAAATATGGTGTTGTAGCGGTTCGCGGAAAGGTTTTCCGTGTGAAGCTTTGAGGGTTTAGTCTGCAGAGTTGAACTTGGAATTCTTTCCCTGTGTGACGGGATTAGCGGAATGTGTGTACAAGGTGCACGCGTTCGTAACCATGGCGACGGACGCGCCGGGTGAACAATCTGACCCCGCTTCACTTTGTCTAATTTGTTACGCTGATCGAAATTAACGTCTGTTCCCGTAGCCCTCTTCCAATCTTTTTTCTCGCTCACTTCTTTCCTGTTTTCTATTACTGCAAGTTCATCTTTAGCCTTCGTTTTGCAGGTTGATTAGGAATGATGTTTGTTAGGGAGTTCTAAATTACTTTCTCTCTCCTCTTCCGTTCTTGCTCGTTTTCGCGTCCTCTATCTTCCGACTACTCCGATGTCTCGTTTTCCGGTCTCTTTCAAATCGTTTTTGCTTTACATATACCTTTTGTTGAAAACCTTCTGTCAGTTTCTTTTTAGTATTTTCTGTTTATCGGATCGTCCTCGGTGGCCGAGCGGTTGGTTTCGAGGTTCCTGGTTCAAAATCACTCGAGGGCAATTGATTTTAAAGGTCGAGAAAAGTCTTTACATTTCTTCCTCTGGAATGGAAGTAAAACTATGAAGTATTTACAGTATATACAGGGTGATTCACGAGAATTTACCGTCACTTACTCATTGGCTTTTAAGGAACCTGTAGGTTCATTGCCGCCCTCACATAAGCCCGCCATCGGTCCCTATCCTGAGCAAGATTAATCCAGTCTCTATCACCATATCCCACCTCCCTCAAATCCATTTTAATATTGTCTTCCCATTTACGTCTCGGCCTCCCCAAAGGTATTTTTCCCTCCGGCCTCCCAACTAACACTCTGTATGCATTTCTGGATTCGCCCATTCGTGCTACATGCCCTGCCCATTTCAGACGTCAGGATTTAATGTTCCTAATTATGTCAGGTGAAGAATACAGTGCGTGCAGTTCTGTGTTGTGTAACTTTCTCATTCTCCTGTAACTTCATCCCTCTTAGCCCCAAATATTTTCCTAAGCACCTTATTCTCAAACACCCTTAACCTATATTCCTCTCTCAAAGTGAGAGTCCAAGTTTCACAACCATAAAGAACAACCGGTAATATAACTGTTTTATAAATTCTAACTTTCAGATTTTTTGACAGCAGACTGGATGATAAAAGCTTCTCAACCGAATAATAACACGCATTTCCCATATTTATTCTGTGTTTAATTTCCTCCCGAGTATCATTTATATTTGTTACTGTTGCTCCCAGGTATTCGAATTTTTCCACCTCTTGAAAAGATAAATTTCCAATTTTTATATTTCCATTTCGTACAATATTCTCGTCACGAGACATAATTATATACTTAGTCTTTTCGGAATTTACTTCTAAAGCTATCTCTTTACTTGCTTCAAGTAAAATTCCCTGTTTTCCGTCACTCAACGGAACTTATTTCCGAAGAAATTCTGAGCAAAAAAATGCATATAACCTTGTGTCCTAACCTCAGTATTTTCAGAGTTACAGTAATTTGAAGTTGATAGTAAAGTATCTTTTTTTCTTTTGTTTTACTCTATGCAAGGAATAAGCTGTTAAAATCTACAGAGTTATATTACATCCAGCCTGTATATAATGGGCAAAATTTTAGATATGGATTTATCATATGTATAGAAGAAAAAGGTAGTAATATAAAGCAAAGACAAGGGAAAGGCAAGGACTTCAGAGGAAAGGAACGGTGAACAAGGGAAAGACAAGGAGAACAAGGGGAATGCGAGAGCAAGAGGAAGGCAAGATGAACAGGGGAAAGACAAGAGGAAAGCATGGAAGACAAGGAGAAGAGGGGAAGGCAAGGTAATGAGAGAAAGATAAGGAAAACAAGGGGTAAGCAAAGAGGAGAAGACAAGCGGAAAATGGGGAACACAAGGAGAACAAGGTGAAGGCAACGAGAAGAGGGGAAAGGCTAGGATAATAATGGAAAGACAAGGATTACAAGGGGAAGGCAAAGAGAGTAAGTAGAATGCAAGGGGAAGACAAAGAAAACGAAGGGAAGATAAGGAGAACAAGGGTATGACCAAGAGAACGAGGGGAAAACGTGAACAAGGGAAAGAGAAGAATAAAAAGGAGAGGATGAGAACAAGAGAATAAAAGGGGAGCAAGGGAAACGCAAGAACAATGGCAATAGGAAGAGAACAGGCATTCCCAAGTTACGTCCCATATCTTCTGATGAAAGGAACGTAGTTTGTGTCAAAACGCGGAAGTAGAAAGTAAAGAAGGAAGAGATAAATATAGGGGAGAGAGGGAGTTATTGTAGAACGAAAGAAGAATACTCATGAAGATCGGAAAATAAATAATTTGTCTTGGAGGTCTGATGTATCTATCAAATCGATTTGTAATTTTCGGAAAATGCCCCTTTCGTGAAATATGACGTCTATGAAAGCTGAAGGATTCAGATTTATTATAAAATCGAATTTGTTGAAAGAAGAAAAAAGTGGAAGCAATTGGTTATCAGTGATATTGAAGCACTGTATTGTTTTAAGGAGCAGATTGCCTCGGCGGAGACCTACAATCGTTGGTTTTCAATCTCTGCCATCTTTCCGATTTCGTGGAATTGACGGAAGCGGAGGAGATGAATGTCATGGTAATGCATTCCAGTATTTGATAGCCTATTTCCTTACAGGATCGGGGATGGATTCCTAGTAGCCCAAGACACAAAAGACTCGTTTGTTCAACACGGAAACTGGAGGCCGAGTCGCATCCAATTCCAAAATACAGTGTTGCTCAGTGGCGGCTCGTGTACAAATTTTCATGGATTAGCCTAAAATACTGCTTTAAGGCGATGCGCTACTGAAATTTCTAAAATCCACGATTTTCGAGCTAGATAGTTGAAATTTTTATCGAATATGCATATCGATATCATAATTACACATTGTAAATTTCAGTCTTTCCTGATGAACAATAAAATAAATTAATTTAATTTGTTTTGTTTGTATTTTTTTTATGTTCATAGTGGAAATCCTATTTCTAAAAAAAAAAAAAACTGTTATTTTTTATTTAATTTTTTCTTGAAGGTAACACTGCATATTGTGCAATGAAGCATTAGTAATGCCCTACTCTGTTAATTTGTAAAAAGATTTTTTTTTTTTTCAAATTTCAAACATTAATAAAAATGATATTGCTTTACATATAATTCTCTAGCAATAAAACTGTGCTGAACACAGCCAATCAAATGCTCCATTTCACAACAGAGATATTCATGAATACGTATTCCAAATTTTATCACTCTAGCTTTAACGACTAAGAAATAAAATGAATACTTTCCATTGAAAACGTAGAGAATTTCTGGTTTGATAAATTAAATTTAAAGTTTCGGTTACAGATAACTTGTACATTAACACAACTTCTACCAGTTACATAAATTTATGCATACTTTCAATATTGAGATAAAATTTTCATGAAACCGTAGTCTACATTTTTACTGCGAAATGAAACAATGATAACATTTGTCAAAATTCGACTATTTTCAGTAGCGTATCGCCTTAACATTCATATCCGTCGTAATCATAAGCAATAACAGAAAAGATTCAGGGTTATTATGCTGAACATCATGAAAATTCCTTCTTGCCGTAATATTACGTTATCTTATAATGACACATGATTGTCATATTAATTAGAGCTCAAAAGTTTTGAAAAAATGTCTTTTACTAATGGGTTAAGATAAGATGAAAGTTATAGGCCTATACATACAGTATATACAGGATGTCCCATTTATCTTGACCACCAAAAATAACTTTGTACGTAAGCACCAAATGAAAAATTGTTTCATACAAAAGGTGTATAACTGACAGGGGGAAATAATACTGATGGTAATCTGTGGCGAATCCTCGGCCTCATCTCGCCAAATATCACCTCGCTATCGCCAATCTCGTCGACGCTAAATAACCTAGTAGTTGATACAGCGTCGTTAAATAACCAACTAGAATAAAATAAAATCAATCAAGCAAGCATTTTCGTTTACTAACTACTGCGGACTTGATGGCTATTCACTATGTAGCTTTGGATCATGATTTCTAACGTTACATCAGGCATTTTAGACAAAACTACTATCTAGTTCACTTCATCTAAAAATGTAGCTTTGAGACACGGCCTTATTTATTTATTTATTTATTTATTTATTTATTTATTTATTTATTTATTTATTTATTTATTTATTTATTTATTTATTTATTTATTTATTTATTTTTTTAATTTTTTATAGGCAGCGACATTTTATTTCTTTTAATTCTTTTAATTACGAGCTTAATTATAATGTGAGTGATAGCTTTTTAATTACACATTATTATTATTATTATTATTATTATTATTATTACAGTCACATAATAGTCCCAATAAATACCGAAAAAAGTTTTGATTTTACTTACAAGATGTCCTAGCAACTGAAATTGTTCGTTTCAAAACCTCCCGTGGAATTATCTGTAGTAATGTCACGAGAGGTCTGAGATTTATCTGGGAAATGTCAGACCTCGAGTGACATTTATTAGGACTATTTCGTAAATAAAATAAAAATGTAAATAATATATCCCTAAAATTCGATCACAAAATGTTAATAATTGTATATTAACGAATACTTAACCTATTCAGACATTGTGAAGTTGAAATACTCGTAGATGAATATCGATTACTGCAATAAAGAAATTCGATGTTATTTTTCAGTAATGCCAATTGCGAAATACAGGTTTAACAATGTTAATTACATGTACTGCACTTTTCTCTTATTATTATAACATAAATACATTTTCATTATCTGCTGAAATCATAATTTAATTTAACAGTAACATTGGGGACAGCTATATACCAATGCTTATATATTCACATCCAGACGTGTTGCTACACAGTGAAGCCATCTCTGTATAGATAGGCCTAATTAAAACACGAATTTTATTACGCTATACGGAAGGCAGTTTGGTCAAAGATTTTATTATTACTATGCAAGGTCTTTTGGTTTGATATGCGATGATGTTACATAAATTTGAACATCTGACTTTCTAATAATTGTTTAATTTCATTCACAAAATACAAATTTTATAGGCTACGTTACCTGTGGGAGCAGGTCCAATGTCAGCTGTGCCTTATTTCGACCGTTACTTACAATCAGTGCTACAGGAAAGCATTTTTATAGCTCGACAAACGCATTCTCGCTGTAGTGTGTAACGGAACTAAAGCTTCATCTACACAGTTCAATATTCCAATCGCTTATGCATCCAATCTGGGAAGAATATTGAAAGAATTAAGTTTAAAAGGTACGTTCAATTAAGATGCATGAAGATTTTGTGTCTACATGGTGCGCTGTTTTGAACATCGTCTTCACTGCGTAAATATATTAATTAATATTAAATATCAATCTTGCATTCATTGCTTTAAAGTTGAAAGAAAAGTTTAACCGTGTAGCTGCATTTAATGTATTCATGATCGTCAATTTACGGGGAAATAGTTGGCGACAACGACTAAACAAAAGAACGACCATGCGATAAATTGATAGCGATAAATCTAGCTGCAAAAATTATCGCAAAGTGTGATTGTGATTGGTTGGAATTCAAAATTTCATTACACTTCATTTGTCGAGAATGGAATGACGTCATATAAACGAAATAGTCTATGAAAATACCTGGATTGTTTTTTGCCTAGTGTCATAACAGTTTATTAGACTATAAAGTGCACGCCAGCAAGCTTTCTCAAAAATACAGTTTAGACAAATGAAATAAGACAAATAATTTACGGATATGAAGATTAATAATATGTCCATCGTTTAACATGGTTAATAGACGTATTACTTCTCCTCTGTTTCACTGTAATGAGATGTTTGTGCTGATGTGGTCGCATTTCAGGTGGATGCTTTCTGTTGTTGGTAACTAAGATGCAATTTCGAGAAATCCCCTTCCACTAATGTAATGGTAACTGCATTTAGGGGCCGGGCTGTTAAGGGATAGTTCATTCTTTCCAATTAGCCTTCCCTCTGCTTTCCTCTTCCGTCCCCTTGGTGATCTTTCCAAGCAGAATTAAGGGCGAGACTCCTCGCTGGTTAGCTGCCACACCACGTCCTCCCCACAGACTGGAAAAGGGCATCATGCTTCTCAATTTTACCCACACTAAATCAACTTCTTTGGCTTAGATTAGGATTCGTTCGAATCATAGGCGGAGATATAACGATTTCCTTGGGGGAGGGACATAATAGGACGATAAAATAAGCTAATTCATAGAGTGTTACATTATCGTAAGCATACAAATGCGTCCACACGCATATAAAAAGACAAATACATACATTTTTATGCTCGACCATGCCGAAATGTAGTAATTACACACCTGGTAGCAGCCCTTTAATGGACCTCATTAAAGTACACCTATTCATTAAAGTTCAGGTGTTCCACCAATCAGAAAACACCATTGTAGCAATATGAAAGCGCAAGTATCGATTATTCTCGGATATGCAATCGAAAGACAACTAGCGAAACGTCACGGAGGCTGGAAATCCAATACTGTCGCAGAAGGTTATGTTCTGTTACTATAATAATTAGCGTTAATTGTAAATAATATTCAAATAAATTCAATTTGTCATCTCGTTTTTCAATGTCTAAATCAATTACAAGGTTATATCAAGATTAATGTTTATTTTACTCTCTAGATTATATCAAGGTCAATGACATTTGTTTCTCGGAAAAAATCAATACTTTCGCGTCTGCGCACATCTCACAATTTACGAGATATTGCACAAGGTCAGTTCCGCTCCCCAGTCAGATATGAATAACATGAATACTTATGAATAATTTCAAGTTAGAAATATGGTCGAGCATAAAAAGTCGTATGAAACTTGCCTATAATGGTAATTAAGACACTCGTTTCATAAACATACTCGCATCTTAATTACTACCATTATAGGCTATTAATAATGTACTATTACGAGATAGGTCCTCGAAGGCTTGCCCTGCAGCCTAAGGTTTTTTGTGCATACCACTCCTGCTCTGTGAATGATTTTGATCTCCGTGCGGTCGCGCTCTTGTACAAATATAGCATGCTGCACCGTGAACTTAACCTGGGGTATGCTAATGATGACAGTGGCATTTGAATTAATGATGGCGAAATGAGTCTGAGGTTCAACGCCGAAAGTGACCCAGTAATTCTACTTCAATTAGTTGAGGGGAATCCACTGAAAAACCCCAATCAAGTAACTTGTCCCAAGAGAGATTTCAATCCTGGGCCGCTCGTTTCACAGTAAAAAATGCTAACTATTGCTCCACAGTCGTGGACAATACATAGTAGTATACATTTCAAGCGCTATGTTCGGTTCAAGCTTTGAAGTCTGCTTTGAAGAAGCGTATGTGTCCAACTCGCTCGAACTTGCTCACTGGCCTCTCGTACCCTCTCCTCCCTTCATGCTTGTAGATGCTTTATATCATACATGGGCACAATTTTCGCTTACGTGAGGCACTCGATTTCAAATAGTTTGTTTACTAGGAGAGGAGACTGCAGAGTAGGATGGGACATATAAACTGCTGTGACCTGCGTCACCTTATCGTAATCTCTAAGGCGGTCAGTGGCGAATTATTAGAAAAGCGCTTGGTTAACGTGAGAGACTCGAAAACTTTTATTCAATTTGGCAAATTAATTCGGCAGCTTTAATCATAAATCTCTTTACTGTTTCTCCGTAGCTGAATTGATTTAAGGGAACGCACAGGTGAAATTACTAAATCTTACAGTTCTCATTTTTTTTTCTCAAAGACCAAGGACACCAGAATAAAATTATGTGACACGTTTCCTTATTAAGATGAAATAAATGGCAGGAATTTTTTTCAACGTGATTTTCTTTAATTTTCGACGTGTGGAACCATTTATATATTAGTTTAATTAATTTTTATATAAATGGTTCAACACGTCGAAAATTAAAGAGAATCACGTTGAAAAAATTCCTGCCCTTTATTGCATTGAGAAAAAAAAATGAAAACTGTAAGATTTAGTAATTTCACCTGTGCGTTCCCTTAAATCACAGGCGAGAAATTGCGTAACTAGCCAATAATATTCCATTACGTTGTCTACGTTTATTTTCTTGAATATTCTGGCGTTTCTCAAGATTACTTAATAGATTTGCACGTTCTCGACCTAAAATAATTTCAGAAAATCATATTTCGTTTTCTACGCACATTTGATATTTTTTTTTATAAATTTCTTTTGGAAATAATACGTACAAACAACATTTAATTCCTCGTAGGCTACCTTTTAATGCAGCATGTTTAAGGTATAATGTCGTATTTAGTATACTATGCAAATGTTAAGATCATATATTTTCTTCGGAATAGTACGAAAAAATAACATTTAATTTGTCTTACCTTCTAATTCAGCATGTTCTTTTATGACATAAGTAGTAATGTCGTTGTATATTAAATTTATTAATGCCTAATAGGATTTTCGAGGATAACATACATCGTATGTTCTTCCCTTCTAAACAGCAAAAAAACTCTTCCTCCCTTTTCTCATGAAATAATCGTTTTCTAACGCGTACACACTGCTTGGATAATGCCATTATGCCACCACTGATATTGCTTATGAAACTGATATAGAACCTGCCCACGCCTAGGAGCGGAACGGGGACTGTGAAGATGATGTCACTCAGAGCGATAAGCTCTGTGAAGGTCAGTGAGGCACAAATTCTCAAGTGAGGCACGATGCCTATCTCTGCTTTATATACTGCCCAATTTAACAGCTGTACTATGACATATCCAACCAATGAGCATTGCTCAAACAGCTAATTGTAACCATGATTGTTGTCAATTTGCAACACTGCATTTAAGCTATGTTGTACTAATATTAAGCATGTTTAATTTGAATGAATCTCATGATCTGATGATGGCATACCATGCCGAAAACGTTAATCAATAAAAATGTAATATAGTTAATAATACTATACAAATTATATGATAAGCAAATAGATGGTCCCACATATCCAATTCTTACTGTATGCCTGCTTATCGGTGAACACCACCCATACTTGATATCCTCTATCACATGCTATTCGACATTTTAGAAACTTTCTGTATACACTACTTGCGTCTTGAATTCAAGCAGATGGTGATACACGTAGCCTATTCTGTGACAGCTAAATGAAGAAGGAGCAGCATTGTGTTCATTGGTTATTACGATAGCGGGTGTTATTCATTAATGTACAGATATACGCTTATTTTTATATGTAGACTGAAGTTAGTGTACAACATTTCATCAAGGAAACGAATATGATTTTCATTCTTATTTCTTTTTTTTCTTCTTCTTTTCCCCTTCCTTCCTTTACTTTCTCTTTAGTTCTTTCTTCCTTAATTCTTTTTCTTTATCTTTGTTTCTTTCCCGTCTCCATTTTATCATGGCTTTTATTCCTTTTTTCCCCTCTTCGTTTCTTCTCCTCCCACCATTTTCATTTCGTCTTTCTTCTTTGTTCCTCCTCCTATTTCAATTTCCATTTTCATTTCTTCTTTCTTTCTCCTCCTCCCACCATTTTCATTTCTTTTTCCTTTTTTGTTTCTTCTCCTGTTTCAATTTCCATTTTCTTTTCTCTTTGTTTCTCCTCCTGTCTCAAATTTCATTTCTTCTTTCCTCTTTGTTTCTTCTCCTTCCACCATTTTCATTTCTTCTTTTTTGTTTCTCTCTTGTTTCAATTTCCATTTTCTTTTGTCTTTGTTTCTCCTCCTGTCTCCATTTAATTTCTTCTTTCCTCTTTGTTTCTTCTCCTTCCACCATTTTCATTTCTTCTTCTTTTTTGTTTCTCCTCTTGTTTCAATTTCCATTTTCTTTTCTTTTTGTTTCTCCTCCTGTCTCAAATGTCATCCCTTCTCTTCTCTTTGTTTCTCCTTCTGTCTCCTTTTTCATATCTTCTTTCCTCTTTGTTTCTTCTCCTCCCACCATTTTCATTCCTTCTTCTTTTTTTTCTCTCCCCTTGTTTCAATTTCCATTTTCTTTTCTTTTTGTTTCTCCTCCTGTCTCAAATATCATCCCTTCTCTTCTCTTTGTTTCTCCTTCTGTCTCCTTTTTATATCTTCTTTCCTCTTTGTTTCTTCCCTGTTTCAATTTCCATTTTCTTTTCTCTTCTGTCTCCATTTTCATTTCTTCTTTTCTATTTGTTTCTCCTTCTGTCTCCATTTTCATTTCTTCTTTTCTCTTTGTTTCTCCTCCTGCTTCCATTTCCATTTTTTTCCTCCTTGTCTTTCTTCCTGCCTCCATTTTTATTTCTTTCCTTTTTGTTTCTCCTCCTCCCTCCATTTCTTCTTTCCTTTTTGTGTCTCCTCGTGTCTCCATTTCCTTTTCTTCTGTCCTATTTTTATCCTTCTTTCGTCCTCTCTTACTCTTCTAACTTGTGATGTATTTAGTTCTAATTTATAAATCTTACAGTCACGTGACTGGATTGCCATAACATAAAATAGACACTAACCTGTCGTCCACAAAAGACAGTACTGAAATTCAGTCTCATTTGCGAACTAATGTCAGTCCTCAAGGTAGGTTTGGCTCCATAACTGCACTTTCGACGAAACGTAATAGTTCTGCGTTGCTATGGAAATTAGACAAAAACTGAATAAATAAAACCCAGTGCCTTAGTTTATTTATGTATTAAGACAATGCTCTAGAAACTATTCTTAAGTTCGTAAACTCTTGTTTCCCGATCGCCGCGCCGTCACGTTACTGGTTGGCCAATATTGACGATGTGTTTCATTGCTTGATTATGCCTGTTTCTGGTATTGATTCTGCGGCTATATTCCTTTCGCCTCTTCTTTCTTCCCCCTCCTCACTCCACTTATTCATATTCTTCTGTTTGCTGGCGGGAAATTGCTGCAAAATCAAGTTTACTCTCATCTGTTTCTTGTGGGAGGTGGGTTCACAAGTGTCAGGACGGGGACGCATCGATCCGTCCTGCTTTTTTTTCTCTCCTTATCCTGCATATTTACAGAGCGAGTTGCCTTCACGGTGTTCCCCTCCAGCCAGACGTAACGTTGTTTATCTTTGATGGTCCGCTGCACCCTTTCTTCCGGGGACGAGGCCGTCAGCTTGGGGTGGACATTGTCCCCGCATTCCCCTCCTTTCTGGTGGGGTGGAACGTTCTCCAATCCCCTCAGGTTATTGGAATGCAGTAATTGACAACTTTCGGGCTCTCCTCCCTTGTTGTTCATCACTCAGAAAATAGACGAACAGTTTTCAGAGATAACAAATGTGGGGCTTTTGTGTTCGGTTGCTTGCGCGATGAAGTCATTTCACATCAAGGAGGGAAGAGCCGTGACAACTGATTGTAACGCCATTTGCTGCAATGTTTGTATTGAAAACGCTCTTTATAAAATTGAAACATATATAGAGGGTGGAAGTAATATAAGTGTGCACATTTTAAGAACTTCTTCCTTTGACAGAGTACAACTAGTAGGCTAACATATTTTCAAAGAACTTTTTCAGAAAAAAATAATTTTCCTTTGTCAACACTGTTAAGTAGAGATTATAAACTAATTTTCCAGAGCTAACATCCAGATAGTCTCAAATGCATACGTTTGAAATTTTCGTGTATTCAGATAAAAAAAGAAAATTCAAATTACTTTTTCAGAAAAAAATTGTCTTAATGTCAACACTATTAAGTATTGTAAGATTATAATTTTTACGCCCAATCTTCCATAGCTTACCAACACCGTGGCCTTCCAGATCCCCAGACTTGAATTCTCTGGAATTTTTTTGTTTGGGGATGTTTGAAATGTTTCGTGTATTCCAGCCGTCTTGATAATTAATATTTGAGGAGAAAAATTCAAATGAATACTTTTCTCAGAAAAAAAATAATTTTCCCTTAATGTCAACACTGTTAAGTATTGTAAGATTATAATTTTTACGCCCAATCTTCCAGAGCTTACCAACAACGTGGCCTTCCAGATCCCCCGATTTGAATTCTCTGGATTTTTTTGTTTGGTGATGTTTGAAATGTTTTGTGTTTTCCAGCCCTGTTGATAATTAATATTTGAGGAGAAAAATTCAAATGCATACTTTTCTCAGAAAAAATAAAAATTTTCCCTTAATGTCAACACTGTTAAGTATTGTAAGATTATAATTTTTACGCTCAATCTTCCAGAGCTTACCAACACCGTGGCCTTCCAGATCCCCCGACTTGAATTCTCTGGATTTTTTTGTTTGGGGATATTTGAAATGTTTTGTGTTTTCCAGCCCTGTTGATAATTAATATTTACAGGAGAAAAATTCGCTCCGGCGCCGGGGATCGAACCCGGGTCCTTGGTTCTACGTACCAAGCGCTCTGACCACTGAGCTACGCCGAATTCAATCCACAGCACCGGATCGAATCTTCCATCTTCAATGTTCCCCTTTGTGGCCTGACTCCAAGTTAGGCATATATGTTGACGTAGGACAGCCTGTTATGCAATATGCTGTGTATTTGCGGCAGTCTGTTAGTACAGAGAACTGTTACCGTTTCGGTAAATCTATACTAATAATAAATCTGTAAGCGAAATGTTTCTGGTAATTTTCGCTTTTCCAAAAATAATTGGTGTTAATATGTATAATTAATCATCCTGAAACCGAAAATCGCTTTTTTGAAATTTTTGTCTGTCTGTCTGTCTGTCTGTATGTTTGTTACCTTTTCACGCGATGATGGCTGAACGGATTTCGATGAAAATTGGAACATAAATTAAGTTCGTTGTAACTTAGATTTTAAGCTATATGGCATTCAAAATACTTTATTTAAAAGATTTGTTATAAGGGGGCCTGAATTAAATAAACCGAAATATCTCGCTTATTATTGACTTTTGTGAAAAATGTTACATAATAAACGTTTCTTTAAAAATGATTTCCGATAAGTTTTATCCCAGGCAAAATTTTGATAGGACTGATATTTAAGGATATACAAGAGTTTTAAAATAACAATACAATACATTTCCACCGCCGCCTCAGATTATAGTGTCGTTGTTCCGTAACTTCTATGTGCAAAATATTAAAATTTTTAGTAGAAGAAAAACAAATTTATTCATTCTATGGTAGTAGTGCAAAGGAGGTCGTGAATTCTTACATTTTCGAAAGAAATAAATGTAATTAAGTTATATATAGTAGACTGTATTATTTGCTGCATCACTATTTAAGTTATTTAAAAGAGAAAAAAATCTGAAAATCGATATGTGACATAGGAGTTATTGCAGGAACGACGACGATGGCTACAATGAAATCAAAACAAATGACTCCGTCTATTTAAGGCGGCTTTGACGTTTATCAATATTAATATACAGAGAATATTTTATGTGTTTGTATGAAGTAATCTCAGAAGCTAATTAACCTTCACTATTTTAAATTTGTAGTTTCTCTAGATGGATGTAATGCAACAAATGACGACTGAGGTAAGATGAAAAGAAATCTGTACGCACAGAAAACTTGATATTCTGTCGCAATATTGTATAACTTGATTATTGCAACTTTATTTGGTCCACATAAAATACTCTAATTTTATACACTTATTTTATCATAGAGATCACTGGAGCTGAGTTATTTTAAAAGGTGTCATGAAATGGCGTTCCTGCTCTCATAATTTACCCATATTCGTTTCCTGTGTTTCTTAAAATAATATTTATGTAGGGTACCTCATTTTTGATTTGCATCAACAATGATATGCAACCGAGCGAGTTGACTCAGGCGGTAGCATTTGAGACACGCATTCGGGGGTCAAGGGTTCAAACCCCGTGGCCGACCAATCTGACTGGAGTTTTTCATGATTTTCCTTAGTCATAAAGCCAAATGCCGGATTGGAAAGATACATGCCATTATTCATCACCGCCTCAATTAGCAATACCAAAATCATTAATCAAAGTCTATAATCAGTTACATGAACACAAACCAACTCAACACACAATAGAAACAGGAACTCAACAAGAGTAAAAACGGCCTGCTGATGTACCCACACATTCTAAACACGCGATATGACCACAGATGTTAAGGCGTCAATAAAATAAGCTTAACAAAAAAAAAAGATGCACAGTAAGGTTAACATAAAAATGATTTTCGTCCACAATCAACTCTATTAATTTGGAGTGATTTATTAAAGAATGCATTCAAGACTAATTTAGAAAAAATGTTAATGAATTATATTTGCACCAAATGAGTGGTCTCTGTACCAAAATGATAGAATTTTAATTATTTCAATACAATTTAAATTATGTAGCATATTAAACGATTTATTCTTCTATCAAACACGAATGTTCCCTGGACCCAATGTTCTATTTTAATTATGTAATAATTTATATTTATTTCTAATAAGTGCAGCGGAGCGCACGGGTACGGCTAGTAAATATAATAAGATCAAACAGGATTTTAAGTAAGTTCTTCGTCGTGAAAAGACGTCGCTGCGCTTGATCTGCAGACGTCTTACTTCGCAACTAAATGAGTTAACACTGTCCCGTGGTTGTGTGTTTTTTAAGTTTTAATGGAATTATTTTAATGCAAGCCTTCTCGGTGTGATTTATGTTGCTTTGTGTTAATGAACGCCGTGCGGCCTCTACACGTGAACACTCCGCACGCACAGTCCATAAATTTCAGCCCTTAAGGAGGTGGCTTTATTCCGCTCTTCCGCCCGGGTTCCGTCTGCGAGGGAGATGGACTAATAGTGATGTGGAAGGCATTTACATAATGATGAGCTGTGAAGTTTGTATTCTTTGGGAAATTTTATTATGAGTTTCGAGTCGAGGAAGCGGAGAGGGATTACACACAACGCAGATGAGACTTTTCCTTTGGATAAGGGACGAGTAAATGGAAAATGCGACCGGGTCACAGAGTAGGCTATGGCTCCTGCATCCTCGTCGTCCTCAAAAGTTACCGTCCTTGTCACTGGCGACGAGGTTCGCGCGTTCAAACCCGATGAGGGCGATAGTGATGCATTTTTATGAAAAGTTGTTGTTGTTTTCTAATGCCAGGCGTTTGACAATAAAGTCATTTGACCTCTTGCACTCCAATATTTTTCAAAGATATTATCATGGCCAGCCACTGAAGCACAGATTTTGAGGTGTTCCGAATCCATTTCTTGAGTTGCACAGTGGGCAGTTAGGGGACTGATATATTCCAATTTTATGCAGGTGTTTGGCCAAACAATCATGGCCTGTTGCCAATCTAAATGCAGCTACAGACGATTTTCGTGATAAATCGGGAATTAATTGTGGATTATGATGCAGAGAGTTCCATTTTTTTCCCTTGAGATTGTGTTATCAAATTTTGTTTGTTGAAGTCTAAGTATGTAGACTTAATAAATCTCTTCACAGAGTAATACGTAGATTTAGTAACAGGTTACAGTAGCAGTGCTGCCTTTCTTTGCTAAAGCATCCGCATTCTCGTTTCCCAGGATTCAACAATGGGATGGTATCCATTGGAATACAAACCTTTTATTGAAAGAAAAGTAAAATCCGTAGCACAACTATAAGCAGTAACATGAGCTGCTGCCAGGAAGTCAAAAGAAGGACAGCAATGGCCAAGGAAGCTTTTAGTAGAAAAAGGAGCATCTTCTGCGGACCTCTGGAAAAAGAACTAAGGAAGAGACTACAGAAGTGCTTTGTGTGGAGTGCGGAATTGTATGGAGCAGAAACATGGACATTACAACGAAGTGAAGAGAAGCGAATAGAAGCAATTCAGATGTGGATATGGAGAAGAATGGAATGTGTGAAGTGGACAGACAGAATAAGAAATAAAGCTGTGTTGGAAAGAGTGGGTGAAAAAAGAATGATGCTGAAACTGATCAGAAAGAGGAAAAGGAATTAGTTGGGTCACTGGCTGAGAAGAAACTGCCTACTGAAGGATGCGCTGGAAGGAATGGTGTAGATTATAATAGGAGACAAAGAAGAAGGCAGAAAATGGGAAAGATTGGAGAAAGTTGAGTTTACAGTGAAAGACTTGTCCTTGGGCAAAACAATGAATGAATGAACGAAGAGTCAATAAAGAAAAGATTCTCTTAAAACAACAAAATTAAAGTACCTACAGGGTCCGGCAGAAAGATATGTTTTTTGAAATGAGACAACACGGTTGTATTTTAATGTAAGTTGGATTTCATTCTTTTATTGGAAAGCGGCATTATTGCCATTTACTGATGCAAAAGAACGAAATTAGATTTTGAAAATTACACCCTTCAAATGACGTCCATTTTTAATGCACTCCTCGAGCCTGATTTGACGTTCTACAATGTCTTGTGGTATCGCGTATCCTTGACCTTCCTTTTGACTTACGTTTTGATGCTGAAGAAGTCGTTCTGAAATTGTTTACTCACAATCAAATTGTGTTACGGCTGGGAACTCGCCCATGTCGATCCACATTGAAATGTTGTCGGAACCTACGATGCGTAAGCACTACCGAATCATTTATTTTGAAAAAAAAAGAAAACAAGAAACATCACGGTAAACACGCGACATGGTGCGTTGCACGGATACATTGCAACAAAATGACATCAATAATGGCGTGCACTCCTTATCCTCCCACCGGTGCGCGACTGTTTTAGCCACAGTTACTGCCAACCTAAAAACGTCAGATCCATTTTCGCGGACCCTGTATTTATAAAGATCCTTGTACACGATAACATTTTGCTTCTAATTTAATACTTTAAAAGAGAATTTGCCAAAGATTAACCAGTATTGAAAAAATATTTGGAATCAACATTATTATTGTTTACCATTGGTTATTTTATTATTATTATTATTATTATTATTATTATTATTATTATTATTATTATTATTATTATTATTATTATTTGGAAATATTCTTTGACAGTAAATTGTATTTTCATAGTCACGTTGATTACATTTACAATCACGCAATCAGAATTCTAGGAATAATACGGTCAATAACTTATTCTTTTTCCACGCCCGATTCTCTTTTAATGCCATACTATACATTGGTGCGATCGAAACTCGAATATGCATCTGTAGTTTGGAACTCGATTACAACTACGGACTCGGCTAAATTAGAAAATATACAAAGAAAATTTATATCCTTATGTTCATTCAGATTTCTGCCCATTAATTCGGGGGACAGTTATGAGAGAAAATGTGAATATTTTAATTGTCAAAATATATGCTAGACGCCATGAGCTAGATTATCTGTTCTTTTGTAAAGTCCTCAAAGGTGATATATCCTGTGACTCTTTCTTAAACAATATTACCTTACGTATTGCAACAAAAGGTATGAGAGCCCACAAACTTTTCTATATTAGAAATTCTAAATTTCTTTCACCAGTCTCCAGATGCATTAAAAATGCCAACATGCATGGCTGCGAATTCGATCCCTTCAATGTATAGACTTAGTTTGCTCTTGGCAACGATTTATCATTTATGTATTCTTTTAGGCATTATACTCAATTATCATTGTCTCATAGTATTCTTAGTTATCCATTCATCTTCATTATTGTAATTAATTGTAATTATATTTATGTGTAATAATTATTTTTGTTTTATGTTTTTGTTATATTTGTGCTGAACTGTAATTGACCACTGGCTGTTGTACAGCACATTAAATAAATATAAATAAAATAAAATAAAAATTATACAATTTATTAATTATTGCCAAGGAAGAATTATTTAATTTATGTTATTCGTCAACTGAAAATGGCGGCCTCCGTTCAAACATTTTGGTGTAGCTAACATTAGTGAAATAGAATTTTAGTAATACAATTAATATTTTATTGTATTAGAGGACTTTATTTCTTCTAGTCTTTATATACTTTCTTCTAATCGTGTAATAGTCAATTAAATCCCACTCGAGTTTTGATTTTCTCGAGATAAATCAATACCTCTAGTGCAACCATGGGGAAAAATGGCTCCGAAGGCACTCAAAGCCGCCTTACCTAACTCCACCGACCCTCTCCTCCGACTGGTGCTTCTCTAGACACGCTTCATTCAGTGGCGGGTATGGCTTCGATCTCGGGACGTCAGTTTCAGGAAGAGTGGCAGAAAGAATTTTTTGTTACTTAAAAAAAGAAGAAAGTCTGTTGCTTAATATGTGGGTTTAAAATTGCGCATATAAAACGCTTCAATATTAAACGCCACTTTGATCGGAAGCATAAAGCGGACTTCGGTGATCTTACAAGTATTTATTTACAGTTTTAAAAGCTATTTTCGTAACATTTGTGAAAAGATACAAAACAAGATATATTTATGGTATTTTCAGGATTTAGATACTTATTATTTTATTAAGTAGTATCTGGAACTGAACTTATTTAAAACTTTGAGTGCATATTAAGCCTACTTGATGCGTTCTCTTTCCAGGAAAGATTTTTAGAAGTAACTGCAATGGACATGGAGATGTGTCTGTTCAATAATCTATTTGTATTTGATGTTACCAAAGCATCAGAGCCACTATAGAGATGCCAAAGAGCACGCCACTAAAGTGTTTCGGAAAAAATGGATTAGATCTCTTTAAATACCTACCAGAGGAGCAATTCCCTAATCTGCGCACATTTGCAATGCGTATGGTATCTATGTTTGGCTCAACTTACTGTTGTGAGCTGTTTTTCTTTTCAAAATGAATATGACCAAAAGTATCTCCAGGTCTAGGATCACAGACATGCATTTAGTTTCAGTATTACGGTTGAGTTGTTCTATTTTAGAGCCAAATATATCCTTTTTAGTTAATAACAAGAAATTTAGAGGGCAATCAACAACAAAAAAAATGAAAACCAGCAGTATAGGCCTACAGTAGTATTTCGTTTCATTCATATCTCATATATTTTGTTTAATATGTTTTAAAGTTAAATGACAGTGGAGCTTAGTTTTACTTTCTTTAGTATTTATAAAAAGAAACAATTGATTTTGTTGATAATCATATTTGTTTAAATCTTTCAAGTTAAATGACAATGGAGCTTTATTGGTTTTAAAAAGAAACAATTTATTATGATTGTGCAGTTAAATGACAATGGAGCTTTGCTTTTTTCTTTATTGTTTTTAAAAAAGAAATACTTTATTATGTCGATCACAAGGCAGTTCAAGAATTTTTCGTGCACATGATAAAGGAATGGTTATACAATTGAAAAATATATAATTTGCGTAATGACAGTAGGTGGCCGTCATAATTATTGTATGATACGTGTACTTCCTATAAACAAAATACTGTAAAGATTTTAAAACTAGAAATAAGAGCGGAGAAATTACTGATGAGCAAGGTGTGTCGAGTCCACCACTGCACTTGACTTAGCAAAACAACTGCCTTACCCCTCGTCTGTCAATCAAACGAATGTGGGGTGAGTAGGAACGTTCCCTCCCTACTTTGCTTATAGTCCCCATAGCTGCTCTAGTGAGATTACTATTGATAAAAGGTAAAAAAATGTAAATCAAGTCTTTGAATTAAAGGGTTCTCAAATCCAAGGCTTCACCATTATCACTCTCTTTAAGGGGAGTTGGTCATAATCGCATGCAAAATAATGGTAAAAATAGCCTATCTTCAAGCAGTTCATAAATATAATACTATTTATCAGAGATCTTTCATTTTTGTTAGCTATGTGTGTATACATATTACGCTATAAAATGAAAAAGAATGGTTACTCTAGAGTAAATCTCTAACCTTAAATTATTTTTTTTTTAATTAAGCACATTTCTTTTTATAAATTCACTACATGTCTGTGATTAGGTACACTCTATTCACTTATTATAGGACATATTGAATTGAAAATTTGACCACTTACTGCTAATAGATACTAAAACATATCCTACTAAAATTATTCATGTATTTATAATATTATGGGCATAGGGCTTATAGCAATCATCACCGTCAGTAAAATAAAAAAAAATGACGAAGATTAGTATAAGCCCTATGCCCATAATATTACAGATATTTTAATAATTTTAGTAGGGTATGTTTTAGTATCTATTAGCAGTAGGTGGCCAAAAATTTTAATTCAATGTGTGCTATGATAAGTGAATAGAGTGTACCTAATCACAGGTATGTAGTGAATTTATATAAAAATATGTTTAAATAAAAAAATTAATTTAAGGGTAAGATTTACACTAGATTAACCATTCCTCTTTCATTTTAAAGCTTAATGTGTATACATATATCACTAAAAAAATTAAAGAGCTGTGATAAATAGTATTACATTTATGACTGCTTGAAGATAGGCTATTTTTACCATTACTTTGCATGTGATAACGTCCAATTCCCCTTAATTGTTTATTTAAAGACGCTGTATCAACTACTACGTTACCTAGTTTTTGTCAGTCTTCGGTCTAGTCTCTGAGCTACGTCTGCAACATGGTGGAAGTAGAATGACGTTAAGTGCATTAATTAAGAAGGCGACAGACTCCAACAATTTCGCTGTCGATAACATAGCACTCTTTGAGCGTTGTATGATTTGTCTTTGTTGCTTCGTAAGATAATAAAAATCAGTGGTCCAGACTCGGACCGTCTCGTTGTAAATCAACACGGGAAATCAAATAAAAACAGAGAGATGTGTCTGCCCTAAGCTGAATTCAAGCCCCTGCCCCTCACAATTATATTCAAATTTGTTTGTGGAGTAAGAGGAATGGTGTCGGCATATCAAGGATGGATAGAAGAGGAAAAGCAATCGATACGGAAGGCTGCATAAGTAATCATTTGCGCTTGCTGTTTTCAGTCCAGTGTTCAGAATTGCGTTTCTCCAAAATCTGCTACATGTTAAACATCAAAAGGTATCAAACGCTTGCGACCCCTGAGGTTATGCAACCCGGACAGTAATTTCCAGACCTCGATTTCACATCCCTGATTTTTTTTTTCTGTCACTTCCACCTCAGCTACGCAAGCTGCCCCTATTCTGATAGTTCTCAAAGCAAACCCAGGGACCCCTTGCTGAGTTTCCTCAGGGGAAATTAGATGTTCGGACCCTCACCTAAGGGTACTCTCCTCCGCAGATCGGTAGCCGGGGAAGGGAGTTTGTTTGCTGCAAAACAAACGAACAAGACTTTTGAGGATGGCGTTGTTAAGGATTCTCCGCTCTGAGTAAATATACATAGCAAAGAAATGCCGAGACAAGGTTCGTTCAGACAACACAGGGCCTTCTTAATTGTTGTTTGTGGAGCAATCGCTTGTGGTTATGTTGGTATGAAGAAATGATACTGGGCTTGTGTTCCTTGTTTGGCTCATGTCATAAATTTTTAACTATCCGGCGGGTCTATTCAAACTGGATGCGTACGAAGACAGCCAGTTCCTACAGGACTGTTTTGGATGAAACATGACTTAATAAATACTAAAGCAGGAAATGAGATACAATGTTTATTATGAATACTGTCTGAAAACATAAAATTGACTTACCCTTTCTTTACTTTTCTCCATGCTTTCTTTCCCTTTCGTTGCTTTCTTTCTGTTTACTTTGCTTTCCTTCCTTTATTTTAATTTTCTTTTGCGTTCATTTGCTTTGCTTTTCTTTCTTTGTATAGCTTCCACTTAATTTTTTTACTTTACTTTCTTTTCTTTGCATTTCATTCCTCTCCTTTTCATTCTTTTATTTTCATTTACTTCATGTTTCTTTGTTTTGCATTTCTTCCCTTTGCTTTGTTTTCCTATCCTACCATTTGATTGCTTCCCTTTCCTTTGCTTTTATTTTCTTTACTTTATGTCCCTTTACTTTGCGTCTCTAGCCTTGCTTTGCTTTCCTGTCTTTGTATAGCTTCCATTTGCTTTTTTTTTTTTCTTTCCATTGCTTTGCGTTCCTTTCTTTTGCTCCACTTCCTTTTTTTTGCTTTACTTTACGTTCCATTGCTTTGTATTTCTTATTTTTGCTTTGCTGTGTTACCTTTTGCATTGCTTTCCTATCCTTTTCTTTGCTTTTCTATTCTTTGTTTTCCTCTTTTCTTTGCTTCCCTTCCCTTTGTTTTGCTTTCCTGCCTCTGTCTAGTTTCAATTTACTTTTCTTTATTTTTCTTTCCTTTGCTTCCCTATGCTTTATTTTTCTTTTCTTTGATTCCTTTCTTTTGCTTTGCCTGCTATTACTTTCCTTAACTTTACATTTTCTTGCTTTGCATATCCTTTCTTTGCTTACTTTTGCTCACTTTTACTATATGTTCCTTTGCTTTCTTAGCCTTCGATTTGCTTTCCTATCCTTTGTAATGCTTTCCTATCCTATGCTTTGCTTTTCTTTCTTTTGCTTTCCTTCTCTTTGGCTTGTTTTCCTTCCCTTTGCTTTGCTTTCCTTTCCTTCCCTTGGCCTAGCTTTCCTTCCCTTGGCCTTTTGCATTGCTTTCCTTCTCTTTACCTTGCTTTCCTTCCCTTTGCCTTGTTTTTCTTCTCTTTGCTTTGCTTTCCTTCCCTTGGCCTTGCTTTCCTTCCCTTGGTCTTTCTTCCCTTCCTATTGCCTTGCTTTCCTTCTCTTTACCTTGCTTTCCTTCCCTTTGCCTTGTTTTTCTTCTCTTTGCTTTGCTTTCCTTCCCTTGGCCTTGCTTTCCTTCCCTTGGTCTTTCTTCCCTTCCTATTGCCTTGCTTTCCTTCTCTTTACCTTGCTTTCCTTCCCTTTGCTTTCCTTTTCTTTCCTTTGCTTTTCTTTACTTTGCTTCCCTTTGATTTCCTAGCCTTTGCTTAGTTTCTTTCCCTTTGCTTTTCTTTTTCTCCCTTTGCTTTCCTCTCCTTTACTTTACTTCCCTTTGCTTGGCTTTCCTTCCCCTTGCTTTATTTTCCTTTCATTTGCCTTGTTTTTTGTCCCTTTCCTTTGCTTTCCTCATCTTTACTTTACTTTCCTTCCCTTTTGCTTTGCTTTCCCTTGCTTTATTTTCCTTTCCTTTGCTTTGCTTTTCTTGTTTTATTTTTCTTCGCTTTGCTTTGATTTCCTTCCCCTTGTTTTATTTTCCTTTCCTTTGCTTTGTTTTTTTGTCCCTTTGCTTTGCTTTCCTCATCTTTACTTTATTTTCCTTTCCTTTTGCTTTGCTTTCTCTTGCTTTATTTTTCTTTCCTTTGCTTTGCTTTCTCTTGCTTTATTTTTCTTCCCTTTGCTTTGCTTTGATTTCCTTCCCCTTGCTTTACTTTTATTTCTTTGATTTGATTTGCTTTTCTTCCCTTAACCTTGCTTTCCTTTCCTTCGCTTTACTTCCCTTCCTTTTGCTTTACTTCCCTTCCCTTTGCTTCGCTTTGCTTTACTTTCTTTCCCTTTGCTTTCCTCTTCTTTTCTTTTCTTTGCTTTGTTTTCCTTTGGATAGCTTCCATTTGCTTTCCATTATTTTTAATATTCTTTGCATATTTCCTTTACCTTCCTTTTCTTTGTTTCCATTTGTCTTTCTTTACTTTCCTTTGCCTTACAAGACGATGAACACCTTGCATCAGACACAGGATGATAAATAAATTTTAACTTACCTGCCAAGAATCGAACACGGCTGCGCTAGATCCGTATCATTACTCACTCTGCAGCTTTGCTCACAGTTGGAATGCCCGTAGATAACATCACAGTGTCCGTGACCTCGTCTTGAATAGCGAAGATTTTTTCCCTACATTATAATTCGGCGAATATATTTCCGTTGGAGCATGAGACATGACAAAAATGTGTGACTGCGCTGCAGAATGACGTAAAAGAACATGACAGAACTAATGGTTATGTCGAAAATTTTTGCGAACGCGCCTAGAAAATGGAAGGGAAAGAAGAAGCCGTGAAAGGTGGAAATATGTAAAAGATTGAAAGCAGGCGTACCAAGGAGCAGAGAGGAGGCCGGATATTTGTTGCCTCGCGTCCTGGCAGTGATGGATGATGACGGAGTAGGAAGACTCCTTGAAAATGCAAACCATCCACTCCCTGATATTAATTTCTCCCCACCCGCCCACTCACTCACTTAGCCAACCGCCATCTCTTAATTCTGGTTAATTCTGTGTCAACCTCTGAACCAATTGGAGTTATACGTACATAAAAAGCAGTCCCGTCGATTAAAAAAAAATGAAAGTCAGGATTTAAACTGACTGGCTGCTGTCGTACTCTTATTAGATAAAACGAAGCCGGCGACGTTTTCATTTCAAATAACTGCGTTGTAATATTAAAGTTCAGAGTCTTTGCCTAGCGTCCATTTTCATCTGCAGACACCAATTGAAGCCACGAGATGCAAAACAGCACAAATCCAATTTTCGGCCAAATTGAGTTAAGCACAGAATTATGTTCCTTGCACGTCTGTGAACCAAATGAGATGCAAAACAACATCACAAGTCCTTTCTTTGTATGACTTTAGAAACAGTGCGTAGCAAAGGAACACAAAGTCCAAACCTATTCTCTTCTGCTGCTCATTGAACTATTAGCAAATTGTTGCAGAAGTACACAACTACTTGTTTCTTTAGAATAACTCTTCTCGGGTTCTCAGCCAGGTCAGTTGGAGATTGCTTCCAAGCTTTCGACGGCTAGCTCTGCCATCTTCTTCAGGGAATGAAGTGATGTGGGACCATGTCTAGCCGGTAGTAGGGCGATAGTAGGGCTTCCCGCTGCGGGCCAATCAGGAGCTACGTACTGGTCCTGATTGGCTACCGCTTCCACCAACCAGAATGCGCCTGGCGGTCGGGACTAGGAACTAGCTCCTGATTGGCCCGCAGCGGGAAGCCCTATTATCGCATATATACCGGCTAAACACGGTCCCACATCAAACCTAAGAGCCAGCTGGCTAGTCTCTGAAATTGAGACAACTCATCCTGCCTAAGGTTTTTCCGTGGTTTTCCTAAGGCGCTGAGACAAATGTCGGGATGAGCCCTAAAAGAAATGGGCCACGGAATGACCCTTTAATTATTCTAAATTAATTAATAATTACATCTATCATAAATCAATAAATCAATCGTCCTATTACTTAAAAGCCAAATTGGCTAGGCTCTTATATTGAGACAACTCATCCTGCCTAAGGTATTTCCGTGGTTTTCCTAAGGCGTTAAGACAAATGTCGGGATGAGCCTTAAAAGAAATGGACCACGGACCTATATGCCCTTCCCCATAAAATCCCCGTTTTTCTTTTCTAACAAACGACTTAATGCCCTAGTTCATAGTTTATAAAATTACTAAATACATGTGCAAGGTCACTCATGTAGTCGCAATGCGAAAGGACAGGGAACCTTCCAAATTGCAGATTCAGAATTCACGGCGTCTCTCCTAGCGGTCTTCACTTGCCTTGTCATCGAACAACAGACGACAAAGTCTTCTCGACTCCTCCTGCACTGCGAAATGACGCAGTTCATTTCAATGTGCAGATTTACACCAGCCATCTCCTCCTCGTCCCTTCCCGTAATCACTTGATCACATTTCCATCCCCCTCGCGTATGTGGTACCTAAGAGGTTACGTCCATTTTCGGTTTTCCCCTTCAAAATTTTGTAGAGCTCCTTCAGTGAAGCAGCGTAACCCGGAGTGAGACTAGTGGCCAACAGGCTTGGAGCTCACATATTTAGTTTCGTACGGCCCCCAACCTCTTGCAAGGACGCGTTTGCGTACCTTTTAAATTTGTCCTCCCAATTCTCCTCTTTCGATTTTTTCGTCCCACATCACTTCATTCCCTGAAGAAGATGGCAGAGCTAGCCGTCGAAAGCTTGGAAGCAAATCTCCAACTCACCTGGCTGAGAACCCGAGAAGAGTTATTCTACATCAAACGCCTGGAAAGCCTCAAGTCATACTTGTTTCTTTATTTTATCGCTTGGAGCTCTGTGTGTTTTCTGTAGTTGATCTGGTGTTTTAAAAAATCGAGGGAGTTTTTTCTTGTATTTTATAGTGATTTTATCACAAAATGGAAAAGAGTAGTAGCGAAGATGGTTCAAGAAAAGTACCAAGGAAATATGCTTGTCCAGAAACATGGAAGTAACACATGAAATGATTATGGATTACAAGATTACATCTTAGTCAAATTAAGGACTTCAAACCAATACCCATAGGTCGCCGTGACAAAAGAATTAAATGGGCTGTGACATCGTACAAGATTATCGAATACAGTGACAACATTATTACAGCATCGACTACAGCCAGAAATATTTTAAGTGACACATTCCATTTCAAGACAAAAGTTCCAAGTTAAAGAATCTTCATCCAGAATACCAGAATGAAATACTGTACCACTAAAGAAACCTAGGCAAAAGGTATTTTCTAAATATATAGAAAGCATACCAGTGAAGTTTAAAGCTATAGACTATTTCAACGTATCTTAAATAAATTTGGGAATGGTGAAAAAAAATTACACTGATAGTGAAAGTGAACTGTGGAACATTGATGATGAGTAAGAAAAGCTTTGTAATGATATGTTATATTACATTTATAATTGTTTATGTATATAATATGTGTAAATAAGTTTTTTAATTTTTTTTTATACAAGAGAAAGAGTTCATCCAAAGGGCTGGACTCGGGAAGAGTACCCAAAACTCTCACTGCATTTCCGCGTTGAATTGCAATTCTTAAAAAACGGTGACGCAAATAAGTAGTGCAACGACGATCACCGGTAATGGAGATCAAAATTTGGCCGATTTGAGATACCAAAATTTTAGCTCCATGACTCCAAGGACCGAAGGTCTCCACAGCAAAGGGAACAAAGATATAATTGTCTAAAAGATTAGTATATTTATTGACTTTTTTTTCACGGCTAATTCAGCAGCAGATGCTGCGCGTCTGCAGGTATTCGGCAAGTGAGATGGAGCTAGAGTGTCAACGCAAGTGGAGTCCCAAATTAAAGATTTTCCTCTAGACAGTGGAATTAAGGTGAGACCATCGAGTCGTTTACCATCCGCGCGACTAATACCTGGTGGTTCCAAAAGAGACAGGATGCCACAAGAAGTCAGAGATCTTTTAATGATATCATTGAGTGATGTATGTCTGGGAATGCGACCCTTGCTCCTCGCATAGCTGAGTGCATGATGGCCGTAAATATCAGCAATTCCTCCCCAAATACATTGCTGTGGCTGGTAGAGTTTACAACCAAGGCGTAAAGCCATTGCGATTTTAAAGGATGTACTATCTATTAGAGTGCCGATGTGAGGAGAAGGTAATGCGTGTAACCAAGCTCCAGACTCACTCTCTTGAAGAGTTAGGAGACGTGCAATGTCTTGTTCGGATTTGAAAGAAAAAAGGAGTTTATCAAACATTTTTTGGGAAAAGATAACGTTCCACTGTTTTTGAAATTCAGGATGGGCATGAGGATGAGTGGTTTGTGAGGAAGTATACCAACTTGTCAGAGCATCACGCACATGGCAGATTTCAGCTGCATCACTGTATAAAGGAAAGAGCGATTTGATGCAACGGAAAACTCCAAAGGCAGAAGAAAGAAAAGCAGGTTTACAAACGTCTATTTAATAGCTCAGGTATTTTAGATTTGTGTAGTTTAATTGTACAGAATAACAACCTCATTAGTCCAAAGAAATTTGAACAATTATAACCCAAAATAGACTGTAGTGGGTCTTGAAACTTTAAACTTGCTCTCCTGTAGAAATAGTAAAATATGACTTAATCAGGCTTTTCCCCTGTACTCTTCAACTGTAACAGGTCTACATAAAAAGGACATTCTGTAAAAATATTTTCCAAACTTTAGAAATCTTGAACTTACTTCGTGAGTACATTCTTTCTCTAATAATATTTCATGATAAAAATCAAGAAACTTTAGTACTTAAAAAAAGCATTCATAATTTTAGTACAAGCTACATCTCAGATCTTCATCTCTCCCTGTTAATTTCAGCCATTACAAAATAAAAATTCACTATCCATAAATTATATTAGTCTTCAGTGCACTGTCTTCTTATTTTAAATATTTTGAAACGCCGAGAAGAAATTAGGGACTAAAAGCAACAAATTCCTTCATAGTCATGCCAGCGAATAGGGATTATAAAGAATGGACAATGAGCGAATTTTCCTGTGTTTTGTTTCTCTGTGCGCCGGCGTTTAGTTCCACTTTCAAGCGCTAGAGGTTAGTGTAATCGAGCATACACTAAGATAATAATTGAGTATAGAGTTGAGACACAGGATCCAAACATCGCCTACCTTATTGCATAATCCAGTAACGCTTTGCTTCAAATAAATTCAAGTTAATAACTTTTCCTTATTTCTCAGTGACAAACTAGTAATAATATTTATTTTATATTTCAGATATAATAAATTATATTATAAAATAATACAGTACATTATAAAATTAAGTATCGAATTTGTTTAATATTTGTATATAATATAATATAGGTATATGGTTTTACTTCTCATAAGAGTTTTGTTTTTCCATTTTCAGTGCTATCAAATCATTACATATTTTAATTGTTGCTGGGGCCAACGTCTCAACTCTCATTATAAAGGAACTCTAGAGTCTAGACATTACAGTTAATGGCGGATTTATTATTTTATGTATCCAATTTATTTTATTTGAGTACATAATGTACCTAGATGTATTAATTGTATGTGTTATATTTCCGCTGTGTCGACTGCTAGCTGGTATGATATCAGCGCCAACTCTAGGGAGAAAGCAGAATCTCACGCTCTAGCTGGCTTGAAGGTCATTGAAATCAGACCGGCTACATCAAAGATACCGACTTGAAGTGTCCATACTTAATTACCTATACGCTGGTCATACCTTCTACTCAACTGACGAACTGTTTATGCTTGTAAATTTAATTAATTTGCTTACGTTGTATTATTAATTATATAGGTAATATTTTCGCATAATTCTTTACTTGTTGCAGATCTGTAAGCTAGCTTGTTCAGAATAATTCGTTATAGAAAGCTTGTAACTTGACAAAAATGTACGTAATCCGCTGCAAGCTTACAGCATTTCACGTGCTGTTTGTCATAGATGTTTGTAACTGTTACTGTGGTTACTGCGTATGGAAGTTGGTACCTTGGTTAATCAAGAGAAGTTAAAATTTCATGGCAACCTGCATGTAGTGAACCAGTCATAACATTTCCCTCTCAAAGTAATTCCACAGTCTATCCCCTGTTATATTGTGGCTTGTTACACAAACCCACAAATTTGTGTCGTCGCGTCATTCTGGCTGTCGCCACTACAAAGATGAAACGTAGTAACCGCTATAGCAGAATAATTATTATTTCACTGCTTCCATTGTGATTGGACCAATATACAGTGTCTCACAATCGAGTTAATGTTTTAAGTTGTGGCTAAGCCCTCAGAAAGGCCGTTCTTACGTTGTCAGGTCGTAATGGCATTATGCTATTTATATTGCACAAACTGACTTGATTTGACTCACTGACTTGACTGATTCACTGAATTGATTGACTTGACTCACTAAACTTGATTGTCTTGACTCACTAAGCTTGACTGTCTTGACTCATTTGATTGGATTGACTCACTAAACTTGACTGAATTGACTCATCGAATTTTACTTGACTCACTGAACTTGGCTTGACTCACTGAACTTGACTGACTTGATTCACTGACTGAACTTGACTCACTGACATTACTGATTGACTGAGTGGTGGTTATCTGATTCACTGATTAAAATTTAAAATTTTAAGTAGGTCATTTTACGACGCTTTACCAACATCTTAGGTTATTTAGCGTCTGAATGAGATGAAGGTGATAATACCGGTGATATGAGACCGGGGTTCAGCCTGAAAGTTACCCAACATTTGCTCATATTGGATCGAGGGAAAATCCCAGACATTAAGATGTAAATGGGTGGGATTAGATTGATTCATTCATTACTCATCATTAGAGTAACAGATGGATGGATCTACAGGGTGTTTCAAAAATACGGGGCATAATTTCAGGTATGTATTTCCCACATGTAGACAATCAAAATAGTTCATTAAACATGTGTCCGGAAATGCTTTATTTCCGAGTTATGGCCTTCACAACATTGAAATTCACCGGAACGTTTTTCTTTCCGCAGGTCGTTGCCGTCAAAGGAGACATTAAGAGGGCACTCTGACAGTTCATTCCGAGGCGAAGGTTGCATTCAGTGTTGTGTAGGCGTTAGACTGTGCGACATGTATTCAAATCAAGAACAGGCAGAGATACACTTCATGTACGATAAGGCGGACGGCAATGCTGCGCTGGCTCGTCGTTTGTACCAGGAGAGGTACCCACAGCGACAATGTCCAGATCGGATGGCATTTGTACGTCTCCATTACCGTCTGTGCGAGTATGGAAAATTTAACTCTCCTAGTTTGGGAAGGGGACGACCAAGATCTACAACTCCAGAAGTACAGGAGGAGATTCTGGAGGCTATGAACATGACTCCTATCAGCACACGAAGGGTAGCGTTGCAAGTCAGTGTTCCTCATACGACTGTCTGGAGACTGTTGAAAGAGTATCAATTGTATCCTTATCATTTGCAACGTGTACAGGCCCTGTCACCAGCAGATTACCCTGCACGAGTTAGGTTCTGTCAGTGGTTCTTGCAGCAGTGTGGTGTAAATCCGAACTTTCCTGCCGCCTTAGTATTATTTACAGATGAAGCACAGTTCACACGAGATGGCATAACAAATTTCCACAATCAGCATGTATGGGCGTATGAAAACCCACGTGCAACTGTTCCATCTCATCACCAGGTGCGGTTCTCCCTCAACATGTGGACCGGTATCATTGGTGATCGGTTAGTTGGACCCCATGTACTTGTAAACAGACTTACAGGGCAGGCGTACACAAACTTCCTGGAAAACACCATACCTCATGTTTTAGAAGACACTCCACTGATCAATCGTCAACACATTCACTTCTTGCATGATGGCGCTCCTGCACACTTCAATCGTACGGTTCGCTGGTACTTGGATCGAAGGTTTCCTGATCGATGGATAGGTAGAGGTGGCCCAATTGCTTGGCCTCCACGCTCACCTGATCTGAACCCTCTCGATTTCTACTTGTGGGGCCATTTAAAATCATTGGTTTATTCGTCTCCGGTGCCTGATTTGGAATCCCTTCGGAATCGAATTGTGGCATGTTCTGAGGACATACGCAATACTCCTGGAGTTTGGGATCGTGTTCGCAGATCAATGAGACATCGATGTGAGGTCTGTATTCAAGCAGGAGGTGGACATTTTGAACATCTTATGTAATGACAACGACCTGCGGAAAGAAAAACGTTCCGGTGAATTTCAATGTTGTGAAAGCCATAACTCGGAAATGAAGCATTTCCGGACACATGTTGTAATGAACTATTTTGATTGTCTACATGTGGGAAATACATACCTGAAATTATGCCCCGTATTTTTTAACACCTCTATAGTGTGTAATGTCTATTATCCGTGGTAATGAAGGGGTTGGACTGAACGATTAATCGAAAAAATCGCATAATCCATACCATAAAGGATTTTCGTAAATTTAGCGAGTAGGCCTAATGCTTATACTTTCGTAATTTCCTCTATGGTCTTGTATTGCATGATATATAGGTAGTGGATCAGAAGTTCACTATGAATAGACTACTTTCAGTTTATTTACATTTTTGGGTCTACAAATTTTTAGTTTGAATTATGTGTGATTTTCAAATGCTGCTTTAGTTAATTTATGATTTTTGGGTGACTCGGGTTTTGGTTTAGGTTATCTTCAGTTACCGTAGGCTACGTTTAGTGAGTTTTGGATCCGCTGATTTTTGGTTTAGGTTATCTTTAGATATCATAGGCTACGTTTAGTGAGTTTTGGATCCGCTAATTTTTGGTTTAGGTTATCTTTAGATATCATAGGCTACGTTTAGTGAGTTTTGGATCTGTTGATTTTTGGTTTAGGTTATCTTTAGATATCATAGGCTACGTTTAGTGAGTTTTGGATCCGCTGATTTTTGGTTTAGGTTATCTTTAGATATCATAGGCTACGTTTAGTGAGTTTTGGATCTGTTGATTTTTGGTTTAGGTTATCTTTAGATATCATAGGCTACGTTTAGTGAGTTTTGGATCTGTTGATTTTTGGTTTAGGTTATCTTTAGATATCATAGGCTACGTTTAGTGAGTTTTGGATCCGCTGATTTTTGGTTTAGGTTATCTTTAGATATCATAGGCTACGTTTAGTGAGTTTTGGATCCGCTGATTTTTGGTTTAGGTTATCTTTAGATATCATAGGCTACGTTTAGTGAGTTTTGGATCTGTTGATTTTTGGTTTAGGTTATCTTTAGATATCATAGGCTACGTTTAGTGAGTTTTGGATCCGCTGATTTTTGGTTTAGGTTATCTTTAGATATAATAGGCTACGTTTAGTGAGTTTTGGATCTGTTGATTTATGGTTTAGATTATGTTTAAATTATCGTAGACTACGTTTAGTGAGTTTTGGATTTGCTGATTTTTTGGTTTAGGTTATGTTTGGTTTACTCATTACTTCTCAGTTTATTTACGACTTTCTGGTCTACAGATCTTTGGTTTGCTTTATGTTCGACTATCTTAGGTCACTTTCAATTAATTTATGTGATTTTTGGGTGAATCGATTTTTGTATTACGTTATGTTTATTTTTCCCAGGCTATGTTTAGTTTCTTTGTGATTTTTGCACCCACTAAATTTTTCTTTAAATTATGTTTGACTCTCTCGGGCTACTTTGAGTGTATTTATGTAATTTTTGGTTTAGGTTATGTTTTGTTTTCTCAGACTAATTTCGGTGTATTTATGTGATTTTTGGGTATATCAATTTTTTTTTAGTTTGTTTGACTTTTCTCAGACTATTTTTACTTTATTTACTTGATTTTTTAAAGTTATTTTCTTATTTTTAGGTGCACCGATTTTTTTTAGTGTAGGTTTTTTTCTCAAGATACTTTTTAAGTTTGTTTACGTCATTTTTGGTTTTGTTCTTACCATTTCCGTCTCTTACCGCTAAATGGAAGCACTTTCCCTGCTTCTGATCAGGATATTTCACGATGGTGCTATACCGAGACGTTGTCAAATAGAGAGATAAGTCGTTTTTATTTAAATGGGTAAGTGGGTAGCTAGATAGTTGAATTGTCAAATTGTTGTATAGTTTAATTCGTGGATTGCTTGCTTACTGCATTGATAAATAGTAACCTATATTACTAGATAACTAATTAGGTAACGAGGTTAGAATAATTTGAATAATTTCGAGGGAAAAATTGTTCCGGAGCCGGGTATCGAACCCGGGACCTTTGGTTTAACGTACCAACGCTCTACCATTGAGCTACTCGGGAACTCTAACCGACACCGATCCAATTTCTCCCTCTACATCCACAGACCTCAAAGTGGGCTGACGACCGTCAAGCAACCAACTTCGAGTGCACACTAACTCCGTGTGACTTAAATTGTGGTTTTCTGTTAACGAACAGTGACGTGTATTATGCAAATCAAGATTTTCAGGTATAACTCCCTGTAAAGTTGATTTGAATAATTTCGAGGGAAAAATTGTTCCGGAGCCGGGTATCGAACCCGGGACCTTTGGTTTAACGTACCAACGCTCTACCATTGAGCTACTCGGGAACTCTAACCGACACCGATCCAATTTCTCCCTCTACATCCACAGACCTCAAAGTGGGCTGACAACCGTCAAGCAACCAACTTCGAGTGCACACTAACTCCGTGTGACTTAAATTGTGGTTTTCTGTTAACGAACAGTGACGTGTATTATGCAAATCAAGATTTTCAGGTATAACTCCCTGTAAAGTTGATTTGAATAATTTCGAGGGAAAAATTGTTCCGGAGCCGGGTATCGAACCCGGGACCTTTGGTTTAACGTACCAACGCTCTACCATTGAGCTACTCGGGAACTCTAACCGACACCGATCCAATTTCTCCCTCTACATCCACAGACCTCAAAGTGGGCTGACAACCGTCAAGCAACCAACTTCGAGTGCACACTAACTCCGTGTGACTTAAATTGTGGTTTTCTGTTAACGAACAGTGACGTGTATTATGCAAATCAAGATTTTCAGGTATAACGAGGTTAGTTTTATCGAAATCATGCCACAGTTTTGATTAGTTTTAACATAAGAAAATAATAATTTCAATCTACTGCTTGCAAACAGCATTAACAGTCGTTGTGAAATAAAATGTTACGTAATCACTGTTCTGGAAGTAATTAATGTGAATTTCACTTGATTATATTTACCACGTGTGTACTTATCGTGATTGTGCCACACATGCCGATACATTTTAATAAAATACTCGTAAAACGCCGAACTAGGTTCACTGCGAGTGGCATGGTTTTAATGGTTGAGGTCGCACGTATACCAGATTCATACAGTGCGTAATCAAGTGAATTGGGAGGGTGGCGAGGGGGTTGTTTGGGGAGGATGGGAGGGTTGCTGCGACATGTGACAACTCTTGTAATTCGTGTTTTGTGACCTGTTCCCTTTGCACGCGTGTTCTTCGGTTGACTCGTGGAAGAGAGGAAAAAATTGCCGCTAGAGAAACGTTCACCGTAAACCAAGGTACAAAAGGGGCATGGAACTACGGGGTCTGTAGTGAAACGGTTGATTATAAATAGTTGGTTATTGAAGCAAAATTCTTTTTTTCCCCCTCCAAAATTATATAGGCTACATGAGATCGTAAAGTACATATTGTACACTAATTTTTTTAAAGGACGTCCTTTAACTGACTTTCACCAAGATGGAAATGTTTCCCTGCGGTGGCTCAATGTCTAGGCCAGTAGCGGCTGGTGGTTAAAATAATGACTGTGCTTACTTACTTACAAATGGCTTTTAAGGAACCCGAAGGTTCATTGCCGCCCTCACATAAGCCCGCCAGCGGTCCCTATCCTGTGCAAGATTAATCCAGTCTCTATCATCATACCCCACCTCCCTCAAATCCATTTTAATATTATCCTCCCATCTACGTCTCGGCCTCCCTAAAAGTCTTTTTCCCTCCGGTCTCCCAACTAACACTCTATATGCATTTCTGGATTCGCCCATACGTGCTACATGCCCTGCCCATCTCAAACGTCTGGATTTAATGTTCCTAATTATGTCAGGTGAAGAATACAATGCGTGCAGTTCTGTGTTGTGTAACTTTCTCCATTCTCCTGTAACTTCATCCCGCTTAGCCCCAAATATTTTCCTAAGCACCTTATTCTCAAACACCCTGAACCTATGTTCCTCTCTCAGAGTGAGAGTCCAAGTTTCACAACCATACAGAAGAACCGGTAATATAACTGTTTTATAAATTCTAACTTTCAGATTTTTGGACAGCAGACTGGATGATAAGAGCTTCTCAACCGAATAATAACACGCATTTCCCATATTTATTCTGCGTTTAATTTCCTCCCGAGTGTCATTTATATTTGTTACTGTTGCTCCAAGATATTTGAATTTTTCCACCTCTTCGAAGGATAAATCTCCAATTTTTATATTTCCATTTCGTACAATATTCTGGTCACGAGACATAATCATATACTTTGTCTTTTCGGGATTTACTTCCAAACCGATCGCTCTACTTGCTTCAAGTAAAATTTCCGTGTTTTCCCTAATCGTTTGTGTATTTTCTCCTAACATATTCACGTCATCCGCATAGACGAGAAACTGATGTAACCCGTTCAATTCCAAACCCTGCCTGTTATCCTGAACTTTCCTAATGGCATATTCTAGCGCGAAGTTAAAAAGTAAAGGTGATAGTGCATCCCCCTGCTTTAGCCCGCAGTGAATTGGAAAAGCATCAGATAGAAACTGACCTACACGGACTCTGCTGCTGTTTCACTGAGACACATTTTAATTAATCGAACTAGTTTCTTGGGAATACCAAATTCAATAAGAATATCATATAATACTTCCCTCTTAACCGAGTCATATGCCTTTTTGAAATCTATGAATAACTGATGTACTGTACCCTTATACTCCCATTTTTTCTCCATTATCTAATCTCTATATCTGCCTACTATATACACTTATACATACTAGGTTCAAAAAGTTCCCGGAATTTGCTAGTATCATATAAACAACGTACCTTAAACATTATTCTACAGCATTCCCTTCAAAATAGTTGCCTTCCGCAACAACACACTTTTGCCAACGCGTGTAGAGTTCCTGGAAGCGGGCCTGGAAGTCATTTTGTGAAACCCTTCTTAGTGCTCTCGTCGCGTTTGCGATAACCTCTTCAGCATTGAATCTCCATCCTTTCAGATGACTTTTCAGACGGGGAAACAGAAAGTATTCAGGTGGTGAGAGATCAGGAGAGTATGGTGGGTGATCCAAAGCAGTTATGTTGTGCCTGGCTAGAAAATTCTTTACAATAATTGCGCGATGAGCAGGTGCATTGTCATGCATAAGGAACCAGTTGTTTTCTACCCACTTTTCTGGACGTTTCCTTCTCACTGCGTCCCGGAGGCGACGGAGGATTTCTACGTACAGTTCTTTCGTTACAGTACGACTTTCTGGAATGAACTCATGGTGGATGAGACCCTGAGAGTCGAAGAAAACTTCCAACATAACTTTGCCTTTGGAAGTGTCCCTAGGAAATTTTTGCTTCCGAGGAGATTTTTCGATTTCCACTCAGATGACTGTCGTTTAGGGACTGGGTCGTACAAGTAGCACCAGGTTTCATCACCAGCAATAATTTTGTTTAAGAAATCACCATCTTCATCAGCCATACTGATCATGTCCCCAGCAAGAGTCATTGTTGTTTCTTTCTGTTCTGCCGACAACATTTTCGGAACTAACTTCTGAGACACGTAATGCATGTTGAGATGCTTGTGAAGAACATTGTGTACACTTCCGACTGATATTCCGACCTCTGCTGCTATCTCTTTTATGGTTTTACGTCGGTCGTCCCTCACAACATTACGCACACGCTGAGCGATTGCTTCATTTGTTGCAGTTGTTGGTCGGCCGCTGCGTACGTCATCTTTGATGCTATCGCGGCCACCAGAAAAGCGTTAATGCCAGGCATACACTTGAGTTTTTTTCATTGCTGCTTCGCCATATGCTTCTTCCAACAATCTTAATGTCTCTGCAGGAGTTTTGTGTAACAAAACACAGAACTTGATGTTTGTACGTTGCTCTGTGGACATAATTACAAAATGCGACGAACAAACAAAACACTATGATAAACAATTACCTACAACTCAAAACGAACAATCGCCATTATCAATAAACTTTAGGGAAATGACATCATGAATGTTACCAACAAAACAAATGTATAATATCCCTTGTTATATATTAATACGAAAAATGGTAGTAAAATTCCGGGAACTTTTTGAACCCAGTATTTAGTATGTATTTATCTTAATTTGAGACTCGGCTAGTGATGAAATATGAAGTCCATACGACGTTCCTTCCTACTGCAGAACTTGTCAATTACCCTGGTGTTAAATCCCTCCATCTTGGACATCATACACTTTCTATTGACAGTATTGCAAGAGCAGTGAGACGATCCTGGGACATAGTGTTCCTTAAAACCCGTTTTTATGCGTTTCAAGCAAGAAAAACATATTTCTGGCTCAGCAGTGGCCATTGGTGTTATAACCAAAATATTTAACAACTTCGTTACTTCACGGAATGGATCCTGCAAATTGTTGGAGACTATGTATTGTAACAATTGAACAGACATCTATATTTTGGAAGTCGGATTTTCCGTATAGAACTCCAAGTTGTGTTTTTAACACTCATTTGTTCAGTATAGCATAGCTATTGACAGCAACTTCAAGTTCGCGTTCACGAAAATTATACGAAAAATTTTCAAAAATGTTACTATTTAACAATTTTGTTGCGTCTAGATAGCTTAGAGACTGGAAACGGTGAGTAGTTTCCTGAATTATACAGTCACATACTTCCTTGGCTTCAATTTTCTAGGATTCCATTTTCCGTCGCTTGCTAGCTGATTCAGGAGGAACCTCATAGGCCTACAGGTAGATGATAGCAGCAGTCTGATATTTGAATTACCAAATACATTGTAAATAGTTCCGAGTTCTTCCACAAACAAGCATTCTTTCGTTACGCTTTACTTTTGCAATCTCCAAGCTGTGTTGTGCTGAAGCTGGCTACAGCACTTTCCCGCGTAAAAATAGCCAATCAGAGCAGTGATTTCAGCTTCGCACATGCGCATAAATGTCTACATTCTCATAAATGAAGTTCTGAGTAGCACAACGAACCCCCTGAGGCACCAAAGAGCGAAGAGCGAAGACTAAACACTTCGATAATGCGTCATGAATATAACCACGGGAAATTGTTAAATGACAGATCAGATACTATGGTATTACAAATACATTATTTGAGAAAATATTATCACTGTGCTGTAGCACTGTAGCACATAGGGACGGACCGCCCTGGTCTAGACCTTCAGGCGGTCCAGGTTCGAGTCACGGTGAGATCTGGGATTTTTCATTAAAAAATCCATAGTGACATTTATTTATTTATTTTATTTATTTATTCATTTGTTGTTGAACATAACAGGCAAAGCCCAATTACAATGTTCACGACTAACAAATTAATTTATAAAACATAAACAAGGAAAAGGAAACGTACACTTATTAAAAACTGAAACAAAATAGAAATAAGAGAAAGAAAAAAGAGAAATTGAAATAAGGTGTGAAAGTAGCTTCAAATTAACTAACAACAATATTCTGTAAAATATGATAACAAATAATTCTGTATCTAGAGAAATTCATATTGAAAATATCAACATTCGGATGAGGATGTAATTTATTGTATAACTGTAACATTTGGAAAACTGGGGAATTTTTGTGGGATTCAATATTTGTCCTTGGCATGTAAAATAAATATCGAAATTTCGTTTTAAGCTTAGGTGCATTTAATGTTATATAAGAAAATAAACCAACACAGTCCAACTTATTGTTAATAATTTTATAAAGAAAGTTTAAAGATTGACAATTTCTTCGAATTTGCAAACTAGTAAAATGGAAATGTTGAAGCATTGTAGCATAACTCTCATAGCTAGGATAATCATTATAAAGTCTGTAATATAACCATTTTAGAAATTTATTTTGAATTTTTTCTTGTAACAGAATATATTTGTTAGTAACTGGGTTCCAGATAACAGCAGCATACACTAATTTAGGTCGAACAATGGAATTATACAAAATTATTATAGTTTTGACTTTAAATTTATAAGAATTTCTCATATGGCGGACAAGGTCGCAGTAGGGGTTTTTCTCGAGGTTCTTCCGTTTCCCCATATTAGTTATCTACATGATTCCGTCAACATTTGTCCATTCGGTCATCATTAGGACTAGGATTTTGATGACCTATAAATCATGAAAAATGTCCTAAAAACAATGCATTTATGACCTAAAATTTTTCAAAAATGCCCTAAAAATTGATCTTACATAATTGGCTTTGTAGGAAAAGAGGTTTTGTACTACTTAATATTTAGACTAGTATTACTTACTTAAATTTTAAGGAACCCGGAGGTTCATTCTAAGTAGCCCTCACATAAGCCCACCATTGGTTTCCTGAGCAAGATTAATCCAGTCCCTACCATCATATCCCACCTCCCTCAAATCCATTTTAATATTATCCTCCCATCTACGTATCGGCCTTCCTAAAGGTCTTTTTCCCTCCGGTCTCCCAACTAACACTCTATATGCATTTCTGGATAGCCCATACGTGCGCATGCCCTGCCCATCTCAAACGTCTGGATTTAAATTAAAATAATTCAGGTGAATTAATAAATGCGTGCAGTTCTGCGTTGTGTAACTTTCTCCATTCTCCTGTAACTTCATCCCTTTTAGCCCCAAATATTTTCATTGCATTTATTCTCAAACATTTTATGTTTTTCAAAGTGAGAGTCCAAGTTTCACAACCAAATATTTAGATAGTAATTAAATTAAATTTGATATAATATTTTCTAAGTAGTACACTTTAATTATTTTACCTGATGTAGTTTCCATGTATGATCGTTCACACTCGTCGGCATGTGAATGTGAGGTCAGCAGTCAGCTGGTCGGTCTTGGCTCTAAAATGGGCTGTACTTAAATTTATTTTTTAAGTTTCCAGAAAAGTCTACCACAAGGCCACTCTTACCCGAAATTAGCGAGTATAGGGGAGTCTATATTGAAGGGGTGTTTTGACTGACCCATTACATGGGGTTAAAATGGCAATATTTGTGTAGAAAAACGATTAAAATAATTCGTGAAACTGTAAAATGTTAAATTATTCCAGGGAAAAAAAAAATCGTATTAGATCTAATCAACCATAATGAAACTGTAATTTATTCAATTTCGCATACTATAATATTGTACTATTGGTTTTAATTTTTATTTTAATTAGGCATTTGATTTCTAATTTTGAGACATTTCTTGTAATACCTGATTATTGTCAATTGTTGTTACTAAATAATGTATTTAATTCGTAAATTTTAAGCCATCTCTGAATATAGCTATTTATTGCTTCTAAAATAACATGTTTAATAGCTATTATATATATATTTCTTCCTATAACCATTAGATATAAATATAGAGACATGCCTTGAGGCTTTATGAAACGATCCATTCTTTCATTAAGGTGCATTCTTGTACATAATTCATGTGTTGTAACCTTGACCACAATTTTGTATTATAATTTTATTATTGTTTATTGCTTATAAAATATGTATTTTGATACTCAATTCATTAACCCTAATAGATGGTGTTAGGGTTTATTAAATTGGATAATAAAAAAAATGGGTATTAATGGACAAAATATGTAAAGAAAGTATCAAAGGAAATAAACATTATTTTGTGCGAGATCGTGCGTATTTGCTTGTTTTCCGCACAGAACCAATACGCGGTAAGTGTGAAATACCACATTCAGTAAAAAACTTTAACACACATAACAATTTCCCTCAAAAATCAATTAAGCGCGACATTCATTTATTTTTAGGCTTTTAACATATTATTTTTAGAGACGTTTAAATAATAATAATTACAAATTGAAACTTGCCACTGCAATTTAACCTAAATTCAATGTTAATTATTGTTTTTAAATATTTGCAAAAATTTCGTAAAGTCTACTATTCCAGAAACTTATTGCGCCTGATACAAGTAACAAACATTAAGGAAGACATAAAAACAACAAGATTCCAGATGCCGATTTTATTTCAATATGTTATATAAATAATATTGTTAAAATATTAAAATGAAAAATAAATCATTACATAACCTTACCGTTTGTTTTAAAATTTTAGACTGGGGAACAAAAAAGACAGATTTATTTCACGGCGTGCTACCGCAAGGCCCGAAGTGGAGTATAGTAAACACAGAAAACATTTTATAGCAACAATGTTGAAGAAAGATATTTTGGTGTTCCGAAGTTGACGTCATTTGAAACCAACATGGAGATTTCATTGCAACTAATTAAAATGTCAATCTTTCAGGTACGTAAAAACGAATTAAAATAATTATACAAAATAATGGATTTTAATGGACAAAATGAAAAGTCAAAATAACGTATATTATTTTACATTAATAATGTGGATTTATGGCCAAAATTAAATGAAAATGAATAAAAAATGACCGAATAAAACAAAAAAATCTTTAGTGAGTTGAAACAGGCAAAAAAATGCAAAAGAAAATGCCCTAACAAATATGTCTTAAAACACTCAGTTTATCACATAACATATAAATACTAAAGCAGCTATGTTTCTGGCTTACTAGAAAAAGATACCCTAGTCATCATTCAATGGCATTTCCCGACTCACGGAGAGGGCTGGCCTAGGGACGAAGCGGGTTGCCTGCTCGAAACCTGGTTACGCAGCGAACCTTAGGGTAGTCAGCCGGTGTGAGTTTGGGAATGCGCCTAGCTTGAGGTTTAGCGCAATAAATCGTAAAAAAATCGCAGTGTTGGATTATAGTGTCCATTGCTGAAATTATATTCAATTTCAAGATGGAAATATGCTCCGTCAGACATCCACAAAGTGTTGACAGAGTCTTCATCTTCATTCATACGATTTAAAATCTTCTCACAAAACGCTCTTCGGTTAAGAATATCGCATTGTTTTAATTGATGTAGCTCAAGAATTGTGTACGGATGAAAATGTGCGTCGCATGGACAGATGAGACGGGATCATCGCGCAATGAATTCAAATGACGATATCCACACCTAACAGTTTCATAATTTTCGTTATTATAAAATCTTTTAATTATAAAAGGACGTTGTGTGCCGTTCCACATTTCCATGATGACTAAATGGCAACAGAATATGCGCGCAGTTTGTCGACCTTTAATAACAATGCTGTGAGAGATATATATGCCTACGCTCCTTAAAATCAGCCGTTTCTCTGCTGGATCCTGTATTAGGACTATTGGTTGTCAAACTCAACTCCAGATGTAATACTTTGATGTGAGAAATTATGAATGTAATACATTTTAATAATATGTTTAGATATATCTGTAAAATTAAATCACACAAAAATTTACATATAAAGTAATTTAAAAGCAAATAAAAAAGCGAGAATAAAACCCATTAAATAAACTATAAAACAAAAATCGGACTTAAATAAAAAACTAAAGACAATATATAAAAAAAGTAAAAGTTGAATTTCTCCATACATTTCAAATGAAATGCCGAATTTTGTAAATAGGGTTTCAATATTATATTCGAAATTCTGTACATAAATGTCAATCTTCGTGTATTTCAAAATAAAATTTCGTAAATTGAATAAAAATTTCAATATTATATTCGAAATTTTCTACATAAATGTCAATCTTCGTGTATTTCAAAATAAAATTTCGTAAAATGAATAAAAATTAATCTTGAAAATCACCAATTTCGAATAAATCGTGCTAATAACAAACAAATTCACGTATACACAAAGTTTCGTGCTATTTCGCTAGTTCAAACTTATATTTCGACATAGAAGAGCTTGAAACAAAAATCCATAAGTCGGAAACATTTATTTCGCGAATCAGTAGTTTGTGAAAACTAGCTATCACTATTCACGATGTAACATATTGTGATCTTTCCATATAATATGGGTAGGATATAAGTTTTGATCTCAAATCGTCTGAAATTGGAAAATGGTACCCTTCTTTATTTTATTTTCATGTTTCCGAAAAAGTCATTACTGAACAAAAATTGCTTATTATTATATTCGAAATTTTGTACATAAATGTCAATCTTCGGGTATTTAAAAATATAATTGTGTAAAAGGAATAAAACTTCATCTTTAAAAGCACCAATTTCGAATAAATCGTACTAAAAACAAAGAGATTTCGCGTATACACAAAGTTTCGACCTATTTCGCTATTCTTACGAGTTCCATACCACGAAATAGATTGTCACTGAAGATGAAAAGACAAGGAGAACAGGGGAAATATGAAGACACCAGAGGGGAATATTTCGCGCTATTCTTTGGGTTGCATACTGTGATAGAACTTTTCATAATTCTGTATCTAATAAACAACAAACGATGATGATGATAATAATATTAATAATAATAACAATAATAATATAGCAATATTTAAAAGAAATAATTGTAATTAAATTTTCTTTTTATATTTTTTCATTACACATACTTTGCTGACATATTTTGACCGAGAAAAAATATTTCTCATTTTTTCCCTCTGTATTTTCGAAATTCATGAATTCAATTCCAATTTTTTTAATGAAGAGAAACGCGTTATTCACCTTCCATGCTGTGATGATCTCAGTCTAAATCGTTTTCAAGATTGGAATGTCATTGCAAACTTATGTTTGGTATATAGGAACAATTCCCAAATTTACATTGGAGATACTTAGAAAATTAAAGGCCTGATTTAAGACTTTTTCAGACAATTGCATCAATCATTTTAAATCTTTTGAACATCATCAATCACCATCTCTATTCATCTTTATAATATTCAATGTAAATCGTTTTTTTCAATCAATTTTTATGTTTTTGATAGTACCAAATCTTGTCGCAGAATATTCTTGTTTGAAATTTCATTATGTATTTTTTAACATTAATTTAATACATTTTCTTTTTTGTTCATTTGAAAATATTTAAAAGATATTTTAAATCCAAGATTTTATTTTTTTATCATTTCGATGATATTCTGATTAATAATTAAAAATATTATATTTAGGATATGAAAATCATAACAATATGTTAGTGGATATCTATCATTTTCCATATTGCATGATTTAGCATGTTTAATATTTTTCCGTAGCAATACATAAATCTGTGTATTCAATGTGTGTATTACTTAATTTGTTTTAATTCTAGTATTATTGAACAGAAGTTAAACTTCTACCGGAAGACTGACTCTTCTCCCCCATAACATAGCATATCCTGCAATCCCCGCATAGAACGTAAAGAGCTTCTGAACCTGAGAAATAAGGGAGGTACGTCCTTGTTATTGGTTGCCTGATAAGGGTTGTTAAGCGTTGTGTTAGTGCACGAAAAATGGAAGTTAAATGTATAAAATTATGTATACACACATTTTATTGAAATAATCGCGCTCAAATGCGATGTAAGATACACGGACTGAAACTCTGGGCTCAATTTTTTCGAAACAAATGCTCGAGATATGCGGACTGTGCCCTTACAATAGGTGGTACTATTATTAGGCAGGCTATGAAGACGCCCCTACACACAAAACGACGCCGACGCCGACGCTGCTGCCACCGCGGATCAATAGTACGAGAGAAAATTTTCCCCCAAGCTGCAAAACCATCTACTGTGGCTCACTCTGTCGAGCGTGCCAGCAAACGAACAAAATCCGCCCTGGTTTTCGTGACACGTTCGGTCCACATCCTCTGCAAAGAAGAAAAATTCACGTCCCTTCCTTGAAGAGAAGAAGAGGAGTTCTTTGAATCTAATCCTATCAGAATCTGTTGCGAATCCGTAGAAATATTTCTTATCCTCTCTTTTGTACCTACCAGGTTTGACGGTTGCTATGGCGTATTCAATGCTCGAAACGTTTCTTCCAATAAACAAAAAAGCATCTGTGCTCTGATATCGCAGTGGTGCAAACATTTCAACATGGAAGCCTGCCGCGCCCCTCGTCCATTGCGGCGTTGAGAGTGTTTTTTTTTCTCCCAAGACAAAAGACGATCTAACTCAATTTACTGAAAGCTGTTTGAGTGTTTATAACGAACAAAAGAGTGTCGCTCGAAAGAAATTTCGACACATCGATGGCGAAACAATAGACAGTCTTGACAATGCGGTGGGAATGCTAATGTGAACGTTGTGTGGTTTTCACAGTGTCAGTGATCTAATCGTGTGATTTTTTTTAAATTCTAAATACTAAAGCAATAGGAACAAAAATATAACTGACTGTATATTTTATTATTGTGATGTGGCAACGTCGCAAACCACGCCCACCATTGCTGTGACGTCACGGCCTGTCTTGTGAGGTCAGCCAGACTCTAAGCGACAGACTACCTTAAGGTCAGTTACTAATTACTAGACCTTTCGTTTGATTAATTTAGCAGATCTCTGTTTGCTGTTATGTTACTGGAAATATCCTGGCTGTTTTTTTGTTGAAAAGGGCTGGGATAATGCTAACAGCCATGGTTGCCACGTCTCCTAAGACCTGCAAGGAAGTTGCAGTGACTTTTCCCGCAAGGGCTGTGGCTCCCTAGTTAGAATGTCCCCTCAGTTTTGTTTGCAATGGCAATAGCATTGCTTCCTTGTAAATAGTTCAGTGTCATCTGAGGTCATTCACGTCTTTCTTCAGAATCTGATTTCATTGGAGTTTAAGATGTTTTAGTGACTGTGGAATTGTACGGCAAGAAATCCGTTTTCCATATGATTTCATGTTTTTGTGTTGGTAATTAGTTCTTCGACTTCATATTTATACCTATTCCAAAGAGTTTCTTTATTAATGAACCCCTTTCCAAGATTTCAAATGAAATGTATTTTGTGTTCTCCGTTCTTATGACTTTTCTGCATACCTATTGAGTATCAGGCACCGAAATGAATTCAACAAAAAGAAATTTACAAAATCAATCATATACAGATAGAATGATAATAATAATAATAATAATAATAATAATAATAATAATAATAATAATAATATACTTACTTACTTACTTACAAATGGCTTTTAAGGAACCCGAAGGTTCATTGCCGCCCTCACATAAGCCCGCCATCGGTCCCTATCCTGTGCAAGATTAATCCAGTCTCTATCATCATATCCCACCTCCCTCAAATCCATTTTAATATTATCCTCCCATCTACGTCTCGGCATCCCTAAAGGTCTTTTTCCCTCCGGTCTCCCAACTAACACTCTATATGCGTTTCTGGATTCGCCCATACGTGCTACATGCCCTGCTCATCGCAAACGTCTGGATTGGAGAAAGTTACACAACGCAGAACTACACGCATTGTATTCTTCACCTAACATAATTAGGAATAATAATAATAATTAAATAATAATAATAATAATAATAATAATAATGGCTTTATTTAACCTGGCAGAGTTAAGGCTGTAAGGCCTTCTCTTACACTCAACCAGGATTAAAACTTGCTTACACAGTTGAACATAAAACTGGATCGGAATTAAGTAATTACATACTGATACAATTTAGGTATATAATGAGATCTAAAGAAGTAGTTACATAAGAATTTACCTCATAAAATAAAAATAAACATAGTGGAATACATATTAATGTTGTTAGAATCAAATACGAATCACATAAAAACAGAAGCCGATAATTCAATTAAAAAAATGTACACAGTAAAAATAAAATAAACACATTAGTATACATATTAGTATTAGATTACAATTAAGTAGGATTTACATAATTAAACCAGAAACTGACAATTGAATAAAATGTACACAAAAATAGATTAATAATAAAAAACAACACAGTGGGATACATATTGGCGTTAAGTGATAAATAAACACGATTTACATGATTACACAATAAAAATAAGAAACAAAAAATAAATAAAAATAAATACAGTGGAACACATTCCATTAAATATTTGCAACGCGTTAGGTCTGGCAACTCATCATAAGATATTTTTCTAATTTACATTTAAAGGAAATTAAAGTTCGGCAGCCCTTGAGTTCAGGCGGCAGAAATTCCAGTGACGAGAAGTAGCAACAGTGAAAGATGAAGGATAAAGAGATGATGTGTGGAGTGGTATTTCTAGCGTGTTATGATATTGTGACCTAGTATTTGATGATGACAGTTCATGTTGTGTTCCATTGAATCATTCTAACTTAAAACGAATGCAGACCACAATCTGAATAACTATTATGTTACGCTTGTGCTAATTAAAACCAAAGAAATGATATTGCATTTGTCATATTTATTCTTCTTCTCAATTCCGTTACTTAATAACGTTGTATAAACTACTAGGTTATTTACTGTCCATTGAATTTGTGATAGAGAGATGGTATTTGTTGAGATGAGGCCGTGGATTCTCCAGGGATTACTTGTTAATGGTAATAGTAGTAATAATAATAATAATAATAATAATAATAATAATAATAATAACAAATTTATTTATTCTGGTGGTGTTAAGGCCATCAGGCCTTCTCTTCCACGCCATCAGAAATATGTATGCGTACAAAATTTTAGGACAGCAGCGAAGAAACTGATTATTAACGTTGCGCAAAACAATAAAAGTTTACAATAATTACAGTAACACAAAACAGAAAAGATAATGCAAAAACATTAAACATTTTAAATTTGTATGCTGTTAAACGAAGCTTAAGATCTTCGCCTTACAGTTGGAGTAAACCTCGGAAAAAAACCAAACCAGGTAATCAGACCAAATAGGAATCGAAACTGTGCCCGAGCGCATCTCCGGATTAGCGACAAAAGTTCTACCGACTGAGCTACGCCTGTACCTGCTCGCATTTGTTGAAAAGTTTCGTATTTATTCTGTTAAATTATGATTATTTAATTGGACATATTTGTAGCAATTGACTTCTGGAAAAGATAATCGAAATTGACAGAATGTATAGGAGACGAAAATTAAACTAGTATTATAATTGGTGTGCTATGATATTTCTTGAAAATCGTGTGATGTTCCATGAATCCTTGTTATTTCAATTTAATTTACTGATACACAAATTCAAATGATTAGTTTCGTGTACAATAGGAATGCTCATTTTGTTAATAGACTAAGAACTGAGAATTCGTTTATGGAGGACATCTGGTAGCAGATGTTTCATTTTTCCTAATTATTCAAAGATAAATAGAAACTACAAACAATGCGGGGCGATATTGAGAAGATCTTAACCGAACACGGAAAAAGTTACTTCATCTCAAAATAAATTTGTATTTATTCAGCATAATCAGCTTTTAACTCTCTGCACTTAGCACAGCAGTCATAAAGCATTATTCAGTCATTCATAGTGTTCTGTCAAAGGGCAGGTCTTTCACTCCAAACCCAGCATTCTCCAGTCTCTCCTATTTTCTGCCTTCCTCTTTGTCTCCGCAAATGATCCACATAATCTTAATGTCGTCTATCACCTGATATCTACTTCTGCCCCGAACTCTTCTCCCGTTCACCATTCCTTCCAGTGCATCCTTCAATAGGCAGTGTAGAGCAATATTTGCTTACCGTTTTTGTCCAAAAGGAACTGATGCGTGAATCTTTCCGGTTGACTTTTGAACACATTTCTTTGGGAGGAGGGAACCAGAGTGTATTTCATTCTTTTGACTGTTTTTTTGTTTCTGAATCGTATTGATTGATACATGTTTCTTTTAGTTGCAATACTGTTCAAAATGTTAGAGAATCTTCTTAAAAACGGCGGCAAAGAGTTTTGAACAATGTCTCTCTGATTTCGTTTCTGATCTCGTTCAGGCATTTCGGGATCCTTCTAGCAGATGATTTGTTAATACCTAAATCATGTTGTACGATACGAAAGACACGTTCATACGAAATTTTCAATGTCTGTAATATACATCGATAAAAAAATCATGAACGGCGCCGATATTTTTTGACGTGGTCACAGAAACAATGTTTCCAACAAGGTGTTATTTGATCTGCGTTCTTTCTCTGTTAAATTCCGCTACCTATTTTGTTATGATGACGTACGAAGGACAGTTATCCTTTAATGTATCCCATATATCTGCATAAATTTCCCTGCAGTAAAACCCTTTCAAAAATAGGTATATTGTCGCTGATGGATACTCAGATCTATCAAAACTGAGGTTTTTTATCTGATGTAATTTCTTTAAAAATTCACAATATAGAATCGGTTCAACTTCTTATTAAGAAACATATGGCCAGTTTGTCCAAGTGATGTTTAATTTTGCTAAACGAATGTTAAATTAACAGTCTGTTTATTTTTAACGCTTTGTTAATGTATTTTCCATGTGTCCAACATAATTTTGTTTAAGATGTTTATGTATAAAACACTGCAATGGGTATATACCCGGTGAGTAGTAACTAATTACACTCAATAATGACAATAATAAACTTATTAATTAAAAATACAGTTAATAATACCAATTGTTAATACAAATAATTAATACTAATAATAATAATACGTTAATAATAATTTTAATAATAATAATAATAATCGTTAATAATAATCATAATAGGGAATATCCGATATTTTGACACGATCACTTAAAATAACATTTAAAATAAATCTAATTTGTATCTTAAATTCTAAGTTCGAACTAAAAGGACGAGTATGTTATGTTCTAATCTGCATAAATTTACCTTTCCACAAAACACTTTTCAAAAATAGTTAACTCACTCACTGATGGAACTACAGTTCATTTCAAAACTGATTTATCCTGATGTCACTATTTCTTCAAAAAATTTCACTGTTCAAATCGGTTGAACTGCCTTATTATAAACATATAAAGTTTGTCCAAGTACAGTTTAATTTTCACTGAACATGTTACACTTCACTGTTTACACAACACTTTTTAATGACATAATTTTGTTTAAGATTATACGTCTTTGTTCAACTTATATATTAACATAATTCTTCACTGATTACAACACTTCAATAACAAAATATCATTTACATTGTTTATAATTATCTGTTAGTAAAGTCAAAAATATAATCTTAGTTCTTTAAATACGTTTTTGGGAGATTCTAAAGCCAAAGATAAGTCTGCAAGGTAAAATTCCAGTCCCTGGATAGAAAAAAAAATTACAAGAATTTAAAAGAAAACTTTCCAGTTTTCAATTTAAGTCTTCTTTACATCAATTTATATCAATATATCGTTCCTTGAAAAATTTTCGGTTAACCTATTTTTATTTCTCTCCAAATTTTCCAAATTTGGGTGTTTTAACAGTATAATTTATTGTTCTCCTGTCCAAAGTAGGTACCATGGCTCAAGCTGTTTTTGAAACACTTTGAGATTCCTCAACACTATAAAATCGGATCTTTTAGTTCCATATTTTGATGATACAATTTGAATTTATTATGATTTTATGTATGAAGATTAAGACAATTTTTATTGGCTAAAATTATTAATCTTTAAATTCTATATTATAGATTGAGTCATGAAACGCATAAAATGACAACCTGTTATAGTAGGCCACGCTCCATAAACAAACAGTTGACAAATGAAAGTTGTAGGTGACGTGCTGAATAATAATTACAAAGTAAGGTTATATTTCCTCATTGCTATTATGGATACGAATTACGAAAGAAATAAAATAACACTGATGTATTTAAACAGTCCAAAGTATTTTTTAAATGTTATATTACCAGTCATATGCTAAACATTCCCTATAGAGAGACACAAAATATTAATTTCGCAACTTCTGTTGGAACAGCTGTGGAGACATCGGCCATATTTAACTGTTAACGAGTTAAACGGAATCCTACATTTAAAGTTAACTGTTAACAATCTGTTAAACCCTATATTTAAAATTAACAAACTGTTTGGAGTTTAACAGTCGTTAAATTTTCTAACAATACTTGGAAAAACCGGCCATAAGAGTAAGTAATTTTGATATCAAAAATATCGTAACTCTTTTCCATGGTAAGCGCTTTCATTACTGTTTATAACGAAGGTTCAATATACTTTGTATAAGAGTAAAGGTATCCCTTCAGATGCCATAAATGCGCATGGATGACATGAAGTTGAAGTTCCATGCTTACATAACCGGCCTTCTACCGACGGAGGAGACTCATTACTGAATTTTAAAGGAAGGCGAGCGCTGTAAACAGTATGAACTTATACATTTTCATAAGACACACTTTCTTGTTCCGATACGTTGGGTTTTGACATCCATCTATTACTGAGTTTCCTTCTGAACTATTTGGCTGGAATTGTTTTTATTCAGTATTTGGTGCCAATTTATGAAGGGGAAATTAACATCAATTCCTGTTCTTTTTTAAGGAATCAAAATTGCCGATTACTGTTGACTAATAATTTACATTCCTAATATTTTTCTTTCATAAGACCTAAGTGTCAAATGAAATACTATAGGGCGTATATTTTTTTGAGAAAAATGTTTCGAGAAAGTTAATTGTGTACACAATTAATCTCCAAATGGTGAACTACTTCAGCAAAGAGAGTAGAATGTAAAATAGATCTTCATCTGCCTATCGAGGGTATTTCATAATTTTTTTGGAAGTTTTACTTCTACATCACTTTCAAACGTTTTCGGCCTGACATTAGGTGGCTACATGGCCCTGTAATGTGACGCCGAAAAAAAAAAATACCTACACATTAGTTAAAAATGATCCTAACTCTAAATTAAAGTGTCTGAACAATAGTGGAGGCTTCAGTGCCAAATGAGACGTATGAGCAATATGAATGCAAAATATTTACTCGTATTTAAGAAAAATGTTTCAAATGAAGTTGACTACCGAATTAATGGCGAACTAGTTCAGGAAAGACTGTAGACTGTGAAGAACTCTCCATATGTCTATTGAGTGTTTTTTGTATAAGTTGTTGAAGTTTCACCTTTACCTCACTTTGAAGCTTTTTCGACCTGATATTAGGAGCACACATGGCTGAATTCTTGTGATATGGGGTAACGCGACGCCAGAAAGTGATATCTACACTTGTTAATTATGATCTGAACTCTTAATTTTAAACGGTCTGGATAGTGGTAAAGACTTGAGTGTCGAATAAGACTGCGCTGCGTGGGCAATAGGTATACAAAATCTTTCTAATTGTTTGCAGAATTAATATCCAAATGGTAAACTACTTCAGCAAAGAGTGTAGTGTGAAAAGACATCTCCGTCTTTCTCTCGAGGGTTTTTTTTTAAATAATTAGTTCAAGTTTCACTGTTACCCCACTTTGAAGCATTTTGACATGACATTAGGCACACACAACGGGATTAGTAAGGTGGGGTAAGGATCTAAATTCTTTAAAAATGCTCGAACTGTAATTTAAAACGAATAGTGGTCAAGACTTGAGTATAAAACAGGACGTTATGGAGAATATACTGTATGTACAAATATTTATTTAAGAGGAATGTTCAGGAAAGCTTTGTCCACAAAACATCTCCAAATGGTGAACTACTTCAGCAAAACGATATAAATTTGCCTGTTGAGGGTTTTTATAGTGGATTTATTGGAGTTTCACTTTCAACACTTTCAGAGTTTTCGACCTGACGAGCATATGTTACAATTTCTGTGTTGCGAAGTGAATGAGACGCCGAACTAAAGAGATTTCCATTCGTTAAACATGATCCTAATTTATTTATTTTATTTATTTATTTATTTATTTAATAATAACATATACATAAAAACGTTACATTAAAATACCCCGAAAGAGCAAAGCTCGTGTTCGGGGACAGTTCCGTTACATAGATACACATACTTTGTAGACAAAATACTTATGGAAAAAGCTCACATAAAGATTGTAATAAAATTAGTAAATAATAATACTAATAATAACTGAGTGAAAAAAGAGACGATGTTTAGATTGATGGATTAATATTAAATTATTATTAGTAGTATAATTAGTGCAGGTCATGTTGACATAGTAACCAAGATAAAATAGAAAAATACACTTAGGATAGAAATAAACTTGTTTTACAATACATGGTACATAATATATATACAGGGAAGTCTGTCATATAAATTTTTTAATTCTGGATCTGAAAATTTCATTGCTTAAAGTAGTCAATTCTGGATGAAATTTTATTATCGAATTATATAGCCGTGGACCATAATTTGTACTGTGTAGTAAAGCAGCAGATGTGAAATATTTAGGTTCAACTAATTTAAGAATTTCATTTCGTCTCGTATTATGAGCATGTGGCTGAGCTACAAATTTCGTTCTATTTTTATGATAGAATTTCATTAAAGAGTATTCATAAATTTGGTCAATTCTAAAAACATTCAATTCAGAATGGATCAAATTTGTTGGATAATCCAGTCGCCTTTTCAAACAAATTTTGATTATACGTTTTGCAACATAATTAGAGGAAAAAGAGCAGTTTTGTAATGCCTCCCCATCCAATTATACCATATTGGATAACAGATTCAACTAGAGCCAAATAAACCAAACGTAATACGTGAGTAGGCAAGTAATGGCGAAGGTGTACAAATTTGTAAATTGTTTTACGTATTCTGTTACATAAAAAGGTGATTTGTCTATCCCATTTCAAGTGCTGATCAACAATAATTCCCAGGTATTTCACATCTACAGATTCTTTCAGGCAAGGGCATTTTACAGGTTGTAGAGAGTTTACAAAATGAGTTGTGGATTATTAATTTTAAATGAGAAAGTGATTTCAATTTGTTCAATCCAGAGACTGTTAAAGAAAATGGCACCAAAGTAGTTTTAGTTATATTTAGAGATAGCAAATTTGCATCAAGCCAGTTTTTGATAAAATTTATACCTACATTGGCATGTTTATAAGTGTCCTCCCAAGTTAAACCACTGAAAATCACCACCGTATCATCAGCGTAAGAATAACAGGAGCCATTATGTACTTTCAAATCAATGTTTAATAAATCATTAATATATATTAAAAATAGAATAGGACCTAAAATTGTTCCCTGAGGGACACCTATATCAATATTTACATTTTCACTGATATTATCATCAATTTTGGTTACCTGAGTTCTTTTGTTTAAGTATGATTGAAATAACTTATGCGCAATACCCCTGACTCCTATACCAAATAATTTGTCCAGAAGTAAACGATGGTTCACCGTGTCAAAAGCTTTCCTTAAATCTAAGAAAATCCTAAACATTTAGAACCGTTATCCAACTCCTGCATAATTTTACCAGTGACTTCAATAATTAATATAATTAATAATTAATAATTATATATATTAATTATATAATTAATAATTGATATATTCTTTACATGTAATGGTGTACCTCACATTTCTGTATCCGGTGCCACCATTAACATATTATTACAATAACACATTATTTGCAGTACACGTCTACACACATACTCCCAATTAAGCTATGTACCTTTTTTGTTACTTGGTCAATCTCCCCTTCATTTGCTATTCTCTATTTGATCATTAATCCTAATATATCTAATATTATATACTACTTTCACACCCCCCCTTTACCTCTAACTACTATTCACTAAAATCTCAATTTCAATTTTTCTCTATAAATTATCATATTGAATTATTTGCCTATTTGTTCTTTGACCTTTCATTCATTTACTGTTCCAACATTCAAATGTTAGTACTATTTTTATGCTGTAACTTGTACATTTTTCTGAACCCTTTCTCACTATTTTCACTCATTCCTATTTGCGCTCACTTTCACTTTCTCACTATTCTGCTTACACCTAATCCATTGTCACTATTCTCACTTCCTATAATACTTTTATTTTATTTTACACATCTGTTATGATCCTAATTCTAATTTGAAACGTCTGAATAGTGGCCAAGACTTGAGTGCAGAATAAGATTATGTGGGCAATATGTAAGTTATACAAACTATTTATTTAATGGAAATTTTTCAGGGAAGTTAATTGTCTACAGAATTAAGGATGTTTTCATCTATCTTCCACTTTAATATACATACTAGGTTCAAAAAGTTCCCGGAATTTGCTAGTATCATATAAACAACGTACCTTAAACACTATTCTACAGCATTCCCTTCAAAATAGTTGCCTTCCGCAACAACACACTTTTGCCAACGCGTGTAGAGTTCCTGGAAGCATGCCTGGAAGCCATTTTGTGAAACCCGTCTTAGTGCTCTCGTCGCGTTTGCGATAACCTCTTCAGCATTGAATCTCCATCCTTTCAGATGACTTTTCAGACGGGGAAACAGAAAGTAATCAGGTGGTGAGAGATCAGGAGAGTATGGTGGGTGATCCAAAGCAGTTATGTTGTGCCTGGAAAGAAAATTCTTTACAATAATTGCGCGATGAGCAGGTGCATTGTCATGCATAAGGAACCAGTTGTTTTCTACCCACTTTTCTGGACGTTTCCTTCTCACTGCGTCCCGGAGGATTTCTACGTACAATTCTTTCGTTACAGTACGACCTTCTGGAATGAACTCATGGTGGATGAGACCCTGAGAGTCGAAGAAAACTTCCTACATAACTTTGCCTTTGGAAGTGTCCCTAGGAAATTTTTGCTTCCGAGGAGATGTTTTCGATTTCCACTCAGATGACAGTCGTTTAGGGACTGGGTCGTACAAGTTTCATCACCAGCAATAATTTTGTTTAAGAAATCGCCATCTTCATCAGCCATACTGATCATGTCCCCAGCAAGAGTCATTCTTGTTTCTTTCTGTTCTGCTGACAACATTTTCGGAACTAACTTCTGAGACACGTAATGCTTGTTGAGATGCTTGTGAAGAACATTGTGTACACTTCCGACCGATATTCCGACCTCTGCTGCTCTCTCTTTTATGGTTTGACGTCGGTCGTCCCTCACAACATTACGCACACGCTGAGCGATTGCTTCATTTGTTGCAGTTGTTGGTCGGCCGCTGCATACGTCATCTTTGATGCTATCGCGGCCACCAGAAAAGCGTTTATGCCAGGCATACGCTTGAGTTTTTTTCATTGCTGCTTCGCCATATGCTTCTTCCAACAACCTTAATGTCTCTGCAGGAGTTTTGTGTAACAAAACACAGAACTTGATGTTTGTACGTTGCTCTGTGGACATAATTACAAAATGCGACGAACAAACAAAACACTATGATAAACAATTGCCTACAACTCAAAACCAACAATCGCCATTATCAACAAACTTTAAGGAAATGACATCATGAATGTTACCAACAAAACAAATGTATAATATCCCTTGTTATATATTAACACGAAAAATGGTAGTAAAATTCCGGGAACTTTTTGAACCCAGTAGTATAATATCATGTTTGTATGGTTGTTAGTAGTTATTGATCAGATAATCGATTTCATCTTAATCTTGGGGCAACAGCGACAAACGTTGAACCGGAAATAAACTGACAATGCAGAAAGCGTTCTTGGAGACGTTTAAGGTCTGCCATCGCTTCTCTATAAGTGAAGTGAATATTAAAAGCTTGGTGACATAAAATCCAACGACCATGTTCATTTTGTGCTGTTTAATTGCAATGGATTTTGCCCTCACTAACGGATACCAGTTGTTCAATATTAGGTCACGTGACTCCGTTCCAGTGAATTTCTAAACCTTACTCTGTTATTCACTTTCATTATTATTATTTTATTCATTTATTTAGTTGCGACACGTTACAATGTTGAATGACAGGATTGACCTCCGGTCATTTAGCTATCATTCACTCATCAGTATACAATTTTGTACATACATAGATATGTCTACTTGCATTTCATAAACATATACACACCTACATTTTAAATTTTAGTATACATTTCTTTTAACTTTTTATTTCCCTCATTCGATTTTCTTGTCGTTTCTAAAAAATATGTTTTTAAAGATTTTATTATCTCTTCATTTCTAATACTTGATATTCTAGCTAATGCATTTTCAATAACTAAAATGTAACCATTCCTTTTTCATATAACTCCATTCATTTCAATATCTGTTAACGTATAGGGTAATAATATAGGGTAAAGATTGGTAATATTGTGATAGTTCTTTTTGAGAATTTATTACAATTTTACTGAGCGACAGAAGGACCGGTTTTGTGCAGAAACTTGGCCACGAACATTCCATTAATACATTGACGCAAAAAAAAACCGATCTTCCTCTCGCTCAGTAAAATTGTAATAAATTCTCAAAAAGAACTATCACAATATTACCAACCTTTACGCTACTTGTTATTTTTTATATTACCCCTAAAACCCTTTAGTTTCCACACTTCTAATCCATGCTGAATCAATTCTAGCATTACTATCGTATGTGTGGTTCTTGACTCATGCAGTTTTAACTTCCCTGTAATTCTGTAGTGAGGTTTTGTTATGTTCATGTACGTAGCTGAACATTTGTTTATTGCTATATCATTACACATTTGTCTAATAATATTTAAAACGATGTTTTCTCTTTCGAAATGTTCTCTCCACAGTTGTCCGAGCCCAATTTTTTCCATTTGATATTTTTAAAGCGTTAACCCAATTTATTCGTCATCAAATATCTGTAACTAAACTTAACAATCTCGTTATCTATTTTTTTTAATTCTAAAAAATTGGAGATTTATCCTTCGAAGAGGTTGAAAAGTTCAAATATCTTGGAGCAACAGTAACAAATATAAATGACACTCGGGAGGAAATTAAACACAGAATAAGTATGGGAAATGCCTGTTATTATTCGGTTGAGAAGCTTTTGTCATCCAGTCTGCTGTCAAAAAATCTGAAAGTTAGAATTTATAAAACAGTTATATTACCGGTTGTTCTGCATGGTTGTGAAACTTGGACTCTCACTCTGAGAGAGGAACAGAGATTAAGGGTGTTTGAGAATAAGGTGCTTAGGAAAATATTTGGGACTAAGAGGGATGAAGTTACAGGGGAATGGAGAAAGTTACACAGCGCAGAACTGCACGCATTGTATTCTTCACCTGACGTAATTAGGAACATTAAATCCAGACGTTTGAGATGGGCAGGGCATGTTGCACGTATGGGCGAATACAGAAATGCATATAGAGTGTTAGTTGGGAGACCGGAGGGAAAAGACCTTTGGGGAAGCCGAGGCATAGATGGGAAGATAATATTAAAAAGGATTTGAGGGAGGTGGGATATGATAATAGAGACTGGATTAATCTTGCACAGGATAGGGACCGATGGCGGGCTTATGTGAGGGCGGCAATGAACCTCCGGGTTCCTTAAAATCCGTTTGTAAGTAAGTAAGTAAACCGAAACTTTGCTGTTCTTACCATAATGTCTCCTCTATTGCTACATGTACCTCATTCCAACATTACTGTTCTCCTGGGCGCAGAATTAGAGAGTTATAAAACTCGTTTATCTACTTTATTTAATGTGAACTTTACATCAATAGTAAGGAGGTTATAAACAAATTCATTACGTAAATAGATAATGATACTTCTATTACGTAACTAGTTAATGATAATCAAATAACGTTTGTCATCTGCTTCCAGTAGGAATCTGTTAATGTTCTATTTTGAAAAGATACTAGATTTCTTAGCTTGGTGGTCTTCATCTTATCATTTCAAAAACGCGTACAACTTCACGTACTTACTTCTGTTGACCTTCTTAAAAATAATGTAATCCATACCATCGAATAGTGCGTCCACAATGAACTTGGCTTTTCGCATGCAGCTTTCTCACTGAAGTATGCCAGCATTACCTTCTCCGACACACTTTATACATTTATCTTGGAACACCAATCTTCAAATTTTTTGTATTCCACTTCATATCTTACGCGAGATTTAGACGGTACTAAATATTCAATTGCAGAATTTGCAGCATTTTCAATATCTGAATGCTTGTTTGAACTCACTTTAACCTACTGCTGTTCTGTCATAAACAAAGACCTATTGTGTTCAAAACTAATAAAAGAAACATAAAATAATCGCCTCTTGCAAGAAGAAACTCATAATACAATCGCCTCTCCACAAAAGACATGTTCAAAACTAACAAAAATAATAGAATTACTTTTATTAAAAATTTTAATTTTTTACTAAAGTGGATAAAACGTTGTACGATATACTTAACGTAACTTCATATTACGATACTCGACTTGTTGTCAAAGTCGGTCTGCGGCCTCGTTTGACAACTTTCCAAACTCGTATTGTAACATGAAACGTTACGATTCTCATAACGTAAATAACCATTACTGTGTCAATTTTCTCTCAACTACTATTAAAATTCCCCGATATCTCAATTCCATAGAGTATTCTGTGCTACACCAGAACTCAGAACTCGCTTTTTACAAAATCATAGAAGTAGCAATGATTATTCTTCAAGAAAAAGTTATAATTACAACAGAGTATAAATAGATTTCTTTATTCAGTAAACTGTGGTATGCTACCTTTATAATTTCTCAGCTTACACAATCCACACCCTGTATGAAAGACAGAAATGGGAATGGTTATTTTTAACAGCATTTAATATATATGGTAAAGCATGAACAATGCAATTGCGCAGGCTCTTTCATTCCCTTCACCGTTTAGTAGGGACGGGTTGGTACAAACAGATTATTTATAAATCTCACTTCCAGATAAAACACTGGCGGTCGAAACGTACAAAGAACACACGGCAATTCTGAGTGCAACCTACTTCCATCCAATCTGTTTGTGATACTACTTCACGCTCATCTCCGCGTGAAAAATCCGTTATAACACACAAAGCCGCGCGACTCTGGACAAGAGACGAGTCTATTAATAGCTCGAGATATTGAAGTGTGAAATCTAATGTAGTAGCAGCCAGATTTCAACATGTTGCGACGAAACCCCATTACATCTTGTTGAATCTGATAACAACACAGTCTGTACTAAAAAAAAATTGTCCAGAGTTATTGTCCAGAAATCTGAATTCGGCCCAACCAATCTTTCAGCAGTAATTGTATTATATCCTCTCTAGCCAAAATGATAATCCCTCAGCACAAGCTTTCTCTTGAGCCTAATACTATTTTCATACAGTTCTTCAACAATTTTATTTGTATTCCAGCAAAGTACTAATTCAAAGTTACTTACTACACGAATTCGTCCCCATTAATCCTTCAGAAGTGCTTTCAGAATTGAGCCGAAATAATACTACCATTCCATTCACCTTATGGATTTGTCCCTCACTAATTCTTTAGCGGAATTATTTGAAATTGAACTAAAACACTAATTTCATACCATACACTGTACGAATTCGCCCACATTGTTCTTTCAGTAGCATTACTTGAAATTCGGCCGAAGTAGTAATTCCATTCTATACAACGTACGAATTCTTCGACACTAATTCTTCAGCAGAACTACTTGCAATTGAGGTGAAGTAGTAAGTCTGTATTGCAAAATGTACTGATGCTTGAACACTAATTCTCAAGCAGTATTATTTCAGAGCCTTCTTTTCCAGACAAAATAACAATTCCATATCATACAACGAACGAAATCTTTTTGTTCACATTTATTCCCAAACTTTTCTTTTTGTAATTGAATCTAAATACTAATTCTGCAACGTATAAATATCGACTGCAATAGTAAATTATTCGGAAATATTATTTGAATAAGCAACGAAAAAAAGTTTCCTACAACATAGGATTCAGAATTCGGCCTCACAAATTATTCAGGAGTATTATTTTTAATTGAGTCTAAATAATAATTCTTCAACGTATAAATTCGACGTAGTAAATTATTCAGAAATATTATTTGGAATAGAGACAAAATAAAATTCCATATCATAGAACGTATGAGTTCAGCCTCACTAATTATTTGTAATTGAATCTAAATAATAATTCTGCAACGTATAAATTCGGCATAGTAAATTATTCAGAAATATTATTTGGAATAGAGCCGAAATAATAATTCTGTACCATACAACGTATGAATTCGGCCTCTCAAATTATTCAGGAGTATTATTTGTAATTTAGTCTAAATAATAATTCTGCAACATATAAATTCGACGTAGTAAATTATTCAGAAGTATTATAGGAGGTAATGTAATGAATGTTTGATGTTGCTATAGTTTCGTTTTCTCGTTGTGTTATGAAATTTATTAAAATCAATGATTGACACTGCATCCAGCGACTTTTGACCCACCTTGTATTACATTTAGCATCATTAATGAAGTGAAATGTATCGTTTTTTTGGGGGATGTAGGTTTATTTTGCCTGGTAGAGTTAAGGCCATGAGGCCTTCTCTTCCACTCAACTAGGTTTCAATAATATACATGAAATACAAAATTAGATTACAAAACAACACAAAAGGAAATACCTTAGAAATTACATAAAATATAGTAGAAAATTACAAATAGTCAAGATCAGTTACATAATATAAAATTACAAATAGTCAAGTTCGGTTACATAATATATAAAATAAAGTAGAAAATTACACATAATCAAAATAGTTACATAACATAATGGGAATCACACACACACACACAAACACACAATTTATAAGACCTAAAATGCTCGAGATAAATTCGACGATTAATTCACTTGAGATATATTATACAGTTAATATACTAATATGAGAATACATGTGGGTTACAAGACATAAAATGTTGATTAGCAAAGTCGTACTAAATGGCATACAAAATACAAATGATTAAGTAATATGTCAAGATAATAAAAAAAAAAAAAAAAAAAAAGAAGAAGAGAGAGGAGAAAAAATAACAACTTGGTCATTTAAGACTATTTAGAAACTTCTGCAAGAGTCTAGTTCTGTTCAATAAAACACTTCTAAGTAGAGTGTACTTAAAAGATTTTAGATTCCGACTGCTCCTGATTCCGAATGTAAGAATTTTACACAAGTTGAACATAATTCTCTTTGTAAATAGGATAAATTGGGAAGTTGAGCAGAATAAGAAAGAAAGAAAGAAAGAAAAACGTGGTATCTGATATCGTTATTGAGTAATAAGATATTGTTATTTTATCATTATTATTATTATTATTATTATTATTATTATTATTATTATTATTATTATTATTTACTTACTTACAAATGGCTTTTAAGGAACCCGAAGGTTCATTGCCGTCCTCACATAAGCCCGCCATCGGTCCCTATCCTGTGCAAGATTAATCCAGTCTCTATCATCATACCCCACCTCCCTCAAATCCATTTTAATATTATCCTCCCATCTACGTCTCGGCCTCCCTAAAGGTGTTTATCCCTCCGGTCTCCCAACTAACACTCTATATGCATTTCTGGATTCGCCCATACGTTCTACATGCCCTGCCCATCTCAAACGTCTGGATTTTAAGTTCCTAATTATGTCAGGTGAAGAATACAATGCGTGCAGTTCTGTGTTGTGTAACTTTCTCCATTCTCCTGTAACTTCATCCCGCTTAGCCCCAAATATTTTCCTAAGCACCTTATTCTCAAACACCCTTAACATATGTTCCTCTCTCAGAGTGAGAGTCCAAGTTTCACAACCATACAGAAAACCGGTAATATAACTGTTTTATAAATTCTAACTTTCAGATTTTTGGACAGCAGACTGGATGATAAGAGCTTCTCAACCGAATAATAACACGCATTTCCCATATTTATTCTGCGGTTAATTTCCTCCCGAGTGTCATTTATATTTGTTACTGTTGCTCCAAGATATTTGAATTTTTCCACCTCTTCGAAGGATAAATCTCCAATTTTTATATTTCCATTTCGTACAATATTCTGGTCACGAGACAGAATCATATACTTTGTCTTTTGTCTTATTATTATTTCTTCTTCTCATATTAAATAACAAGCAAGTACAGTAATTTATGGGCCTTTTCCCCAAAAATTTGGCTACTTCTACCATAGCGTGAGAGTTCCTGATCACATTCTAAATTACTTCGTTTTATCGTTTCCTTGGCCCACGCTCTTTCCGCCCTGTTTCGTTTTCTAGTTAGTTTGATTGTTTATGAACTGAATATTACTTTGTAGTCATATGCTATACATAGCACTCTCAAAGCTATCCGCACTCAACAACGTTTTTAGCTTATTCGTTGCTGGAAAATTGTCTTTTAAAAAAGTAATTTATTATACAAGGGGGTGTATATGTTGCCAGTCCCGTGCTGTAGTATCTGGTATTGCAATTTCAAGGCAAGTTGGTTTCGAAAGTAAATTTTAATGGTTGGTGTGTAGATATTCTTATAATTCAATATCTTCTCGTAGTGTGGCGCTAATGTCGTACATTACCGTTAAAACAGCCATAAAATCCTGGGCGCCATTTTTCAGTGGCATTATCTTATTTCTTTCTCATGCTGCTCTGTAATACTGCACCGTAAAATGATCGTTGTCGTAAAAACTAATTTTCATAAGTGGTAGCCAGCGCGCCTATTCGGCGACTTGAGAAATCACGGACACTGCGCCTGCGCAGTTGGCGACGAAATTTCCAGGGTCTTGTTTCGTAAAGAAGACAATTCGGCGAGTGACACGTTTCAGGTAAATAATAATTGACAGATCTAGAATTTGACAAATTTGTATTTCCTGTGAGAGAAACAGTTGATAATTGTGAGCTTTCTTTCCAAAACTCACTATCTCCAAAATTTGAAGTTTTTAACTAAGAGTTGATTCATATAATGTTTGAGGTTAGGTATCCACTGGCGACATAATTTTATGCAAAATAATACTAAATCCCTGTCAAGTCTCAATGAAAAATGCAATTTTTTCCATAATAAAATCCAGAGCAAAAATGAGCTACTTTATTTCCATGAAACACTACATCCACAGGACCGTAACAAAAATTCTCCAAGAGGAGCAAAATTACATGAAAAATAATGTAAGTATGAATTTTTATTTTATTTTTTCTTGTAGCGATGGCAGCAGAAATTCGCGTTTCTTCTAAAAACAGGTTTTTGGAGATAGTGAGTTTTGGAAAGAAAGCTCATAATTACAAATTTCGTGACAAATTTTCAACATTCTGTTTCATGAAACTTTATGGAAAACAGCGGGCCCGGGTTCAACTCCTGGTTGAGAAAAGTTGGTCTACCTAGTTGAGATTTTTTCTGGAATTTTCCCTCAACCCATTAAGAGCAAATGCTGGGTAACTTCCGGCTCTGTACCCAGGACTCATTTCACTGGCATTATCACCGTCATTCCACTCAGACGCTAGATAACCAAATTAGTTGATAAAGCGCTGTAAAATAAAGTAATTAAAAACATGTAAGCTAGGTTTAGTACTAGCTGATATTTGCAGTAAAATATGTGGCAACATTGCGAAACTTGAAGTTCGCGTGTAAAGTCAGTTGATTTTCAACTGTTTCTCCAGTAAGAGAGAAAACATAATCATCACCGTCTCCTATATATGCGTCTCAATACGTGCGAGGGGGATCGTGAACATTGGATTCCGAGCATGATTTCGTTTTGTTTGTGGTTGTAACCGAGGACGTAACCTTTGTTCAAGTTCTTCCGCTATACATTTTGTTAACTGAAATCTTATTTTAAATGATCGAGTTCAATGAACGGATTTCCTCTCTCGTGAAAAACGCGAGGAGCGCGAGATATTCAATATCATCATGACATAAGATTGAAAATAATCACAAACCTGGATATATATTAATTTTTAATTTAACTTAACCCAGAAAAAAATATTAAAAGTGTGTATAACATCATTTTATCATAATCTGAACTTAAAAATTAACAAAAGTCTGTGTAAATACAATAATGGTTCACTGAACTTGTAAACATTTATATGGTTAAGTACTCTTTGTCCCTTTTGGCAGCTCACGAATGGTGAGAAGATTTATAAATTAATTAAACTTAACTCACCATTTTACTAATAAAGAAAATGTTTAATCTTTTTTTTTTTTTTTTTTTTTTTTTTTCGGAAATATTTTCTATAAACTTCAGTTTGAGAAGATTCGTAAGTTAAATTTAACTTAACTTTAGACGAAATATCCTTAAGTCAGTACAACCGAAAATCCGCAGTTAAGTATAACTGAAGATTAATTTGATGACATAATCTGAGGTTAATTGTTTATACAACTGGCCGTTAAAGTTATAGACCTAATGTGTGTGTGTGTGTGTGTGTGTGTGTGTGTGTGTGTGTGTATATATATATATATATATATATATATACATATATATTTTTTTATTTTGTCGTATGTAAAGCGTGATTTGAAAGAATAACGTTTTGTTACAACGGTTTTTCTTTCGGAAATATTTTCTATAAACTTCAGTTTTAGAAGATTCGTAAGTTGAATTTAACTTACTTGAGACGAAATTTTCTTAAGTCAGTACAACCGAAAATCCGCATATATATATATATTATTATTATTATTTTGTCGTATGTAAAGCGTGATTTGAAAGAATAACGTTTTGTTACAACGGTTTTGAATAAGAACTGACGTAGATAATGAATATGAAGAAAGTCCTTCCAGTAGATGTGGGAGAGACTTGGAATACGAAAAACATTTTCGGTATCAGATATCCCGAAATTGAAATTACCCTTTATCGCTTAATATATCATTTTTCCATTAATTTTTAACGGCTGGGGGCATTAAACAACCAACTACTACGTCCCATTTCATCCGTATCTTTAGAAGCTTCCTGACTAACTTAATACTTATTACGTTCTGTATCCAATAGGTTACTTCAAATAAATACTTCATAGACACTTTAAGATGCTCGCTATTACCTTTACTGTATTTTATAATTATCAATCAATTAAAACAAATGTCTACTAACTTTATTTGTACTGGTTTATAGTCGTACACGGGTAATTAACTGTTTCGAGGTATTTCTTAAGTTTTCCGCAAAATAATAAATAAATAAAATAATTAAACTGCAAGGCAAACTATTGTGGTATTTTGGGTGGAAGGTAAATGCGCCTTCTTGTAGGTAGATGTAGAGAGAACAACGTTTTTGAGCTGTATACATATCTACTCTATCATAAAAGACTAGGAAAATTGTGAATCGGAACGTTGTATGTCGCTATATTTGCACCATAATACAAATATAAAAAATGTCATCATGCGTCCAACAACTAGAGAAGACATGAAACAAAGAATCAGAGAGGTCTGTGGGTGGGGGTCCCTCAGCTGTGCTTAAGTGCAGTCACGGATGTTAGGAGGTGATCAGAACATTGTTTAGCACAGGTGGCGTACATTTTGAACACTTACTATGAGGAGTGTACCTACATAAACAACATACAGCCTTTCTCAGAAGGTACCATTTTTGTTTTGTTTTGTTTTTTTTTTTTTGTGAGTAAACAATAAAAGTTAGAAAAAAAGTTTCAGTAAAAGTTATTTCTTTTTAAAAGTAGTTTCCAATGGTACTTTCAATGACCCATGTTCTCATTTGAAATTTCGAAATTGACCACAGGTACTCCTACTTCCGGTTTGTTAAGGGAAATGGTACTACCACCAATCGATTCTTTACATAGGTTTTGGTTATCAATTTTTTTTATGAACAACCAGTAGTCCACACCTGTAGAGTGACGGTTAGTGCATCTAGCCGCGAAACCAGGTGGCACGGGTTCGATTCCCGGTCGGGACAAGTTACCTGGTTGAGGTTTTTTCCGGAGTTTTCCCTCAACCCAATATGAGAAAATGGTGGGTAACTTTCGGTGTTGGACCTCGGACTCATTTCACCGGCATTATCACCTTCATTTCATTCAGACTTACTAAAAAAAACCAGTATAATTTAGTTTTCTAGAAAAAAGGCTGATCCAGGTGGTCTGAAACCACCGGTATAGAGTATATGGTCAAGAATTTAATAGAGGAATGTAACATATGAGGTTTAATGTAAATTATAATAAATCAAAATACAGAAAATACAAAATTTAGAATTGAAGGAGAAATAATTATAAATTATAAAGGTTATGACGAAATAGAATACTTAGGAGTAAAAATGAATAAAAATATGAATTAAGATAAAGAGACTAACATATGAATGATGAAGATAAATATCAACTTTAAATGGAGTGTTGTGGGATAAGAATATAGCATTATAAACAAAACAAACAATTTAGAGCTATTACCCTTTATGGATCGGAAATTTGGCCATTGAAGGAAAGAAATAAAGCTAAATTATTGGCAGCAGGAATGGATTTTTGGCGTCGAGCTGCCAGAAGCTGAAAAAGAGAAACAAATAAAAATGAAGTTATTAGCAGAAAAATGGGAGTTAAATGTACAATTTTAGATGACATCTCAAGAAATCAGTTGCGATATTATGGATATGTACAAAGGTTGAATGGAGACAGACTTCCCAAAAGTGTATTGGAGTGGATACCGGAAGGGGGAAGGAAGAGGGGAAGGCCAAGAACTACCCTGGCGAGTTTGGATAAGAGCAGTGAAGACAGCAAGGAATTTGGAAAACGATCTTTGGCGCGATAGAGAAGAATTGAGAAGGGCAATCGGACGATGTCAAAGACATTGAAACCCCGATAATAGATTTATTTATTTATTATTAATATTTCTGTGCTGAACAACAGCCCAGAGGCCAATTATAGTTCAGCACAATACACAAACAGAAGATACAAAGGTGCAAAAATAAATAAATAATATCTTAAATCAAGAAAAACATACATAAATAAAATTGAGAACAAGAACAGTAAATACTAATAATCAAAACAAAACTATACCTTAAAAGGACCTAAATTGTGCCCATGTAAATTGGCATATTTTATGCATCTACAGACTGGAGAAAGTGATTTTGAATTTCTATTATAAGAATTTTTTGAAATCTTAAACCTTTTGTAGGAATACGAAGGCTGATATTGTTTATGATAGACTCACAATCAATATCACCCTTGATCACTTTGCAAAGAAATTGATAATCAAGATTTTGACGTCTAGAATAAAGGCTACAGTTAAAATATTTACAGGTAATCTCATAATTGAAGTCAGAGAAACTGGGTATAAATCGAAAAGCACGTAAGGAAATAAATTTTCTTTGAATATTTTCCAATTTAACCGAATCAGTTGAAGGAATGGAATTCCAGGCTACAGATGCATATTCAAGTTTAGATCGAACCAAAGTAAAGTATAGAATTAATAGAGACTCTGGAGTAGAAAAAGAATAAGTTATATACCTTATTAAACCAAGCATTCTTATTGAATGACTATAAATATGTTGAACATGATCATGAAAATATAATTTAGGATCGAGTAATACACCAAGATCTTTAATAGAATTTTTCCTAGTAATACAGACGTTATTAAGAGAATAATTAAATTTTATGGAAGTATTATTATTATTATTATTATTATTATTATTATTATTATTATTAAGACGATTACGGTTTTACGTGTCGTAATAATGTCTCGTTATGGCAGGGTTGAGAGAAGGGTGTGTGTTTACACTGCTCAGTAATGGCCGTCGTTACGTAGCCGGTGTGAAGACACGTGTCCTAGCAAGTGCTAATGAAGTAGTGGCTCTTAATTAATATACCTTACACGAGGAAACCTTTACGCTCACACGTTTGGAATATATATATAGCTTCCCACCCATGTTGAATTCTAAGGGTCCAGCTTTTGGAAATTTAATTGCTGAATAACACATTTCAGTGCGTTGAATGGCATTTAACTACCGTAAAATATTAAAATATTTTTTCATGTATACTTTTTAGAAAAAGAATTGAAATATCTTTCATAATATCCCTTGCTAGCCACCGGCGTAGCTCTGTCGGCTAAGGCGATTGCCCGTCGATCCGGAGTTGCGTTCGGGCGCGGGTTCGATTCCCGCTTGGGCTGATTACCTGGTTGGTTTTTACCGAGGTTTTCCCCAACCGTAAGGCAAATGTCAGGTAATCTATGGCGATTCCTCCACCTCACTCGCCAGATACCATCTCGCTATCATCAATCCCATCGACGCTAAATAACCTCATAACCAAGTTAAATAAATAAAAATATATCCCTTGTTAATATATACGCAGCAGTCTCACTTTATTTTTTACTCCAAGCAACACTGCCCCACAGCTGCGCTACCAGCTTTCGTGCTGCGGCCCACAAGATAATCGGAAAAATGATCTCTTAGACAGCCATCATTATCGCTGATTCTATTAAATAATAATAATAATAATAATAATAATAATAATATTACTTACTTACTTATTTACTTACTTACTGGCTTTTAAGGAACCCGGAGGTTCATTGCCGCCCTCACATAAGCCCGCCATTGATCCCTATCCTAAGCAAGATTAATCCAGTCTCTATCATCATATCCCACCTCCCTCAAATCCATTTTAAGGGGACACGCTACTGAGATTTCTAATCTCCACAATTTTGATTGTAAGTTTTTGAAATTTTAAAATCGAATAGATGTTGATTAGTTACATGTGCACAATTATTTTCAAAATTTTATGTTGAAAAATGTACTCGGAAAAAAATAAAATATAAAAAAGTGTTTATAATTTTAGTAAACAAATATCTGGGTCTCATATAAAGATAACTTGTTTCTTAAACTTTTAAAATGATGCTAAGACTACCTACAATGAAATGGTGCATTGGTTTGTTCCTATCAGTACAGTTCATTAGTAAAAAATAAAATTAACTTTTAACATTGACCAAAATTGACGAAAACTCACTAGCGTATCCCCTTAATATTATCTTCCCATCTACGTCTCGGCCTCCCTAAAGGTCTTTTTCCCTCCGGCCTCCCAACTAACACTCTATATGCATTTCTGGATTCGCCCATACGTGCTACATGCCCTGCCCATTCAAACGTCTGGATTTAATATTCCTAATTATGTCAGGTGAAGAATACTATGCATGCAGTTCTGTGTTGTGTAACTTTCTCCATTCTCCTGTAACTTCATCCCTCTTAGCCCCAAATATTTTCCTAAGCACCTTATTCTCAAACACCCTTAACCTATGTTCCTCTCTCAAAGTGAGAGTCCAAGTTTCACAACCATAAAGAACAACCGGTAATATAACTGTTAATAATAATAGTAATAATAATAATATTAACAATAATAATATTAATAATAATTCCCTGCTATAAAACATGATTTTGATTTCCGCGCACACGTCCAGCCTCTTGAAGGTCAGCAGTAAACTTAGCTCTCTTATATAAGAACTTGCGTGTAACTTCTGTACCTGAGGCTCTGAATTGAGAAATTCTAAGTGGACGAGAAATAAAGTCTTAATTACCTTGAAGAAGAGGAGAAAACTGCTCACAAACGCCTAAAAATTCCTGAAACCAGCATAACACCTCGAACAAATGGAAGACATCTGTGATGAATAGCGAAAGAGATCGTTTGAATCCTGGTGTCAGTTATCTCATAAGAAGAAAGGTGAAGTCATCTACGAAGACTATCCAAGAGCCAATTCATGGATCAGCACCAAAAAGAATTTGTCATCTTCGGAATACATTAATGCAATCAAGATGTCCTGCAACCTTACTGCAGTGCGCTCCGTTCCTGGCAGAGCTTTCAGCACGAGCCGTTGCCGTGAACCTGGGCTGCAACGAGACAGAAACTCTTGTCCACGTGTTGGGCTTTTGTCGGAAAGGACAGTTATTGCGTAACAACAGACATTAGTCTGTCTTCTTAACAAAGGGTTGGGAAGTTCATGAAGAGGTCCGTGGAGCTGTCGCCTGATCTTCTTAAACGGAACAAAAGCTATTATGGGAAGTTCATGGAAGAGGTCCATCATGCATTTCTGAAACGACTCTCACCAGAAGAGCGGATATAGGTTTTTCCGGGTTTTCCTCAATCCAAACGAGCAAACGTAACAAAAGGACTCATTTCACCGGCATTATCAGATCCAGACGCTAAATAACGCTAGATGTTGATACAGCGTCTAAAAACCAAGCTAAAATAAAATCAGGTTGATCAGGAAAAAGGGCCATTTATGAGCCTTGTATTCCTTACCTTAGTGCCAAGTATAACATCCCTCTTTTCAATAGGTTAGTAACAGGTTTATTTTTTGGCGGTCGGGGTTCTTTACCAAAATTTACATATATTTTTTTAAAACCGTGAGATCAATAACCATTCAAATCCATTTACACAAGTTTCGAGAAAAATGCAAAAAGCTTTTTTTTATTTCTTACCTAATTATTAATTTTTTTGCACATAATATTTCTGGTTGTTTTAGAGATCAAGACAAAGTAGTATACCAACTTTTAAAGTCGTAAAACTTGTGGAAATATCAAAATTTAATTTCAAATTTGCAAAAAATGAATGGCAGAAGTGGACTTGAATGGTTATTGATCTCACCGCTTCAATTATTATCAATATCATCTTTTGAAATAAAAAAAATAATCTCCCAAATTCTTAAAGATTCCCTGCAGATTATACAATTTCATTTATACCACTCAGAAGGTCTTAGTTAAAGATATGTTATATGCTAATTTTAACTAAAATCTTTTATGTCTAAGTTTAATTTTAAGGTTATCTTTTAAGATTTTATTTTAAGGGTATCAATTTATATTTTAACAACAAGCTCAATTTTTATTTTATAATTGTCATATCATTTATTTTTCTTTAAATCTTCTTTATTATATTTGATGTTAATTTCGATCCTCGGTCGGGGCAAGTTACCTGGTTCATCTGGGGTTTCCCTTGAGCAAATTGGGTAACTTTCGGTGCTGGACCCCGATTCACGATTTATTTTTCTTTAAATCTCTTTTTATCTAATTTATTAATTGATATCATAGTTTTGATTGTGTGAATTAATAATGAGAAAAATAATTAAGACTTTATTGTAAAAAAACGTTCACTCAAATGTCTTCTTCTTCTTCTTAATTGGTTATTTTACGACGCTATTTCAACTGCTATAGTTAAATAGCGTTCAGGGTCTAAGGCCGAAAGTTACCCAGCATTCCCTCTTATTGGGTTGAAGGAAACCCACCGGAAAAAACCTCAACCAAGTAACTTGTCCCAAGCAAGACCAGAACCCGGACCGCTCTTTCACGGTCAGACATGCTGACATACTCCACAGCGGGGGACCTTCCAATGTCAAACTACTAATAAAGAATGTCCATAAAAATTTGCATTAAGTTCTGATAAATAGTTTCTAAAAAAAATGGTACCAGACGAAAAAAAAAATACAAGAATTTCATTCCAGTGTCAATTGAATAATCTTAGTTTCTTACTGTGGGGTATCAATCATCTCGGCAGGGTGCGTTTTATAATTGGTGAAAAATTTGTTTGCCTATAGTCGCGATGCTGTTATTCCCGGCGTGACTCCTCCTCTTTGCTTACGTCTTAGAAAGTGAAGGCTCTATAAACTCTAGGTAGGTAGTATCGTTCGCCATTTTTGTTCTTTCGTTGCCGAGCTACCATACGAGGAATCTATTTGCCATACCGTTAAACATTATCATGTCGTAGCTCTTATGATAATAAATCAAACGCACTTTAATTAAGCAAATAATTGAGCGGAAAATAACGTCCTTGTGTGCTTTCTGCGAACGCAACGAAAGAGCAAAAATGGCGGGCGATTATATTAAGTATTTATCGAGCCTTAAGAAATGAATAACGTCTTCCTCAGCGAATCACAAGACGCACACGTTTAAATGTAAAAGTCCTTCAACGCGATTGGCTGCCGGAAATTAGAGCGACGGTTGCTATAGTTATGGAGACACTTCAGTTTCTTTTGAGTTCAGGTAAATCACACGGAAGAGCTGGCAGTCTCTATCCAAGTGTTATAAAAGAGCTTATTATAAACAATGAAAGGGTTAATGAAAACCCTGCATTGATAAATACAGAAAAAAATTACAACACATTATAATGTAAACGATCATAATACAGCGAAACTGGGAGCCAATTTGAGTTATGAAGCTCCAACACTGGGTCTGTGGGATCCTTTCCACAATAATTTGGCTGTATTCTGTCAGATGAGAATAGCGATACCACAACGATTGTGAATAACAGCAGAACATAATTTTATTCCAATAACAACTCGCAACACAGAGAACTGTAGTCAGTATCAGTGTACACGAACATGCCACAAAACATTAAAAGCTCATTTATATAAAACAAAACCCGCTAGTCCCACGCGTCACTACCATCAAGACACGGCCATATTAACTGCTCTGCCCCGCTGTGTGCTAATCGAGGCCCAGGGATGGATCTAGGGTGCGAGGTTTCGGATGAACGAAGGCGTTATTGAATGAAACTTCAAGATTCCTTTCCTTCTTGCATTACCAGTTAATTTAATTTCTTTCACTATTAGTACTCTTTTGATTCATGTTATTGTTAGATTTCCTATTTAATTATTTATATTTTATTTCATTCATTTATTCAATTTATTGTTGTATTTGGTTTTACTGTTTAAATCTTTTGTTTATTTCGCACTTCTTTCATTTTTTTATGTGTCTTTTCCTCGTTTTTCTTTTGTTTCTCTTCTTTATTCTTTTATTCTTGGTCGATATTTTTAAATAATTGATTAAATGGCGATCTTACTCGTGCTAATTGTGTAAGCATGTGCGGCTTAGAGCTGTTTCGGTGCTTCTTCACACCATCCTACTAAATAATACTACTATTCCATACAGTACGACTGTGAAGAACCTTGGTATTTATATGGATTGTCACCTGGAATGGAATGAACAAGTGAATCACACTTCCAAAAAAATATTTTCCATTATTCACTCATTAAAGCGACTGAAGCACTTTCTTCCTGATAAATTAAAATTAATCCTTGTGCAAACACTCGTGATGCCACACTTTGACTACTGCGATATTATATTAAGTAACCTAAATGCAAATTTGAGCAACAGGCTACAACGTGTGCATAATGCGTGCGTCCGTTATATTTGTAATATTCGTAAGTATGATCATGTTTCCCCGTCTTTCCAAACTCTGTCTTGGCTAAGGCTAAACGATCGACGAGCCCTGCATTCTCTTGTTCTCTTATTTCAAATTCTGCGCACCGCTACCCCAATCTATTTGGCTTCTCGTTTTCAAAATTTATCCGCATATCATCAGCTAAGTACAAGATCTCATCATAACAATTTTACTCATTATACCCTACCACAAGACATCTTTATATTCTTCATCCTATACAGTTTCAGTTGCTAGAAATTGGAACTCGCTTCCGAGTGACATAAGGGGTTGTTGGACAATAACTTCTTCATTTAGGTCAAAATTACATAAATTCTTACTTAACAGATGAATTGCTGATTAATATGTGTTACTTATAATGAAACTAACATCTGTCCATTCTTATTATTATTATCATTAATTTCTCTAAATAGATTTACAAAACCTCTAATGGCAATTACATTAATATTCTCATTATAGAAATAGAAACATATATATTCTCCTGTAACATAGTCTAGTAAGCTTATATTAAATTAATTTTCATCATTTTACTAGCTATCTCAAATATTAAATTAATTATAATTCATTGAATTAAATTAGCTCATAAATTAAGTTACTACTTTACCTTATAGATTTATCTAAATTTAAATAAATGTGTAGTGAAGAATATTGCTGGAGAACCTTTTAAGTGTAGTGTAAATATTTGTAATTTAAATGTATGTATTGTATTGATTAAGGCTGGTTGAGTGGAAGAGAAGGCCTTATGGCCTTAACTCTGCCAGCGAAAATAAAACATTATTATTATTATTATTATTATTATTATTATTATTATTATTATCATCCTCAGAGCCTACTAGATCTCGGCGTCATCTCGAACTTCGCTGCCTGTGCGTTCGATTGTTGAAAAGTGTTAAAATGTAGTGTCAAATAGTGTGTGCGTGTTCTGAAATTGATCTGTGTGTTGAGAATTTGATCAGGGTGTGTTTTAGTGTATCTGTATATTTCATATTGTTCTAGTGTGTTGAGTTTTTGGTGTTTGGGTTGTATGTGTAGGATTTCCATGTCTGTATTTATGTTATTGTATGTGTGGTTAGCATATGTAGATGTATTGTGACCTCTGGTTATTGCTTTAATGTGTTCTTTGTATCGAGTTTGGAATGATCTGCCTGTCTGTCCAATGTAGAAACTGTCGCAACTATTGCATGTGAGTTTGTATACGCCTGTGTGGTCGTATTTATTTTTGTGCGAGATCGTGCGTATTTGCTTGTTTTCCGCACAGAACCAATACGCGGTAAGTGTGAAATACCACATTCAGTATTCCCAACGTAACACACATAACAATGTCCCTCTTCTTACCGCTTAAGCGCGATATTCATTTTACTGCTTTAGGTTTTTAACATATTATTTTTAGAGACGTTTAACATAGTAATAATTACAAATTGGAAACTTACCACTGCAATTTCACCTAAATTGAAATGTTAATTATTGTTTTTAAATATTTGCAAAAATTAAGTAAAGTCTACTACTCCACTAAACTTATTGCATTCCTGATACAAGTAACATTAAGGAAGCCGTGAAAAACTCAACTGGATTCCAGATGCCGATGTTATTACTGCAATGTGTTATATAAATAATATTGTTAAAATATTAAAATGAAAAATAAATCATTATATAACCTTACCGTTTGTTTTAAGTTCGCATTTATAGACTGGGGGAAAAAAAAAAGACAGACGTATATCACGGCCTGCTGGAGTATAGTAAACACAGAAAACATTTTACAGCAACAATGTTGAAGAAAGATATTTTGGTGTTCCGAAGTTGGTGTCATTAAACAGAAATCAACATGGAGATTTCATTGCAACTAATTAGAAATTCGTCTTTCAGGTATGTAATAAACGATCTTCGCACAAAATAATGTACGATACACGAGAGGTATGTTTGTTTTCATGTTCTCGGAAATTAAAAAAGCTCAACTACGTTTCCCTTTTTCAATCTTTTCCTCGACCATGAAAACGTCAACATACCGCTCTTGTAACGTATATTACTATTTTGTGTTGTTTTTGTGTTGAGATGTCTTTGTAGTGTGTTTTCTGTTCTGTATGCTATGTTGTATTTCTGTTTTCTGAATGAGGATGCTATCTTGTGTGTGTTTTTGTTTTCGTATGTTAATGTGATGTATTTCTTGTGTTCTTGTGTTTGTGTTGTGTTTGTGTGTTTTTGTGTTTGTTGACACAGACACATTAAAACACACCCGGATCAAATTCTCAACACACAGATCAATTTCAGAACACACACACTATTTGACACCACATTTCAACACTTTTCAACAATCGAACGCACCCACACAGCAGGCAGAGAAGTTCGAGATGACGCCGAGATCTAGTAGGCTCTGAGGATGGTATGAAGAAGCACCGAAACAGCTGTAAGCCGCACATGCTTACACAATCAACACGAGTAAGATCGCCATTTAATCAATTATTTATATTCAAGTGTTAAAAGTTGTGTACGAAAGATTCAACATGGATCAATATTTTTATTGTTTATTATTTATAATAATAATAATTTATTTCCTTCTGATTATACAGAATCACGTACATTTTTAATGATACTCGAAGGAGCAAAAACTCGTGCTCTGTATAGTTCAATTACAAAATTCAGTACTAAATAGAATAGCAACATATGGTATAATTAAAAAGCGAACATGATACAAATAGAACAAATACAATACATACAAAATGAAGCAGGTATACCGCAAGAATAATAATGAAAGTACGATATATAATACAGGGTGATCCGTTTGGGTATGGATAAAATAAAAACACCGTAAAACATTTACTACTCAACTTTATTTGTTGAAACTTTGTGCATACAACACTGAAAGATGGGAGATTCCTCAGAGCTCAACATCATCCCCATTGCGCACCCTGCACAACTCATAGCGGTGATGCAATTCAGCCCATGTCCGTTGTAACATAAGAGGGGTGATTTGTTGAAAAGCTTGAGTAATTTTTACTCTCAGATCATCAATTTTCCTGGGTTTCTGTGAATAGACAATGTCTTTAACAAAACCCTACACGAAGAAGTCAGGAGGGGTTAGATCTGGGTAGTTTGGGGACCAAACCAAAAGAGATAGCTGCTTCTCGTACTGGGTTTCGCCTGCGATCTCTTGCATGTTTTTTTTTTTAACACAGAACTTGTTTCTACAAATGATCGATACCACAACATTATGGAATCTTGTTTAGGTACATTACGCACACCATACTCACGTCGAAATTCCCTTTGAACTCTTTTAACACTCTCAGATTTAGCATACCAAAGAACATATTGTGCCCGCTGTTGATTTGTACAGGCACATCATTTTATTTTTACTTCAATTTTTATTCTACCTGAGTTTTTTAATGTACTTCACTCCCACCCCTTCTACTAAGGAAGTTCCAACTCCACACAGAACCAAGACCGCAGATATAATAGTACTGAGTTATGAGTATAGTACGTTCCAGAAATATGTTCGCGTTTTCCAGTGACGAAAGAGCTTTCAATATTGAATCATATTTTCGCACAGGTACTGTCCGTTTGCCTACGCCTACGCCGCATCCCGATTTCCCCCACCTGCTTCTGCTCGCCCCTCTGTAATAGCTGGGCTGTCTTAGCTCTTTTCTGAAAACATTAATTTCTCTTAGGAATTGGAAGTTTACGTAATATTATACAGCTGTTTAATTTAACTTAAATAAAAGGGTCTCGTTAAGTAATTAACTGTCACGTGATTTCCTCCTTTCTACAATCCTAGTTGAGCATAACCACTTGGACGGACAGTAGATAGCATGTGTGAGTAATTTTATATTTTCGGGTCGGGCAGAAGTTAAGATTGAATTTACAGTACGTAGAGTAGGTACAGAATTATTTCAACATGAGTTACTAGTACGAAGGACGAAACTGGCAATTGGAATTAGATGCAATAGTCTATAGTGCGATAATATGCACAAAAGAACTGAAGCCTGTATCGAAATGAACGGCCACCATTTTCAAAATTGTGTTTAAATATTCATATTATGATTATTTTTCAATTTAACTTTTTCTCTATATTGTACGCTAATGTGCTGTAGACAGTATAATATACACTGCATAATGAATACGTTCGCATGGATAACTCACCTCGTGAGTAAAAACACTTATTCTTAATACAGTACTGTACTTTGATTAAAGAAAGACCTAATGAAAATTATCAAACTCAAAATCGCGATATTTCCTAGTTTACGTAAATGGATGAACTACTTTTCTTCCTTCCTATACCTAGTAGAGTGATTTGTGTTTTACGCCAGTATCATCGAACTCCAGTCTTGGGTTGGGAAGCAAGCGGTGTTTCCGGTTCTCTAAAGGTATAGACAGGTTAATATTAAAAATGTTAGTTAAAATAAAATGATGTCCCTGTAGTAGCCATTTTAATCATCTACGATTTTCATTTGTCCTTTCAGATTATGCATTGTTGATTTTCATATATGGAAACTCCCATCTTTTAATCTTATTATAACCAGGAAGAAATTTTTTCTTACTATCATAATAGCTTTATAGTAATAAATTAATATTATCCATACCCAAACGGATCAGACTGTATATAAAATACAGTAGGTATATAAAAGTGAGCAAAATACAATACAAATGCAAGATAGACAAGCACAAATAACAGTAGATAAATAATAATTGAATATAATATAATAGTAATATGCGTTACAAGAGCGGTATGTTGAAGTTTTCATGTTCGAGGAAAAGTTTGACTTTTTCTGAAACGTAGTTGAGCTTTTCAAATTTCGAGAATTGAAAGAAAACATACCGCTCGTGTATCGTACATTATTTTGTGCGAAGATCGTTTATTGCATACCTGAGAGAGGAATTTCTAATTAGTTGCAATGAAATCTCCATCTTGGTTTCTGTTCAATGACGGAAAATTTGCAAAACAAACATATCTATCTTCAACATTGTTGCTTTAAAATGTTTTCTGGGTTTACTATACTCCAGCAGGCCGTGATATACGTCTGTCTCCCCCCCCCCCAGTCAATGATGAGTCTGGAATCTTGTTGATTTTTTCACGGCTTCCTTAATGTTACTTGCATCACGAATGCAGTAACTTTAGCGGAGTTTAGAGTTTACTTAATTTTTGCAAATATTTAAAAACAATAATTAATAGTGCAATTTAGGTGAAATTGCAGTGGTATGTTTCCAATTTATAATTATTACTATATTGAACGTCTCTAAAAATAATATGTTAAAAGCTTAAAGCAGTAAAATCAATATGTCACTTAAGCGGTAAGAAGAGGGAAATTGTTATGTGTGTTAGGTTGGGAATACTGAATGTGGAATTTTAGACTTTCCGCGGATTGGTTTTGTGCGGAAACCAAGCAAATACGCACGACCTCGCACAAAAATGTATGCTACTTATATAGGCTTAACGCAATTATGATATGATTGAATAATTTTACGTTTTAATTTTATTTTTAAAATATAATAATTTCAAATCCAGATTTAACTTAATAAAGTTATATAATTTTGGGCTATAATTTGAGCTATGTCTACACCTATTTCTGTATAGCATTTTGGTTCAATGATAAGACATGAAACCCTATATCTTCTTGTATTATAGCCATAATCGTCCGATATAAAATATTTCGATATGTATGGAAATAATTTAGCAAGGTATATAATATGTGTAATGTTTGCTTTATTATTTATTCTCTCTTATTATTCTTCTTCTTCCATTAATTTTGTTCTTCCTTTACTCATGACTTTTATTCTACTTTTTTCAGTTAATATCCTGTTATTTATAATTATTTCGTTTTGTTAAGTTTATTTATACACGCTGTAACATGTAGGTCATGTCGCGTGTGTATAATCTTTGGGCATATCAGTAGGCCGTGGAATATTGTTGTAATTTTGTTTCTACAGGCATAATTCTGTTACATATGGCTTGTAAGCATTTAACTGATTCCAATGTTTAATGTTTGATAATTAAGACAGCGATGAAACATAGTATGTAAATTTCCAATTCGGCATTCGTCTTTGTAACTGAGGGATACTCTAAGAAAAAACCTCAGTCAGATTGGCCGGTCGCCCTATATTTTTATTTCTGCACTTCAAGTTACGAAGAATTTCAATTTATTTTTTTATTTTTATTTATCCACTTTTTGAAGATGTGAACATATACAGGATAAACAGTGTTCACTATACAACAATATTCATTACAGTATTTAAGACAAAAATTACAAATACATTATTTATAAATTTATAAGTTGTTATTGATGTATAAACATATCAATAGATAATTCATTAAATGTAGGTACAATAATGTATAAATCGAATGAACAAGAAATGGAGGCAAAAACAAAAAAAGTCCAATGATATACATACGTATTAGAATATCTATCTATCTATCTATCTATCTATCTATCTATCTATCTATCTATCTATCTATCTATCTATCTATCTATCTATCTATCTATCTATCTATCTATCTATCTATCTATCTGTCTGTCTGTCTGTCTGTCTGTCTGTCTGTCTGTCTGTCTGTCTGTCTGTCTGTCTGTCTGTCTGTCTGTCTGTCTGTCTGTCTGTCTGTCTGTCTATCTATCTATCTATCTATCTATCTATCTATCTATCTGTCTATCTGTCTGTCTGTCTGTCTGTCTATATATATATATATATATATAATTTGAACTGGTAATGGAAATTAAGGGAAAACGGCTGAACGGATTTTAATAAATTATCCCCTCATTTTGAAGCTTGGAACCCAAAGTTTTTCGGAAAAATAGTAGTTTTCAGTGAAATGTCAATTTTCCTACATAATTTTCCTATTTTCCAAAATCCATCTGTCGTCAGTTTTGAGAACTAGCTCATTGCATTCAGGATAAGCGAAGCGAGCATCAAGTCGGCCGTGTTGCATTTCAGAATAAAACAAAACACACACTACTTACTTACTTACTTACTTACTTACTTACTTACTTACTTACTTACTGGCTTTTAAGGAACCCGGAGGTTCATTGCCGCCCTCACATAAGCCCGCCATTGGTCCCTATCCTGAGCACACTACAGTAAACAATATTACACGAAGGCCATGATCTGCAAGAATGCTGGCATATTTAGAGCTCAAATTAAATTGGTTATTAAAAACTTAACTTACTAAAAATAATTTACAGTTTCGATTCTATGGTGTGTAATTTTCTGGGTACAGCTGTGTATTGGATATTAAAAACTACAAAACTTGAGGTGGTTTGATGACGTTATTACTATAAGAAATGAAATATTATTGTAGTTAATGCCGTGATGAGACTATTTTTCATTAATTATACATATTAATGCTATATTGGTGATATGAAAGTGAAACGTTTTGGGGTTATATAAGTAGATGTAGAGAATAACTTAAATTAGATTTTGATTTCTATATTTTACTGAGTGGCGGCTATATAGTATATATAGTATATGTTACTGAAAGCTATAAAACTTACGTAGGATAATAATATTATTAAAAATCAATTATTTTTATAGTTATTAATGAAGTGGGGTTGGGTCTTTTTCATATATTTAATGGCGGTGTGATGTAGATATTTATATGCGTGGTTCTCTTCAGTATTGGCTCGAGAGAGAGTATCTTTCATTATTATGGAAGCAAATAACTTTCAGAATGTCTGGTATCCTTCATTGAAAATAAATCTGAAAAATGTTTATTTGAACGTCTAATGAACTTAGTTTGCAGCATTTGCTGCACAAGCCACTAGTAAAACTTATAAATATAGAGATATAAAGAATAGAAGTTGAAACATCAAAGCCAAAATCTATTGAATACAAATATCAATAAAATAGTTAATTTTAATACAATAATAATCTTAATGTAATACAATACAGCACAATACAATTTAATATAAACTATATTATTTTCAAAAATGTATCAGAGAAGTTCTCGATCAATACTCAGTGACTCTATACTCGCTGAAAGATTATGGAAAAAAAAAATTCACAATGGAATTTATGAATGAAGTTTTTGTATATCAAAAGCGCTGTGCTTTCATCTGGAATCTTCAAAATCCTCAATACCTGGCAAATTTTCAGTAAAAAAGAGAAAGAATTAGGTGTCTTGTAATTTAAAATTCTATTGTGATGCCGAAGTATTGAATATACATATAGTGAGTAAGAATTTGCGTATATTAAATTAGTAGAATTGGTGTTTTCCAATGCTAAAATGGCCACCGGTGGCTACTCTTTTATTAACAATTCCATATGCCTATAAAATTCAATTAGTCTTAAATTAAGTGGGTACTTGGTACCAGACTGACGTAAAACACGATATCTAGAGTTCTGTGAATAGCAGTCCCGTGATACAATACGAAGCAGTGCTGTTTTTCGTATTGATTTTACAGAATTAAAGTTGTTGCATGAGTTACTCTATGCACGAAATGAGGTCAGTGCCAGCCTTCGGAATTTTCTTCTTCCTAACAATACGTTACCTTTTGTTTTCTTAGACGGAAGTTCCTGTGTATAAGAAAGTGGTTTTGTACTGTTGTAAATTTGATAATTATAAACAAGGAAGGCCTAACAGTGTCAAGTGACTTATAGTTTTGTGTCACGATATCTTGCAGTACTGCGCAACCCAGTGGTGGAATACGGAGCTAGCCGATTGTCTTTCGTTTCGATTATGGATGTTACATAAATCCAGGGGATGTTGGAATGAGACGGGAGTACAGCACGCTTGAAAAATACAAGGAAAAGGCTGGAAGTAGGAAATTATTAGGGCGTTTGGGGAGGCCTTGATTACTGCTGCGTATATACTCGTAAAAGTTGTACCGTATTTTTATGGAGCGGCACACAAAAATGACGTTGATAAATTGTTCGTGGAAGTACGGACGAATTATACCAGTGAAATAAAAATAAGCATGAATTTTTGAAGACCATTATTATTATTATTATTATTATTATTATTATCATTATTATTATTATTATTATTATTATTATTATTATTATTATTATTATTATTATTATTGGAGATTTATCCTTCGAAGAGGTGGAAAAATTCACATATCTTGGAGCAACAGTAACAAATATAAATGACACACGGGAGGAAATTAAATGCGGAATAAATATGGGAAATGCCTGTTATTATTCGGTTGAGAAGCTTTTGTCATCTAGTCCGCTGTCAAAAAGTCTGAAAGTTAGAATTTATAAAACATTTATATTACCGGTTGTTATGTATGGTTGTGAAACTTGGACTCTCACTTTGAGAGAGGAACAGAGATTAAGGGTGTTTGAGAATAAGGTTCTTAGGAAAATAGTTGGGGCTAAGAGGGATGAAGTTACAGGAGAATGGAGAAAGTTACACAACGCAGAGCTGCACGCATTGTATTCTTCACCTGACATAATTAGGAACATTAAATCCAGACGCTTGAGATGGGCAGGGCATGGAGCACGTATGGGCGAATCCAGAAATGCATATAGAGTGTTAGTTGGGAGGCCGGCGGGAAAAAGACCTTTAGGGAGGCCGAGACGTAGATGGGAAGATAATATTAAAATGGATTTGAGGGAGGTGGGATATGATGGTAGAGACTGGATTAATCTTGCTCAGGATAGGGATCAATGGCGGGCTTATATGAGGGCAGCAATGAACCTCCAGGTTCCTTAAAAGCCAGTAAGTAATTATTATTATTATTATTATTATTATTATTATTATTATTATTTTTTATTATTTCGTTGTAAACTTACACGTTATAGCTATGTGGTTGTATGTTTGCAGGCGTTCAATTGTAGTTGATGTTTTTTTTTTTATTTGGATCTTAGTTTGTTCTGTGTGTTTTTTTTTTATTTTTTTTTTTTCTCGGAATGCTAATTCAGAAAACTATCGAGAACCTGGTGTTTAGATTTCAAACGGTCTCGCTGTCAAAGATAAAGGTGGTATGATCTTAAAATTTTACGGTGTTCAGTATAGGTAAGAGTTTGTAGGGTATTTTCGTCTTCTTGTCTCGGTATATAGCCTATAGATACACTCAACGTTTCGGGGATAGGCATCGCTTCCATTGTCTTTTATGGCAGAGAAAGGAAGTAATCTATTGGACTCGTTACTAGTCTTGGAAGATAGCTCTTGGGTAACAGATCTAACATATGTACTCATGCTTGTGTCTTTCAGGAACTTTGACATAAAATTTGTATAGAGGACTAGTGCAATTAATGGGAAGGAAATATACTTTTTAACTGTCTTTATTAGAAATTTTGATTACATGCGCCGGCATTTTTTTACATAATTACGCCTTTATTTGAGGTACAATTGAAGACTAAATGTTACATTTCAGCGTAAAACGAAGTTCAGGAAGTCTCCGCTAAATGCTGCACATGCCAAAGCATAGATGTGCTGCCATCTGTCGAGTATTTCGTAATCTACTTGTAATTGAATAAATATAAAGGGCTACCTGATAAGCAACTGCAAAGAACATCAAGATCATGCAATGTGCAGAGAAATATAAAAAGCTATTTTATATAGAAATGTTTATATATTGAGAGCATGTTATTTTCTTTATTTTAGTAAAAGAAAAATGTCAGTTATATTCTTAATAAATAACAATAAAATACAATATAAATAATTTTAACAATTAAAAAACTTGATGCGAAATAAAATACAAAACAACATTTTTCTTCATATTGTTCCAAGTTTATCTTGGAAAATATTTTAAATGATCACATTTAAGTATCTATGTGATTTTAATGATCATGTTTAGACTTTATATGTTAGTTTCCTATTTACCGTATTACTGCTAATCAACCACTTCATTTTATCCAGAGTATTATATCTGTACTCTATTTATTGATTTGAACGTAGATTGTCTTTCTTATTTCCATAATGCTTCTTTAATGTCTATGTCAGAACAGTCAATTTTTTTCACTTTCGATATCAATAATCATAAAAGCATTATACGGTTGGTAGTACTTTCGTTTTATCTGAATTGTTGATACCTAAATATTCTTGTCACATAATTTATTTTTAACCCTTATTTCTTATAATCTATTAATTTCCTTTGCATGATATCAGTATCCAACACCAATATAAAATATTTATGACATAAATGTTTGGAGGCATTTGTTATCGATTGTTACTTCGCAGAAATACTACCAATAACAACCATCTATAAAAGTTTCACGATGACTAGTTACAGAACTTTGGAATAATGAACTGTCGATTTGTGGGATGGATGGAGTACTAGTGGGTGTGGAATAGATTTAACTTAGCCCTACTTGTTTTCAATTGTCTCTTTTCGGTTGATGTGATGATACTTAGCTGTCATTTTGTGGGTTGTTGCGTCTTTTTCGTAAATTAATTTTTTTAATAATTATTTTGTCTCTTCAGATAAGAATTATTCACTCTTAGATGATATAGAGATCTTTTTAAAACCTAAAGACATAACTGTAAATTTTTGATGTGTTGCTCATATGTTTCATACACGAAGATAATTTCTTGTAAATAAAATGGCGGCTATATTTGATTTTTTACTAATAGTTTCTTACATAAATAATCTGGCTCAATAGGCTCTTTTCGAGAGGTCCTGGGTTCAAGTCCTGGAATCTTCAAATCTTCTCGTAGTTTTTAATGGTTTTCTTCCTCATAAATAATTATAATTTTGTCGCTGTCCTTCAGTTGGCTCCCAAACAAAACATCAGCAACGTGAGTAGGTTCCAAGGTTGTATGGAAAGAGATGTTTATCGATCATGTAGCAGAGTAATGACAGTGTTCAAATATCAACCACGGAAATGAAGTAGTTATTGCCTATAACACCACCTATAATCGATCAGACCCGTGGCTCCATATATGTTAAAATAAAAATACCGATCGTAAGTTTCAGTGATTAGCAGAGTAGTGGCAATGGAAGTACAGGGCAGCATGGATTTCACTACTATGTTCAGTTAAAAGAGGAACAGAACAAATTCTTAGTGGTCAACGATCACAAGTTCGGTTTTCAGAAAACATTATCTGGCGGTGTGGAAAGATATACTTGTGTTAAAAGGAGAAGTAAGTTAAAAACATAAAATTACTTAGTCACACGTTAAAAAGTGTTAAAAAATTTAAAAAAAAAGACAGACGGCCCGTTTCGAAGTGATGTTACTTCTTCATCTGTGTCAAGATCACCAGTAGTTCAACACTTTTTAACGTGTGACTAGGTAATTTTATGTTTTTAACAAACAAAGTGTTAACGTGAACTTTAATCAATGAAAAGAAGTAAGTGTTTCGTGATACTTTTTGATTCAATGAAATTCTGTCTGCTCTTGATAATGGTAAGCCTCCTGTTGGAATTTTTTGCGATCTTAGCAGAGCTTTCGACTGTGTGAATCATAACTTTCTTCTGGCTAAGCTTGAAAGATATGGTATTCGTGGGATAGTTTTAAAATGGTTTGCCTCTTATCTTCAAAACAGTTATCAATATGTGGAAATTACAGAAGGATCATAAAATAAATAATTTTACACATAAATATAGATCCAAGAATGTACATATTGATGTGGGTGTTCCTCAGGGCTCTGTTCTGGGCCCTGTATTGTTTCTTTTATATGTAAACGATTTACCCATGTATGTAAGAAATCATTTTATGTGTATGTATGCTGATGATACTTCTGTCATTGTAAAAGATGGAGAGGAACTGGATTTAGAGACAACCTGTTGTGACCTGTTAAAAGATCTCAAAACATGGTTTGATAGCAATCTGCTTCACTTAAATGTTAATGAGACCGGATATATTTACTTTCACAATTCTCAAAAGAGAAATTTGAAGGACATCAATATTTCTATTCAAGATCAATACTTATGTAAATGGGAAACTACTAAATTCTTGGGCGTTACATTTGATGATTGTTTGTCTTGGAGATCCCATTGCATAAGTTTAATTTCTAAGCTCAATAGCATTTGTTATCAAATCAGAATTTTGAGGACGATAATAAATCACGATGTATTAATGTCTTACTAAACGTCGAGTCAAGGCTTTCATGTGGTATTTGTTTTTGGGGATCTGGAACCATGCTGAGTGATATATTTATTGCTCAAAAGCGTATTGTCAGATGCATAGCGGGTGTTGACAGTAGGACCTCTTGTAGGGAACATTTTTTACAATATAATATTCTTACTGTTTATGGTTTATACATTTTTAATGTTTTACTACTAATTTATAAAAATCTGTCTGATTTTCATCAAAATTGTGATTTCCATACCTACGACACTCGTAACAAAAATAGTTTAACTATTCCAGCTCACCACCTTACAAACACTAGTAAAACATATGTGGTCTTTGGTATCAAAATATACAACAGTTTGCCTGATGACATCAAATATACAAAAAATTCTCTGAAATTTAGGAATTATATAAAAACGAAATTAATAAAATTGTGTCCCTACAGTCTTGAGGATGCACGCATGGGCCCTCGAAATGAATAATGTTTTTTTTTTTTATATTTGACTTATTTTACATTAAATTGTAATTGTATATATTTGACCATATCTATGCATACATTATGCCATCGACAATAAAGTTCTATCTATCTATCTGTCTGTCTGTCTGTCTTTCTGTCTATCTATCTATCTATCTATCTATCTATCTATCTGTCTGTCTGTCTGTCTGTCTGTCTGTCTGTCTGTCTGTCTGTCTGTATGTCTGTCTGTCTGTCTGTCTGTCATGAAATGTAACGTCGAACATAACCACGACACTTGTGATATTGCAACTTTATGAAATTACTCGACGCAGCGTGTCCGCCAAGTACAAAACATTTTAACCTACCTACTACCGTAGACAGTAGTTGACACTCCGAAGTCTGTATAAAATAAGAAGGGAAATGTTTTCTGGCTTGGTCTACTGCGGGAACCAATTGCAGTACACAGATGAAATCAACCTGGAATCAATTCACAGATTTGGGAACCAATTCCAGTACGCCTACTTTAGTTACAAACAAAGATACTGATTGGATCGGTGTCGGGTAGAGTTCCCGGGTAGCTCAGTTGGTACGTTAAACCAAAGGTCCCGGGTTCGATGCCCGGCCCCGGAACAATTTTTCCCTTGAAAATTATTCAAATCAACTTTACAGGGAGTTATACCTGAAATCTTGATTTGCAAAGATACTGATAGCCAACCGCTTCGAAAGACCTATATCGATAATTGTACACGTCGGAAATTTCTATATACTATCCTAGATCATATATACCCAGATTGCTCGGCGTTATAGGCTTTGACGGTAACAACTTTTGTCAGGCTTACTATGCTGCCTGTCCACACCTGTGGAGTAACGGTTAGCGCGTCTGGCCTCGAAACCAGGTGGCCCGGGTTCGATTCCCGGTTGGGGCAAGTTACCTGGTTGAGGTTTTTCCGGGGTTTTCCCTCATCCCAATATGAGCAAATGCTGGGTAACTTTCGGTGCTGGACTCGGGACTCATTTCACTGGCATTATCACCATCTCATTCAGACGCTAAATAACCTAAGATTTTGATAAAGCGTCGTAAAATAATCTACTAAAAAACTATGCTGCCATCTAGTTATTACATAAGGAGTCACATCATAACTCCCATTTGAATTGCATTAGCGACTGTACTGCCATCTCGTGTTCGTTTACGGCGGACGAGTGGCGATCCTGGCGGTTGCTCTCTTCAAAGTGCAACCGATTTTAACATAGAGATGAGCAATCTATATGTGATCTGGGATACTACTCACATATGACCACTACGTGGCAATGTATGACAGGAGGTCCATTAGCTGTAACACCGGGTACAGTTCGAAAGTACTGCAGACTGGTACTAGATGTCAACAAAATAAAATAAAATGTATCAACACTGTATTATTTCCAATAGATAGTCGCGGTATAACCGTGCAGTTAGAGGACCATAAATAAAATCTAAAATATAATCATTTGTAAAGGAGATGTTCCGTTTTATGTAAACCATATTTTTTAATAAAATATCATGCATTTAAAAAAGTGTCCTGACTTAAATTACGTAATTATGCCGGAAGTAATCTATGAAGTCCACATAATGATTGCACAGGAAATTAAAAAAAAAAAAAAAAAAACTCGTACGTAAATGTCGCTCTAAATAACGAAATCATGAGGTTTTCTATACTTTTGAGGTAGGAGGGAAACAATAATCTCCCACTTGTGCACCTATCTGTTGAGTCTCAGTTTATAAAACAGCTGCGATCCTATTAAAACTGTTCAAGAGCAAAATAACCATGAAATCGGATTACATCCGATTGCAATACGTTCTGAGCCGGCTGAGGCTTTCTCCCTAATCGTTGCCCACGGCTTACCTGTCTCGTGACGAGCCGGGTTCGACGAGACGAGACGAGACCAGATGCTCAATATTTGCAACAGCAGCAACAAACTATTATTGCTTGTCTCTGCAGGAATCCTTTCTATAGCCTATGCGTCTTTCTTACACGTCACCTCATTATTGTTATTATTATTATTATTATTATTATTATTATTATTATTATTATTATAAACCATATTTTCATAGTCCTGTTGATTACATTTATAATCGCGCAATCAGAATGTAGGATTAATACGGTCAATAACTTTTTTCCACGCCCGATTGATTCTCATTCTCTTACTATACATTGGTGTAATCGAAACTCGAATATACATCTGTAGCTTGGATCTCGATTACAACAACTGATTCGGCTAAATTATAAAATATACAAAGAAAATTCATATCTTTGTGTTCTTTCAGATTTCTCTCCATTAATTCCGGTAATAGTTATGAGAGAAAATGCAAATACTTTATTATTGTCGAAGCCTCTATGCTGGATGCCATGAGCTCGATTATCTGTTCTTTTGTAAGGTCCTCAAAGGTGATATATCCTGTGACTCCTTCTTAAACGATATTAGCTTACGTATTCCGTCGAAAAATATGAGAGCTCACAAACTTTTCTATAATAGAAATTCAAAATTTCTTTCTCCAGTCTCCAGATGCATTAAAAATGCCAACATGCATGGCTGCGAATTTGATCCTTTCAATGTATAGACTTAGTTTGCTCTTGGCAATGACTTATTATTTATGTATTTATGTATGTATGTATTTATACTTATGTATTTATACTTAATTTTCTCTAGTATTCTCCTAGTATAATATATAATATATTAGAGAAAAATTATTCGTCGTAATGTCCATGTTTCTGCCCCATACAGTGCTACACACACAAAGTACTTCACTAGTCTCTTCCTTAGTTCTTTCTCCAGAGGTCCGCAGAAGATGCTCCTTTTTCTATTAAAAGCTTCTTTTGCCATTGCTATTCTTCTTTTTACTTCCTGGAAGCAGCTCATGTTACAGCTTATAGTACACCCCAAATATTTGAAACTATCCACTTGCTCTACTGCCTCATTTATAATTCGCAAGTTTACCTTCTTTGGATTATATTATATTATATTATATTATATTATATTATATTATATTATATTATATTATATTATATTATATTATATTATATTATATTATATCTGCAGTGCTTGGGAAAAGTGACACAAGTCAGTTTCACAAACCTTTTTGATAATTTATTGACAACTTACACTGGTTTATGTCGATTTGATTTTTTTCTGTATGAATTATTGTAATGGTAGAAATACTTATATATTTCTTTTCAAGCGAGCAGATGTTCCGTAAGTTGTCAATAAATTATCAAAAAGGTTTGTGGAAACTGACTTGTGTCACTTTTCCCAAGCACTGCAGATATTATATTATATTATATTATATTATATTATATTATATTATATTATATTATAATATACAGTAGCGTGCAAATTAATCCGAACACGACATATTTTTACATTTTCTGTCATTGTTGGCCTCACAGCTGCTCATACCGCTTTAATTGACATCTGTAGTACGTGTAATTCTATTGTTGAAGGTCTGTCGTTATTATTTTTTTTATAATATGTGACATTTTGCCTGATGTTTTGTACTTATAAGCATTTCAGTTGTGTTGAAGACTTAATACTGCAATCCTGTGTACATTCTGTCGTCTTCACAAATGGATACAACTCCACGAAAACGGTCTAAAATTATAACATTAGCAGAGCATTCTTCTATGACACAGAGGCAAATTGCTGCAGAATGTCACATCGGTTTGGCTACTGTTAATTCGATCATAAAACGATACTGGGAGACTGGATCCATCACACCCCAGAAAAAAGGAAACTGTGGCCGGAAAAGGAACACTTCACCTGCAGATGATGGTTTAATTGTCAGGAAAAGTAAATGAAATCCTACACTAACTGCTGTCGACTTAACCCGCGAGTTAATGGCTACCACTGGGGCGAATATTCAAGTCACAACAGTGCGGCGTAGGCTTTTGGAAGCTGGACGAAGGGCTCGTAAGCCTATTAAGAAGCAACTACTAACCCCTGTTATGAGCAAAAAACGCTTAATGTGGGCAAAATTACATCAACACTGGACAGTGAATGACTGGAAGAATGCACTTTTTTCCGATGAGTCTCATTTCGAGGTCCACGGCCACCGTGTTTCTTACGTACGGAAAGGATCCGAAAAAGTAACAGCTGCTCATCTCCAACAAGCACCCAAATACCCCCCTAAAATAATGTTTTGGGGTTGTTTTACACATGAAGGGCCTGGAGCATTAATACCTATCAAGGGAATGATGAATTCTGACAAATATATCCACTTATTGGAAACCAGAATCGTACCCCAGCTGCAAAAGTCATTTCCGGATGGCAGAGGCGTGTTCCAACAAGACCTGGCACCATGCCATACGTCTCGAAAAACTACAGAATTCTTCAACAAGAAGAATATTCAGGTACTCCCCTGGCCAGGCAACTCACCCGACATCAACCCCATTGAGAACTTGTGGTCAATTTGCAAAAGAAGAATGCAAAAAATGGATTGTTCTACAAAGGAGAAGATGATTTCTGCCCTCATTGGTATATGGTTTCGCGATGAAGAAATGAAGAATATTTGTGGGAAATTAGTGGAATCCATGCCAAATCGTCTCAGAGCTGTTATTAGGAACAAGGGAGGCCACATAGATTACTGAGGTATGTCTTAGATCCTTTTTTTTATCCCGTTTGAGTGTTTTTGCATAAGTAATTCCGTTGTTCGGATTAATTTGCACGCTACTGTATTATATCGTATTTGTTCCTGCAATCACTCCTATGTGACATTTGTCGATTTTCGGATTTTTGCTCTATTAAATAACTTAAATAGTGATACAGCAAATAATAAAATCTCCTATATGTAATTATATTTCTTTGTTTCGAAAATGTAAGAATTCACAGTCTCCTATGTACGACTGCCATAGGATGAATAAATGTGTTTTTCTTCCTACTAAAAATTTTTTATTTTCCTATTATATTATAAAAATTATTTATATATTTATATTATAGGACATTATATTATATTATATTATATTATACTAGTATATTATATTATATGATATTATATTATATTATATTATATTATATTATATATTATATTATATTATAGGTATTATAATTAGCAGTGTTCTATTATCACCCCGTTGACGTGTCTGTGATTGTGACTGAATGGATTCTATTAAAGGCGAATGCCCGCAGTTTGTGTGGTCGATGAATCCTGTTTGAATGGCGTTGCTTAGCAATGGTTTGACAGATGAATGTCTTGCAAAGAATGACGCAGGTGAACGCAATAAACAACTTTTCTTGTAGCTCAAGAATCCGTCAGACTTGAACATTAGTCTTTCTTTTATTTCCCTCCCCTTTCGGTACGATAACTCCATCTCTTCCTTTTCAATAAAAGCGGAATAGCGCGTTATTTATTTCCAATAGGAATGTGAAAGTTGAAAACAACTCGTTTATAACGCCATTCAACCAACTCGGAAGATTTATGTCGGTTTATAGTGACGGAATCAGTTGATTTAGAAGCTCCGCTGTAATTCCCGCTATTGCTGGAGATCGGCATGCACGCACAAAGGGGAACAAAGGAGGATTTTACTATGACCCCACTTATCAAGTATTGCGCAGATAAGGTGCTGACTAGCCAAGCAGCTAACTTGATAACCGCTGGCATAAAGAAGCGCCTGCGAGAGTGGGCGAGATAACCTTTCTATAGGCTGCCCACCGGTTCGAATAGGCTTTTGTTAAAGCAAGTCTATTCTAACAGTTACAATAATGCGTTGTTATATCTAAAACAAATTTGTTCTATCGCCTATGACAATGAGATGTATCTAAAGCAACCTTATCTTATTACTTCTTATTATTTTCTGCCATATCTAAAAATTGATTGATTGTTATAACAGGCAGAAACAGTTTACAATTATTTCCATAGATATATTGCAATAATTGCAATTATTGCAACAACAATGTGTTGTATCTAAGATAGAGCTCCTGTAGTGTTACAATAGACCTAATGTTATCTGTAGTAATGTCACGAGAGGTTTGAGATTTATCTGGGAAATCTCAGACCTCGAGTGACATTTATTAGGACTATTTCGTGAATAAAATAAAAATGTAAATAATACATCCCTAAAATTCGCTCACAAAATGTTAATAATTGTATATTTACGAATACTTAACCTATTCAGACATTGTGAAGTTGAAATAGATGAATATCGATTACTGCAATAAAGAAATTATTGGATGTTATTCAGTAATGCCAATTGTGAAAAGTGAAATACAGGTTTAACAATGTTAATTACATGTACTGCGCTCTTCTCTTATTATAACAAATTCAAATTCAAATTTATTCACAATTTACATTTTAAATGAATATACAGACGTGGACAAATTATTAGACTAAAACGTTTTCTTGGAAACATAATATAATTCGTCATATGAACTATCAGTATAATTTACAGAGTCTCCATTGCTGTAAATGTGATTGTTTACTTCTTCTGGTATATTTTTCTAATGGTTAAGTATATTTTTTTCTGGCTATGTTGGTACTACTGGTGTTTTAATTATATACTGCAGAAGATATTCTCCTATGGCCTGCAAGAAGACCGGACATGAACGAAATTGAAAATCTGTGATCTATACTGAAGAAGAAAGTGAACAAAAAGAGGCTTACAACGAAACATGGACTCATTTAAGCACTGTCTGATATCTGGCTAAATGATGCTGATATTCAAAGAAAGTGTCAAACTTTGGTTTCCAGCATCCCTGACAAAATCAACGTGTTAATAAACAATAAGGGAATGTTCACAAAATATTAGTAACCTCAAGACTCAATTTTCTGTTCATTATATATGTGCAAAATACATTTTTGTTCATTATTTCTCCCGATAAATGCAGCTTCGTTGCACATATAATTAATTTAGTCTATTAATTTGTCCACGTCTGTATATGAATATATACCTGAAATGAGCATATGCTCGTGCTCGGGTACAGTCCAGTAGTCTACATAAATTTTATAGAGATTAATGATAATGTTGATGTTAGAAATAATAGTAACAATGATGATGATGATAATAAATAATAATAATAATAATAATAATAATAATAATAATAATAATAATAGAATATCCGTGACGGAGATGATACAAAGATAGTAATACAAATTAATTCATAATAATAATAATAATAATAATAATAATAATAATAATAATAAAACAAAAATATTTACAATAATAAATACTGAGACGGATAAAATAAAATATAAAACCACTTAGCGAGAGTTAACACAACTTAAATAAGCATATAATAGCCAGGAAAAAAAATGACGAACTCGAAAATCAACAGAAAATTTGTTATATCGCAGACGACAGCAACCGCCGTATGCATTATTGGTAGTAGGGGGGAGCCGAAGGTCTACGTAACTGCCGTTCTGTTCGAATCTTCTCATACAATCATGGGAAGTTAATGCTGAAAAACAAAATGTCTACGAGTCAAACTGTTCAGTATTACCAGGATAAATACAAATAATAATATATTAATCAAGTTTCAGTTATAGATCTCCCCTTTTGTGCAAGGGGTATCATATCAAAATATTTTATGAATGGCGGGGAAAATATAAATTTCAATAACTCTCTAGTGACAGAGATAGTGACAAGTACAATCAAGTGTATCTGTGGCGATGCTAAGAAATCATTTATTGCAGATATACACTGTTATTAATTAAGAAAATGTTCTATTTATATTTATTACAATGTTTTATCTTATAGGTTGCATGCATCAGATAAATACAATAAATATTAGTAACATGTGTTTCAGATATAATTCAAATTGTTTATTTTTCACTCTAACAACAATTTATCACTAAGCCTCAAGGCTTTTACTCTATTGTATCATGGTACTCTTTGTCGATGGCAACCTGTAGTGGTTACAGGAATAAATTAAATTAATTAAGATATAATAATATAACAGAAATGTATTTTCATTATCTGCTGAAATCATAATTTAATTTAAACATTTTATAATATAATTACAAGTAACCAGATTAATACATTAATTAAATGAAGAATTGTTGAAAACGCAGTTATCAAATCTGAATGAAGAAGTGTAAATTTTTTAGATAGCTTACAATGGACATGGAAATTAGAAGGTGAAGATGTAGATGTGGAAGTAGGATTTCGGACTTTATTTAGTACTTCATCGTTACATTACACACTACACCGAGAATTATGAACTATGTAATATGTGTGGAGACAGCCAGCAATGCTTATGTATTCACACTACAGCGAGACATATGTTGCTACACAATCATTACGGGGAAACAGTTGGCGACACTGACTAAACAAAAGAACGACCATGCGATAAATTGATAACGATAAATCTAGCTGCAGAAATTATCGCGTTATCTGACTGTGATTGGTTGAAATTCAAAATTTCATTACACTTCATTGGTGAAAATGGAATGACGTCGTATAAACGAAATAGTCTGTAGTAATTTCACGAGTGTTGTTTCATCGAAATTATGCTAATAAGATGAAAGCACGAATGCAATTTAATAAGATTATTCAACGAATAAAATTAAATTACTTGCGAAACAGAATTACTTACATAAATGATAATAATTATTATGAAACACAGCAATAAGATATTATTATGTTTCCTTGTAATGAAGTTCAAAAACAAATTGTTATCTATCACGGCATACTAAATACTATTGCCAACTGCCCAGAGCGGAAATACGAAACAACAATACTTAACCTCAAAAGTAAGATAAGCTGAAATAATAACAGAATAAAAACACGAAAGGTTTTTGCAGACTTTTATTTATTACTTGAAGTTACAGTTTTTGAAAACTCAATTTTCAAAGTTAAATTTTGTTGGCATTTCTTGATTTTCTGTTACTGACATGGAAGTACTGTACTCAACCACGAGAAAGTCTCCAGGGAATGAAGGGAAGCGGGGTGATGCTATGAATGAATGTTGATGTCATAAGTTGTCATAAGATGTCATAAGGTCACACACGTGGGTACTCATATCTCTATTGGCTATCTCTCAAAGCACAAACCATAACACATTTTATACTACCCTAGTTACAAAATTAGATCACTTTTAATCTCCTGGTCTTTTAATCCCTTCTGAAATAGTTATTGAGCGCATGATTTTTAAACTGACGTTATAACTATAATGATCTACTTCGCTCCAATAGATAACACAACAGTAAGCACATTCCTTTCACGGTTTATCTCCTGGTTGGAGAACAGTATTGTACAAGGCGTCTTATCAGTTAAGACGATTCCTTACAAAGCGTCTTATTAAGAAACACAACTGTGATTGGTTGGTTTTAAGGCGGTTCTGAAAAGTTATTGGCCAGTATTACTATAAGTTGAAATAATGTACCGGTAATTGCTAAATTTCGCAGATTTTTTAATCCAACGCCATTTTGAAATGTGACGTAACAATAATCTGAAACAACATTCATTTTCAATGCTTTGGTTATCAATTTAATTTCAGTGCTTTTGCAATCCTATTAAAATCGTAATCTGTGTAGGAAATAATTTAATTGCGAAATTTCGAAGATATTTATTATGCAACGCCATTTTGAAATGTGACATAACAAGCAACTCGTGCTACAAGTGTTGTCGTACATTTTTAAGGCTCTAATTGGGGGAAAAGGAGTGCAGCGAATGAGGTCTGGACCATTACGAGGAAGCTGGAGTTGATATTATCTGGCATTATTTATTCAAGTGTTGTCGTCACGTCTTTAAGTGACGCGTTCATCAAGATGGCTGCCGCTCATTAATAAACCCGCATGTTTGTTGCGAGTCGATATTACGCGAGACCTGTCACTCCTTCCTACATCCACTCAGCGTGTGCAACTCTTATCCGTCGTTAACACGCTTATTCTCAACTCACCAACTACCTTTAATTTCAGAAACCGTGGAGCAAAAATTGTGTCTTTCTTCTTACTTACTCGTATCTATCTATCTGTCTATCTGTCTGTCTATCTATCTATCTATCTATCTATCTATCTATCTATCTATCTATCTATCTATCTATCTATCTATCTATCTATCTATCTATCTATCTATCTGTTCTCCATCCAGGAGATAAATCTAGGAATATCTTACTATTCGTCATCTATTGGATCGACCTAGATAGGTAATATTGGTTATAACGTCAGTTTAAAAATCAAGCCCTCTCCTGCGGGTTATTTCCTGATGGACGATTAAAAGACCAGGGGCTGTATTCATAGATATTTTTGCGACGGGCTTCCGGTAGATGATCAGCGTTTTTCGTATTCATAAACCAGTGTTGCGATAGGATAAAATTCTGCACATCCGTGGATACGGGATATAACCTCTAGCGCGTGCTGCGAAATGTCGTTGAATAACCCCAGGAGATTAACAGTGATCTAATCTATTTGTAACTAGGGTAGTATAAAATGTGTATATCAGTGTTATGGTTTCTATCTATTTGAGAGATAGCCAATAGAGATATCTAGTACCCACGTATCTGACCTTATGACCAAAGCTCGGAACTTGGGGACTTGTGTATGTGCATCTATAAGGTTACAGGTCAACCTATCTATCAAAGCTCTGTCGCTGCAAGTGCTCAGGGACAGTGTACTAAGAAAGTGGCTATCATCTAATGACAGGAAGACGGACGGATCTATGTCTAGCCAATGACATTCAGAGAATTAAAGGTAAACGGTCTGTTTGAGGAAATAGAAAATACGTGTTATTTCGAATGGGTATTATAGAAGTTTGAAAATACATTTTGTTTTAAATTTAAGATACAGAATTTCGTGGGTAATTCGGAGGAGATATCATTATTTTTTTGAATGGAGAGTTTATATTTTGTGTTGTGCTACACACAAACTAGAGGCTGGAAAAGAAATTCATTAAAAGGCATTGCAGTCCCTCAAATTGTCTAAAAATCTATCCATAGCCATGGATCTAACTAGGGGCTTGCCCTAGTATGATACACTAATCTGAAAACTATTTTCTAAAAATTTAGGATATACTTATCTTTCTCAGATCGAGATCATCTAGCAACTGCTGAAAATCGAACAGAAAACAGTATCAGTGAAAACATTCAGTATTTTAAGTCTGCTATCGAAAAATCTTCGAATGTAGATAGTCATACACTGTAATAAAATGTACACAGCAGAACAGTAAATTTGATATATTTCTCATGTTTATTTTCATTATATATATCTATGAAATTACGTGTTTCAACCTACCATAATATTATCAATATGTTGTTGCAGCCAGAAACCACTTTTGTAGCAGACCTGACAGTACCTCCGTGCTGGAATCTATTTTGTTGACATTGAAGTCCGGTCGCTTAGTCACGTGCAAAGACACAAGTCCCCAAGTTCCGAGCTTTCTATCTATTATGACATCAACATTCATTCATCAGCATCACCCCGCTTCGTTTCATTCCCTGGAGACTTTCTCGTGGTTGGAGTACAGTATCTATCTATCTATCTATCTATCTATCTATCTATCTATCTATCTATCTATCTATCTATCTATCTATCTATCTATCTATCTATCTATCTATCTATCTATCTATCTATCTATCTATCTATCTACCTACCTACCTACTTATCTATCTACCTACCTATCTACATCTATCTCTATCTCTATCTCTATCTACCTATCTATGTGTCTGTAAATCAATCTATCTCTACAGAGTGTTAGACATTTGAGTGCACAAATTTTAACGGAAAGTTCTTTGTATGAAATAGAACCAATACTTTTAATGAAATATTTTTCTACAACGCATAGTTTAACCAATAAAAAATAAATTGTGTGGAAAGTTTCGTTGCCGATGTTTTCATATCTCTTTAAAATTTTAAAGTTAACTATTAATGTCGCGATAAATATTAAAAAGATGAACTACTTATGTGTTTGTCTTTCATTCACAAATTAATGCCACGTACAATACTAATGGTTCATTTACACGGAACGTAGGCTACTGATAATAAAATTTGAGAATTAATTTGTGCAAAATATTTTTTAGTCTGTCCCATCAACCCTAGAAGTTTAGGCATGGAATTTTTGAACATTCTGTATATCTATCGAATTGGACATGGACAATTTTAATCTTCTATCTTTCATTAATAGTAATATGAGTTATCAAGAGCTGTATGTTTAAGTTTTTATGTTCGAGGAAAAGTTTGAAAGAGCGAAACGTAGTTATCTTTTTAATTTCGAGAATTAAGAAAACATACCGCTCTATCTCTACATTATTTTGTGCGAAGATCGTTTATTACATACCTAAAAGAGGTTCTTTCTAATTTGTTGCAATGAAATCTCCATCTTGGTTTCTGTTCAATGACGGCAAATTTGCAAAACAAAAATATCTATCTTCAACATTGTTGCTTTAAAATATTTTGTGTGTTTACTATACTCCAGCAGGCCGTGATATACGTCTGTCTTTTTTTCCCAGTTATGATGATGGAATCTTGTTGATTTTAAGGTTCTATTAATGTACTTGCATCAGAATAAAAGTAACAATTTATGTCTGTAGAGTTTCTTAATTTTTGAAAATATTTAAAACAAAATTAAATGCAATTTAGGTGAAATTAATGCTTTATTTCAATTTATAATTATTGCTACTGATTAACGTTTAAAGATAATTTGTGAAAAGTAAAATCAATATGTCACTTAAACGGTAAGAAGTTTGGGAAATAACTGTTTTATTACATTGTGGAATACTGAATGTGGAATTTTAGACTTTCCGCGGATTGGTTTTGTGCGGAAACCAAGCAAATACGCACGATCTCGCACAAAATCGTATTACATCTACACAGAACAACGAACAGATCTTTCTGTTGATTTATGCTCTTCTTAATAGAAGCGTAAAGGATGAGTTTGTTATCACCACCTGTCTTTTCCTGACAGACCACACCCTTCTCACCTGCCTGGTTGGTGCGCTATCTCTGAATTCAGGCATTATATTCTGTGCCCACGTTTGGAATATCTGTTATCTCATGATTTCGGTTGCTAATTTAGTTTTGCGTTCACTGCATGGAACTGGTCTCGTGCAGGAATTGAAGGTTGATGGTCCGGTATGATGGCGTCGTTTCAATACAGATGTCAGCTGTCACACTTGCTTTTTTTTACTGTTTCAATGCAAACATTGAATCCCTCGTCGAATTTATAGAAATGTATAGAACTGCGGAACGTTCATGAAAGAGAAGAACTAGCAGTGCACAAAATGAAACCAAAGCTATCGACACTGCCGGCTGAGTGAATACAACGCTGCTTTGAACTGGGACCAAGACAGAAATGAACTGAAATGATACACAGACGTGCTCTAATCAGGGGGTCAAGAGTTCTATACCTGGAGATCGTATCTGATACGACGGATAGAGAGCCTCGGGCACTCAACCGGATAGCTAGAGCGTAGGCTTTCCACACTGCAGACCGGGGTTTAAATGTCGGCCAATTCAACTTTAATTTATGCTGAACAAAAACGAGTTGAGTTTGATTTTCTCAAGGTTTTGGCCTTTGAAGTAGATTACGTCCTTTTCCGCACCGAGAGATCCGTGGGGAAACAAAAAATGGCTTACTGTAGCAACACTGCGAGCCACAACCGAATACTAATGTATGCAGAAAATGTTTCCTGAAATATTAAATTTGTTTTGAAAAAATATAAAAATGTAAAATAAGTATCAAATACCTTACTATAATAATACCGCAGTCTAGTATATACAGTCGCGAAGCTCAATACGTACTAAATATGCAAACATTAGGTAGTTGCTCACCACTAGGATCGCTAATATCGCCTCATTACAGGCAATGCAAAATAGTACCGTCACAGTCTATTGTTTCTAGCACCCTCAAAACTCAAGCTTCGTGACTGTATATAGTAGACTGTGATAATACCGTACAGCTAGCAGTTTTAGTTGCGAACGACACTGGTGCTGCTACCTAGGCGGCCGGTGATACTCGCGGAACAAGCTTTAATCAACTGCAATGTATATTGTTGCTGGGCTAGTTAGTAGTTTTATGAATTAGTACTAGTGTTAAAATGGCAGGGTGTATATGTGCTGTTTATAATTGCTACAAAATTACAGCATTACAAATTGCTCCAAATTGTACTTTCGATTTCCGAGGAATCAACAACATTCTTCAGTAGGCCTAATTCCTTCGTCTTTGTGTTGATAGAAAAATACAAATTAGTTTTTTTTTTTTTATTTAGACCTAATAAATAAATAGAAGTTTAAATGTATTGGATTTTAATGTTTTATCAAATTAAGTTTTATTTTTGTCCACATGCCTTTACTAATTATTACAAGCATTTGATTACTATCAATTTTATCTTTGCAGTTGTCAGCAATGCGTATATGAAACATTACTGTAAATTCATTTCTAATATCAGATTGATTTTTTCTCGGTAAACCAAAGAAAAATATGTAACAATTAATTACGGAAAGTAATATGAAGTATGCAATATTTCTCATAATATGCAGCTTTGATATAAGATAATAATTTTACATTAAATATTATTCAACATTTCTTAAGTGTTTCATATATAATTCCACATTAGTAACTCACGTTTTAAACAATAGTCCGAATCTCGCTATGTTAATATTTGTATATGTGGACGTAATTCCATCCCGCTCCGCTAGATGTCAAATCCGCGATATTTCGCACTCACGCCAATGCTGCTAGTATACAGCTGTCCGGTATTATTATAGTAAGGTATTTGTAAGTATCTCAGTGACTATTTCGTTTATATGACGTCATTACATTTTCGGCCAATGAAATGTAATTAAATTTTGAATTCCAACCAATCACAGTCTACATCGCGATAATTTCTGCAGCTCGATTTATCACTATCAATTTATCGCATTGTCGTTCTTCTGTTTAGTCAGTGTTGCCAACTGTTTCCACGTAAATCAATGAGCATGAATCCAGTGTACTAAATAAAGTGCGAAATCCTACTTTCATATCTATATCTTCATCTTCTAATTCCATGTCCATTATATCTAAAGAAAATGACACTCCTTCATAACAATTGTTCATTTAATTAATGTATCAATCGGGTTATTTGTAATTATACTATAAAATGTTAAAATTAAATTATGATTTCAGGAGCTAATGAAAACGTATTTTTGTTATAATAAAAAGAGAAAAGCGTAGTACATGTAATTAACATTTTAAAACCTGTATTTCGCTTTTCTCAATTGGCATTACTGAATAACATTCAAATTTCTTTATTACAGTAATCGTTATTCATCTATTTCGACAATTATTAACATTTTGTGAGCGAATTTTAGGGATATATTATTTACATTTTTATTTTATTCACGAAATAGTCCTAATAAATGTCAGCCGAGGTTTGAGATTTCCCAAATAAATCCACTCAAATCTCAGACCTCTTGTGACATTACTATAGATAAAATATCTTCGTTCCTAGCCCATTTGGAGCATGTTTATATCAATTAATTATTTATGAAATAATTCTTCAGAGACTAATGGTTATTTAGATACTGTGTGTTAGTGAAAATAATTATTTCGGAAAAATGGCTTCAGAAGTTCATTGAACTGCGTTTATTATGAAATATACTTTAATTATATCACATCTATGGAAGTTAGTTCCTTTATCAAACATATACAGGAGAAACTGTTGTACCTTGAAACATTTTTTTGTTTCTGATTTTTGCTGCTACCTAGCTGACTCAAAACTGAAGTAGATTGTAGAAAAAGTCACTAGATAGCTCTGGTGATAGCTTCGGTTTGATTTATTATAAAGTGTGAGTTCTGTGCACGAAACAATTTTTTTGGTACCAAAAGTAAATATTTCGTTCATTGTTATACGTTTTCTAACACGAGACAAAATTGTATATGTAACTATCAATCAAGTACGGAGTGTTCCCTGTTATCTGGTGAGTAAATACGTAAGTTAATTTCCATGATTCTCATCTCTGGTTTAGGCAGCCATATTGTTTTAAACGTGCACCCTCTTGTACCTTGAAACACAAAATATATTTGTACCAAGGAACATGTTCCAAGGTGCATGATGCTATCGGTTTTTGTTTTTCTTTTATTTTAAGATCATGTCACGAAGTAAGTCTGGAGTTAAGAGTACCCCAATTGATCCGGATGTCTTGAAGAACGCTGTTGCAGCAGTTATGGCTTCTCCAGGAAATAAAATCTCAATCAGAGAAGCCTGCAAATGATGGCAAATACATTTTTTAAAATGATTGCGAGTTTTTACAGCTACATTCCCACCTATATTCCCTATGTTCCTAGGCGCAAGAGGGTATGATCCAAGGTACACGAACCTGTTGTACCATGGAACACTTTACATATCCCTTCATTTTATTTTTTCACCCTTAACAGATCCGTAAAACAGGAAAATATCTGCAGGAAGTTGTAAAGAAATCTTCAGTAATTATTTCAAGCATTTTTCAATTAATAAATTTCATTTGCCAAGATTAAAAAGAAATAAAACTTGAAAAGTGATTAAAGGTACAACAGTCTCTCTACACTTTATCAAATAAACACTTCTAGGTTTTCAGTTATATGAAGTGTTTTGAAAAGCATTGTCGTTAGAAAGGTATAATTCCCATACTCTGTTGACTTTATTACAGGAAGTGGGGATGTTTTAGTTATCCGTTAACCGAACTTTGAACGGTTCTAATTCAAACATCAAAGAGGAGTTTGGTTCGAATATTCATGATATGATAACAATCTGACAACTTGTCATCAACAATATCCAGTTATCTACAAATTATGCGAAAGCATCTCCGGATTTCTTTCGACCTCTGCTAGCCAGATGATGTGAATTGCATTTCAGACATTGGACGGAATTCATTACACCTGTAATAGCATAATCGAGGCGTGGTCCTGGAAACATACCCCTTCCAGTAATAAAATCATCAGAGTGTGGGAGCTATGCCTTTCTAACGATTGCGCTTTTTAAAGACATATACAGTAAGTGAAAACCTAGAAGTGTTTAATTTTTGTTGTTTTGTTTAATTTGATAAAGTAGATTCTTGGACGTATTTTAACAATTTTATTAAAATTATGTATAATAAAGGAATTTGTTATCCTTACATGTGACGTAATAATTAATGTATTTCAGAATAAACGCAGCGTAAAAGTTCAATGAACTTCTGAAGCCATTTTTCCTAAATAATTATTTTAAAATAACACACAGTATCTCAATAGCCATGGGTTGGCTTGCCATTTTCAGGGCTGTACCCGGGGCGGTTCAGTACACTTAGGCACACTTTGGCCCATTTTGCGCCATATATTCGATTATTGTACAAGTCCAATAGTTATCCTAGGTCCTTGAATGGTAGTTTTACACGCCAACCGAAGATGTAAGGCGACCATCGATCGGACTTCGCAGAAATTAGTAGTGCTGCCGATCGATCAAAATATTTAATCGATTAACGTCTTGAATTTAATCGATTAATCGAGCTTTGATCGATTTGAAAAATAGTTTTAATATACTGTAATACACAATCATTGTTAAATTTAATTTGTGTTTGGTGATAAACATAAGTATAAAATGTAGTATATGTATATACTGTATCGTTGTATAACAAAACAATGTTATTTTAGTTATTTACTAACATATTTATTATGTAGGATTATAATTTATTGTGTCAATTCTCCGGGGATTTTTGAGACAAACATAAATAAAAAATTGTGAAGATTCACCTAGTAAATACTGTTTCATCCATGATTTTAAACATGTAGGCCAAAGTGCATGGCTAAGATCCAGACGTTTGAGATGGGCAGGGCATGTAGCACGTATGGGCGAATCCAGAAATGCATATAGAGTGTTAGTTGAGAGACCGGAGGGAAAAATACCTTTAGGGAGGCCGAGACGTAGATGGGAGGATAATATTAAAATGGATTTGAGGGAGGTGAGATATGATGATAGAGACTGGATTGGTCTTGCTCAGGATAGGGACCTACGGCGGGCTTATGTGAGGGCGGCGATGAACCTCCGGGTTCCTTAAAAGCCAGTAAGTAAGTAAGTGCATGGCTAAGGGATGAGGGGGGCGAATTCCAGAAAAGTATGTATTTCATATGCTAGGAAGACGAGCTGACAAACCTAATAAGGGTTTCGCATTGTGTTTCAATTTCCGATATGTGTAGACCAGGTCACTGTCCTCATATCTTAATCTCTTTCTGAAGTGTTTGTGGAAAGATTTGCTCTATGCAATACTTGCTACCTGCTTTGCAGTTACAAAATAGCAGTATTATCACAGTCTACTATATACAGTTACGAAGCTTGAGTTTTGAGGGTGCTAGAAACAATAGACTGTGACGGTACTATTTTGCATTGCCTGTAATGAGGCGATATTAGCGATCCTAGTGGTGAGCAACTATCTAATGTTTGCATATTTACTACGTATTGAGTTTCGCGACTGTATAAGTTATACTAGACTGGTATTATCATGTTTGAAATAAGCAATTTCTAAGAGACGAATATTGTCGGAATTTTTACTCTGAGTTTGCATTAACAAAATTATATATTATATATATATATATATATATATATATATTTCTATTACAAAAAAGAGTAATTAGAATAATATTAGGTGCGAAATCTAGGGAATCGTGTAGGACTATTTTAAAAAAACTACAAATAATGCCCATGGCTTGTCAGTATATCTTTTCATTAATAGTCTTCCTCGTATGTAATCGTGAAAACTTTGTAACTAATTCAACAGTTCTTAGGATAAATACACGTCAAAAAAATGACTTTCATACTCCATCGGCGAGTCTATCGTGCTATCAAAAGGAGTGCGTTATATGGCAGTAAACATTTTTAATAGCCTCCTATCGATATAAAAATGAAACTCAAAACATAAAATTATTTAGGGCCAAATTAAAGAAGTACCTAATTTCTCACGCCTTCTATTCTGTAGGTGAATTCATGACATTCAATAACACTTCATGAAATTGATACTAAAACATTGTGTTGTACTAGTAGACTATATTGTAAATCTCGTCTGTATATATTTCATCTAGACTGTGACTATAAATTAAGATTTTATAATAGTATTAAGTTTTTTGACTTGTTCCATATTCTAGCTGTAAGCATGTATGAATACCATGGAATGTTAATAAATACAATACAATAATTAATATCAAATACAACCGATGAATTTTAATTGATTCGATTATTAAATTAAATATTTTTGATCGATTAATCTTGCAATAGAAATCGATCAATTAATTGATCAGATCAATCGATTAAATCCCACAAGACTAGAAATAAATGGAATTTCTCGAATTTTGTTAGTTTACAGCTGTCAACTATTTCTTCGATACCACATGCTGCCAGTTGGTTTTCCTATGGTTTCTTGTGAACTGGAAATAAAAGCGCTGAGTTACGTCTTCTCACACTTTCACAGACAGACAGACTCAGACAGACAGACAGACTTATCAATAGTTTCTGTACAGAAAGACTTGCGTGTACTCTTCAAGAAATGTCTCGCTGCCCTTCCTGGGGTAAGAACCCGCGATTTTCCAAGCCTGTGCAGATTGCACCAACTCATTTCTTCACTCGAGAGGAACTATGATTAAATGAGGAAATGAATAACGGGTCGTCTGGCTTGCAGGCGCTGAAAAGTCGGAGCAATGTATTTATGCTGTGAGGTATTTCATATTTCGTTTCTGTTTTAATTCACGTCACATCCTATACTTCCTTACGCCTCCATTCCACGCCTCTTTTTCTCCGTCTCTTTTCATAAGATATTTCCGTTCCCCCTTCTGTTTCACCTTATTACCCATTTCGTTTTGTTGCTGTATCGATTTTCGCCCCTATTTACGTCGTCTTCTCTGCTGTACATATCCATTGCTCTGCGTTATTTCCTCGTCTCGGCTTTGCTATTATTTTTTTCTGCACAACCCTTCTTTTGTTATTCTTGTATACTTGGGAGGAAGAAGGGCTTGGAGGACAATTGCGTCTTGCTCTGCCCCACTAACTCTTTTGTGTGCGGGCTGAAACCCCACGTTTCACATTATGAAGGCCCAGCCGTCGTAGATCAGAGTGATACCGCAGTTCTACACCGCCTTCCTGAGTTCTGCCTCCTACGTCCCGGCGCTGTAAAGCCCTTACGTGTTCTCCATCTTCCTCTGAGGCTTCCGTTACCTTGGAAATTGCTACAGCGCCACTAAATAACGTCTCGATCCGCTTCTCTGCTTCTTATTTCTCTTTGCTGATTGTTGAATACCATGAACTAGTTACAACCTTCAATTGTCTGTAGGAAAGTATTACACGTTCATAGAAAATGAAGTCGTTTAAATTTATACAAAAAATTACAATGTTTGAAATATTAAAAAGATGTCAGGATTTTTATTCCTTATTATTGGCAGCTGTTTTCGACATTTTGTTTTAGTCACTGAAAATGCAGTACACATTAAGTCAACTGCTCTTTCATACTGGATTACGAATTCAATTACAGGTAGTCAAAGAGCATATCAGAGAGAATTTGGTGTTCGTAATTCCCCCAAAGAAACATAATACTGGGACTTGTAAAGAAATTGGAAACAACTGGATCTCTAAAAGAATAATAATTTTGATGACAATATATACACAGAATAAAGAATAAACATCTGCGCATCTCGTGACAGGGAATCAAAACTGTTCCTTAAGCTGAAGTTAAAACTGGTCATTAGGTGAATTTCCAGCCGAATAAATAATAGTACATTATGCAACGAGCCTATAATGATAGTAATTAGAGGTTAATTAATTATAGGCGAGTTTCATACGACTTTTTATGCTCGACCATATTTCTAACTTGAAATATTCAGATGTATACATTTTATTTGTACCTGACAAGCTCGGAAGTGACCTTGTTCAGGTCGTTTTGAGATAAAGTGCAGACGCGAAAGTATTGATTTTTTCCGAGGAACAATAATGTCATTGACCTTGTGTAATCCCGTTAAACTTGGTATAATCTTGATTATTGAATTCGACATTGAAAAACGAGATGTAAAATTGAATTTATTTGAATATTATTTACAATTAACGCTAATTATTATAGTAACAGAACATAACCTTCTGCGACAGTATTGGATTTCCAGCCTCCGTGACTTTTCGCTAATTCGCTTTCGATTGCATATCCGAGAATAATCGATACTTGCGGTTTTATAATGGTACAAAGCTGACTTGTCATTGGCTGAACACCTGTAAGCTGAGTTGTCATTGGCTGAAAACACCTGTACTTTAATGAGTAGGTGTACTTTAATGACATGCATTAAAGGACTGCTACCAGGTGTATAATTACTACATTTCGGCATGGTCGAGCATAAAAGAATTTTCAACATTTGCTGTAGAGGTTAGTAATCTCCCAAAGATACTCTACATTTGAGGTATAACAAATTGTGGCAGCATCATTCGTTTTGAAATAAAGAAATGTGTTACTTCTATATAAACCACTTTGTATAATATTTTATATATTTTAATTGGTTATTTTACGACGTTTTTCTTTGGTTTATAGCATCTGAAAAATGAAGCTGATAATGCCAAGAAATGAGTCCAGGGTCTAGCGCCGAAAGTTACCCAGCATTTGCTCTTAATGGGTTGAGGAGCTTGAAAAACCTTAACCAGGTAACTTGTCCCAAAGATTAACCCGGGCCCGCTTGTTTCATCAGGAATCCTGAACCATTAATGTAATGGATTCTATATTATGTTATATTATATTATATTATATTATATTATATTATATTAAAACAGTAGAACTACTATTATCCGTGGTAATGACAGTTGAACGATTAATCGAAAAAATCGGATAATTTATTAGGTTTTCATAAATTAAGTGGATAGATTAATACAGTTTCGTAATTTCCTCCTGGTCTTCTGTTTTAACATTCTAGAATCTAGAATAGATAATAGATTAGACGTTCACTAATTTAAGTCTGATTTTCAACGACAAAACTCCTTATGACGGCTGTCTGTGAAAAATAGGAATAGTAGGCCTACAATTTAGATTTACAACTTTGTAACTTTATATTTGTTTTCATTAAATCGTGCACAGTTATAAACTTCGTATTCTGATGCGAGATGAACCCAGTTGCCTTTTTCCAAACCATTCAATTACTTGTAATTTTTTTTTCGTAGCACAACACGTTTTCTTTTGACACCTGTAGAAAACATTTTGCATAGAAGTCAGACAGCACGGCCGCTTTACGAGTAGACCATACTGTACAAGGGTAAAGAAAACATTCTGCAGAAAAAATTCGTACTAATATAATGTACACATAGTACTTCATATTTTTACATAAAAAAGAGCAAGAGAGAAAGTCCGATAATCCATCAATCGGTTAATACAGCGACGGAAAATCGAGGTTTTACTGTATATTATATTATATTATACCACTGGCTTTTAAGGAAATGAGGTTCATTGCCGCCCTCACATAAGCCCGCCATTGGTCCCTATCCTGAGCAAGTTAATCCATTCTCTATCCTTATTCCCACCTCCCTCAAATCCATTTTAAATTATCTTCCCAAATCTCGGCCTCCCTAAAGGTCTTTTCCCTCCGGCCTTCCAACTTCGAATGCATTTCTGGATTGTTTACGTCAGCCCTGCCCATCTCAAACGTCTGGATTTAATGTTCCTAAGTCGGTGGAATATTATATTATATTATATTATATTATATTATATTATATTATATTATATTATATTATATTATGAATAATATTGTAACTTCGGTAATTGAAGAATATTGTTTTCAGTTGGGCTCTGGTTTCGTATAATGTGGGACACATTCTTCTGGTCTCCATACTCGGCAGAGAGAGAGGACTTTCTTGAAGCTTTGCTAGCTCTGAGCGTGTTCATAAAGAAGAATATGTGTTTGGTTTTGCAGCGGACGTCGGAGCGCGTTCAGTTTACTTTATTCGTTAGTTCCGCAGAGAGAAGGTAGGGGCGCTGCGGCAACAGACCCCAGGGACTAGCTAGGTTCCCTTTGACGTCTGCCTATCTAAACAAAATTAAATTAGAAATGGTTAGATAAATTCAACTAATACTTCAACTGATATTGCTTCGAGAAAAGATATAGGAAGAGTTCTCTTTTAAGCACACAGGAACTTGGATCTTGTTCCAATATGACAAGAAATGCGACTATATCAGTTATCCGCCGGAACTAGTGCAGCCGGTGTGTGGACACGTGTCCTCTTTTTGAATGTAATGAGAGATTTGAAAATATTTTTCCATGTTTATGAATGATTGCGTTTCCTCGTTATTTTGAATAGAATTAAATTAAATCTACTTTTTACGTTTTCTGGACTCATATCAGCAAGGCAAGATTAAAGACTTGTCTAATGAGTGGCCAGAATGAGACTTTACCCCAGAAGAAAATTAATCTCTCACAAGTAAAAAATATACGAGTAGGTCTGCGACACAATACAGTGGAATCTTAAACTGCACTTCTATAGTAAGCCTTTATCTCTGTCACAGCTTTCATGAAAAATATATTTTTTTCACCATCACTACACTCCTTGATCACCAATTTAATTTATCAACAGTAATCTCACTAGAGGTTTTGATTTATCTAGAGAAAATCAAAACTCGAGTGGGATTTAATTGACTATTACACGATTAGAAGAAACGAAGTACTCCAATACAATAAAATATTAATTGACTTACGAAAATACAACTGTCTTCAAATGTATTATTGTACCATCTCAACATTACAAATATTACGCTAGATGCATGCTAGATGACTGTAGTGTGTTATGATTAGCTGTTATCTTGCTATCAGTTGTGCCAACTATGGAATCTTCATTGAACTCTGAAGACGATTACTAGCAATGCCTTCTCGATCTAGATCACGATGGTAGTGTTACTCGTACTAGTCAAGAAGGCTTTGTTGATTCAGTTTCATTTTTATTAAAACAGTTGCATTCCACTTCAATTATCCGAATCCTAGTAATCAACGTCACTTGACAGATGATTTTCAATAAATCTTAATATTAAACAATCTCTGATACGTGACTATCCATAATATCATATAGCAGAAGCTATAACATAACCTAAATAATATATACAAATGTTACAAAAGTTTTAATTAACGACGATGACGTAAAAATAAACATGGATAATTTTAAAAGGAATAATTATTGCATGTACAATTTTCAAATTTGAATGTTTTAGTGGTTGGTGATTCAGTTGATGATATATTGGACGTGTGCGTAAAGGAAGTGGAACTCGTTGATGTAGGCCTACATGTTGTATTCCTCAACTTATTGAGGATTTCCGAATGGTGCTGTTCATTTATTTGTAAATAGGATTTCAGGGAAGATGCATAGCTATGACCAGTGATCTTTATTAATTCTTGTTCTTGAATGCCAATACGAGTCATATTTGAAACTGCTGTGCATCGACTGGATTGGTTTGTAATTTTCTGTTTTTTTTTTTTTTTTGACGTCCAGACCAGCGCAGTTTGAAATATTGGCAAACAAAGAAACAAATGCTAGGGACGCGATAAAATTGTGCGATAAGCAGCCATGATTGGTTGAAATACGTCCTTTCGTACCATTTTATTGGTCAAAAGTAATATGACGTAGTAAAAGTGTAATAGTCATCATAATTTTTTCTATTGTGATTTTTATTTATACTTCGCTTTAACTATTCTATTAATTTCCATTTTTTTCCATTTGAGCTTTTCCTCTTAACTATTTGTATGCCTGTTGCATCAGTTACTTATATTGTATTCCAGTTACAGGCTGGAAACGTAAGTCACTTCTAGCATTGTTATGAACAAGTTCTAATATCTCGGAAGATATTACTTTCAGGACACATTTTTATTAGACTCATTTTTTACTACTTTTGATGAGTTCTACCACCCCTTAAAATATTAGACCCTTTTTTTTAACACCCTGTATAAAATGTGTTACTGTTGTGATTATTTCTCTCTAAAGTTATTGATTGAAAGACACGGAATTCAACAGGCAAACACATACTGCATTTGTAATTCATCTACTGCAACGTCTGTTTCGTTGGCACAAATTGAATTCTTTGTTTCCGAAACCTGCTACTTTGCTGAAAACCGATTTTGACACAAAAACATAATAAACATATTATTTCTTACATTCTAAATCCAGTGTTAAAGTTATTTCTGACCAATTCCTGATATTTAAAAGTATGATTTCTTTTCCAAAACCTTCAAATTTTTTTTTATTTTACTGTCCAAAACCTACTATCTTATATTTTAATTTAGAATATGTTGATAGAAACTATGAAGTTTTCTGATATATTTAGTACATAGAATGGTATGAAATATCTGTAAGATAATAAACAAGCCACCGGCGTGGCTCAGTCGGTTAAGGCGCTTGTCTGAAGTTGCGCTCGGCGCGGGTTCGATCCCCGCTTGGGCTGGTTACCTGGATGGGTTTTTCCGAGGTTTTCCCCAACCGTAAGGTGAATGCCAGGTATTCTATGACGAATTCTCGATCTCATCTCGTTATCAACCAATCCTCATCGACGACGAGGTTAGTTAATACAGCGTTGTTAAATAACCAAATAAAAAAAGAATAACCACGCATATTTAAAATTCATCTGTATATTTCAAAGCCAATAATTTTTCTTCTTCCTGTAAAAATAACTAAAAGTGAAAAAGCAGGTTTTGGAAACAATCCATTCAATTCTATCACAACCTGGCCGTTGATCGAACCTGGATTGTCTAGAAGATCAACACTCTAGGGATAATAATAATAATAATAATAATAATAATAATAATAATTTATTTTAGCTGGCAGAGTTAAGGCCTAAGGCCTTCTCTTCCACTCAACCAGCAAAAGTGTATATACATATGCATGAACTTACAAAGAATTCAACAATTTGATTTAGATGAGAGTTACATGTATACAAGAGTTATTTACGAATTAAACAACAAAATACTAAGAACTATTAATTAAACACTGAAATAAACTGTGTAGCAGAATTAAGCTAAAATACATAGATGTTAATATATTTCAAATAATATTAGATAATAGAAAGAGATTATTATGAGACAATTTTGAAAATACAGCACTATCAGGATGATGTCTAAAGAAAGAAGTAACAATGTAGTCAGTGATAGTTTAAATCAGTATGATTGGAGTGAAATGCTAATAAGGTTATCTTTTAAGCCGTTTTTAAAGGTGTTTATTGTCTTGCAGCCCCTAATACTTTGTGACAAGGAATTCCATTGACGCGAGGTGGATTCTGTAAAAGATGATGAATAACAAGATGTTCTATGAATAGGTATACTTAGCGTGCCACAGATAAGTGATCTGGTATTTACGTCGTGGTTAGAGTATAGATGAGAGAAACGAGACGAAAGGTAATTTGGTGTTGAGGTGTACAGAATTCGAAAGAGTAAAGACAAAGAATGTAAAGTTCTGCATTCTTTAAGTCGGATATAACTCTCGTGTAACAGATTCAGTCAAATATATATTATTTAATGTACCGAAGTACATATGATATTTCCATGCAGATATTGTGCGTCATCATACGATGAAAGAGTAATGGAACAGAGAAAATTCTCTCCGGCGCCGGAATTTGAACCCGGGTTTTCAGCTCTACGTGCTGATGCTTTATCCACTAAGCCACACCGGATACCACCCCGGCGTCGGACAGAATCGTCTCAGTTTTAAGTTCCAACTCTTGGGTTCCCTCTAGTGGCCGCCCTCTGCACTACGTCATAGATGTCTATGAACGAAGGACTGAAGTCCACACATGTGCTGAGGTGCACTCGTTATGAGTGACTAGTTGGCCGGGATCCGACGGAATAAGCGCCGTCTTAAATCACAAGTGATTTACGCATATCATATGTATTATTGAATGTACCGAAGTACATATGATATTTCCATGCAGATATTCTGCGTCATCATATGATGAAAGAGTCGGATCCCGGCCAACTAGTCACTCATAACGAGTGCACCTCAGCACATGTGTGGACTTCAGTCCTTCGTTCATAGACATCTATGACGTAGTGCTGAGGGCGGCCACTAGAGGGAACCCAAGATTTGGAACTTAAAACTGAGACGATTCTGTCCGACGCCGGGGTTGTATCCGTTGTAGCTTAGTGGATAAAGCATCAGCACGTAGAGCTGAAATCCCGGGTTCAAATCCCGGCGCCGGAGAGAATTTTTCTCTGTTCCATTACTCTTTCATCGTAAGATTCAGTCAAAATTTCGTTGAGGTTGCAGAGAAACTTGCAGAGTTGTATATACGGGGATATATTGAATCATTTGTAGCGAAGTAATTCAATGCTACGTTTCCCTTGGTGTTGCTGTTGCGAAGAACTATCTTGAAAACGATGTAATTCACTCTCGTTCGCAACCGCGGAATTATCAAACTGTTAATTTGTCTATACGAAGCGCCAGACATTTGCATTAGAACAGAGAGCTGCGGACGGGATGGTGCGAATTAGACACCCGTCCCCACCCCCACTTCCCCGCTCTAAGCCATCTCTGCTTGTTCTTTCCCTCGTAACTTCTTCGTCTTTTGTCAGCTCTTCCTGCTCCTCTTCTGCTTCTCGTAAAAGTTTTGTACTTCCCCTCATACAGCGGTTTTCCTCCACTTCGAACTATGTCACCTCGAAGAGCCTGTGTGGGTGGAAGAGTAGCATTCAGTTGCGACTGTCCCGAGTTCGATTCCTGGGGAGACAAACGGATATTTGTCGATCTTCCATAGGCCAACGTATGCATTCCACTGCTGGCGAAAGAAGCAAGGGATAGTAAGACTAAAGCTTAAGTACTTTCTCAAGGTTTATACTTTTGAGTATGAGCACTTTCTGTGATTATATACTCGTAACCACTAGAACATACTCATATTCGTAAGAATAAAGACATTCTACCTAAGGCCCGTAACACACTTGCAGAGTTTTCGCCAGCGAGAAATGTGTTGCGAGAAAATTAAAAAATTGATAACGTGGATTCAAATGGACGTCCACACACTGGAAGAGATTCTCGCTCAAGGCAAAAACCTCGCGCGAGTTTCTCGCTGGAATCGGTAGCGCAGCGAATTTTCTTGACACATTTATCAAAGATGTTTGACATTTGTACTCTTTATGACGATTGAATGTGGAAAAAGATATCACAGGTGGCGATGAATTGTATTGTTTTTATTTGAAAATGAGGAAAGATGGCTGATAATTGCAGTCAGAAACTTCTCGAACTTGTACGATGTCACACGTAGGCCTATTTATATGATACACGGGATGAAAACTATAAAAACACGGAACTTAAAGAAAAAATCTGGAGACAAATATCAGATCATCTGAAAATAAATAGGACTATATTTTATTTTGAAGAGATTTAATAGTATTAATTAAACATTTGAAATAATGTATCTATATGTCTTAACAGTTTACATAATTTTAATCACAACATAGCAAAGAATCCTCTATCATATCATGAATGGCAAAAAAAACTGTGGTCCATTCAACCTGAAATAATGCCTAAACGTATCATCATTCAAATCGAAACCAGTGTCCAAAACTCGCCCTTATTTTCGTAAGATACAATGTGATTTTCAGATATTTCTGGCTTTAATTTTAGGCCTACTTTTTCTTTTCATTAACAAAATATGTTCATGTAACTCCATTTCCTCATCACCTGAATACTCAGAATCAACATAGCGTTCGTACGTAATTTGTAAAGTACGACAATATAATTACAGGTTATATATTTAAGTACGACAATATACTTAAATACATAACCTATAATATTTCCCCCAACGAGTCATTACTATAATCAGAAAAATGCTTTCTACATGAAGGCAGTGCATAGATGATCATAGCGAGGTGTGATCTGTGATAGCGAGAACTCGCCAAGTGTGTGGAGGAAGGCTATTCGCCTCTTTCTCGCAACACATTTCTCGCTAGCGAAAACTCTTCAAGTGTGTTACGGGCCGAACGCGAATATATATTCATCTCTACAGCCTTCTTGATCATTTAAAAGTTAGTATACTGTATACTCGTGTTACCTATCCTCTTTGACCACATTGCACTATGATGCTCAGTTTTTTTTTTATAGACTTTCACATGCTATCCGCATGCTGTAGTGGTTTGTGTTTTGCTTTTTATAAATAAAGAAATAAGTAATTAAATAAATAAGTAAGTAAATAAATAAACAAATAAATAAATTAAATAATAAAATAAATGTATTAAATAAACAAATAAATAAGTAAATAAATGAATAAATAAATAAACATGAAAGAGAGAGTGAATCAGATAAGTGACGTTAACAAACAGGAAACAAGAAAATAGTACTGGGAAATCGTCATTAGGGGATGTTGCATAGAGATTACAATCCATTTCTAGAATTCCAGTTATGCTAATTCTATTTTTTATTATAGAGAGTTATATATATATATATATATATATATATATATAATTTAAAGTTACAAGTAATTGCATTTTGCAATTCAAATTTTACAAAATAAACTGTAATTGTTAATTATATTTAACAATGCAATCTAACCTTATAATTTGATAGCCATTCATATTTTTATAGGTTATGTTTCTTATGAATAACAAATACGTGTTTAACCTTTTTCATATTCACTTTTGTGAAGCGTTAAAGGCTTCTGAAGTTCACGTTTTTTTCTATATTTTTCCATGAGGCACTACATCGTTCATAAATTCTGCCTTTTTTTTATTTAACTTTAAACTGAACACAAATCAACAAATATTCAGAATTGAGCCTGCTACAAACCATACTCAGAATAACGTGAGAACGAACTTATAAATATGAGAATATACTAGCTTTTATTCTTATCAAGCATGATTATATATTCTGTACAAGTTGGACACTTGAGTATGTTCTACTATGCTTCCATGTTACGAGTATGTAATCAAAAATGAGTAGGTACTCAAATGTTTTTATTCTTACTAACAAGAGTATATACTAAAAAGTCCAGTATATACTATATACTCATGTTTATTCTTACCACGGAATGAGCCAATATTTTGTAGGGTTTATTCAGTGTATATTAATTCATTATCAAATCTTTCTTGTAGAGGACTAGGTATTCTGTTTTCGATTCCTGGAGAGAGAAATATAATTATACTTGTACTTTTATAGAGTATTTTCATCTCATCATTAATGAATCAGATTTCATAAAGAATATAATAAAAGTATATCCGTTTCCCGCCGAGAGCACATCAGTAACTTTTCTATAAACCTGGATGCATATTCGATTCTTAGTGAGATTGTAAATTGGTCATCACTTCACAAGGACCGGATGTATATTCGTTGCTTCCCAAGGGAACGAGATTAGTCATATTCGTGCAAAGATTGGATGTGTATTTCATTTCTTGAAAGAGAAATAAATATTCGTAATTTGTAGAGAACGGAATTTATTCCATTCTTTGGGACTGAAGTAGAACTTCGTCATTGTTTCATAGGAACTGGATGCATGTTAAAAATTTTATTAGTCAGAGAAGAATTTATATTCGTTACACTTTCTTAATAGCTGGAGTATGTTCGATTCACACAAACTGTTACCCACAATTCACAAACGATTAGGGAAAACACGGAAATTTTACTTGAAGCAAGTAAAGCGATAGGTTTGGAAATAAACCCCGAAAAGACTAAGTATATGATTATGTCTCGTGAACAGAATATTCTACGAAATGGAAATATAAGAATTGGAGATTTATCTTTCGAAGAGGTAGAAAAATTCAAATATCTTGGAGCAACAGTAACAAATATAAATGACACTCGGGAGGAAATTAAACGTAGAATAAATATGGGAAATGCGTGTTATTATTCGGTTGAGAAGATTTTGTCATCTAGTCTGCTGTCAAAAAATCTAAAAATTAGAATTTATAAAACAGTCATATTACCGGTTGTTCTTTATGGTTGTGAAACTTGGACTCTTACTTTGAGAGAGGAACAGAGATTAAGGGGGTTTGACAATAAGGTTCTTAGGAAAATATTTGAAGCTAAAAGGGATGAAGTTACAGGAGAATAGAGAACTGCAAGCATTGTATTCTTCATCTGACATAATTAAGAACATTAAATCCAGACGTTTTAGCAGGGCAGGGCATGTAGCACGTATGGGCGAATCCAGAAATGCATATAGTGTGTTAGTTGGGAGGCCGGAGGGAAAAAGACCTTTGGGGAGGCCGAGACGTAGATGGGAGGATAATATTAAAATGGATTTGAGGGAGGTAGGATATGATGGTAGAGACTGGATTAATCTTGCACAGGATAGGGACCGATGGCGGACTTCTGTGAAGGCGGCAATGAACCTCCGGGTTCCTTAAAATCCATTTGTAAGTAAATGTTCGATTCCTAGGGATGAATTTGTTAATTCGTCTTCTATTATCTCTCCATAAGGAGTAAGTGTGCGTTCGTATTCTGTAGAAAGTGAATTCGTCATCTTTAATAACATTTGGATGTGTTATTTCTGTGAAGAACAGATCATTGTTAAAGGCCACAAAGTTATTTATTTCAGTATTGTAATTATCGAAGAAAACTCTTCTACCCTAACTTGATAATTTTATAGTTATGTTTCTGTTGTGTTTACGTAGGCTATCACTCATCATGATAATACTAAGGTAGAAAGTTTTATGTACCAGGTTTCTTGGAAAATAAGTAGAAATTCTCTATTCATCTATAAGGACTGGATGTTCTAGATTTCTTAGAAGATAAGTAGAGATTCTTCATTCATTTATAAGGCACTGAATGCTTCAGATTCTTGGAAGAAAACCATGATTCTAGGCTGAATTCAGTATTAAATTCTCAGAAAAGCGAGCCTTTTTCCTTTAATTTTAATTAAATCTGGAATAAGGAAAGGAGGTTGAATATTAATAAACTTTAACCTCCGTTTATTAAAAAACGAGTAATTTTACAACTGTATGTTCTAGGCTCGATTACTTGTCTTTGATTTTTTCTAAAAACCAATATAGATTTCACATTCAATCTTGTTTGATAATATGTCTAGATATTTTCTTAGAAGGATATTCGCCATTCTTTCATAGTAACTGGATGTCATACATTTCTGGAAATTGAATTAGATATCCACAATCATTCGCCAGGGACTGGACGCTCTAGATTTCGGGAAAGAAAAGTAAAGAGTCTTATTTCCGGAATTAGTTCACTGGAGAATAATAACAATAATAATAATAATAATAGTTTTATTTTCCCTGGCAGAGTTAAGGCCATCAGGCCTTCTCTTCCAATCAACCAGGATCAAATCACATACAGAAAAAATACATACCGGTATACAAATATGAACTTAAAAATAATAATAAACATAATTAAGTAAAAAAGAGATTGAATACATATACACAATCAGTATTAACTTTGAAATAACAATAATAAAAAATACATATATGTAATAAAAAAAGAGACTGAATACATAATCGCAAACAGAAAAATACATTCTGGTATACAAGTATTAAGTTAAAAGAAAAAAAAAAAGAATTAATACATATGAATATAATGTCACAACTAAAGGAATAGTACAATTAGTATGATCAGCACAGCACGTGTTACATTGAGACAATGACAATTACCTAGATATTAGTGTTAATGGAAAAAAAAGTAATGACTGTGTAAAATAATAATAATAGTAATAATAATAATAAATAAAAATTATACCTAAAAACTAGTTCTGTGCATTTAAAATATTTCTAAACAACCTAATTTTAAACAACTGGGGACTTAGACTACCCCTGATTTCCAGCGGCAGCGAATTCCATGAGCGAGCCATGGCTATTGAGAAAGAACTTGAGTACAGAGATGTCTGATGACGTGGTATTGATAGCAACAGATTGTGCTGTGAACGTGTATTACGATTATGATGTAATGCTAGGAGAGTAAACCGAGAGGAAGGTAGTTGGGTGTGGAATCATGTATAATTCGATATAGCAGGCAAAGAGAATGTACTAATCGTCGATCTTGCAAGCGGAGCCAGGAGAGTCGTAGAAAATATTCCGATATATGATCATGTCGGCGGATATTGAAAATAAATCGAACTCAGACATTATGTACACGTTGAAGTTTTTGAGGAAGTTCAGCACTGAGGTCACTATATAAAACATCACAATAGTCAAAGTGAGGCATTACAAGGGTCTGTACTAGAATTTGTTTTAGTTTAGTAGGAAGGAAATTTTTCAGGCGTTTCAAAGAATGCATGATAGAGAAAACTTTTCTACAGATATATCTGATTTGCGTATTCCAGTTCATATTAGAGTCGAAATAGATGCCGAGGTTTTTTACAGTAGCACTGAAAGGAATTATTTTGTTGTTGAGAGAGACAGGCTGAAGAGAATAATATGTCTAGATAGATACATACCACGGCTTCTTCTGATACATCAGTCTGGATTACTATCCCATAATTTATCCATTATCGCTATTCTCTGTACGTCATCTGTAATTAAAAAAAATAAAGAGCAACCTGTCGTCTACGTATCAGTGTTTATAATTTATATAGTCTTAATCAGGCGCTTAGTTTGCAAGTCTTCTGTTGAACTGGATTTTCCTTGTGTGACGTCATGTTGCTAAAATTTCGCAGTGCGAGGCAGAATTCAGGAGCGTCGAATTGACAAACTGTCAGAGCGGTGTACGCAGTGATTAATGAACTGTAGCTCATGTGGAGAGCTTGTTCTGTCATCATACTAAAGGGAAATAAATTGCAAACCGATCGACCGCAATCCAATATCGATCTCATTACTTGCGATCCCTCTGATCTTTTCTTCTCCAGCCTTTCTCTGTTCCGCGCAAATTAAATTTTGTGTCAACAAATGGCTCTTGTTACCCGTGTTTGTCTCTTTCTTTCTTTCTTTCCTTTTCTTCTTCTACTTATTTTACTTTTTCTTCTGTTTGTTCTGTTGTTACCATTACTAATATATTATTACTTACTTACTTACTGGCTTTTAAGGAACCCGGAGGTTCATTGCCGCCGTCACATAAGCCCGCCATTGGTCCCTATCCTGAGTAAGATTAATCCAGTCTCTATCATCATATCCCACATCCCTCAAATCCATTTTAATATTGTCTTCCCACCTACGTCTCGGCCTCCCTAAAGGTCTTTTTCCCTCCGGTCTCCCAACTAACACTCTATATGCATTTCTGGATTCGCCCATACGTGCTACATGCCCTGCCCATCTCAAACGTCTGGATTTAATGTTCCTAATTATGTCAGGTGAAGAATACAATGCGTGCAGTTCTGTGTTCTGTAACTTTCTCCATTCTCCTGTAACTTCATCCCTCTTAGCCCCAAATATTTTCCTAAGCACCTTATTCTCAAACACCCTTATCCTATGTTCCTCTCTCAAAGTGAGAGTCCAAGTTTCACAACCATACAGAACAACCGGTAATGTAACTGTTTTTATAAATTTTAACTTTCACAGTTTTTGACAGCAGACTGGATGATAAAAGCTTCTCAACCGAATAATAATAGGCATTTCCCATATTTATTCTGTGTTTAATTTCCTCCCGAGTATCATTTATATTTGTTACTGTTGCTTCAAGATATTTGAACTTCTCCATCTTTTCGAATTTACAGCATAATAAGATAATATTATTTTGTCCGAGATCGTGCGTATTTGCTTGTTTTCCGCACAGAATTAATACGCGGTAAGTGTGAAATACCACATTCAGTATTCCCAACGTAACACACACACAACAATTTCCCTCTTCTTACCGCTTAAGCGCGACATTCATTTTACTGCTTTAAGCTTTTAACATATTATTTTTAGAGACGTTTAACATAGTAATAATTATAAATTGGTAACTTACCACTGTAATTTCACCTAAATTGCAATGTTAATTATTGTTTTTAAATATTTGCAAAAATTAAGTAAAGTCTACTACTCCACGGAACTTACTACATTCCTGATACAAGTAACATTAAGGAAGCCGTGAAAAAATCAACGAGATTCCAGATGCCGATGTTATTACTGCAATATGTTATATAAATAATATTGTTAAAATATTAAAATGAAAAATAAATCATTACATAACCTTACCGTTTGTTTTAAGTTTGCATTTATAGACTGGGGGAAAAAAAAGACAGACGTATATCACGACCTGCTGGAGTATAGTAAACACAGAAAACATTTTATAGCAACAATGTTGAAGAAAGATATTTTGGTTTTCCGAAGTTGCCGTCATTAAACAGAAACCAACATGGAGATTTCATTGCAAATAATTAGAAATTCGTCTTTCAGGTATGTAATAAACGATCTTCGCACAAAATAATGTACGATACACGAGCGGTATGTTTGTTTTCATGTTCTCGGAAATTAAAAAAGCTCAACTACGTTTCACTTTTTCAATCTTTTCCTCGAACATGAAAACGTCAACATACCGCTCTTGTAACGTATATTACTATTTTACTTCTTCGAGTGGCATTTTCAAAGTAATTAGCGTATGAAATGGCATTATTCTTCTGTTAGGAATTAATGTAAAATAGCCAACATTTACTTCAGTACATTATCACATATCAATTACAAGGCATGTGTTTTCCTATGACACTTGTTTCTCTCTCCAGATAGGCATAACTGGTTTTTTCCCATTGTGTTACGTAATAAATCCCTATCTATTAGGTAAAACAAAACGGATCTTTTCCGTAAGTTGTGTCTGGGTGTTACTGCGCTTTCCAGACATGCAGCGGCGCTAGTGTAGTATCGACGTTTTCGCGCAGTTGCCATAGTACCCGACGCAACGCTCAGTGCAAGAATGAACCAAGACAGAATAGCTCCCACTCCGTCGATGCAAGACATAACTCTCGCGTACTGGGAGGTTCCAGTAACTTACCGCGGGCCGTAACTTGTGTACAGTTCCCGCTGCCAACTTCTCTTGTAACTTCACCAGCTCTGCCACTTCTGAACGCACTATATTTCCATACGGTTCAAATACAAGGTAAGGGCTGTCCCTGTAACACGTCATGAAGGTGTATGGGGAGTAGCGGTGTAGAATTTCTTAACGGTAGTAATATACGGGCAGTACTAAACACACACGCCTGCTGATCTGGAGTTGCGCTCGTGCTCTGGTTCGATTCCCGCTTTTAACTGATTACCTGGTTGGCATTTTCCGAGGTCATCTCCACCCATAATAATAATAATAATAATAATAATAATAATAATAATAATAGTTTATTTTAACTGGCAGAATTAAGGCCATTCGGCCTTCTCTTCCACTCAACCAGTATGATAGAAAAATTACTACAATGCTGTGAATATAACATTTTATTTATTTATTTATTTATTTAAATTTGAATATACAGAATAAAGAATATAATTACAAACAAACAAGAGAAATAGAAGTAAAATAATACAAACAATATAAAATAGGAGATACAGTAGTATTAACAAAATTTGAGACCGAATGAGCAGCGCTCGTGTTCGGTCGCAATTCAGATATAATATTAATAGGCCTATAAGGGAATATAAAATAAAATAAAATAGGAAATAGAATTAAAATTACAGTTACAGAAATTATATAATACAATATTAATATAAGAGAAATATAGAAGATAAAAAAATAATAATAATAAAAATAAATAAGTAAAATAAAATAGGGACTAAAATTTAAATTACAGTGGCAATGGAATTATATAATATACTATTAACACTAGAGAAGAATAAGAACATAATTAATACAGTACAATAAAATTCAAAGCAATACAATACAAGACAATATAATACATAATTAATATAATACAATGACAATTCTTTTCATCTTCACAACACCAATAAAATAATTATGTAATAATTTATTTATTTTATTTATTTATTTATTTACTTATATTTAATGTGCTGTACAACAGCCAGAGGCCAATTACAGTTCAGCACAACAATGTAACAAAAACATTAGCAATAATTTACAATAAAAGTACAAAGAAATAATTAAATTAATGGCAATTAATTAAAATGATAATTACAACTGAAATAATGGAATCATAAATGAAGAATGGAATCATATAAAATAATATTACAAAGATATACAAGATTATAATACAACGACAATAATGACAATGAATGGACGGGATAAAATGGATGACTAAACTACATAGCATAATGAGCGAGAATAATGTTAAAATACATATTTAAACAAAAGATATAAATGAAAACTGATATAAAACTTCAAAATATATACTACACATTAAATGTAATAATAATAATAATAATAATAATAATAATAATAATATTAATAGTAATAATAATAATAATAATAATAGTAATGATAGTCATACCTAAATTAAATTTAATTATTAAACTCGATCACAGTTATAGCTTCAATTTGATTGCGCCCGTAAGAAATCGTTTAGCCTTTTCTTGAAAGTGGTTATTGTCTGGCAGCCCCTAATCTTCTAAGGTAGAGAATTCCATTCACGGGGGACTGAGACAGTAAAAGTGGATGAATAGTGGGATGTTCTATGGGCAGGAATTGCTAGGATTTGGCTCTCCTGTGACCTGGTGTTTAGATTGTGATTGGAGGATAAGTAGTTAAACCGGGAACGAAGATAATTTGGAGTAGAAGTGTGGAGAACTCGAAACAGAAGAGAGAGCGAATGAAGTGATCTACGGTTACTAAGTTGCAGCCAGGATAAAGATTTGAACGAGGGTGTAATGTGGTCAAATTTGTGAGCATTGCTGATGAATCTGACACACACATTGTGCACACGCTGCAGCTTGTTCGAAAGATCAGTTGTCAAGTCTGTAAGTATTACGTCGCAATAGTCAAACAGTGGTAGTACGAGGGTTTACACTAAAGTCTGTTTTAATTCTGGCGGAAGGAAGTTTCTGAATGGGTTAAGAGAATGCATGGTATAGCACACTCTCTTGGATATTTCCTTTATTTGGCATTCCCAATTTAAATTTTCGTCCAAGAAAATGCCGAGGTTTCTGACGACGGAATGGTACGGAATAGTGGCATTATTTACTGTAATAATTGGGATATGTCTGTTGTTCATTGTATTCAGTAGTCTCTTATGTCCAATTATTATAGATTGTGACTTACTACTAAGGTAAATGTCAGGTAATCTATGGCGAATCCTGTGCCTCATCTCGCCAAATATCATCTCGTAATGACAAATGCCATTGACGCTAAAGAACGGAGTAGAATCAGCATCGTTAAATAATTAATTAAAAAAAGAAAGTAAACCCGCACAAGCATCGAATACATTGCCGAGAAAGGTAGTCTTTTCCGACATAATCCTAAAAGCATATACAGAACAACATGGGTTTACATAACCCAGTTATACGTATTTTTGGTTTGTATGTAATTAAGCATAGGTCCCAGCAAAATCACAATTTTTTAGAGATTGAGACAGGCGCCACACCATTTGTTGTCTATTTTCTATTTTTGTTTTTTAATTTACTTCATCACAACAAAATTTTATTTTTAAACACTTTTATATAATTTTAACACATTTGGAAGGTTACCGTATTATTTTTTATGCTCGACCATGCCGAAATGTAGTAATTATACTCCTGGTAGCAGCCCTTTAATGGACCTCATTAAAGTACACCTATTCATTAAAGTTCAGGTGTTCCACCAATCAGAAAATACCATTGTAGCAATATGAAAGCGCAAGTATCGATTATTCTTGGATATGCAATCGAAAGACATCAATAAATCACCTATATTTGAAATAAAGACAGTTCCGTTACTATAATAATTAGCGTTAATTGTAAATAATATTCAAATAAATTCAATTTGCCATCTCGTTTTTCGATGTCAAGGTCTATGTCGACATCTGTTTCTCGGAAAAAATCAATACTTTCGCGTCTGCGCACATCTCACAATTTACGAGGTATTGCAAAAGTTCCGCTCCTCGGTCAGATAAGAATAACATGAATACTTATGAATAATTTCAAGTTAGAAATATGGTCGAGCATAAAAAGTCGTATGAAACTTTACTATAATGGTAATTAAGACGCTCGTATGAAAATTATGAAACTCGCTTGCGCTCGTTTCATAAACATACTCGCGTCTTAATTACTACCATTATAGGCTCGTTGCATAATGTACTATTTTTATAAAAAGTAAGTCAGTTTTCAAAATTATCATGTAGCGCCAGTTCATAGCATTACAAAAGTAAATCTCTGCCTATAGATCTAGTAGTCTCTATGTTGCCATACTTATATTACTGTAGAAAAACTTAGATAACCCTAAAATTACGGAAGACGTATTTTATGGTAAAAAAAAAAGTAAGAATACGGGAAAAACGTGCGAAGCATTCGCTTGTTTATATTATAGAATAGATGCAAAACACGGCTAAAACAAAATTTATGTTATTTGCGTATTCACATAATCTTTTAAATCTCCCTGTATAAAATAACCCAAAACTTCGTAACAAAGTTTCATCTAGTAAAAAGGGCCCAAGGTTCATGTCTTACAATCCTGCTTAGTATGCGTACAATTATGACATTAAAACTTGTTACTTTAATAAATAAAATTAAGTTTTCTATAATAGCGGAAATATTGAGCATAAACCGTCATTGTATGTATGTATTTATTCACACTGCAATGGGTATATACCCGGTGGCAGTGGTAACTAATTACACTCAGTAATGACAATAATAAACTTATTAATTAAAAATACAGTTAATAATAATATCAATAATTAATACAAATAATTAATAATAATAATAATAATAATAATAATAATAATAGAGAATATCCTAAATTAAATGAAGCACGATCACTTAAAACAACATTTAAAATAAATCTAATTTGTATCTTAAACCTAAGTTCGAACTAAAACCCACGAGTATGATATGTTCATATCTGCACAAGTACCTTTCCACATTACACTCATTTCGCTGTCAACTCACTCACTGCACTGGAACTACGACACATTTCACTGATTCTATCCTGATTTCACTAACACTTCAAAAACATTTCACTGTTCAAATACTTTGCACTGCCACTATAAACTATAAAGCTTCCCTGACAGGAACACGTTTCACTGACACAACACACTTCACTGACACAACATAATTCTTCACTGATACAACACTTCAATAACAAAATATCATTTACATCCTTTACATACTGTGTATAATTACCGTCTATTAGTAAAGTCCTTAAGCCTATTTTTAAATACGTTTTTGGTTGTTGGTAAAGCCTTTAGTAAGTCTGCAGGTAAAGCATTCCAGTCCCTGATGGTACGATTGAGAAAAGAAAACTTTCCAGTGTCCGTCCTTTGTCTTCTTTCCCTCTGAGTGGTCGTTCCTTGAAGAGTAATTTAGCGGTTGTGTCATATAACTTGGAGAAAATATGATTTTGTTGCCTGAAATCATCGATGTTTTAATTAAAATTTACGTGAACTCGGAGAAAAAGAGCGATATAAGATATAAGGAATCTGTACATATTCCTGACAGAAGCACAGAAGACTTAAGCTACTTTGAACAAGCCTTTGCTGAGTTCCATCAAGCAGTATATACAGTACTGTATAATGACTTGACTTTTGTAATATGATAGAGAAGAATATAAATAGTATTAATCATCTTAAAGGTATTATTTGTGGGATAGAAAAATATCTAGTGAATAATTTTATCTTGACAAAATAATGTTATTATTTAATTAAATTTTCTCATCAGAAGTAATTGCTAAATTACTATAATTCGGTTTAAGAGACCATTACTTGCTTTCAGTCATCTGATGATTCATTTATTTTTAGGATTCAGTTAATAAAGCCATTTGTTGTATCTAGTACATTGTTTCTTAAAAGATTTTCTCTTGTTTTTTTTTTTACGCAATGAGTTTATTATTTCAAATAGAATCTTTAATGCTGTTCTGAAAATATGGTTGCGTTTAGAAGAAGAGAACATTTTATTTATAATCTTTTCTTACGAATTTTAAAATATGACAATACACAATGCTGTCCTTAAATCGGCCTAGAGGTTGGCGAGATGTAAAGGCTTACAAACATTCGACATTAATGGCAGTAGGGATGTCAGTCCTATATGCCCGCCGCCTTTACCTCCAAAGAAATATCCCTGGTATTCATTTCCCTTAAAGGCTGAGTAAATCTCAGGGCATAGTCCGACTGGAAGGATTAGTTCAATAGAGAAAATCCATGACTTTATCGGGAATCGAACCAGCGATCTTCCGGCTTGTAGGATTACGCCTTAACCGCACACCCCGATTCTAGAAAAAGAAAATTGGTCACGTTTCTATTGAACACACCGAATTCATCATATACATATTTGTCACTCTTGTCGATTTGTTAATAACAGTAAGTGTTTTGGTCACGTGTGGAATATTTGTCATGTTTTGAATCTATAATATTATACCATGAAATTATGATTTATTAATGACAAAACTGATGAAATCTGGCCTATGTTTGTGACCATCCTTTACGTGTGACAAATCTTGAATGCCTGACAAAATTATACCCATTACGAATTCTTAAAATGTGAGAATTCTAAATGTGTAACGAATTGTATCAATTACTAATTTTTAATTTGTGAAGAATTGTACCCGTTACGAAAAATCTGTGACAAGTTTTCCACGCCCCACAATATAAAGTGTGTGTTCATATTGTTTGTGTAAATCCTCTATTTTATCCTCAACAAGTAAGCGCAGATTGTATAGATATTTATGTCAATTAAAATGTTTTTCAATTAACCCTTAAATTGACAATGTATACTATAGGATACAACAGGTTGATAAGCTATATGCAATAATTTTAATAGAACCATGGAAAAAAATGGTAGGAAAATTAAAATTTCACAATACTATATTATTGTACAACATATGAAAATATGGACATTGCGATAGTTGTTTTCTTTACGGTCCGACAAGGTTTAATAAACTAGTGTGAGAAATGAAGTTTGCCAAGTTAAGGGTTAATGAAATATTGAATAATAGCGTGAATATACTACTAGCGCACACTATCGGATGCAATAAAGAATCTCAGTTATTCTGTTACCTTTCGTAATAAAATAATGACGAAAATATGACGTAGTTCTATAACAGTTGTATTTTTACACACGACATATGTTATGATTATTAATCAGGAATTTACACAAGACTTACAAACGAGCTATTCATTCTATAAGTATTAGACAGTTAAAAATGTGTGTGAATTTTTTATTAGCAAAACCGTGGACGCAAAATACTGTAAATCTCTTCGAATAGTCACGTCAAGAAAGGAACCATGAACCATTTGGATGGAAATTGCTCACGCTGTTCATAGAGCCAAGACAATAGAAGAAACAAACACCCAATCTCGTTCACGCAAGATACAATATATCTCTTCCTTTATCCATCCCGGGAAATGAATAACTGATCGCTTGCATGGGAAGTGCGCGCCTACACTGTCCACAGAACCAATATGGCAAACCGTTAACCAATCTACCGATGGAAAACAATGGGAGTCTTCGATTCAGGCTTACATGTGGCGTTCAAATGCTATTTTCGTATTGAACACTAGTATCGGCAGGCAAACGCGCTACGCTTCAGCTAAGCCAATGATCGCTGTTTCATCTTAGTCACATTGATCCCCCTTCGGTACTTGAATGGGAATTTGTTTAAAGGGCAGATGTCACATTTTTTTCTATTGATAATGAATCTAGAAGGGTAGATGAACGATTATATGTTAAAAGGACAGTAATATCTCAGTTATAAATAAGTTTAAAATGCTGTCATTTTCTTGACATTTTGTTAAAAGGTCACATGTCCTGGACATCTGCCCTTTTAACAAATAATTAATTGTGTGGTTGAGTTAGTAGCACATTTACAGAGTGCGCGCGGGAGGCTTCTTCAGCTGGTCATCTGCAGACACCATGTCAGATAAAACTTTTTTTTTGTCTCAAGGAAAGAGTAACTCATGTAAAAATTTAATTTCAGAGTAATACTTCATTATGTTCGTAGGCCTACTTGGAATAATTTATGGTTCGATAGCGATAACTTTTTAAACACTGTGATAGTTGTTTTCCTCGTTATAAAGACAAAGAGAATTTGTGAGAAACTGTAAAACAAAATCGATTTTTTATTTAGAGAAATACGTGCTATATGTGTTTCTAATATCTAATGAAGTCTGTTCGTTTTCGTTGGATTATTTACAAAATTATATTCTTGCTTGTATTTAAGAAGTCCGGTTGTTCAGCGACAACTGTGCTGAACAGAATAAAAATCGCCCTATTTCCAGGCTGCTCCTAGCATTAACTGACGCAAAGAGATTCAGCACTTCTTTTCCATTGAGGACATAGTTTTCTCTCTTGCGATCGCGATTTCAGCACTGTGAAGAGGAGGTTAAGAAAGATAGATTGAATATATACTGCACACGAGTTAATTAAAATAATAATAGAAAGTAGCACCTCACAAAAATTCACTTTGAAAGAAGTAGTTAATAATAATAATCCGTGGCGCTACAGCCCGTGAAAGGCCTAGACCGACCAGCCGGCTGCTGGCCTCACGCCCACATGTCGAAGCAGAGGTGGACGATCATCCAACCAGAATGGAGGTATCGTGTGGTTAGCACGATGATCCCCCCAGCCGTTATAGCTGGCATTCGCAACCGGATTTCGCTACCTATCGTAGCTCCCCAAGTGCATCACGATGCTGGGTGGGCACCGGTCCCATACACTGGCCGGAATTTCATGAGAAAATTTCTTCCCCCATGATGACTCGAATCAGCGCGCATTCCGTAACGCGAGTCCTAGGCAGATGCCTTAGACCACGACGCCACGGCGCGGGACGAAAGAAGTAGTTAGAGTTACTGAAATTTTAAACTTTAAAGACTGATGGACAAATTACTATAAGAGAACAGCTTTCCTCTCTCGAAAGTTCATCGAAACAGAGGCATGAGTGAGTCCATTTTGGCTTAACTTCACTGTGTCACTTCAGATATGATTCAGATACTCCTGGATATATTATGGCATTCGCTTTCATCAGCGGTCTAGTCAAACTTACCTTCAATGTGGCCTACAAGTTGAACTACCTAAAAATGTACGCTATAATTACTACAGATAAAATGCCCTTAAAAAATAAGTAGAAGACCTTAAAAAAAATTATTCACTATATGGAAGATATTCACCGGAAATAAATTTTATATAATCATTCTGCAGAGTTCTGTTATAAGTGAGAAAACAGCTGCTAGAAATCTTCCTGAAGATTATGGACATTGAGGAAATGTGTAATGTTTAATCATTAACAGAGAGAGAGATATTGTTGTAAAAGCTTTAGAAAATCTAGAAATAAGTCTTTGAAATTGAAGTTGTTGCAAAAACAGTAGAAAACAAATAAACGTGTCTTTGAAATATATGTCCGTTGTAATTTTTTTCAACATTTGTTAAAAGTAGGGTGACCAGACATCCTCTTTTATCCGGACATGTCCTCCTTCTTAGGCTTTTGTCCGGAGTTCGAGCGGATTTTTAAAAAATCAAGAAATGTCCTCCTTTTTTGTAGCTTGTATACCTGATATTTTGAAACTATCTGATTTGACGCCCTTTTCAAGTAATTTTCCAGTAGGTGGCAGCAGTATCGACGGAATATACTCTTTGCCAACCTTCATAACTCTCATGCTCCTTCTTTTGATAATAATTATAGTTCCCTTGGCTTTCATATGTAGCTAACTGTAAAATCATTTCATATTATTAAGTTTTATCACAAGTACGCTATAATAAAATAGATATTGACATAATTTTAAATACAATAAAGGCCGAAGCCTAAATTTAAATATATATTTTCTGTTCTCTTTAATAATTATAGTTATCTTGACTTTCATATGTAGCTAACTGTAAAAGCATTATTATTATTAAGTTTTATCATAATTATTTTGTAATAAAATAGATATTAACATACTTTTAAGTATGATGTAAGCCTAAATCTTTACTGTATATTGACATAATGTAAAGTTTAATATAGGCAATATAGGCCTAAGCCTAAATCAAAGTAGGCTACCTATTTTCTGTCCTCTTTTTTCGAACAATGTCCTCCTTCAGAAAACCAGAAATAATTCTTGGAAACTGAAGTTATTGTTGCAAAAACTTTAGGAAACAAATAAATGGGTCTTTGAAATATATGTCCGTTATAATTTTTTCTTCTTCTTCTTCTTCTTCTTCTTCTTCTTCTTCTTCTTCTTCTTCACTTCATGAATTAGGCGAATCGCCTGTTCCGAATTCACAATGATTCCCTCCATCTCTTCCTAGGTCTTCCCACATCCCTTAGACCTCTTGGTTTATATTGATATGCTACTTTGGGCAATCTTGTTTCTTCCATTCTCTGGACATGCTGTTCCCAACCGACGCGGTGTTGTTCAATTCTATCATTTACTGCATATATTTCCAATTCTCTTCTAATTTCTTCATTTCTTATATGGTCTAATTTTGTGCATCCTTCGGTCCTTCTTAGAAAGTTCATTTCTACACTTTGTATTCTACTCAAGCTCTTCTTATTTGTTACCCAGGACTCGCTACCATTTAGAAGCACCGGTACCGCCATTCTCTTGTAAAACTTCAGTCTTGTATCCTTCCTTGTTTTCTGTCTTAATGTTCTATAAATGGTGCCACTTATCATTTGGAATTTTGTTAATTTGTTATCATTATCATTTTCTGTTTCATATCCAGAAGACAGTTCACAACTTAGATAATTAAAATTTAACACTTGTGATAGAGGTTTATTTTCTAATATTATTTTCGACCTCATGCGCGATTTTCCTAAAAAAAAAAAAAGCCATTATTTTTGTTTTCTCTGTAGAAATTTTAAAATCATACTCTTTACTTATTTCATTCAAACAATTTAGAGAGAATTGTAAGTCACTGTAATTTTTGTTAACATTTGTTAAAAGGGCAGAAGTCCTGAAGTTTCAAAGTGTAATTGAAGTGTCAGTTTGTTGAATTTAAGAGAGTTAAAGTTATGGTCATTATCAAGAAGATAAATGCTATGTTCTGTGTTGTACAATAACTAAGAAACTTAACAAATATAGATAGAAATCAGTTTTTGTTAATACTGAAAAGTTTAGTCTGATGGACGTCTGCCATTTTAACAAATCTTATTCACTTCGAGCTCAGTTGTTGCATTAAACTTATATTATGAAAATTGAATGAAGCAAATGCTATGAATTGCAACGCTTGTAAACCTTTGTGCAGGTAACATTTGCTTACATTGCTTGGAAATTTTGAAATGCGCACCACATTACAAGCATCTTTTGTACAATATGGAAATATTGTAGGATTGCTAACTTTTGTGACATGTACGTGTATTTGCATCTGAATACCGCCATAGCTCCAGCAGCATTCAACGTATTGGGCTTTGATATGGAAATTCCATGTTTCGATTAAGATGATTCTAATGCTATGCGACTGGGTTGCTATGGCAACTGTTTTAACAATTGAAGGTTCTGCCAACCGGAGTGAATATCGCGCCATTGCGTTACACACGACGTTTGATGTACAAAATGGCGGTATTTTTTTTATGGAAGCGCAAAAGCAGCTGTGAAGGCTTCAATTAAAATTTTCTGAGTTGTTAATGCATAGCAGTACTGCATACCGTCCGAAAGTTGTCGTGACCGACACCAGGCACCGCCTAGCGTTGCAGTGAACTTCATGGAAGAAAGAGTATTTCCGTTCTGTAATTAAATGTATTGCGGTATTTCTGCAATCTAGTCTACAGGATCCTCATTGCGTCGAAGTAGGTAATGTAGACTTGGCTGCAGTTTCATTTGTATTGTTGTTAATCTTTCATATCTTAAAAAATTGAATGTCAAGTGTTATATCAAATTCTTACACAGAATTTATGTCTGTTAGAATTGTTGAACTTTAAGTAACTTTCCTCTCTTAATAATTTTTTATTCGACCCATACTATAGTACGCTAATTTCATGTGACATAACTGTATTTGATACGATATAGATTAATATCGTATGCGCAACAACCCGCAAGCCTTGAAAGCAGCAATTGAAAATGACAGGCGCGATAATATATCTGAAACACTTGGCCACGTACTAGGATTCTGTAAGAAGGGAGAGCTACTGCGTAACACTTAGATTTTAGGCTATATGGCATCCAAATACATTAAAGACACCATCGTGCCCGTACAGCAATTGCCAACCTGCTAAGAAACAGAGGATGGGAAGTACATGAGGATACTCATTGTGTGTCTGAAGATGATTCTCATAGAAGAGTCGATATAATTGCCATCAATAGAAGAACCCAGAAAGCGATGGTCTTAGACCCTACGATTTGCTTTGAACGAGACACGAATCAAGCATTGCAGATAAATGATGACAAAGAGCTAAATATGTACCTTGTCTTCCATACCTCAGTGAAAAATATGGCATTTCGCATTATTTTTACAACTGGGATGTTACAGGCTTACTATTTGGAGCGAGGGGTTGTTTACCAAAATTTACATCTAATATCCTTAAATCCTTTAAAATTGCCTTTTATGAGATTCAGAAGATTGCAATGGAAATTCTGAAGGCCTCTCTTCAAATTCTACACTATCATCTATATGTTAACACGTAAATTTTTGTTTTAATGTAGAAATCGAATCATTATTTTGCTCGTTTCATTTCCCTTTATCTTTTATGTTCGTTAATTCCGGATCCCAGTAGTCAACCTCATTTGAGGACGGATGATTTGAAATAAATCTTAGTAGTATTCTAATAAATTGAGTTCATTCCCCGAGTTTTAATGTGTGTTGTTTTGAGGTTAAAATCTCCAAACTAAAGCCCTGCAAAAAATCAATAAAGACTGCGTAGATGCAAAAAAAAGCTCCGTGCCTGCCATCTGTTGCACTAGTCGGGAACACGCTGAAAAGACACTCATGGTCCGTGCCTGTCATCTGCTGCAGTAGTTGAGAACACGCTGAAAATACACTCATGCTCACTATTTCATGATCAAAGTAAGATATTTGTAAAAACTCAAAACTTAGACATTTAATTAAAAATGGTCGTATGCATCTTGCTTATAATGGTAATTATGACGCACGTATCAAAATTATTACCATTATAGGCATAATATACTATTTTATTATCGTTGCGCTGAGTATGAAGTGAAAATTCTTTGATGTTTCGCGAAAATATCCGCTTCCAGCATTCTCATAAACGAAAAATTGTCCTGGGCAAACAGTCTGTCAAAGTATAGCGATTTCTCATAACTTTTGGACGGAATTTGTTCATATTCAGTATCTACGAAGCAGTTTATCCCGAAATGATACCCACATGAACTATAATGATTTTAAAATTAACGACTCTTAATGGTGCTTAATTTGTAGAGTTTCAAGCAATTTTCTTCGTGGATTTTAAAGTGAAGAGTTTATGTCCTTGACATTGGAGAAATCTGGTGACACTTTCTATTAATACGGTGGCGTCATTAACTACAGTAGGCCTTGGATGTCTGAAATTATGTGTTTAAAACAAAGTAGTTACGAACCATGAAAGGGAAAATGAATGTCACATCATAATGAATTAATTTTTTTAGCGTGTAAAAGCCTGACGAAATATCCAACTAATTTTGTTTAACTATAGCAATTTTGTATGACTTGAGGCTTTCCCGGCGTTTGATGTAGAATAACTCTTCTCGGGTTCTCAGCCAGGTGAGTTGGAGATTAGCTTCCAAGCTTTCGACGGCTAGCTCTGCCATCTTCTTCAGGGACGAAGTATGGTTGGCCATGTTAGCCAGTTGTTGTGTCGTTGAATTGGGCTGCTTCTGCTGATCTTAGTTAAATTCACTGTCTACAACCATACAAGTGTTCAAAGTGTTTTATAGTGTATACTTTACTTGTTTTATATTTATAAGCAGGGAACGGATTTATATGGACTAAAAATATATGAAATATGTAAATATATATGTAGTTATTTTTACCAAAATATGGAATTAAATATGGATTTTTACCAAAATATGGAATTAAATATGGACTTAAAATTATAAAAAAAAATGACTATGTACGTTAAATATTGGTACATTTTAATCAAACTAAACAAAAAATATAATGGACGTACCTTATCTTCCAATGTAGTTTCAACAAAACATAATTTTTATTGTCTGTTACCATAACAATAGGTTACAAACATTTCTTTCAAGTGCTGAAAAGTGAATCTTCTTCTATTGTCTCTGAGGATAGATTTATACTGACTAAAAGAGCGTTCGACGTCACAAGAATTCAATTTCACAATGTCTGCTGGGGATAAGTCCAAGTTAATCTTCACTGTTGATTCACCACTCATCACAGCAACAACCTTTTGTAGTTCTTCATATCCAGGGTTTTTGAAAGTACAGTGTCCACCTTAGCTCTTACTGCATCTGCAACTTTACCTCTACCACGATTCAGTTGTTCCACAGTACTATTTATAATTTCAAAACTTTCAGATAGTGAAAGGTGCCTATTTTGGAGACTTTTGAGCGTTTTTATGATGCATGAAAATGTATGCTGAATGTGAGCTAAGTCATTCTTCACACTTATGTCACAGGTAACTGTTTTCGCAGTATCAATTGAGACTGCATCTTCAGAGTCCAATGCAAGGAGAACATTGTTAATAGAGTCTATATGTTCGGCATAATATTCAACTGCTTCTAGCCATGTACCCCATCTAGTTAAAATTGGCTTTGGTGGCAATGGAATTTCAGGGTACATTTCTTTCAACACGTTAACTCTACTGGGAGCTTTGAGAAATACTTTTTCACTGATGAAATCAACAAATCTACTTTAGGAAATTGTCTCTGACCACTTCTGCCACACGATGAAATGCATGCGCCACACAAGTAAAATGAGTCAATTTAGGATATACAACAGATAATGCTTGTCCAGCTTTGACCATATAAGGGGCAGCATCGCTAATAAAGAATAACACATTATCGTACATAATACCCTTTGGCCACAGGATACCCATAGCTTCGTTGAACAGTTTAACTATAGTTTTGTTATTGCACTTTTCTAGAACATCACAATGTAAAAGAATTCGTTCAGAATATTGTTCACTTAACAAACCGATAACTACATTACCAACAAGTCTACCTTCTTTGTCGGGAGTCTCATCAATGGAAACCCAAATTGAACTATCTTTAATTTCATCTCTTATCTTCTGTATTGTCTCATCGTAGATGGATGGAGCATACGTCTTCCTAAGTGTTGACTCATCCGGGATTGTATGTTGAGTATATTTTTCAAGGAATTCCCCTGAAGACCTTATTCTTTAGTTTGTAGAGAGGAATATCAGCAGAGATGAGAGAACGGCACAGGTCGATGTTAAACTCAGATCTTACATTCGATGTTGTTGGTTGTGTTAAAAACAATTGTCTCTGCTTGGAATTTAGTTGTTTGTTGGCCTGATGTTTACTAGTTGTAATGTGTTGTTGCACCAGGAACTTTTGTGTAGATGATACTGCACACTGACACAAATTACAAAATAATATTTTATTGTCAGTTGATAAACCATCTTCTTTAAATTCTGAAATGTAACTTGTTAGTTTTGATTTTAAATTGACTGAATGACGTACTTTTGGCATATTTACCGTCTTTATAGTATGATTTACAAAACTGAACCTATGTGTACTCTGACTGGCATTTAACTGTTGAGCTGCACAACTGAAGTCTGTTAAAAATTTTAAATTAAATTAATACAGTTTTGTAACTTACTTTCCCATTGTTGATAGGACTGCTAATTTTCAAATAACTCTGATGTTAAAGGGATTACTGAACATGTGTTTAAATCTCTATTGTTGAAATGTATTTTTAAAAGTTAATGGAATTTTGTTTTGTTTTATTGTTAAACCTAATATAATATGGACTGTTTTATATGAAATATGGAAAATATATGGAAATTAACGAAAATATGTACTAAACTCTAAAATATGGAAAAATATGGAAAATAAAAGTAGGATTTTTCAACCCTACACATTGTGAAACATAAAGATAATGCAAAATATAAATTATATTAGCTTTATAAGTAAATATGTATTTACATATAAATCCTTTCCCTGTTTATAAGTTATATTATTGTTCTCACATAATTTTACACTGTCCTACACGGGCCTTCATAGTGGATTTTAACAGAATCTTAACAAGTAACTATAGACACTGAATTAGGTTAATTCACAGCAAAGATCAACTCTAGCTAGACTAGGTAATCATGATAGGTTCTATGCATTTCAACAACCCACAACTCAATATGAGGCTAGGTTTTCATCACATATGTTGACATAACATCCTAACATCTGAAGATGATACAATAAGAGTATCGAAAACGTTAATGTAAATTAATAACGTTAAGATAAGCAAAGATGGGAAATAAAATTGCTATAGTTAAATATAAAAGCTTATCGGTATCACCAAAAAATGAAACACCTAATTTTAGTTTAATAAACAATATTATTAACACACAAATTGGGTGATTAGGAAATGCGGGAAGTAAAAAGATAGAAATAGTTAATTTAACATAGTCTGTTTCTGAAGTAGCAAACTGTGGAACTACCCATAGAAACCTCTTCAAATGATACGAAAGAAAGTCAAATGACTAGGTACTATAGGAATAGCTGGACTGTGTCGCACTTCTCACATCGTCTGAGGGCAGCACTGTTCATGATGGGTGTAGAGAAACAGCTGTTTGTAGTTCCCTCGGCTGCATGGACGACATTATGAATAGTTCTGACGACCACTGAAGAGCAATAATTGTCAACTGAACTGAAAAGTGCATTGAAGAACTGTTGAATAACTATTCGCTATACTGGAGAATTAGCACGGTCACTTTGAACCGTGCCGTTACGTTTAGCACCAAATTTAAGTAAATACACAATGTCACCAACATAAGAACGTGACGTTGGTGTGTGGCGTAGTTGGCGGGAGAAATTTTTTCTCTCTCTGTCTACCTCCTTCGTTCTGAACATTATTGAGAGATAGCACCACTGTTAGCGACAATGTGTATTTGCGTAATATTGCGAGTAAATTATGACGAGTGCCTTAGATGAGAGGCTCGGGACAGAAACAGTTTTGCTGTAGCGCATGCGCGGACCTCTCATGCAGTGGGAGCGTGATCCTTACTTGAATTTATTTTTGCGTGTACTTGCAGATTAAATGATTGAGATCCCTTCTTGCTCCGGTTACAGGCCTTGCATTTACGAAGGTTATGTTATGTTAGGTTAGCTTAGCTTAGATTAGCTTAGCTTAGGTTAGGTTAAATTAGCTTTGGTTAGGTTAGATTAGTTTTGGTTAGGTTAGCTTAGCTTTGGTTAGGTTAGGTTAGCTTTGGTTAGGTTAGGTTAGGTTAGCTTAGGTTAGGTTAAATTAGCTTTGGTTAGGTTAGATTAGTTTTGGTTAGGTTAGCTTAGCTTTGGTTAGGTTAGCTTTGGTTAGGTTAGGTTAGCTTTGGTTAGGTTAGGTTAGCTTTGGTTAGGTTAGGTTAGGTTAGGTTAGCTTGATTTGGTTCGTCCATGTAGTAGTTAAAATTATATAATATGACAGTTTTTGATTCGTAATATTGTTAAAAAATAATAGGCCTATAATGAAAGCGGTGAATAATTTCATGGTCCTTAAATTTTTTTTTCGTAAAAGGCTAGGTATTTTTCTATAGGCCAGAAATAAAACAGCAACGCCGTCATAATTACGTACTTTACGCTTTGGCGAACATTAACCGGAAATTTACTTTCCTTCATTTTAATTGTATTCCGTGAAACACATCTTTTTTCCTGTTAATTTCCTTGTGATAACCTAGTTTATTATCTTATTACATCTTCATTTTCATTTAATGCATTCAAAAAACCGCCGTTGTACTACATAAAACCTTGAACTTGACTAATGGAGTGAATTATTTAAGAATATAGTCGCGAATTTGACTACCACCATTTCGATTATATTTTGTTTGATACGGCTCGGTACGGCCCGGTGACTAGTGGCCAGCGAGTAGAGTCGACTATCGATATTGGTCTGCCGTGCGTATTATCCAGTTGTTCCTAACTATTTATATCATGTAACTAAGCATTAAATGTAATCATTAAATAATTTGTTTTTCCTTCTTGTCATTTGGAAGGCTTTATTATGAGTAACATTCAAACAACTGTATCTCCACAACCATTGGAAATTGGACCCATGTTTATATGAACTGTTTTATCCAAAATAGTCCATACTATCAACCCCTAAAATATTAACTATTCCTCCTGAACCACCGTGTATTGTATTTGTATTTGTATTTATTAACATTCCATGCTATTCATACATTGCTTCACAGCTAGAATATGGAACAAGTCAAAAAACTTAATACTATTATAAAGTCTTAATTTATAGTCACAATCTAGATTAAATATTATACAGAAGAGATTTAAAATGTAGTCTACTAGTACAACACATAGTTTTAGTATCAATTTCATGAAGCGTTATTAAATGTCATGAATTCACCTACAGAATAGAAGGCGTGAGAAATTAGATACTTCTTTAATTTGGCCCTAAATAATGTAATGTTTTGAGTTTCATTTTTATATCGATAGGGAGGCTATTAAAAATGTTTACTGCCATATAACGCACTCCTTTTTGATAGCACGATAGACTCGCCGATGGAGTATGAAAGTCATTTTTTGACGTGTATTTATGCTATGAACTGTTGAATTAGTTACAAAGTTTTCACGATTACATAAGATGAAGATTATTAATGAAAAAAATATACTGACAAGCCATGGGCATTATTTGTAGCTTTTTTTGAAAATAGTCCTACAAGATTCCCTAGATTTGGCACTACTATTATTCTAATTACTCTTTTTTGTAATAGAAATATACTGTTACTATCTGTGGAATTTCCCCAGAATATTATTCCAAAACTCATTACCGAGTGAAAGTATGCAAAGTATCAATATCGAGTTTATATTTAAGTGGACTTTTTGCTATAAGCTCTTGGGAAAACTCGACTTGCATTGTCGAATAATCATTATTATAATTGGTTGCTTACATATTAAAAAAAAAATAATTTCTCTATAAAGAGAATTTCAGAATTTTCATGATCTCATAAAAATTTGCGAATATAGCGGCAATTTAAATCACCCCTTTTGAAAACCTTATAAATCATATTGAAAATGATACAGAGCTGCTGAGATAGAAATCGAAATTTCCTTCTAAATGGGTAAGGTATTGATATTTGCTATCTTTTGCAGAGATCTAATAGCAAAACAAGCTGAATTTAGTTTGGGGGTAATTTCTTTAATATGATTTTTCCAATTTAACACATTATCGATTTTTAAACCAAGAAATTTGGTTGTTGTTGTTGTTTCTAATAGGGATCTATTGTTAATTACTGCGCTAGAAATTTGCGAGGTTGAATTTGCACAGGATTTAAATTGAATTATGTTAGTTTTGTTACAATTTAATACGAATTTATTGACTGAGAACCAGTCACATAATACACTGTCGGTGACTCAGGAGAAGACGAGAGCGGACTGAGGAGGAAGGGATGTGAACAGATAACGTACAACACGTGAAATATTTGTACTGCAGTAAGCGGAAACATTAGGTCTCCTTCTGTTCAACTTAGCTTTAATTTCCATACGCATTGTTAAGGCTGGTTCACAATAAACCGGAAACGAGAATCGGAACGAAAACGAAAACGGTAAAATTGTTAAAATGTGTACATTTAAATGTGAGCATTCACAATTAACGAAAAGCTTGCCGGAGCCCGGGATCGGGAACGGAGAGTTGGCCAAGTTTCAACTTTGGCGTTCACGTTTCCGATCAAAGCCCACTAGATTCATTTATTGCCATCTAAAAGCTATTTTGTCGTCGTATATTTTGTAGCAAGAAGACCGTGACATAACCTATGCATTATTTTGTTCTGTGCTGTGCATCATGGAGCAAGTTTTATTTGATGAGATTCTAATATTGAAATCCTCACGTTTACGATAAGCGGCGCGCCTCGTATAAAGATGAGAAAATGAAGGAGAATACGTGGCTTTCAATACCTGCATCTTTGAACACCGATCGTAAGTGAATCATATTTTATTACTGCATTGGTTGTATTACACACTACATATTCATGCTTCAATTCAATAACTACTGTTGTGTTCATTTTTGTTCTACAGTATTACAAATGTTTCATCTCTAATTATTTTACGTTATGGTAGACTTAAAATAGGTTGTGATAATAAAAATGCATGGGCATATTTATAGTACCGTACCTAATGAAATGTTTCAGTTGGAATTTCGAAGTTGGTTAACCTGTGTTTATGTTGGCTGCCTTATACTCATGAGAGAACGCCATTGGTCAATTATACACAAATAACATCAGAATGCGTAATATCGACTTTACATATCGTTATTGACATGCATATCGATATGCATAGTCGTCTACGTTCTCGGTTTATTGTGAATAAAAAATTTTCATATTCACGTCCTCTGCTTCTCATTTTCATTCTGGTTCTCGTTCCCGGTTTATTGTGAACCAGCCTTTACTCATGTTTCCTGCACGAGTAATAACCTGGCTACTGGGATGCTTATCTGAGCGATATTTATAATAATCAGCAGCGATAGTCAAGAAGGTCACAGTCTTTCCGCTCGTCTTCTCCTGAGTAACGGACAGTACATGTATAATTATTTGGTGACGTGCGATGGGAGCATTTATTTTAGCGCTATTTCTCTATCAATATAAAATAATTTTCTGAGTTCAAAACATTTTGTTCACAATGCATCGGCTCTCACTCCCAAGTGCTTAAGAGACAATTCATTACACGAACTGGAGCTTCTAATGAACGTCTTTTAAGCCTGGATGAAGAGGGGAAGCGTTTGTTAAGAGTGCTTTCGAAGCCATGGCTATAATCTTTTATATTAAAATATTCCGAGTTTGAATGGTGTCCCAAGAGATCGAACTTGTTAAAAGTTCTCTGCCTTCTACATCTCTACCTCATCGCCCTCATGAATAACCATTCATATTTCTCAAGGTTGAGATTGAGGTTTGTTGATTGAGCGAATTTTTTTGTAATCGACTGGTTCGTTAGTCGGCCTATGTTTTCTTATCCTTTACGGAACAACTGCAAGATAAAAATCTTTCTTTACTGTATTTAACTTCCTTACCTTTGTTACGTTGTGACCTTTTCCACTTTCTCATTACAGATAATATTGCAATGTTAAAAAACAACTTATTTAGATATTCTTGTGGCATTACAAGTTTTCAGCTTCATAGATAACGAAAAAGTAGTTTGTCTATGTATAATGACTTCTATGCTCGACCATGCCGAAATGTAGTAATTATACACCTGGTAGCAGTCCTTTAATGCATGTCATTAAAGTACACCTATTCATTAAAGTTCAGGTTTTCGATTATTCTCGGATATGCAATCGAAAGACAACGAGGGAAACGTCACGGAGGCTGGAAATCCAACACTGTCGCAGAAGGTTGTTACTATAATAATTAGCGTTAATTGTAAATAATATTCAAATAAATTCAATTTGTCATCTCGTTTTTCAATTCTACATCAATTTCCAGGTTATATCAAAATTAGTTCATGTTATTCTGTAGATTATAACAAGGTCAATGACATTATCGACTCGGAAAAAATCAATACTTTCGCGTCTGCGCTATCTCACAATTTACGAGCGATGCACAAGGTCACTTCCACTCTTCAGTTAGATACGAATAAAATGAATACTTCTGAATAATTTCAAGTTAGTTAGAAATATGGTCGAGCATAAAAAGTCGTATGAAACTTGCCTGTAATGTTAATTAAGACGCTATTATGAAAATTATGAAACTCGCTTGCGCTCGTTTCATAAATAAACATACTCGCGTCGTAATTACTATCATTATAGACTCGTTGCATAATGTACTATTCTTGAGCTATTGAGAGTATTTTGTTCATATTCAGAATCTACGTGCATGAAAATACAGCCTACAGAGTGTTAATTAAATATGGAATATTACTCATAACGTCTTTAATTTTAATTTTACAAAAAAAAAAGTTTTATACAAAAGCTGTTGAAGATAAACCATGCAATATCATACAGTCTTCGAAAACAGTTATTCAGGCATACAAGATGTGACAGTAAACTTTATTATTTTTTAAATGACACCCTGTATTAAGATTCACATATTCCGGACCTTTCTTAAATGTTACATATCAATTCTCAGAAATTTTATCCATTCACCCGTTTCGTGTCTTTTAACTATTTATTACACTTCTTTCATGGACTTCAAACTTGGCACAAATATGTAAAATCATGTTGAGTAGGTCATAAAACTAAAGAAAATACTATTACTAATGAAACTTTACAATGGATGCTCAAACTGAGAACCATTCACAGCCAAACATGTCCCGGTCTATCATGAAAAGTTTTCATTCTTGAGCTGAAAATCTTTCTTATTTACTGTAGTATGGTATGATAATAGCCTATTGTAAATATATTGCACAAGTAAATATAACGCAAATGTCTGAAGAAAGACAAAAAAGTTTATTATTAATTTACTTACCTATACTTTCAAGTATGAGTAACTCTTGCCGGGCGGTAGCTGCATGGTTTAAGACGTCATGCCGTGGACTAACTATACGGAATGAGCGCTCGTTCGATTCCTCATGGGGGAAAAAAAATCTTGAATTTTCTTCCAGTGTATGGAACCGGTGTCCACATAGCATCGTGATGAATTTGGGGAGCTACAGTATATAGGCCTAGCTAAATACGGTTTCGTAAGCCAGCTATAACAGTTGAGGGTATCATAATTGGTGAATGTTACTTATGTCCCGCCCACTATAGGAGACATAAGCCAGTTTTACACTAATCCTAAACATTTAGTGTAGGCAGTCTTTTACATTAGATTTGCGAAAATTGGTTTATAGCGCAACATTGGCAGCGATAAAAGTGTGAAATATTAGGGTGAAAAGAGCGTTGAGCGGCTTCCGCCGATTTTGGAATAGACACCGACGCACTTGAACTGCTAACATAGAAAACAAAAAATCACACTCAGTCGTTTTCACCTTCATCTTGACGGGATAATAAGAGCCTAACCTAACCTAAGTGCGTCGGTGTCTATTCCAAAATCGGCGGAAGTCGCTCAACGCTCGTTTAACCAATATTCGTTCAGTGGGCGGTGGATACTCTACATTGACCCCATACCTTACTACCATACTGGTTTATGATTGTTCACCTCTGCTGAGGCATGTGGACGTGAAGCCAAAAATCGGCTTTTGTTCCTCAAAAGTGGGCTATCGCGCAACGTATTTATTTATTTATGTATTTATTTATCATCATCATCATCCTTCACGAATTAGGCCTCTTAGACCTGTTTCGGCCCCATCTATCGCAGTCTTCTTAACGGTCTTCCTGGTCGACGATGTCCTCTAGGTTTATATTGCATCATAATTTTTGGGATTTTAATTTTCCATTCTTCTTACATGATCTAGCCAATTGAATTTGAATCTGGTGATTTTTTTCTTCTACTGACTCTACTTCTAATTGTTCTAAAATTTCTTCATTCCTTTTTCGGTCTAAAAAGTATATCCTGCTGTTCTCCTGAAAAATTTCCGTTGCTTTGATTCTGTTCATGTCTTTTTCTTTAATGTCCAAATCTCGTTTCCGTATAGAAGGGTGGGTAATGCTAGTGTATTATATATTTTTATTCTTGTAGATTTTGTACTAATTTAGCTTTTAATGTATTGTTTATTATTCCTAGAATTTGTGTAAATTTGGTAATTTTCTTGTTCACATCTTTTCATTTTGATAAGATATTTCACAACCCAGATAATTGAAATTTTGCACTTGTTCGAGGCATTGGTTATTGTGTAATATCTTACTTCTCACTGGGTCTTGTCCTAAAATGTCATTACTTTTGATTTTTGTGCTGAAATTTCCATCCCAAAATCTTTTAATATTTCATTTAATGTATACAATCCTCTTTGTAAATTATCCTCTGAATTGGAAATTATGACTTGATCATCGGCATAGAGTAAGGTATTTAATGTTAGAGCACTGGTTATTTTGATTCCTGATGTGTAGATTTGGTTCCATTTTAAAATAATTTCATTTATATAAATATTAAATAAAGTTGGTGATAGTGGACAACCTTGTCGAACTCCATTATTAACTAATTTTCTTTCGGATATACAGTTATTTATTTTGACACTTATTTTGCTGTCCGTGTATTTCTATTATATTTTGGAATAGCAAATTTGGAATATTTTTTCTTGTAATATGTCGAATAAAAGGTCTCTTCGGACTTTATCAAAAGCTTTCACAAAATCAATAAAAGCTATATGGGTTTCTAAATTAAATTCTCTTCTTTTTTCCAACAATAGTTTGATACTAAATAATGGATATTTATGGATTTATTTATTTATGTATTTATTTATTTATTTATGTATTATTTACATTTATATATTTATTTAGTTGCTTGTTTATTTTTATCGATTTAGGTATTTTTTATTTAGTTATGTATTTATTTAGTTATATATTGTTATATATATATATATATTTATTTATTTATTTATTTATTTATTTATTTATTCATTAGTTATATATTTATTCACTTACAAGTGCTTATGCTTTATGTATCACGGAAGAACGACTGCGATTGCATAACCAGAAAATAATTTGAAAGAACTGTATTATTTACAGTTGAAGCTGCTACGCTAACGTTGAAATAAAACGACCGAAATGACGAAAAAAGTCGTCAGGTAGGATAGTTGACGTAAGAACGGTAAGAAATCTTGTCCTTCCAAGCTAGCACGCTAGCTCGCGGCTGACTCGTTGCTTAGGGATACGAAATGAAGCGAAAAATGTACAGGTCTATAATTATTACGATTGGAAATGTGGAAATCTACGATACCGGTTACACAAGGTACTACACATTTCATTCATTCATAGTGTTCTATCCAAGAACAGGTCTTTCACTGCAAACCCAGCACTCTCCAGTCTTTCCTATTTTCTGTCTTCCTCTTCGTCTCCTTCTATTATCCACATATCTTAATTTCGTTTATCATCTGATATATTCTTCTGTCCCGAACTCTTCTCCCGTTCACCATTCCTTCCAGTGCATCTTCAGTAGGTAGTTTCTTCTCAGCCAGTGACCCAACCAATTCTTTTTTTTTAGCTTTCTGATCAGTTCCAGCATCATTCTTTCTTCACCCACTCTTTTCAACACAGCTTCATTACTTATTCTGTCTGTCCACTTCACACGTTCCAGTCTTCTCCATATCCACATTTCAAATGCGTCTATTCGTTTCTCTTCATTTCGTCGTAATGTCCTTGTTTCTGCTCCATACAATGCCATACTCCATACAAAGTACTTTACTAGTCTCTTCCTCGGTTCTTTTTCCAGAAGTCCGCAGAAGATGCTCCTTTTTCTATTAAAAGCTTCCTTGGTCATTGCTATCCTCCTTTTGACTTCCTGGCTGCACCTCATGTTACTACTTATAGTACACTCCAAGTATTTGAAGCTGTCCACTTGCTCTACTACCTTATTTAGAATTCGCAAGTTTACCTTCTTTACTTTGCTTCCTATGACCATGCTCTTCGTCTTATTGGCATTTATCTTCATTCCATACTGCTCACAGCTGTCATTTAGCTCCAGTAGCATATTCCTTAGTATCATTTTCTCTTCTGCTAACAACGTCATATCATCAGCAAATCTTATACACTTTATTTTTCTTCCTCCTACTATCACTCCTCCCATGTTCTGAAAACAGTTCTTTACTATAGTCCCGTCGCTCTAATTTCCGGCAGCCAATCGCGTTGCAGGTCGGCTACATTTAAACGTGTGCGTCTTGTGATTCGCTGATGAAGACTATATTCATTTCTTAAGGCTCGATAAATACTTAATATAATCGCCCGCCATTTTGGCTCTTTCGTTGGCGTTCGCAGAAAGCACACGAGCACGTTATTTGCCGCTCAATTATTTGCTGAATTACAGTGCGTTTGATTTATTATCATAGGAGCTAGGACATGACAATGTTTAACGGTGTGGCAAATAGATTCCTCGTATGGTAGCTCAGCAACGAAAGAACAAAAATGGCGAACGATACTACCTCCCTAGACTTTATAGAACCTTCACTTCCAAAGACGTAAGCAAAGAGGAGGAGTCACGCCGGGAATAACAGCGTCGCGATTATAAATCCTCCAAGTAGATGTTAAACAAGGTAGGTGATAAAGGGCATCCTTGTCGTGCTCCTCTCCCTATTTCACTTCCTTCTGAAATTTCTTCTTCTATCCTGACTTTTACTTGTTTCATATAAAGGTTACTGAACAGCCTCCTGTCTTTCCAATGCACACCAATTTTCTTAAGGTTTAAAATGAATTATTTTCTTTTTCTCCCTTTAAAAGCGTTAATATTTGGCAATTTACTCTTTTCTTTCTAGGTCAAAACAACGACCTATCGACTGAAGAGTTGTGTGCATTTTCCAGTAAATTAGTCTCTTTTATCGGATTTCCTATAATATCTTTTCTCAATCGTTTAAAATTTCCCTCGTTCTGCCCTCCACATTTACGGTCGATGCATCACGTGCGTTAAGTTTCATTGTTGCTCGTTAGAACCTGCAGACGCAGAGACATCTCGTGGAGAAACGAGCCTCGTGTATTTTCTCCATGGTTACTGCTACTTGAAAACAACTGCAATATCTGTTATGCGTTATCTTCCAAGTTCTCCCCCTATTTCAATAAAGATCAACTCCTGAGAAGAACTAGCGGCAATTAACTGGTTGTAGAAGACCCTGTAGGGGAACAGTGAGACAGGGAGAACAGTGAGATATTTTTTATTAGATGGTAAATTTTGATGTTGAAATGTTTGTAACAGTGGAGTTGTATGTTGCATGAGTAAAGTACTGGTAACAGTATCAATAATTTGAATAAATTTAATTTGCAAAGTAACAGTATTTTCATACTCGATTTGATTCTTATAAATATTAGTGATGAAAAAATAATTCGTAATTTTTCAGTCTAGAAGTAAAATTTTGGCTTGTGTTTAATGAAGGTTATATTGGATATACAAATTAAATAGAAATATGAATGTTTTGTTACCTAATACTATGGTATTTGACGTTATGTTTGGCAAAGTTTCGTCTTTCTTGTTTTGATTTTGAAGTGATGGCGCCATTTTTAAACGAACTATGCGTAAAGGGAACAGTGAGACATGCCATTAAAGGGTACACGTCTCACAGTTCCCATTTACCAATGATTTGCAAAAATAAATTGTAATTATATTACATTTACCGGTAACTAACATTAAAAATGAACATACTAGTAACTAATTTAGGAACTATAGCTTAAAATAATGGATACATTACATTTTAATGGTTTCTTAAATAAAAAATTATTCACAAAATTTAAGAAAATATTAAAAAATAATAAAGAATTAAATTAAATTCTTATAATTATAAGCTTTATTGTCACCAAAATTTCATTTTATTTTTTCGCAAAAGTTTGAAAAGTCATGGAAAATTCACTTTTCCAAATGTTCCAGATGTTTCAATGGTTTCGAAGTCAGACATCAAAATGATTATAAATAAGTCTACAGAACATGTAAAAATAAAGAGACAGCAAGCTTTTTTTTCTTTTCAAATAAATGTAAATCATTTCAATGTCCGTTAATAGACACTGTGGTGTCTCACTGTACCCTCCTGAATGGGAACAGTGAGACATTTGCATTTTTTTGACAAACACGCATTGTATATTATGTCCTTTATCAATTAACATTTATGTTTATGTATTATTGTACTCCATGTTTTAATGTATAATTCTTTTGCACTTGATTTTTAAAAATACTTGAATTATCACTTGCATACATGTCTTAATATTTTGTGTCTCACTGTACCCACTACTCCCCTACTCGAGCGTTGATGTGACTGTCTCTCTGAACGCATTTACATCCCCATATAAGGCTCGCCCCATTTCTGAGGCTGATCATTTGCGAACTGAATTTCGTTATGTAAACTTTGAAGTGGAATAGAGGAGGTAACGTCGTTGCCAGGGGAGATAATTTTTGCGATATGCGTCTGACTGCTAAACGGTGTGAAATGTTATTAATTTTTAGCATAACTACGTTCAGTGAACAGTTCGAGATACAAATTTACAGAGTTAATGTAGCAAGGGATGCCAGTAGAATTCAAATGCAACGTTGCCAAGTACGTGACTTACATTTCTCTAAGCTTTTGTGTTCATTTTAACTGCAGAAGTTTGAAAATAATTTCTGGTTATTATCAACCGTTTATTGAGACTGTCTCCTATATTTCTCGACATTTTGCAGATTCCAACGTTATGGATGTATTGACTGAAACTTAAAGAATCCAGCAGAGTAGACTACTCTATGTCTGGAGAGATTCGCTGGTGCATGTGGATGTGTCCAACCGGATGGTCTCTTGGTTAGCCGTTGGAACTGAGACTCGAGGATTTAAACCCGGCCGAAGACTATGAAATGCACGGCTTTCTATGGGAAGGAAGTAAAGCTGTGGGTCCCGTGTTACAGTTTTACGGCAAGTAGAGGATAGATGGTTACAGCCAAAATTTGTGGGCAACTTTCCACCCACGTTGAGATTCAACGCTGAATAACTTCTAGTTAGAAGCTGGTTAAATAAAATACAACCACCACTACTAACTACTGCTACTACTACTACTACTAGTACTACTGCTACTACTACTATTACTACTACTGCTACTACTACTATTACTACTACTGCTACTACTACTACTGCTAGTACTACTGCTACTACTACTATTACTACTACTGCTAGTACTACTACTACTGCTACTACTACTGCTGCTGCTACTGCTATTACTGCTACTGCTACTACTACGTGCTGCTGCTACTACTGCTACTACTACTATTACTACTACTGCTGCTACTACTATTACTACTACTGCTGCTGCTGCTACTACTACTGCTGCTACTACTACTACTACTACTACTACGTGCTGCTGCTACTACTGCTGCTACTACTATTACTACTACTGCTGCTACTACTATTACTACTACTGCTACTACTACTGCTGCTGCTACTACTACCACTACTCTACTGCTGACAAGTTACTTGCTGACCTACCATTACTCCACTGCTACTACTACTACGCTGCACTTAATTACTACTACAAGCCATACTATTGGACTACGTTTAGTTAACTGCTACTACTACTATTACTACTACTACTACGCTAACTACTACTGTCTAAAAAACTACAATGAATCTGATTGAACTAGTTAAAGTGCTGCTGATAAAAAAACTGCTCCATTACTACTATTACTACTGAGAAACTGCTGCTACTACTATTACTACTTACTGCCACTACAAACTTACCCTACTACTGCCGCACTACGATTATTGTGACGTTTTTAACTGACCTATTTACTGAACTGTCAGTCAAGTTACAGCGAGCTCAGAATATGCTGCGTCTACATTACAACTCCGACGATATGATCACATTCAGTCCTAACTCTCGTGGCTTAATAAGAACGCTGCTAACTATTACACTACTACTACTTACCTTACGAATTGCTGCAACCTTAACTACAAATTACTTTCGTCTGCAACTCTTTCTCTACCACGACGTAAATAACTTATCTGCTGACGCTAATTACTACTACTTCTGAACATCTATTACTAATCTTTTGAGTATTACACTACTCAATACTTTACTTACTCACTAAAGAAGACAACAAACGATAAAAAAAACTACATTCACTGCTCATACATTAAACTGCACTGAAACTACTACTACTTTCTTTGACATCACTGATTGCTACTATTTTAAAAATTTTACTACTACTGCTCACTACTACACTGCTTTGCTATTGTCTCATAATAATCTCAGCTGCTAATATCTATTACTACTACTGCTTCTACTGTATTACTACTACTGCTACACAGTTTACTCTATTACTACTACTGCTACTGCTGTTAATTACTGCTACTACTAACTACACTACTACTGTAACTACTATCTAAATCAAATTGCTGACTACTTTACTAACCTGCTAGTATCTGCAACTTGTTACTGCTCTACTGCTGCACCGGCCTTAAGCTACTTAACACTGCTACTACAGCTACTAACTACTATTATTGCTACTACTACTACTGCTACTGCTACTACTACTATTACTGTGCTACTACTACTATTACTACTGCCCACCTACTACCTGCTGCCTGCTACTACTACTGCTACTACTACTACTGCTACTACTACTGCTGCTACTGCTACTGCTGCTACTACTATTGCTACTACTGCTACTACTACTACTACTGTTGCTACTACTACTACTACTACTACTACTACTACTACTACCACTACCACTACCACCACCACGATTACTAATACTACTACTACTACTACCATCACCACGACTATACTACTACTACTACTACTACTACTACTACTACTACTACTACTACTACTACTACTACTACAGTGGGATCGAGAAGTTCCTCCGCAGCTCTATTAGTTCTTCGAACAGTTGACTAAACAATATTTATTTATTTATGCGCGGGTTTAATTATGCACTTTTATATTTATTCATTCATTTAAAATTTTTGTTACCTGCCGTATAAACTAAGTTTTATTCCATTATGTTGAAATTCTTCGTAGCACGAATGCGCGAATCCAGAAATGCTTATAGAGTGTTAGTTAGGAGGCCGGAAGGAAAAAGACCTTTGGGGAGGCCGAGACGTAGATGGGAGGATAATATTAAAATGGATTTGAGGGAGGTGGGGTATGATGATAGAGACTGAATTAATCTTGCACATAATAGGGAACGATGACGGGCTTACATGAGGGCGGCAATGAACCTCCGGGTTCCTTAAAATCCATAAGTAAGGAAGTATGTTGAAATTATTCTGTCCGCTTTTGAATAAATATCTTTAAGTTCTTGCAAATTTTTATTTATGAAGAACACTGCATTTCTTTAACGAGGGTCTTTCTGCTAGTTGTATTCATTTCTATGTTCGTGACTACTTTGTCGATCTATTTTTCTGCTACCTTTTACCAATCTTAAGAAGCATATTTATATCGTTTAGAACTTTGCTATTTATTTTTTTGTTATTGTTTATTATTTGTTATTTAATGACTCTGTATCAGCTGCTGGGTTATTTGGCGTCTGTGATGTCGAGGATTTAGCGTAGATTACCTGACATTCTCCTTACGGTTGAGGAAAACGTTGGAAAAATCGAACTACGTAATGAGTCCGAGAACGTCTCAGGATTTATTTATTGTTAAAATTCATTGTCCAACTCCATATAATAATGTTGTAGCAGCAGATACTTCATAAGTAGGGACCGGATTTTTATGTAATTACATATTATATTCCTTTCAACCTAACCGTACATAAATAATAAATCTTTGCAAATCTCGTAATTACCGTTAATATTTTAAAATTTGATACTACATATTCTTACATATTTACCTCCACATTACATATTATGTCTTGGTGTTACATAAATCTACATATTTAGAGGTTTTATTCATTTTTATTTCTCTAAAAGGGGAAAAAACTTCTGCTGGGGAAGTTTACAATTTGAAATACACAGATTTAAAAAGCCTTTTTACCTAGCAAAGAAAGGATATTTTTCGGGACGAAACATAACGTCCTTGGTTTCAGAAAGTAGTAGAGGCACTCATCGCATACCACCCACTGTAAATATGAGTGAACAAAATGCAACCTTTCTCATACAACTACCTTGTACTGTAAAAATCACTCAGAAAGTAGCGTTGTTTCATGCGGCGGAGTGGGACGAGGACGACATGATTTGTCTCGAACTATAATTGTTCTGCACACGTCTTAACAAGCCGTTCCCATGCAATTTGCAACCTTACCCACCCTCTTCCTAATCCTTCCAGGGAAAACCCGTGTTAAGTCTGACATGAGCCGCAATAAAGCAGCCGACTTTTGAAAAGAAGCTGGAGTGAAGGAACAAACTGGAAAGGTGTTGAAAGAATAAAATAAAGAGCTTTTCAGATTATTGCATGACCTCTTTACTTTAAATAAAATTATGTATTGCGATGGACGAAACTTTCATTACAGATGGAAAAATAGTAATGTGTCAAGTGTGCGGTAAAACATTCGGGTGCTCTATGAAATCACAACTGGAGAGTCTAACTTATCCTGTACCTGCTAGATATTGATGTTAAATATTTTCATGATTTTACATGTTTTGGTACATATTCAGCTTATTTTTCTTACATAAATATGTACATGTTTCAGACCTTGATATTACATAAAAATCCGGTCCCTATTCATAAGACACTTATAAATTGTGTTAATAAAAACCTTTCCTGCGTTTTTTACTGCGTACTTGTAATAATGAGGTAGTATTTAGTTCTAGAGGTGACGAATACTTTATTTAACCCAAGTATAAATGTCTGGTTATACGTCCATGAAAATACAGTGAAACCTGTTCAAGACGGAAGTGACATGGTTCTATTTTTTTTCCGTTGTGGACAGGTTTCCGTATTATTCAGATGTGACATTAAAATGGAATATTTTATCATTCATATACATGAAAAACAAAATGACATGCCGCAAACTGCAAGAAGTACAACATATTCCGTTTAACACACTCATATTAAATCAGTTTTCTGTCGCTTATTCCGCTGGTGAATCATCTTGATTAAAATCTGATTTTCTGTATAAATATTATCGTAAGTCATTCATTAGTCATTAAACATTACTAAACTTTACTAATCTCATTCTATTTAATATCTGACACTATACTCTAATACTGTACTGTATATCACTGCACATTATTAATTAATTGGACTAGAAGCCATCTATTAGAAGCCTTGAATTCTGGTTTATTTAATTTCTTTGCCAGTTCAATAGCTTGCTTTGCAGAACAGATCCAGAAATTGGCTTGTTCTTTGAAAGGTCATGAAGAACCCCCTCTCACAACAGTTCATTTATTTCCACAAAAACAGTTGCTTTCTGGTTCCTTTTGTGTTACTAATATTGGCCTCATGCCACTCACTCATTATTATCTTTATTTTTTAAAGTGTCACACCTGAGTTTTCCACAACTGTACTTCAATATTATTTCACATAGACTTTGTTTCTAATTTTCCTTTATCTCGATAAATTTTACTTCATCACTTAATGTTAATGCCGCATTTTATGCAACTTTTTTTTTTTTACCTGGAAATCACTACACTTGCGCTCTGTTTAGCTACGACAGTATACGGGTATGAAGCATTGAAAATCTTTGAAGGGACTCGTCTGCCTAGTCAACGGGGTAATAAAATTTATGACCGACAGTCCAACACACCCTCGTACCCTCTAGAATTTTGCAAAGAAAACTTTTTTTTATCTTAGTGACCTACATATTTCGTATATTCCTTGAAATTACACGCTGTTTCAAAATATAATGTGTCCAAAATATATTTTCCGTTTTGAACAGTAGCAGACAGTTTCCGTTTCCGCGTTGGACAGTTTCCGTTTTATTCAGGAAAAATTACACATAATACATACAAATTTCGCCGGGACCAATAAATTGTTCCGAAATAGACAGGATTCCGGATTATTCAGGTTCCGATTTGAACAGGTTTCACTGTATTAAGACGTGTCTAACTGGAAAACGTGTGTTGTGTGTTGCAGGTGATGGTGTTGCTGGCGCTCTAACAGTGACTATGGAAACAGAGGGATGGGCTTGCGCGCGGACCAAGTGGTCAAGTGGTGTCGCCAGGCAGTGACCTTACTCCTCACGCTTGCCTTCTCTCATGTGTGTCTGCTGTTACTCGCCACCCCAGGTAATGTCACATTCCGTTCCTTCATTCCCCGAAGGAGTAAATCGCTGACGGCTACTGTACAAGACGATGATCTCAGTAGGACATTACAGGTTCTTCGTTGGAAGCCTCAGGGACGTTTCATCGCCAGAAAAGAACTATACTTACTTACTGGCTTTTAAGGAACCCAGAGGTTCATTGCCGCCCTCACATAAGCCCGCCATCGGTCCCTATCCTGAGCAAGATTAATCCAGTCTCTATCATCATATCCAGTCTCCCTCAAATCCATTTTTATATTATCTTCCCATCTACGTCTCGGCCTCCCTAGAGGTCTTTTTCCCTCCGGCCTCCCAACTAACACTCTATATGCATTTCGCCCATACGTGCCACATGCCCTGCCCATCTCAAACGTCTGGATTTAATATTCCTAATTATGTCAAGTGAAGAATACAATGCGTGCAGTTCTGTGTTGTGTAACTTTCTTCATTCTCCTGTAACTTCATCCCTTTTAGCCCCAAATATTTTCCTGAGAACCTTATTCTCAAACACCCTTAACCTATGTTCCTCTCTCAACGTGAGAGTCCAAGTTTCACAACCATAAAGAACAACCGGTAATATAATTGTTTTATAAATTCAAACTTTCAGATTTTTTGACAGCAGACTGGATGATAAAAGCTTCTCAACCGAACAATAACAGGCATTTCCCACATTTATTTTGTGTTTAATTTCCTCCCGAGTATCATTTATATTTGTTACTGTTGCTCCAAGATATTTGAACTTCTCCACCTCTTCAAAAGATAAATTTCCAATTTTTATATTGCCATTTCGCACAATATTCCCGTCACGAGACATAATCATATACTTTGTATTTTCGGAATTTACTTCCAAACCTATCTCTTTACTTGCTTCCAGTAAAATCCTCGTGTTTTCCCTAATCGTTTGTGGATTTTCTCCTAACATATTCACGTCATCCGCATAGACAAGCAGCTGATGTAACCCGTTCAATTCCAAACCCTCTCTCTTATCCTGGACTTTGCTGATGGCATACTCTAGAGCAAAGTTAAAAAGTAAAGGTGATAGTGCAATTCCTTGCTTTGTCCCACAGTGAATTGGAAATGCATCTGACAGAAACTGACCTATACGAACTCTGCTGTACGTTTCACTGAGACACATTTTAATTAATCGAACTATTATCTTGGGAATACCAAATTCAATAAGAATATCATATAAAACTTCTCTTTTAACAGAGTCATATGCCTTTTTGAAATCTATGAATAACTGATGTACTGTACCCTTATACTCCTATTTTTTTCTCCATTATCTGTCGAATGCAAAATATCTGGTCAATAGTTGATCTATTACGCCTAAAACCACACTGATGAACTATAATCTTCTTAAACTTAGAAAGTCATCTTTCCATATTTCTTTTTTAAAAGATGTTTCTGTGTTAATTTTCCTTTTATATGTTAATTGATTAGGTATGGAAATGGTATTTAATTCTCGTCTTACAGCTTCATTGCAATATCAGTCGTGCTGAATAAATCGTTTTTCAGCCGTAAGTTGTCATGTCTGCGGTCATTACACAGCTGGGGAATCATTGTCCTGTGTATCGAATATCCTGATTTTATTCCTTTGCAGCTTTCTCGTATTTCACGAAGGGACATTGACCTTGCCTGCGCGTGACATCTTACAAACCGCTGCTTGACATATGTAATTGTATATTGGCGTAGGTTTTCGCAGCAGTTGCCAGGAGAATATCTCAACCGCTCTGGTTTCAGCACAACCGAGTTGTCCCCTTTTCTATCTGGTCTTGAGCTTCATAGGACATAGAGCTCTGAAGCTACATCTTTGACACTTGTTAGCAATGGCATAAATAGAATGTACTTTACGAATATAGGCCTACGTGTCTTGTGTTTGGACGAGTATTTTCCCTGGACCAAATATACAGGGCTTTCATTTCAAAACTTCCCAGTCTAAATAACTAATTATTTAAATTGAATTCAATTTAAACAAAAAAACACGTCAAATTAGATATTGAGGGGGAAGTCTGAAACCAGGCTTAATGGCGTTTTAGATTTCACCCCCACCCCAGCCACCTCCACTTTAAAATTTAAAATGGCACCCCTATATTTTTATACTTTAATATGAAGGAGCATTCAATTATTTATACACCTCATTCATTTGTTTTCGCATCTTTTGTTTTTTTATCGTCGCCTGACAATCTGTATTTTTGTTATTATCACTTGATTGTAGGATGAAAACACAGCTTATATTGTGTAATTTCCTAAATTTAATCAATAACGATGATTTATGTTCTCTCTTTAAAGGTATACACCATTTTAATAGTAATTCTGAAACCAGCTTAATTGCATTTTTGGATTTCATGAAACGAGCGCAACGAGTTTCATTAATTTCATACGAGCTTCTTAATTTTTATAGGCGAGTTAACGACTTTTATGCTCGACCATATTTGTAACTTGATATTGTATCTGACCTGGAGCAATGTGCCGTATGTTGTGAGATGTGCGCAGACGCGAAAGTATTGATTTTTTCCGAGGAACAGATGTGCACATTGATCTTGCTAGGCCATAAGAACCTACAGAGATAACATTGAAAAACGAGATGACAAATTGAATGTATTTGAATATTATTTACAATTAACCCTAATTATTATAGTAACAGAACATAACCTTCTGCGACAGTATTGGATTTCCAGCCTCTGTGGAAGTCTTTCGATTGCATATCCGAGAATAATCGATACTTGCGATTTTATAAGATAGAAAGCTGACCTGTCATTGGCTGAACAGTTGTAAATGAGGTCATTGGCTGAAAGACCTGACCTTTAATGAGTAGGTGTACTTTAATGACATGCATTAAAGGTCTGCTACCAGGTGTATAATTACTACATTTCGGCATGGTCGAGCATAAAGTACATTAATACACAAACACAACTATTACATGAAATGCTCAATAAGTTTTTGTAGCTTTATTCTCTTCAGCTCTAATCAACAATAACAACAATCCAGGTTGCCAGGCGACGATAGAAAACAAAAGATGCGAAAACGAATGAGGTGTATAAACAATTATTGAATACTCTTTCATATTTAAGTATAAAAATATAGGGGGAAGTGCCATTTGAAATTTCAAATGGGAGAGGCTGACTGTGAGGGTGAAATCTAAAGTGCAATTATATTTTTAGACTTTCAATATCTAATTTGACATTTTTTTGTTTAAACTGAATTCAATTTAAATTTTCGTTATTTAGACTTTGTTTTTTGAAAAGAAAGCCCTGTATGATAAAAATAGAGTAAAAATTAATCACCACTTACAGTCGACACCGAACTAAAGCATAATAATTAAGTTTAAAAATACTGTTTTTTTTTACTGTGTTGGATGTTTCTTGTGCCACTGATGGTGAAAAAGAGAAAAGAATCAAAACGTTCCTTGCGTCTTGGGTAGTAGAAAAGAGAATTAGTATTAGTATTTATTTATTTAACCTGGTAGAGATAAGGCCGTCAGGCCTTTCTGCCCCTCTACCAGGGGCTTACAACTATAACATGAACAATAAAATTACAATTAACATTAAATTTACAATTACAATTACAATAAAAATTAAATCCACGACAAGATTACCTGATTAATGAAAGCTAGACATTTTATCATAGAAGTTAAGAACTAAGAATATTTTTGTATTTACTGAATTATAAATTAAAAAATAACAAAATTCTATAGTGATGAAATTACCGGATATTGAAATATTTTGTGATAGATTAAGAGAACTATTTACAGTAAACCATGTCTGAACGAGTCTCAATTACTGACCAAGTGAAAGTAAGTTTGAATTGAATTTTAAATCCCATTCTAGCAGGTAACGAATTCCAGAGTCTTGGCAGGGCTATTGTGAAAGAATAACGATTTTAGTGTGTTAACATTTAAAAAAACATCAAAACTAGTCAGTCAGGTACAATAACATCATTTTTAAAATGTATACATAGTAAAATCGTTTATTTATTTAGTTATGTATGTATGTATGTATGTATTTATTTATTTAATCAGTAATTATTTAAGTTTTTTAGTTGGCTATTTAAAGACGCTGCATCAACTACGAAGTTATTTAGCGTCGATGGGATTGGTGATAGCGAGTTGAGACCGAAGATTCGCCATAGATTACAGACATTTGGCTTACGGTTGGGGAAAACCTCGAAAAAACCCAACCAGGTAATAGCCCAAGCGGGAATCGAACACGCGCCCTAACACAACTCCGAATCGACAGGCAAGCACCTTAGCCGACTGAGCTACGCCGGTGGCTATGTAAGTGTTAAAGGAGTATATACAATAATGAGAACCACTGCTCTAAAATAACGTGCAAACTGGGTCAGCGTTGATAATAATTGGCTATCATATGACGGTCATCCTGTTCTCTCCCTAGCTGAGTCCGGAAAGGTACAGAATTAATTGTAATCACCCGTGTGGGATATCTCACCCGGGGGTGAAATGAGTGTAAACTGTCTTTCCTGTGATAAGAGGGCGCGTCGTTATCTTCTTGTGTGAACTCATCGCAGATAAAATCACATCGTCGATCATCCCCTGGTCATCACCAGCAATTATCTGCGGACATTATTCATGCGTAACAGAATCACCAGCAATCATCTCCGACTCGGTCGTGCAGCCTCGTAATTAACTCCTATTATCAACGTCATCTATCATTTTCAGCGATCGGTTTGCTCCCCGCGTTTTCTGATAGTTACACCTCGTTAAATCGTTATTTTCAGACTGGTTTCACGGAAGGAAAAACTTCATGAAGTTGTGTCTACATTGCATTACATTTTGTCCAATACTGTATAATGTTTAAACATATATTTTTTTGGCCTATCGTGCTTTTTAACAACCTTACGGGCTATTCCATATGAAATCGATCAGTAAAAAAAAGCTCGCATTTCTTTAATACTCTAATTGTTTCCCAATTTATACAAGGTTCTGAGGAGAGTGCATTTTCAAAAATATAGTATCGAAAGTCAAACGGTTTTCGTACTATTGAGCGACAAATTTAGCGTATTTTATAAAAACAAGCCTCTTTCAGCGCTCAGAACTCTGGAACCATTTACTGCAGAACATTGAACGAGAGCTTATTTTGAAGCTGACATTTAGTAGGTTATGATAAGAAGTAATACTTATTTTTATTTTATACAGAGAGAGACAGATAATCTGATTTTACTTACTTTTAGGCTTTTTGCCCTTTTGTAAAAATGTAAAAAATTTTGAGAAAAAAACCTTGCATTATTAAGAGGGATTCGGCACTGTTTGCTTAGTGGCTCGACAATAAGTTTCGAGGGTATTAACTAAGTTATTTTCACACCCCTAGACTTGAACGGAGCAGTAGGCTGCTCCACGCACTGGTCGAGAGCTGAAGATAAGCGAGAATTGGGCGTCATTTTACTCCTGTGTTTATGAAAACCTGTGATAAAGCTAGCACAGTCATGACTGCTAGACGACACATCACGTGTTCGTCTCCTGGCCTTGCTTGTCTCGACTACCTACAGTCAGCTGGTTAGTTCACGCGCGTACTATTTATTTTCATTATTTTATATTTTCAATACTTTCTTGTCAACGGTGCACCAGTAAAAAATATGTGTTTATTTGTACTTTCAATGCGGAATCTAACCATATATTTTTAAAATATTTTTTCGTGGCCAAAGAAAAATCTCAATTTCTCCATTTCCATAAAAGTAAGAAAAACTGTTTACATGTCAATATAAACTTTAATTTCTCAGCATCAAAATAAACCATGATTTTGATCATTGGGTTAAAGGGTTTCGGAGCCACAACAGTTTAAAGTTGCTAATTTTATGAAAATACGATAAATTAAAATATTTTTAATTTAAACAGTATGAAGTTCTGATGCCTCAAACTTTGCACAAAGCATTGTATCACAGTTGTCAACGGACAGAAAAAGTTTCATTGTATTTAAAAATTGCAAGATCAATTTTCTCTATATTTCGGTCGATTTGAGATGGAGTAGCCCTTACCGATGTTGTTGATAGGCCTTGTAAGTTAAACTTACAACACACGTGCGCTAAAGTAAATAAATCAAATCAACTTTTTTATTTATTTACCTAAAAGTTACGAACCACTATGTGCTATGAGGAAATTATTAAATGTCTTATTATACCTGTACTCTTTCCAAATTCATTTATTGGAGTGGTGACACAGTCTACTATATACAGTCGCGAAGCTCAATATGTAGTAAAAATGCAAACATGGGTAGTTGCCCACCACTAGGATCGCTACTATCGCCTCATCATCGCAGATCTCTCTCCTAGTAGACGACAAAATATGTTACACTTTCGTTGTGTTCTTTTGGAAATATTAACACCTTCCTTCCATTATTGAAATATTAAATACATAAAGTTAATTTATTATTTTAATGAAGTATATTAAATTCCACCATAAACTCGAAGATACCTGCAAGAAATAGGTTAATATTATTTTTGTTTGTGCAAAACGAACTGAAATTTAATATAATCATATATTATAATTATCATTATATATTATCATTAATATAATCATATATTATTCCACATTAGTAACTCACTTTTTAAACAATAGTCCGAATCCCGCTATGTTAATATTTGTATATGCGGACGTAATTTCATCCCGCTCCGCTAGATGTCAGGTCCGCGATATTTCGCACTCACGTCAATGCTGCTATAGTCCCATCGCTCTTATTTCCGGCAGCCAATCACGTTTCAGGTCGGCTACATTTAAACTTGTGCGTCTTGTCATTCGCTATTGATGATGTAATGAATTTCCTAAGGCTCGATAAATACTTAATACAATCGCCCGCCATTTTGGCTCTTTCGTTGGCATTGGCAGAAATCACACGAGGACATTTTTGCCGCTCAATTATTTGCTCAATTACAGTGCGTTTGATTTATTATCATAGGAGCTACGACATGATAATGTTTAACGGTGAAGCAAATAGATTCCTCATATGTTAGCTCGGCAACGAAAGAACAAAAATGGCGAACGATACTACCTACCTAGACTTTATAGAGCCTTCACTTCCTAAGACGTAAGCAAAGGGGAGGAGACACATCGAAAATAATAGCGACACGACATAGTGTACAGCTGTCCGGTATTATTATAGTAAGGTATTTATTTGGTTATAATGCGTTTACCACGCTTGTATCACAATATAGGATAGTGCGTAAAGTTGCATTTTACCTACTATTATCAGTGCCTAACGTGAGTCTCTAAAACACTAGCGTGTAAAAAACGTAAGTAATCACTTTAGGCACTGCTCTTCATTTTCATTTGAAGCTAAAATCATGTAGAATAAGTGTATAAATTTATTAAAAAAATACATGCAGTGGTAGTAAAGTTATTTAATATTTTGTAAAACGTGCAACTGTATGAAACCTCTTAAATTACCCCATCTTCGTCACCATCACGTAGTTTTAAAGCCGATGTTGTAGGCTGCGAATATAAAATTTGAAAGTGTTCACAAACGTGCCCTTCTGCTAGCGAAATGTCAGTCCTTAGGCCGACATTGTATGTTCTGCTATGATTTCTTCGGTGTTTGCAAGCATGAATAGAAATGTGTGCTGAAAGATGTTCATAAATGCTATTTCTGTAGCGGCGGGGCGTTGTAGCTCTGCTGTTTTAAATGCATTAGGTTGGTACCTCTGCTGACAGGCTTTCAATTGGGCTAACGCCTTGATGTACATTGTTACGCGACCTCACAATAACGCGAAAGCATTCGATCGAAGCTTGCACTGCTTCATTATTTTAATGGATGAGACTGTTTTTGTTCTGCCTTTCAATTCGTTCAGTGCCAAGTCTTCTTCTTCTTCTTCTTGTTCTTTTTCTCACTGAGTACAATCTGCATAGAAAACTAATTCACAGCTAAACTAATCATAGGCAAAAGTAGGAGAAGAAATATGGATTTGTAATTAATTTCTGTCATTTGTTTTATATGCGAAGTTATCCTAAGCAGGTATGTGAAATGAATCAACCAGTCATCAATCACATTTATTTATTTATTTATTTATTTATTTATTTATTTATTTATTTATTTATTTATTTATTTATTTATTTATTTTTACTCTCAGTTTTAATAAAAAAACTAAGAAAAGAGTTTTGGACTTTATGGACATGGTATAGAATACCGGAGTCCACACCTGTGGAGTAACGGCTAGCGCGTCTGGCCGCGAAACCAGATGGACCGGGTTCGATTCCCGGTCGGGCAAGTTACCTGGTTGAGGTTTTTTCAGGGGTTTTCCCTCAACCCAATATGAGAAAAAGCTGGGTAACTTTCGGTGCTGGACCCCGGACTCATTTCACTGGCATTATCACCTTCATATCATTCAGACGCTAAATAACCTAAGATGTTGATACAGCGTCGTAAAATAACCTACTTAAAAAAACCCGGACTCATTTCACCTGCATTATCACCTTCATCTCATTCAGACGCTAAATAACCTAAGATGTTGATAAAGCGTCGTAAAATAACCCACTAAAATAAACAAAAATTTATATACACGATCAATTAATATGAAAATTTCGCACATAGTCTTCGGAAATGTTAATCCGTTTATCAAATTCACACAGAAACCACGAACGATAGTCACTTCATTCAATAAAAAAAAATCTATTGAATAAAATGCACACATTCTGAATACTTAGCTTGGATGTTTTTATTCAAAGTAAACTTGAGCTATACAAGTGAAAAATATTGTCTTATAGCTATTTTCTTAATGATTAGCGGTCATATCATATAATAATTTAAAATGGAATAATCATATTCATTATATTTGTAATAAATTACGTAAAACAATATATTACTTTGTTGTTCTAAGAAATATTTTGTCAGTTAACTGTTTACGTATAATTTATTTAGCATTATTTCAATCTACATTTATGTATGGTATTATAGGTTGGAGTGGAACTTATAAATCCAACCTTTATCCGTTAATTTTACTACAGAAAAAAGTATTAAAAATTTGTTTAAAAAAGCAAAATATTACCCAACTGAATTGTTGTTTAAACACTTCAAAGTTTTCAATATTAAACAAATGTGTTATTTCATTTTATTAAAATATTTTCATAGAAATTTTAATAACTTTGAAAGGTATATACATAAATATAGTACTAAAAATATGAATTCTCTGCTTTTGTGTAAAACCAATGCAGGTTTTTATCATAGCATGAGTCCCAGATTATTAAACAAATTTTATTTCAATATTATTTTAACCACGAAACCTCTCCAAATTAATAAAAAAAAATAAAAACATTTGTATTGGATTTATAGTTCGGGTTTAAACATATTAAACACTATTTAATCTGTATTCACTCCCAATTTTATTTTATTTTTGTCTGTATTGGAATCCCCTCCTGAGCACGAGTCTTACTCATTCAGGAGTGGGCTAGTTTATCTTTCATTGTATTTATTAATTTGTATTTATTTCAAACTTACTAGCAATAAAATAATAGTACATTATGCAACGAGCCTATAATGATAGTAATTAAGAATCGAGTATGGATATTTATGAAACGAGCGCAAGCGAGTTTCTTAATTTTGATACGAGCTTCTTAATTACCATTATAGGCGAGTTTCATACGACTTTTTATGCTCGACCATATTTCTAACTTGAAATTACCGGTATTCAGATGTATACATTTTATTTGTAACTGACAAGATCGGAAGTGACCTTGTTCTAGGTCGTGAATTGTGAGATGTGCGCAGACGCGAAAGTATTGAATTTTTCCGAGGAACAATAATGTCATTGACTTGGCGTAGTCCCGTTAAACTTGATAATATTATAATATTATAACCTTGATTATTGAATTCGACATTGAAAAACGAGATGACAAATTGAATTTATTTGAATATTATTTACAATTAACGCTAATTAGGCCTATTATAGTAACAGAACATAACCTTCTGCGACAGTATTGGATTTCCAGCCTCCGTGACTTTTCGCTAATTCTCTTTCGATTGCATATCCGAGAATAATCGATACTTGCGGTTTTATAACGGTAGAAAGCTGACCTGTCATTGGCTGAACAGTTGTAACCTGAGTCGTCATTGGCTGAAAGACCTGACCGTTAATGAGTACGTGTACTTTAATGACATGCATTAAAGGACTGCTACCATGTGTATAATTACTACATTTCGGCATGGTCGAGCATAAATAAATAAAATAAATATCTATATAATTAATACCAAATTAAAATAAATGGATCATAGCCACTTCTTACGAGATGGACGGAACTGTTCCTGAAATTCACAAACAGGAACTCCGTTTCTGACATCTCGGGTCCATTTCGAGCCCTGAAGAGAAACAAAATTCGAAAAGAGAAAGGAAAGAAAATAGAGAAATAGTATGAAGAATTGATAAGAGAAGAGAAAACGGAAAAAGAAGAAGAAATAACGTGACAGAGAAAAAGCAAAGAAAGACACATCTAGAACTTATTTAATTTATTTTCATTTCACGTTTCTTTATCCAACCTGCCTCAACCCTACAATAGGTTGCGACCTACATTTCGGAAACTACTGCCCTAGACATTACGTCGACTCGCGTTTCTGTCACAACGTGTTGAATCGTTTTTTTGTTTTTTTTTTTTATCACCATTTCCCATACATAACTTTTATGTATTTTGAAACAATAAAAAATAAAAATACGAGTTTAACTTTTTCAACCTTCAATAATAAGCAATCGTATTCCTGTATATAAAAAAGAAACTTTATGGATTATAAAACGACTTCATAAACAATAATTTCGAGAAGTTCGATGAAGCTGGTGTAATAAAACCACTTGTGAGCAGGAAACCCCCAGTGTTACGACAGCGCCGTATCTCTTTGATCACAAAACTCAAAACAATGCGCGCAGAATTCCAAGCAAGATGCTGGCGTCTCGCATTTCACAGACTGTAACGAGGTGACTGCTGTCACCGAGCCACTCTGATTTCAGTTACTGGAGCAGGAGGTGGAATGGGGGACGCAGACGAGTTTAAAGGTCAAATGACAAGCTACAACAGAACACCGCCTTCTCTCGGAATTGTAGATACGCGCGGAGAGTGCAAGAATTCCGCATTACTTCACTAGGAGAGAGAGATCTTTAAATTTTGCTGCTGTGAAGAGAAGTGGCACAGCGTCTGTATATAGAGCTATCGTCTTCCCAGTACACTTCCTGTATGCTCAGGCTGAAGGGGAAGCGGGAGAATAATCCCTATTATCTGCTGTTGTGAAGTCTAATGTGAACAGTCAATTGAAGAGATCGGAGAGTCGGTACTCGGTTCTCATATAGCTTTCAAAGTCATCAGTGTGTTTGTTATTTTGGAATGTCACCGTAATACAACCACTGTTGTCTGCGTCCTACACAGAATTGTGATAGATAAAACAGTCTATTGAACTATTACTACACTGCAATAGACAAAACTCTTACTACACTGCAGTAAATGAAACTCTTACTACCCTGCAGTAGATAAAACAGTCTATTTCAACTCTTACTACACTGCAGTAAATGAAACTCTTACTATACTGCAGTAGATAAAACTCTTAATACACTGCAGTAAATGAAACTCTTACTACACTGCAGTAGGTAAAACTCTTAATACACTGCAGTAAATGAAACTCTTACTATACTGCAGTAGGTAAAACTCTTAATACACTGCAGTAAATGAAACTCTTACTACACTGCAGTAGGTAAAACTCTTAATACACTGCAGTAAATGAAACTCTTACTACTCTGCAGTAGGTAAAACTCTTAATACACTGCAGTAAATGAAACTCTTACTATACTGCAGTAGGTAAAACTCTTAATACACTGCAGTAAATGAAACTCTTACTGCACTGCAGTAGGTAAAACTATTACTACTTTGTAGTAGATAAAACAATCTATTTGAACTCTTACTACACTGCAGTAGATAAAACTATTACTACTTTGTAGTAGATAAAACAGTCTATTTGAACTCTTACTACACTGCAGTAGATAAAACTATTACTACTTTGCAGTAGATAAAACAGTCTATTTGAACTCTTACTACAATGCAGTAGATAAAACTATTACTACTTTGTAGTAGATAAAACAGTCTATTTAAACTCTTACTACACTGCAGTAGATAAAACTATTACTACTTTGTAGTAGATAAAACAGTCTATTTGAACTCTTACTACAATGCAGTAGATAAAACCCTCACTACACTACAGTTAATAGAACAGTCTATTTGAACTCTTACTACACTGCAGTAGATAAAACTCTTATTACACTGCAGTACATAAAAAACTTAATACACTGCAGTAAATAAAACTCTTACTATACTGCAGTAGATAAAATAGTCTATTTGAACTCCTACTACACTGTAGTAGATAAAACTCTTACTGAACTGCAGTAAATAAAAATATATTTGAACTCTTACTACACTGCAGTAGATAAAACTCTTATTACACTGCAGTACATAAAAAACTTAATACACTGCAGTAAATAAAACTCTTACTATACTGCAGTAGATAAAATAGTCTATTTGAACTCCTACTACACTGTAGTAGATAAAACTCTTACTGAACTGCAGTAAATAAAAATATATTTGAACTCTTACTACACTGCAGTAGATAAAACTCTTATTACACTGCAGTACATAAAAAACTTAATACACTGCAGTAAATAAAACTCTTACTATACTGCAGTAGATAAAATAGTCTATTTGAACTCCTACTACACTGTAGTAGATAAAACTCTTACTGAACTGCAGTAAATAAAAATATATTTGAACTCTTACTACATTGCAGTAGATAAAACAGTATATTTGAACTCTTATTACACTGCAGTCATGCCCTCTGATCTACTATTGAATTTGACTTACGCGAGTTCATATCCAGAAGAAAGCAACATCTGGAGACGATAAGTTCTAATGACGATCAACTCTTTACTTACCATACTTATTACTATTAACATTTTTTCCGTGACAAGAAAAGTAAAGCCGGGTATCCCGTGTGTAGACCGGTAAATGTCGGAAGATGGATAAACCAGGCTTTACTTAATAATATAGGCCCCTTCTGGAGCTCATCAATCTGCGAATGGAACCTGGTTCTATCAGGGACTAAGGAAGGATGACCACTTGTCAGCCGACGATGACAGGAAGGGCCTGGGCTTCGGGCCCCTGAAGCCTATCAGGTTACTTGTCCGCGAAATGAGACTTTGCTCCTATGTCGCACCCATCAACATCATATTTGTAGAGGATTTGCTCCGCGTGTTATATCTAAGTAATAAACATTGGCTTTCTCCTATATCGACGGAGCAGTGTATATTATGTTTCCGAATGAGAATAAAGTGTCAGAGTTGCCGACGTTAAATTTGTTATTGGGACAGTATTTAATTATATCCCAGTTATCCTCCGGTTCGCAGACGATATAATATTGGTAGCGAAATCAGCAGCAGATCTAAAACAGATGCTTGAAGAATTGGACAGGATCAGCAAAGAGGCAGGCTTATCCATGAACCCAGAAAAGACGAAACTAATGATCAACACGTCTGAAGACCGGATCCACTTAAATGGCCAGCCACTAGAATATGTGGAAGATTATACCTACCTGGGCCAGAACCTGTCCTCCAGCAATTCAAAGAAAGAAATAAAGAGACGAATCAGCATGGCATGGAAGAAGTTCTGGTCTCTAAAGTTCATACTTACAGACAAATTCCAGAAGCTAAGCTTAAAGGTTGGGGCCCTGTAAAAATGTGTATTACCTGTACTATTGTATGGATGCCAAACCTGGTCCCTTACATCAAAACAGAGGCGTATGCTTCAAACCTGTCAACGCAGTACGGAAAGAAAAATCCTGCAACTTTCTCTGAGGAACAAAGTTAGGAACGAGGAGCTACGCAACCGTACCGGCATGAAAGACGTCCTAATCACCCCAGAAAGCCTGAAGTGGAAATGGGGAGGGCACGCGGTAAAGATGGACCACAGACGACGGACGAACAGACTGACATTGTGGGATCCCAGGATCGGCAGAAGAAGAGTGGGACGCCAGACAACTAGATGGGCCGATTTCTTCAAGAAGAAGGCAGGACCACATTGGACGAGCAGTACAAGAGACAGAAAGCTATAGAGAAATATAGAAGCACCGTCCTCAGTGTATTAGTGTGGTGCAAATCTTACAAGTGCATATAGTGTTTGTGTACATAGAACACTCCTTAGGATCGGCTCACCTAACGAGTGAAGTCTACTGAGCCAAGCCCTGACGGGATCTAGCAGGCTAAATTTATTATTATTATTATTATTATTATTATTATTATTATTAATATTATTATTTATCTTGTCCTTTAAGTCAGTAGTAATCTTCTTTCTTGCAGTTGTTTGTACATAAGTCGCTATGAGTAGGCTTGCCAACCCTCCCATATTTCCAGGGATCTTCCGTATTTGCTCCTAATTTTTAACAGTCTCTTGGCTTCCGTATTTTTCTTCTCTTCAAGCATTTTTCTCCTTTATTTTTGCAATGTAAAAATGATAATTCTAAACATTTGATTTTGCCGTGAATGATGACTGTTTATATGATGAATTTTGTTGTTCAAGAGATGCATTGAAATGTGTAGTGTTTTCGGAAGGTAACGCTTGCAGGAAATGAGTTTTAGTGCTCACGTGTTTAAAATCAAACAATATTAATATTATAATTTTGGAAAAAGTGGCTAGTTTTGTTCTATGCATACCAAGTAGTAATGCTCATACAAAGAGAATGTTTTATCTCATTAAGAATAATTGGACAGATGTTAGAAACAGGAGTGCAATACATCCAATCAAATCACAGCGGAAAACTGGAATTGAAGAGTCCACTGCAAGAATGATGGATGTCACTTTCTTGTCGAAAATGAACCAAGACTATTGATGCATAGCTTAAGACATATAGAATGTAATACAGAGTTATATGGCATTAACACTGATAGTCATTGTCCAGTAATGATCGGAAAATCACAGTTAAGCTTTGAGCGCTAAGCATTTCAAACTTTCAATTGCTTCTCCTGAAAATTTTATATTTATTACAGAAGAAAATAATTAAAATATGTCTTCATAAACCTGTTGATTTTCCATCTCAAAATTTGTTTCTAGACTTTAATGTACTTAACGTAAGACAAATTTATTATATTGTATTAATAAAATTCATACATAAAAATCGAAATAATTTTGAATTGTATTTTCATAGTTATGAAACAAAAGGTGTGAATTCTTTAAGATTGTTTGAACCAAAATGCAACACTGTTACAGTATTTAATCATAGTAGTAATTTAGGCCCAAGAATATATATCAAATTTATTTTTAAATATCCTAATCTTGTCAATTCCAATAGTTCTAATATTAAATTAAAAAATTTATGTATGGATTTTATAAAAGTTGAAAAATTGTAAATTTAAATCTATATACTATAATTCCAAATTGTATTGTATAATTATTAATTTCAATTCAGGAATCCGCCTCTAAGCACGAGTTCTACTCTTTCAGGGGCGAGCTAAAGTTTCTCTGTATATTTTATATTTTATGTTACAATTATTAGCAAAATAATAAATAAATAAATAAAATAAAATGACATCCATCATTCTTGCAGTGGACTCTTCAATTGATTTCAACTATCAAGCGAGACAAGATCTGCCGCAAAGTACTCTTAATTTAAGTCTAGCTGTCCAAATGTAGGATAAAGTTGCTTTTTAATAACTGAAGTGAATAATTTGCCGAGTTTTATGTGAAATTTTGTCGATTTCTTAATCTCCCGTATTTTCTTTAAAAAAGTTGGCAACCCTAGCTATGAGTCATATATTGGGCGGAGATGGCGATTTCTCGGAACTGTGATTTTCGAACTACAGTCACAATCTAAACCAGCGACAAAATCACAGATATTGAAATCACTCCCTGCCACTAATCCCCATTTCAGTTTGGTTGATGGGCCTTCTCCTCTACTCACATCAGTGAAGCAGATGCTACTGTCCATCTTACTAACGTTCCACTAATTGACTTTCAACATAATGAAAAATTATATTATTGAAAATATTTACTGATAATCTATATTTCGAATGTGTATACTAAGCGTTTATATTTCATTTTATTGTTGTTTATATCAACTGGTGCATTAAAAAGCTACTGAGAGCAAAAGATAAATGTTTTCTCAACCGCTAGTTGCTACTCTAAGCATACACAACGGGACAATCTGCACTGTGTCATTCCCCCCTGACTTCATAATACAAACTAACATTCCTTACTATAATTATTAGTTGAAAATATTGCAAGAGCGACACTAAAATATATATAAACATGTAATTCTTAAACATCTGTGTCACTGTATTTTATATGCACTTATTTACTTTATTTAATACTAGCCGTACCCGTGCGCTCCGCTGCACTCGTTAGAAATAAATATAAAGTAATTACATAATTAAAATAGGACATTTGATCCAGGGAACATTCGTGTTTGATAGAAGGATAAATCGTTTAATATGTTACTTAATTTAAATTGTATCCAACTAATTAAAATGCGATCATTTTGGTCCAGAGACACTCATTTGGTGCAATGATAATTCCTTTAACATGTTTCTTAATTTTTATTACATGCAACCATAGCTTAATGAAGATTGACATCATTTATATTTGATGTGTATATTTTATTTTACTTGTTATAGGTTTTCATTGAATTGTGGTAATAACTTACTTTTAACCCTTGTTTTCTACGTATTCAGTAAATGGCGCTTGGCCCACTATGGTTCTGAACCCTTCAAATAACTTATATTATATAATATTACATATTATATTATATTATATTATATTATATTATATTATATTATATTATATCAGAAGTTACTGTAATAACATTATAGCATTATGTCCATCTAGAGAAACTACAATTTCCAATATGAAATAATAATTAATTATACAAATCGGTTAATTTAGCTTTCGATATTACTTCATACAAACACAGAAACATTCTCTGTAGGCTCTCTTTCATAGCTTTCGATTGTTGCTGTCCAAGGCCCCTTATAGACGAAGTCATTTGTTTTTTAATTCATTACACGGCCTTCGATGGCAGTTATTTTAATTTTAAAATTCATTTATCTCATTAAATATCAGTCCTATCAAACTTTTTCAAGGAATAAAACTTATCGCAAATTATTTTTAAAGAAACTTTTGTTATGTAAAATTTTTCACAAAAATCAATAATAAGCGAGATATTTCGATTTATTTAATTCAGGCCCCCTTATAACCCCCGTTTTAAATAATGTATTTTGAATGCCATATAGCCTAAAATCTAAGTTACAACGAACTTAATTTATATTCCAATTTTCATCGAAATCCGTTCAGCCATTATCGCGTGAAAAGGTAACAAACATACAGACATACATACAAACAAAAATTAAAAAAAAAAGCGATTTTCGGTTTCAGGGTGGTTAATTATATATGTTAGGACCAATTATTTTTGGAAAATCGAAAATTACCAGAAAAATTTCGGCTACAGATTTATTATTAGTATAGATGTTATTTTCTTGTGTGTACAACTTGGGGGGGCAGGTATAGGAGGTAACAGCCACCGCCCTGTTACTGACGAACTCAGGGCAAGTAGAAGGGGAAAGAAATGCTTTCGCATCCTCTCAACTTCTGTGAAATGTTGTTTAGCCCAACGATGGAGTAGCCCACGTGTTACGAAACGGCTGCTGGTCAGTGAGAGCTCAGCGCTACTGGTAACGACATCGGCCCGCAGGGACGGTCGTTCTCTTAAGAGATTTGCATTCCGTTAGCCGATCGTGCCAATATTGCCTTTTCAGATTGAGCTATTTGTTCCCCACGTGTTAATGTGCATATGTGTCGCGAGCGGGGGGTTGTGTAACACCCGCTCAATAAAACATGCGATTGGCGCCCCTCCCTTGCATAATACATAACGACAAGACCTCCTGGTTATAAATGGGGGAGTATTTACACAGAAAGGGCACAGGGTCATGCAGCCTGGTAGGGAACAGACGAGATGATGGCGCTTCAAATCAACCAGCACGAAGCCTCAGCGTTGCCAAAATAGAAACCACATCTGGATGTTCACACACCAGAAATGCCTCCCCGGCAGATCCACTCGCTGTTGCATGTTTGTGTTCGGACTGTTCCTCTCGGGACATGAAGCTAGTTATCTCATGATTAATAACATTTCCAGAGACTTACAGTTATGTAGGGCCTATTACTGATTTGTACATTCAAATGTTTTTCTACGATGGTGCGTAAAGTTGTATTTTACCCAATGTTATTAGTGCGTAATGTGAGCTTTTAAAACACGAGTGCTTAATAGTACATTATGCAACGAGCCTATAATGATAGTAATTAAGACGCGAGTATGTTTGTTTATGAAACGAGCACAAGCGAGTTTCATAATTTTCATACGAGCGTCTTAATTACCATTATAGGCAAGTTTCATACGATTTTTTATGTTCGACCATATTTCTAACTTGAAATTATTCAGAAGTATTCATTTTATTCGTATCTGACTGAAGGCCGAAGTGACCTTGTGCATCGCTCGTAAATTGTGAGATGTGCGCAGACGCGAAAGTATTGATTTTTTCCGAGGAACAATAATGACATTGACCTTGATATAATCTAGAGAACAACATGAACTAATTTGACATAATCTGGAAATTGATTTAGAATTGAAAAACGAGATGACAAATTGAATTTATTTGAATATTATTTACAATTAACGCTACTTATTATAGTAACAGAACATAACCTTCTGCGACAGTATTGGATTTCCAGCCTCCGTGACGTTTCCCTCGTTGTCTTTCGATTGCATATCCGAGAATAATCGAAAACCTGAACTTTAATGAATAGGTGTACTTTAATGACATGCATTAAAGGACTGCTACCAGGTGTATAATTACTACATTTCGGCATGGTCGAGCATAAAGTAATTAATCACTTTACGCACTGCCAAGAAAATACAATAGACCCTATTCAATGTACAAACTTCATTCAATAAGAAACTAATGCATACCTCGATATTTCATTTCGTAAATAACATGTAACACACATATGTAACAAATTTAATATTCATATTTACATTTTAGCTCGTGTTATTGTGAAGTTGCATCTGTAGTAGGGTAAAGTTGCCTAATTCCGTGATACATTTTTAAATTGAATGTCGGTCAAAGCTTTGACGTTCGACCATAGCGCTAGACATGTTTCTCGAAAGAGTACATCCTTCGCCTACTTTTAAGATATCGGTGAACTTCGTAACAAGATGCCCAGTCTCAGGACATTTAGTTTAAAAAAACGTATCACGGTATTAGGGATATCACGGAATTAGGCAACTTTGCCCTACTCAATGTAACAAGATATAGTATTCAGCTTATGTTGATTATATGGCCGGTTTAGACGGCCAAGAAATCGTGATCATGAATAAAACAGGCTGTAATTCCCTGAGACCACTCTGTGATGTAGGGGTCAGCATGATGGTATCTTACGCAGAGGACCCGGGTTCGATTTCCATTCGGGTTGAATTTCCTGATTGAGGTTTTTCAGGGTTTCCCTCAACCGTAAGGCAAATGCCAGGAAATTCAGGCCACAACATCCCTGAATATCACCGCTTCATTCATCACCAAAATCATATTCGTACCAAATCAGTAATACATCTACGGACGCCATCTAGTTCACAACAATAGAACCAGTCTCAATAATAGTACACAGGCTTTCGGATTTCAAAAGATTAATTCGCGATATGACCAGAGATGTTAAAGCTGGTATGAATAACAGCAAAAAAAAAATCCATGAATACAACTAAAGCATTTTGTCAAGATGCTTGCGATGTGCAGTGCGGGAACAACATTTCTGTAGAGGGGTAGGAATAGAAGGGAAGATCGGGCGTGTGTCTACCGAGTTCAAAGAAGAGACAAACCCATTCCCCTATAATTCTTAAGTAGACTCATCCGATCACGTGCACATCTCTGTAGGAAGAGTGGCGGAGTGTCTGGACATAATGCATGCGCTGTATTTCTTAATGGTTCTGAGTTTAAACGGCCGTGAAATCGTGATCTTATAAACTCTCGAAATTAAAATATTTATTTAATGTAAATTTGTGCTATCGTAGAAAAAACATTGTATGGTACACATTCGTAAAGTTATCTTTTTGGCTCTCGTGTGTTTGTGAAACGAGGTGAGATAGATCTGAACTGCCATACTGAAGTGAAACAAATCGAGAAATAACGCAAATTTGAATAATTTTGGGAAATATGTCAATAACCACGAAATATGCATAAAATTGTATTCAATTTTGTTAAAAAGACATGTTTGTGATTTTGTTTCAGTTAATTTGTCAGTCGCATGGTAAATATTTCACTATTACTCTACTCATACCTTTTCCCTCATGGTCCTGGCTTCACCAACATAAAGCATCCGTCTTGCTAAGGTTTCATAATCTCTAATTCTTGTATGCTTCTGTGATAAGGAGGGTTTAAATCAGGCTTGCAGAACTGGGTGCCAATTGTGGCGTTGCATCACTCATCCCATCCTTCCACCCCCGTGTCATTGACTTGGTAGGAAAGGGGAGTTGTATTCAGTGTCTGTGTTATGTGATTGCGTGCGGGTCACAGTGACGTCATTCAACGCTGGTGGACTGTGAACGGGGAACCAACGATTTTGCCATACTTTCCACCCCTCTCTCGCCAGTTTTGTATCCCTGGTTTGAATACTTAAATACTTTATATACCTACGTTTAATTTTCTAAGCAACATGATATCTGAAATATTTAAATAAAGGAACTTGTTCAGTGGTTTATTGAAAGATTTTGATACGAATGAATATGGTTAAATAGTATTCATTATTATTATTATTATTATTATTATTATTACTACTACTACTACTACTACTACTACTACTACTACTACTAATTTATGCAATAAGGATACAAAGGACCCATTTTTGCACGCGTGATAGGTTTTTTTAAGCAAGCCGTTTGGTGAGTTTAAAATCTCAAAAGTGGGGAAAAAAATAGTCACTTATTGTTGTATATATTATTTTTTCCATTACCAAGAATTTCAAGATTATAGAAAAAAAAATGGAGGTTAATTTTAGTAGTTCTGAAGATTATTGAAATGGCTATAGAAGTGCGTAATTAAGCCCAGTTGGTGTCATTTGTTTCGTCGCCTTTAGTTCTTGTAGTGATTGATGTTTACAGAATTATAATTGAATTAACATGAGCGAGGAAAGCTGTGAAAATGGTGTATTAGATATTCCACGTGACATAAAGGAATCGGCAAATAATTTTATGTTAGAGCTCCTTCCTGAAAAGTGTACACTTCAATACGAGAAGAGTATGAAGAATTTCTGAATTGGCGCCAGGAAAAGAAGTCCAGAAGATGTCGGATGTTTTTTTGCTTATCTCGGTGGAAAAGCTGAAGTTTATAAATGCTCTACCTTGTGATCGGAGTTTTCTATGTTAAATCAACTTCAGCTGTGAAGGAAATATAGTTATGAGTAATTACCCTACATTGAAAGCATTTCTTAAAAAAAAGTGAAGGTTATAAACATAAGTAACGTCTCCAACAGCACAATAATTTTATAAATTTGTTTATAACTGAATAGTGATGATGTAGCTACACATTTGAAGTTTAGTTAATTATCTATTTTTTTTTTTTAATTGTTTCGAGTGTGCAATCTTTGTCTTTTATTAAACAGCGTGCTAAAATTCTTTTTTTGCGCTGCGTGCAAAAATGACAAACTTTGATAACTGTTGAGACAATTTTAAAAATGGCATACTTTGGAACTAGTTAGTGAAAATATACATTGTTGACAGATGAAAACTTTAAAAATAGTATGTCGCTTTTCGTGAAGAAATGGGTGCAGTATCACATATTTGCGATCGTTCTAAGTTTGTATTTCCATTTCCTGACATTGCAGGCATACTCGTATTACTAAAATAATCCGATGTGTCGAGCATTTGAATGATCAGATACTTCCTGTTACAAGTTACCAATATTGTCCCTGTTAGCAAACCCATGAATACTTGATGTCATACTGATGTGAAATTGATTCGGTTTCAGATGTGTTTTTAACACGTGATGCACATATGGGACATTTCATGGCATGTTTGACGCGTGCTAGAAGGACGGTATCGCTGTTAAAATGTAGTTTCGACGAACATGACGGCAGAAGTTTATAAGATTTTAAAATCCGTTGTTATTTATCTATTGTAGTTACTGCTCTTTAATGTATATCAGAATATGAGAAAGAGTGATGAAGGGAGAATACGAAACGAGAAAAGAAATAAAGACTATTTTCGAAATCCAAAATTCAGGATAATTTCAATTTTTAGCTTAACTGCAAAAATTTTGCAGAGACGCTCTTCTTCCCCAAACAAACTTCATTAAGTAAGACATTCATGCATTACCTCGACATTTTATTACTTAAATCTTACTTACTTACTTACAAATGGCTTTTAATGAACCCGAAGGTACATTGCCGCCCTCACATAAGCCCGCCATCGGTCCCTATCCTGTGCAAGACCAATCCAGTCTCCATCATCAAATCCCATCTCCCTTAAATACATTTTAATATTATCCTCCCATCTACGTCTCGGCCTCTCCAAAGGTCTTTTTCCCTCCGGTCTCACAACTAATACTCTAGGCCTATATGAATTTCTGGATTCGCCCATACGTGTTACATGCCCTGCCCATCTCAGACGTCTGGATTTAATGTTCCTAATTATGTCAGGTGAAGAATATCATGCGTGCAGTTCTGCGTTGTGTAACTTTCTTCATTCTCCTGTAATTTCATCCCTCTTAGCCCCAAATATTTTCCTAAGAACCTTATTCTCAAACACTCTTAATCTCTGTTCCTCTCTCAAAGTGAGAGTCCAAGTTTCACAACCGTACAGAACAACCGGTAATATTAACTGTTTTATAAATTCTAACTTTCAGATTTTTTGACAGCAGACTAGATGACAAAAAGCTTCTCAATCGAATAATAACAGGCATTTCCCATATTTATTCTGCATTTAATTTCCTCTCGAGTGTCATTTATATTTGTTGCTGTTGCTCCAAGATATTTGAATTTTTCCATCTCTTCGAAGGATAAATCTTCAATTTTCATGTTTCCATTTCGTACAATATTCTGGTCACGAGACATAATCATATACTTTGTCTTTTCAGGATTTACTTCCAAACCTACCACGTTACTTGCTTCAGGTAAAATTTTCGTGTTTTCTCCTAATCGTTTGTGGATTTTCTCCTAACAAATTCACGTCATCCGCATAGACAAGCAGCTGATGAAACCCGTTCAATTCCAAACCCTCTCTGTTATCCTGAACTTTCCTAATGGCATATCCTAGAGCAAAGTTAAAAAGTAAAGTTGATAGTGCATCTCCTTGCTTTAGCCCGCAGTGAATTGGAAAAGCATCAGATAAAAATTGGCCTATACGAACTCTGCTGAGACACATTTTAATTAATATTGTCCACGGTTAGTTCAACTAAATATTATGTACAGTTGGCTATGATTTAAATAATAGTAATGGAGACAACAATGGATACAGAATAAACAAATTAAAAATTTTTGTTCTTCGGCTGAAGTTCTTATTGTCGCCAAAGCGGCTGTGTTCACGTTAGTTCCGCAGAAATCTACTTCCATTTATAAGGAAGAATGTAAGTTGTTTTGTGAGTGGCGAGACAGTAGGAACATGAAAAGTGTTAACGAAGAAATCATATTGGCGTACCTTTCAGAAAAATTGAAAAAAATATAAGGGCTTTTGCTTATATCCTTGTTGGTTTTATTGTGTGTTTAGTCTAGTAATTTGTTTTACATCTATATATATATATATATATATATATATATATATATATATATATATATATATAATTTATTTGAACTGGTAATGGAAATTACGGGAAAACAGCTAAACGGATTTTAATAAATGACCCCTCATTTTGAAGCTTAAAACTCAAAGTTTTTCATAAAAACAGTAGTTTTCAGTGAAATGTCAATTTTTCAACATAATTTTCCTATTTTCCACAATCCATCTGTCGTCAGTTTTGAGAACTAGCTAATTGCATTTCAGAATAAAACAAAACACACACTACAGTAAACAATATTACACGAAGGCCATGATCTGCAAGAATGCTGACATATTTAGAGCTCAAATTAAATTGGTAAATTATTTTTTTAGTAACTTAAGTTTTTACTTAACTTACTAAAAATAATTTACAGGTTAGATTCTGTGGTGTGTAATTTTCTGGGTACAGTTGTGTATTGGATATTAAAAACTACAAAACTTGAGGTGGTTTGATGACATAATTACCATTAGAAATGAAATATTGTTGTAGTTTATGCCATGATGTGAATATTTTTCTTTATTTATACATATTAATGCTATATTGATGATATGAAAGTGAAACGTTTTGGGGTTATGTAAGTAGATATAAAGAATAACTTAAATTAGATTTTGATTTCTATATTTTACTGAGTGGCGGCTATATAGTATATGTTACTGAAAGCTATAAAACTTACGTAAGATGATAAAATTATTAAAAATCAAATATTTTTATAGTTATTAATGAAGTGAGGTTGGGTCTTTTTCATATATTTAATGGCGGTGTAGTGTAGATATTTATATGCGTGGTTCTCTTCAGTATTGGCTCGAGAGAAAGTATCTTTCATTATTATGGAAGCAAACAACTTTCAGAATGTCTGGTATTCTTCATTGAAAATAAATCTGAAAAATGTTTATTTGAACGTCTAATGAACTTAGTTTGCAGCATTTCCTGCACAAGCCACTAGTTTTAAATGTAATTGTAGGAGTGAATAAAATAGTAGTAAATAAAACCAATTTTATTCACTCTTGCATTAAAGTCATCGTTTAGGCTGCTATGAGCGACTGAACAAAGCCCTCTTTACAATATATAAGTAGTGAAAAATACCATAAAGGAAGTAATGGGAATTAGTGGATAAATAAGCAATTAACGGGAACACAGCTTAAAAATAGTGAATAAATACGTAAATCCGGGCATAACGTGTGTGTGTGTCGGTACTGTGAGTGCTCCAGAAGCCATTAATTTAAAATTTTAAAGAACCCCTTTCCAAATGTACTGCCATTGAAAACGTCGGGTGACGAATTCAATTCCGTTGTCATTCAAACGTCGTTGAAAACGTCTCTTGACTAATTCAAAGCGACTGTCGTTCAGAACATCTGGTGACCAATTCAATTCGATGGACACTGGACAGCGAATGAAGTAACTATTATGGACTTTGCATTCAAACGTATACACAAAGAATTGTAAGCACTGCTCTCTATTTCTCTTGACGCTATTATGTCTTCATTGCAGAAACAAAGCAGTTTGAATTACATACGCAATTCATTTCAAACAAAAACGAAACAAAATGAAATTTTTTAACCTAACGGACGAGAAGCCCGGAACAGCAGTGTAGAAGTAAAACTGGATATACAGTATGGCCACCCTACTCTTTACGGAAAAACATTATTCAATTACTATTATTAAAATCTTGGTCGTTTTTTTTTTAATTTTAATGTAATATTTTAAGAAATTTAAGTTCATTTTATACGTCATTTTTCTGTGATTTTTAGGTAATCAACTTCCGATCCCTATCATAAGTATTACTAAGCGGAATATAGGAATTAACAGTTCCAGTTAAGTGTATTATACTATATTTGTACCTATTATAAGTTAGAGCCCGGACGAGAAGTTATGGCACCGGCGCGAGGGACTCATTTTAGTTCGTTTGCTTGGACTCGCCCTCACACTTAACTGGAGGGATGTTGGGTTAGTTGCTTACTAGCATTCCGAGTGTTCAGATCGTTCTGCTACTACCGCTATTGCTAATACTGAAAACATTGTCCTTCTGACCGCCCTCATTATGGCATTGGCTAAGGTGTGAAATCATAGAGTAGTTCATACTCAAGGACATGAAATAGCATACAATGTATGGAAATTCATGTCAGAAGAGGCTGTAAACTTAATACCAATTCCATTGAAAAGCGTGTGTGCAAGAGTACTGGCTGCCACTGGTATTTTCAAGCGAACCTTGGCAAGAATCAGGAAAGAAGGGAAAAATATTGAGGCAGGAACAGCAGATCTTTCTCCAGTCCAGAAAAATCACAGCCGAAGAAGAAGATTGTTGCAGCTGTAGACAGTTTTGATGAGGAAGTCATAAGAAGACGCATTTATAATTTCTACGCTACGCATAAGCAGAGGCCGACTCTGCAATCGCTTCTTCCAAAAATGGATATCAGTGTATGATTATATGAAGAAAGTAGAGAATAATTACATTGAAATAGAGCACGTGATGGACAGTATTTTTTAGAACATTTCCATAAACTTAAGGACATCTGATTCCAGCACAGATCAGTCGTCTGATTCGGACGGAGAATAAGAATATAAAGATGGAATAGCGGGCGTAATTCCATTAGGTACCTTCGGACTCTTGATTAGGAAAGTGATGATACTAAGATAAGACGAATGTTTTTGGAAAGAGATGAAACGGATATGCCTGCCGCTCTGAGCTTGAGAACCGTAACCCAAACAACCCCCACTCCTCTACCCTGCTGGCCTGCAATTTAAAACTTCGCGCAGGTTGGTGCCATAACATCTCGTCTCAGCTCTAACAAATTATTACTGATGTCAAAAACTTTTTCATAAACACTTATATTTGTTACTTACTTACAAATGACTTTTAAGGAACCCGCAGGGTCATTGCTGCCTTCACATAAGCCCGCCATCGGTTCCTATCCTGAGCAAGATTAATCCAGTCTCTGCCATCATATTCCACCTCCCTCAAATCCATTGTAATATTATCTTCCCATCTACGTCTCGGCCTCAGCAAAGTTCTTTTTCCCTCCGGCATCCAAATTAAAACTCTATATGCATTTCTGGATTCTCCTAATACATGCTATATGTCATGCCCATCTCAAACGTCTGGACTTTATGTTCCTAATTATGTTAGGTGAAGAATAAAATGTGTTCAAATCTGCGTTGTGTAATTTTTTCCATTCTCCTATAACTTCATCCTTCTTAGCCACAGATATTTTCCTAAGAACCTTATTCTTAAACACGCTTAATTTCTGTTCCTCTCTCAAAGTGAGAGTTCAAGTTTCACACACATACAGAACAACCGGTAATATAACTGTTTTATAAATTCTAACTTTCAGATGTTTTGACAGCAGAGTAGAAGAAGAAAGCTTCTCAACCGAAAAATAATAACAGCCATTTCCCATACTTATTCTGCGTTTAATTTCTTCTCGAGTGTCATTTATAATAAATCTAGTGGCGCCGTAACGGTCGTTATAGGAACTACATTAAAATTATGTGGAAACGTCCGAAAACCCATGTTATTATATCTAGCAGTGCCGTAACGGTTGTTATAGGAACTACATTAAAACTATGTGGAAACGTCCGAAAAGCCAGTGCCGTAGCGGTGGATATGAACTACATTGAAAGTACGTGGAAGCGTCCCAAAACCCATGATATTACATCTAGCAGTGCCGTAGCGGTTGTAATATGAACTACATTGAAAGTACGTGGAAGCGTCCGAAAACCCATGATATTACATCTAGCAGTGCCGTAGCGGTTGTAATATGAACTACATTGAAAGTACGTGGAAGCGTCCGAAAACCCATTATATTATATCTAGCAGTGCCGTAGCGGATGTTATATGAACTACATTGAAAGTACGTGGAAGCGTCCGAAAACCCATGCTATTATATCTAGGAGTGCCGTAGCGGTGCTTATAGGAGCTACATTGAAAGTACGTGGAAGCGTCCGAAAACCCATGATATTATATATAGCAGTGCCGTAGCGGTTGTGATATGAACTACATTGAAAGTACGTGGAAGCGTCCCAAAACCCATGATATTACATCTAGCAGTGCCGTAGCGGTTGTAATATGAACTACATTGAAAGTACGTGGAAGCGTCCGAAAACCCATGATATTATATCTAGCAGTGGCGTAACGGTTGTTAAAGCCAGTTATAATAATGTCTCTTTTCGTAATAAAAAAATTAAAGTACAAATCAAATGATTGAAAATTGTACCAAAAGTGGCAACACTGGTGACTATATTCAAATTCAAATTTATTTACAATTTATATTTGAATTGAATACATATGAATAGATACCCGAAATAAGCATAATGCTCGTGCTCGGGTACAGGCCAGTAGTCTACATAAATTTTACAGGGTTCAAATAATAATGCTGATGATATAAATAATAGTAATAATAATAATAATAATAATAATAATAATAATAATAATAATAGAATAATCGTGACAGAAATGATACAAAGATTGTAATACAAAATAATTCACTAACAAATAATAATAATAATAATAATAATAATAATAATAATAATAATAATAAAAGTGATAAAACAAAAATATTTACAATAATAAAATAAATACTAAGACGGATAAAATAAAATATAAAACCACTAGCGAGAGTTAACACAACTTAAATAAGCATATAATAACCAGAAAAAATGCCAAACTTGAAAATCAACAGAAAAGTTCGTTGTATCGCAGACGACAGCAACCGCCGTATTGACATTGTGTTGTGCATTAATGGTAGTAGTGGGGAGCTTAAAGTCTAAGTAACTGCCGTTCTCTTCGAATCTTCTCGTACAGTCATGGGAAGTTAATGATGTAAAAACAAAATGTCTACGAGTCAAACTGTTCATTATTACCAGGATAAATACAAATAATACCGTACTGAAATATATTAATCGAGTTTCAGTTATAGATCTCTCCTTTTGTGCAAGAGGTATCATATCAAAATATTTTATGAATGGCGGGGAAAATATAAATTTCAATAACTTTCTAGTGACAAGATATAGAGACAAGTACAATCAAGTGTATCTGTGGCGATGCTAAGGAATCATTTATTGGAGATATACACTGTTATTAATTAAGAAAATGTTCTATTTATATTTATTACAATGTTTTATCTTATAGGGTACATGCATCAGATAAATACAATAAAAATTAGTACCATATAATGCTAGTAACATTTAAAAAAATTATAATAAAATTTATCAAATATCATACAAACATTTTCACTTTATCTTTAAACTTAAGAATGTGTAACTTGCTTAGGTCTGGATTATTTTTCAATACTGAATTGTATAGTCTTGGTCCATAATTCCTACTGTCTTAATCCAGCTGTAGTGTGGCATTTAGGTTCTGCCAAAAGAATTGGGATATTTCTTCTGGTGTTATGTATATGTTTTTCAGTTATAAAATTCATTCGATTTTTGTGAAAATAAGTTAGTAATGTATGTTTATATATTTGCTCAATTTTAGTATTTGGAATTCAGAATAAATAAATATGAATGCTTATATTACATATTTGACTGATTTGAAGTGTTTAATGTAATGGCATGCTGCATTAGTTTTGTACAGCCCCAAGCGGAAGAGAAGTCAATTTCATGTGATGTAAACATGTTCGAAATATTGTGGAAGGAGTGAACTGTACCACATTTACGTCCCCTCCGTTATGTCCATCCCTGATCTAAAGGAATGTCCCTCACTCACACAAATGATAATCCTGTAACTGTATTACACTGGTCAAAAAAAGTTAAGCATATTTCCAGTTTACCCAATAATACCTGATATTTATGTTTCTTTTGGTTTTATGTGGCACGTGTTATGTTTACCAATTCAAACTCTTTCATTTGTTTTAGTCTGCATCACTAGGTAACGTCCAAATCACGGCTAGTAAAGAAAAGCCTGTAATTCGAGCAAAGTTAAGTCAGTGTCATTTTGCTTCATAGTGTTTCATAGTGCAGTAAACAAAGTCTGTAATTCGAGCAAAGTTCAATCAGTGTCGTTTTGCTTCAGAGTGCTTCATAGTGCAGTACAATGGCTCGGAACACCCTTACAATGGCAGACCGCATCAAAATCATCACTTTGATGGAACAAAACATGAGACAAGTTGATGTTGCTAACATCCTTCATGTGAATCAGATTATTGTCTCCAGACTGTGGAGAAAGGTCCAGGAAACCCATTCAATAGCAGATCGACCTCGCGAAGGCCGTCCACGCAAAACAACACCAGGTCAGGACCGGTATGTAAGGTTATCTGCACGTAGGAACCCTATAGCCTCAGCTACAACTCTGCGCCATGACCTGCGCGAAGCCACTGTGTTGTTGTAAGTAGCCAAACTGTGCGCAGTAGACTTCATGACATAGGGTTGTATGCTCGAAGACCACTCAAGACTCCAGCACTCCGTCCACATCACAGGGTGCTCGTGCAAGATGGGCTAGAGCACATGAGAATTGGACACGAGGCCAATGGACCAGAACTTTATTCTCAGACGAAGTGAGAATGGGCCTACACCCTGACAACAACTCTATTCGCGTATGGAGACGAACAGGGAACCGTGGAACGTCACCAACAGTTTGGTGGTTCAATCTTGTTTTGGGCAGGTGTCATGTTTGGCCGCCGCACACCACTGGTTTCAATAGAGGGAAACATGACTGCTGCCGTGTATGAGAACAACATCCTCCAACCCATAGTAAGTGGTTTTGCAGAGACTGTAGGAGAAGGGTTCACTCTACAGGACGATAATGCTCGGCCTCATCGTGTGCAGCGGTATCTTGTAGAACATGGGATCCGAAGAATGGATTGGTCAGTATGCTCACCGGATATGAACTGCATAGAGCATGCATGGAGCTTTCTCAGGAGAGCCATTTCCAATCGTCCACATCACCCATTAACGATTGAAGAACTCAGGAATGCTGCCTTGGAAGAATGGGACAATTTGCCTCAGGAGAGCTTAGATGCATTGGTACTGAGTATGCCCCGTCGCATACAAGAGTGCCTCAGGGTTCGTGGAGGAACAACACGTTATTAAACAGGATACTGAAAGCACCATCTCCTTTTCTTTGATGATGTACGAATTTCAACTTCCCTTATCTTTTCCGTTGTTTCCAAACAATGCAACTTTTTCATTTCATATTGAGTCCATTGTTAACAAATAGTGTAGTTCTACTTTTAAGTTTATTCTGTGGAACCAAGAAACCCAATTATAATTTATCTATTTTATTTTAATTAATAAAAACCGTTATATGCCTAATTATGCTTAAGTTTTTTGACCAGTGTATATCACTGCAATGTTATTCTGTGTTATAAAAGTTGTGTCTACTTGTCATCGACAGGGCTGTGCCACCAAGATGCGGTCCACATCACCGCCATCTTGGGCGAGTCAGTTGTGTTCAACTGTCACGTGGAGTTCCCCGGAGACCACCCGGTGCCCTACGTGCTGCAGTGGGAGAAGAAGGTAGGCGAAACGGTAGGCCCCAAACTCTGTTCTACTTCTCTCGTACGTGATTGCCATCATTTGATTATGAGTATACCACGAAATTGCTACAAAATTTGTAACGGTTCACCGATACTGCACGCTGCTTCACAAGACGAGTCCTCACTTCCCAGCATCCAGGCGGTCTGCTCACTCGATCCTGTTTGTACATAATCCAGCAAAACAGTTGAATGTCGCCAAGATAATCTTATCGTCCGCGTTATTGTGTAGCTAGACTGTGACAAAAAATAACAACTTTTATCCATGACCATAACGAAAAACATGCCTTTACTAAATACTTTTGCGTTTGTAAAGTAGGCTTTTATTCAACATTACTTTATTTCACTAGTGAGATAAACACTTTACCTCACAGTTCATTAGTATTTTCCTAGTACCCGGGCACGGGCACACACGTATACTTTTCCATTGAACTATTACTCAAGAAGTTAATATATTAGTTACTAGATATCACTACCTCTACTTCTTTATTACCATTTCTTAAATATACATTCACTCAATCTCCTTCTCTTTTCTCTATCTGCTACGTCGTAATTTGTACATTACATCCATATCTAATATGCATCTTTTTAAAATTTTGTAATAATTTACCTTTTGGGATGCGAGGAGACTTGAACCTGCGAAGTTGGGTTTATAGGATTTTAAAACAACAAGCGTTAGCCAACTGAGCTAAACAGACACGATGATTAATTAAGTTTTAATATTCCTCTTAAGTTTACAGAAGTAAAATGTGAAATTATTTTAATCACAATAGTCCCGTGAAAACTTCTAAATAATCCCAGAAACTTCAAAAAGACGAAAATACACGTTTAAAATGAAAAAAGTATATATTAAAATTATATAATTAATTATAATTTGTTATTTATCCAACACCTTAGATACCATTCTTTACTAATCATGGCCTCCTACACCATGACCTACCTAGTACACGTATTGATTCTAAAATCCATGCCATGGTATGTGATTACATGAGGACTTATTTTCAACATATTTTCTTTTATAAAGCATAATTTTTCGTTATGGTCATGGATAAAATTACGTATGGCACTTGTGAGCGTGATCTTTATTGCAATCGTGTAATTTAAGCACTCGGCTGACGCCTCGTGCTTAAATCTTTCCACTCGTGCAATAAAGATGCACTTACCTCACAAGTACCATAAATAACTATTATTTGAAAACTACTATGTTTATCGAACGAATATATATTTACGGTCTTACTAATAAAAACTCTATATACAGAGGTGTGAAAATTATTAGAATAATCTTAATTTTAAAGGTTTTTAATAGTTCCTTCACAAATATTCATTGAATTGATGAATATTGGTATATAATATTACTATACTGATGTAGGATATATTTACTACTAACAATGCTGGAAAGCATTGTTGTACATTGGTATTTTTCTTATTTTACAATTGTTGCGGGAATTCACAAATTATTATATTATGTTGGCGGAATTGGAAACATAAAAAATTAATTAAGAAATGCTTTAAACAAATTGTTCTTTGCGTTTATATTGTTGTGAAGGTTCAAATGAACGTATACATCTGTTTTGTGCATATAATTTTTTATGTTTCCAATTCCGCCAACATAATATAATAATTTCTGAATTCCCATAACAATTGTAAAATAAGAAAAATACCAATGTACAACAATGCTTTCCGGCATTGTTAGTATTAAATATATCCTACATCAGTATAATAATATATACCAATATTCATCAATTCAATTAATATTTGTGAAGGAACTATTAAAAAACCTTTAAAATTAAGATTATTGTAATAATTTTCACACCTCTGTACAGACGTTTAACTGTCTCATACAATGAGTAGCTCGTTTATAAATCTTGTATAAATTCCTTACTATAGTCCCGTCCCTCTAATTTCCGGCTGTCAATCGCGTTGCAGGTTGGCTACATTTAAACGTGCGCGTCTTGTGATTCGCTGATTCATTTCTTAACGCTCGATAAATACTTAATATAATCGCCCGCCATTTTAGCTCTTTCGTTCGCAGAAAGCACACGAAAACGTTATTTGCCGCTCAATTATTTGCTGAATTGCATTGCGTTTGATTTATTATCATAGGAGCTACGACATGATAATGTTTAACGGTGTGGCAAATAGATTCCTCGTATGGTAGCTCGGGAACGTAAGAACAAAAATGGCGAACGATACTACCTACCTAGACTTTATAGAGCCTTCACTTTCTAAGACGTAAGCAAAGAGGCGGAGTCACGCCGGAAATAACAGCGTCGTGACTATAATAATCACTACATACGTCGTGTATAACAGTACAACTGTTACACAGCTACGTCATAGTTTCGTCAATACTACATTACGAAAGGTAATAGAATATCTGAGGTTCTCTATTGCATCCGGTAGAGCGCTCTAATGTGCCTTGTTAAGTATCGATAGTACCACTGGCTCTGATCGATTACAATACTATATTTTGGTCAAGGAGTGCAAGCTACAGCAATATTATTCTATGCTCTTTGGTTTGTTCTTCTGTTGTTACAAGGCAAGCATCATCATAAAATGACAGTCTATACGAACAGCTGTTGGAGGGGCGGCCATTTTTTCTCTATATACAACGCAGAAAGAACGGATGGGTTTCAACTATCGATACGCAACGAGGAGAGAGATATAGTGAGGGGACAGACTGTTTGTCATCCATAGAATGCAGTTTATTAGAATATTTTGATTGGGATTATGGTCTGAAGAAAAAAACGATAATAATTCATCATTGTTGAGACATTTTTGAAAAATAAATGATGGTGAAGAATATTCAGAGACTCATTTCGACATCGGATGTCACGCTAGGATTCCAACTCGGAATAAATTTTTTGAAATGTCCTTAATTTAGAAATCCAGGTTCAACATTAAATAATAAATCTTACTAATAAAAATTCTATATGAGACGTTTAACTGTCGAGGCTTATACAAGATCTCGCGCCCTCGACTTCTTTCTTAAGTCATTTAAGGCGTAAGTTTGTAAACATCGATCACATACACTGGACGAACTTAAGACAGCGATTCGTGAAGAAATCGTCATAGTTTCGTCATTACTGACATTACGAAAGTGATGAATATCTGAACATCAGAAAACGCCTCGATGCCTGTATTCGATAGAAAGCCAAGGACATCATATGGATAATGTTGTTTTCCATAAATAAACTGCATGTATTGGTGAATATGTTGATAACAATAAATTTTTGATTTGATGAATCTTTACAAGGTTTTCTTCATAAAATGAAATCCATCCGTTCTTTCTGAGGGGCGGCCACCCTATACAACGCTTAAACAAGGGATTTCGTGTATATAACTACTGCTAAGCAATTCTCATTGTATAGTTACAGACTGTTTGTACATCTATCGCTTATGCATGGTTTATTAGTAATATTTTCTGTCTCAACTCTGCATAAGTCTCGTATAAAAACTATACACGGTTTATTAGTAAGACCCTTAATCACAATGACATCAGTCGAAGAATATCCGTGTCCACAGGGATCCTGAATTACAGAAAACTATTAACAAAGTGATTAAAAAAAAAGAGAAAAAATGTAAACAAATAACATAGAATTAAATAATATGTATTTGTAATAAATAATTTTGACTGGGATTATAAAATCTGAAAAAAAAGAGAATAATTCAGTTATTGTTGGGTTGGTTGAAATATAAATGATAGTGAAGAATCTTCAAAGAGTCCTTAATTATTGAAACGGAAAGTTTCATACAACCAGTTTCGAGAAACTTTAAGATTTTTTTAGAAATCTCCATGATAATTTAGAAATTCCTTCTCTACAACCAAATAATAAGCCAATAACTGACCAATTGTCTTCTGAAAGATTATATTTCAATGCTAGAAAAGGGATGCAGGGCTCATAGATTGGCTTCTTCTCTTTATCCACTTCATCAGCCTGTTGTAAATCTGTCTCAAACCTGATAGTCGGATCGATAATGATTGCTTTTTGTACACATCTGTTTGTTGCAATTGTAACGGCGCTACGATGTGAACAGTCAGTAGAGAGACAGTGGATTTCTTCATAAACTTGCCATCCTAAAAATTTTAGGGTAGAGGTCAATCCGGTTGTAACTCTGTGATGCCTTGCATTAATGAGAAGTTAGCCTTTCGGACATGATCCCAGCACATGTCCAAGTGTTTCAATTTCGCTGCATTCCGGAAAACGACAGCGGGTTGTACTGAAACTTCTGCCCGGTACGGTACGACATTTGAAATATAGTTAGAGTTGTAGAGTAAATCCCAAATAAATTAGAAATATTGTAAATCATCAAATGTGTCGTGTCATTTTCAACTGTTTTAAAATGAATGTCGTAAGTGTAAATTTCGACTGTTTTAAAATGAATATCGTAATTCATTATTACATCTTTTGTGACATTGTTGTCAAACAAATTTTAATAGAAGCTGATTATAACAGATATCCACAAATATTTCTTATAAAATGTATATTTCAGCAGAAGAACTATGTATAATCTGATGAAATTAAAAGAAATATCATAAATCTGTCGAACTTCGTGTAGAAACTCTACGTTAAATTTATCCCACTTAAAAATGAAACACAAAGGAAACATCTCATCCATGTACTTCTTGTGTAAAATGTTTTATTTCTCAATTAACCGAAGATAATTTAATTTACCCTAATCATCAGAATTTATGCGAACGCATTCACTTATCCTTCACTTCTAAAATCGAATGACTGGTTTTAAATAATTAACTTATTTTATATACATGCTGCTCCCGGTAAACAGAATGATTTAAGATATATGAATGTTTGACTGTTTTCGTCTTGCTGTGGGAACGGCGTCGTGATGACTCAATGCCAGTCGAGTCTACTATGTCTGTAGTCTCTCGAATCGGAAAAAAAATGCACATATGAGCTTAGAAATCCATTTATGGTTATTAATAAAATATAATAATAATAATAATAATAATAATAATAATAATAATTTTTATATCAAACTCATTCTTGAAGCTGATATGGTTTCTTCAGTGGAATCAGTACAGGGTGGAATTGATATAACTGTGCATATTCAAGGGGGCAATAAAATACATTAAAATGAATTATTATTATTATTATTATTATTATTATTATTATTATTATTATTATTATTATTATTATTTGAATATGAACAATTTCTTGAACCCTATTTTACCCGAAAGTACATTAGGGTTATAGTTATAGCCTGAGTTTATATTATTATAATGAGAATTCATTTGACGTGGGTAACCCAGTCTTGCTACTTAAAATTAACACTTATATCTACTACAATAATTTGAATTATTTACAAGTTCTTAAATATATTACATATAAAATTACATTGAAGTGGGTAACCCAGTCTTGCTACTTAAAATTAACACTTATATCTACTAAAATAATTTGAATTATTTACAAGTTCTTAAATATATTACATATAAAATTACATTGACGTGGGAAACCCAGTCTTGCTAATTAAAATTAACACTTAGGCTATATCTACTACAATAATTTGAATTATTTACAAGTTCTTAAATATATTACATATAAAATTACATTGAAGTGGGAAACCCAGTCTTGCTACTTAAAATTAACACTTATATCTACTACGATAATTTGAATTATTTACAAGTTCTTAAATATATTACATATAAAATTACATTGACGTGGGTAACCCAGTCTTGCTACTTAAAATTAACACTTATATCTACTACAATAATTTGAATTATTTACAAGTTCTTAAATATATTACATATAAAATTACATTGACGTGGGTAACCCAGTCTTGCTACTTAAAATTAACACTTAGGCTATATCTACTACAATAATTTGAATTATTTACAAGTTCTTAAATATATTACATATAAAATTACATTGACGTGGGTAACCCAGTCTTGGTACTTAAAATTAACAGTTATATCTACTAAAATAATTTGAATTATTTACAAGTTCTTAAATATATTACATATAAAATTACATTGACGTGGGTAACCCAGTCTTGCTACTTAAAATTAACACTTATATCTACTAAAATAATTTGAATTATTTACAAGTTCTTAAATATATTACATATAAAATTACATTGACGTGGGTAACCCAGTCTTGCTACTTAAAATTAACACTTATATCTACTAAAATAATTTGAATTATTTACAAGTTCTTAAATATATTACAGTCCACACCTGTGGAGTAACGGTCAGCACGTCTGGCTGTGAAACCAGGTGGCCCGGGTTCGAATCTCGGTCGGGGCAAGTTACCTGGTTGAGGTTTTTTCCGGGGTTTTCCCTCAACCCAATACGAGCAAATGCTGGGTAACTTTCGGTGCTGGACCCCGGACTCATTTCACCGGCATTATCACCTTCATATCATTCAGACGCTAAGTAACCTAGATGTTAATACAGCGTCGTAAAATAACCCAGTATAAATATATTACATATAAAATTACATTGACGTGGGTAACCCAGTCTTGCTACTTAAAATTAACACTTAGGCTATATCTACTACAATAATTTGAATTATTTACAAGTTCTTAAATATATTACATTTAAAATTACATTGAAGTGGGTAGCCCAGTCTTGCTACTTAAAATTAACACTTACATCTACTACAATAATTTGAATTATTTACAAATTCTTAAATATATTACATATAAAATTGCATTGACGTGGGTAACCCAGTCTTGCTACTTAAAATTAAGACTTATATTTACTATAATAATTTGAATTATTTACAAGTTCTTAAATATGTTACATATCGTCGGTCCACTATTATGCGTTTTGTAATAGGCCTAAAGTGTATGTTTAATTAGAAAATTAAGTTGAAAGTGTGCGTGGTTTGGCAACAATGCAACATCAGTTTGCCAATGAATAGACACACGAAATCAGGTTTGAACAGCAACATTCCGTCCCTTAGTCACTGCAGCAGGGTCGTCAGACTTCTTAATGGCAGGAAATAACGATGCGTGTTAATCTTGGTATTTGATTTGCGAGAAAACCGTTCATTATATTGAAAAACTTCAAAGGGATAATCATTCTTTATCCGTTTCCCTAATGATGAAAGTAAAAATGAATCTCGTACACAGTAAAACAGTGTTAACAATTAGGGAATTTTTTTCTGGGAAAAATATTCATTTGGGACTAATACGGTACAGGGACGTCATTTTATTTTTACTTCAATTTTTATTGTACCTGAGTTTTTTAATGTACTTCACTTCCACCCCCTCTACTAGTAAACTTCCAACCGTCCACACAGAACCAAGGCCGCGTATGCAGTCAAATTCGCCTTACGGTCATAGTAAACATTACTGAGTTAGTGAGTATAGTACGTTCCAGAAATATGTTCGCGTTTTCCAGTGACGAAAGAGCTTTCAATAATCAATCATATTTTCGCACTTGTACTGTTGTCCGTTTGCCTACGTCGCATCCCGGTTTCCTCCACCCGCTTCTGCTCGCCCCTCTGTAAAGGCTAGTGGCTGGGCTGTCTTAGCTCTTTTCTGAAAACATTAATTTCTGTTAGGAATTGGACGTCTACGTAATATTGTACAACTGTTTAAAATAACTTAAATAGAAGGGCCTCGCTAAGTAATTAATTGGCATGTGATTTTACCCCTTTCTACGACCCTGCGATAAAACCACTTGAACGGACAGTAGATAGCATGTCTGAGTAATTTTATCTTTTCGGATCGGGCAGAAGTGAAGATTGAATTTACAGTACGTAAGGAAACCTTTTATAGAGTAGGTAAAGAATTATTTCAACATGAAGAACGAAACTGATAATTGGAATTAGGTACAATAGTCTATAGTGCGATAATATGCACAAAAGAACTGAAGCCTGTATCGAAGTGAACGACCACCATTTTAAAAAATGTGTTTAAATATCCATATTATGACTAATTTTCAATTTAACTTCATTCTCTATATTGTACGCTAATGTGCTGTAGACAGTATAATATACTCGTACACTGCATAATAAATACTTCCGAATGGATAGCTCAGTTCGTGAGTAAAACACTTATTGTTAATATAGTACTGTATTTTGATTAAACAAAAACCTAATGAAAATTTAAAAAAACTCAAAATCGCGATATTTTCTAGTTTACGTAAATGGATGAACTACTTTTCTTCCCTCATATACTTAGTAAAGTGATTTGTGTGATTTGTTCGTATATTACGCCAGTATCATCGAACTCCAGTCTTGGAAGGGGTAGCAAACAGTGTTTCCGGTTCTCAACAGTTAATCCAAAAGTATAGCCAGGTTAATATTAGAAATATTAGTAAAAATAAAATGATGTCTCTGTATTAGAATTTGTTGTTGTACTCTATCTAGGGAATGAGCTGTTTAACATCTGCACAGTTACCGATAGATTACTTGCATTCTGTATGATGGATTTTCCGTGTTCATGTAGGCCCTACCGTCTGGTTACGTTGTCTTAGGATATCTGAATTATGTATGACGGTGACAGAAGTAGGCCTAGCACGCGATGACCTTCAAATCATACCCGCACCGGGACATATTTTGTGACGTAAGTAGTATAACCATAGTTCTACTCAGTGGTCGCTAGGAACGTCATCGAATGTCAGACGTTCACGCGCCGATGTATTTTTACGGTCGATAAAATTAAAACTTGGAGGTCGACGTCGTCCCTGTACCCGAATGAGAAGGTGACGGGCAAAATTCCTTGCCATCTGTCTCGCCCCACAAAGTTTCCTGCTTTGCGGGTCAGGGTTTCGATTCTGATATCCGTGTAGTACAAAGTCTCGTGACACCGACAGATCTACTAGCGGACAGAGGGGAAGTAATATTGAGGCGGGTCAATAAACCAATAGGCTGCAGTGCAACCGGAACTGAGGTGGGCGAGTTCTCGAAATAAAGTAAATTATAGGGTGAATAAAAATTCTGTAACCACAATATACTCGTATATCTGATACTGTATGTTAGATTAACATAGATATTCTCATTTATTATAACACCAATGAATCAACCAATTACCTACACACATAATTGTAACATCCGCCATCTTGAAAGTCGCGATATTACACTAAACTGAAATTTATAATGGAAAAGAGGTCATGTGACTGTTCTGAATTATGTAAGGTTTTTAACAAACCAAATGGCAAAATCTTTGTTTTTTATTGTTTAAAAATTAACCTCATAATGAAAAAGATTGTGCGCTGGACTAACCCCTCATACACAAGGACCGAGGGACAAACCGATTTTTTTTTCAGTCTACTTTATACAGGGACATCATTTTATTTTTACTTCAATTTTTATTGTACCTGAGTTTTTGAATGTACTTCATTCACTCTCAACCCTTCTACTAATGAAGTTCAACCGTCCTCCACAGAGATCCAAGACCGCATATACAGTCATAGTAGCCTTACGGTCATAGTAAACAGTACGTTCCAAAAATATGTTCGCGTTTTCCAGTGACGAAAGAGCTTTCAATGTTGAATCAATTTTCGCACAGGTACTGTCGTACATTTGCCTACGTCGTATCCCGGTTTCCCCAACCAGCTTTTATTCGCCAGCTAGTGACTGGGCTGTCTTAACTCTTTTCTGAGTACATTAATTTCTGTTAGGAATTGGACGTCTACGTAATATTATACGACTGTTCAAAATAACTTAAGTAAAAGGCCCTCGTTAAGTAATTAACTGTCACGTGATTTCCTTCCTTTCTATGACCCTACGACATAGGACGGACAGTGGATAGCATATCTGAGTAATTTTATCTTTTCGGATCGGGTAGAAGTGAAGATTGAATGTACAGTACGTAAAGTACTCTTTTACAGAGTAAGTACAGAATTATTTCAACATGACTTACAAGTACGAAGGACGAAACTGGTAATTGAGATTAGGTACAATAGTCTGTAATGGGTTACTATGCACATTAGAACTGAAACCTGTATCGAAATGAACAGCCACCATTTTAAAAAATGTGTTTAAATATCCGTATTATGATTATTTTTCAATTTAACTTCATTCTCTATATTGTACGCTAATGTGCTGTAGACAGTATAATATGCACTGCATAATGAATACGTTCACATGGACAGCTCAGTTCGTGAGTAAAAACACTCATTGTTAATACTGTACTATATTTTGATTAAACAAAAACCTAATGAAAATGATCAAACTCAAAATCGCGATATTTCCTAGTTTACGTAAATGAACTACTTTTCTTCCCTCCTATACCTAGTAAAGTGATTTGTTTGTATATTACGTCAGTATCATCGAACTCCAGTCGTGGAAGGGGATAACAAACGGCGTTGATACAAAGGTATAGGCAGGTTAATATTAAAAATGTTAGTAAAAATAAAATGATGTCCCTGTACCATCTCGCAAGTGAAAACTGGCAATATAAAATTCAATACACATGAAAGTAATTTTAAAATGAAGTGTCGAAATTAATAATTTGAGCCTGAAGAGTGTTCTTTATTACCTACTCTGTTCAGCATCTCCTTGGAAGATTTAGTGTGATAGTAGAACGAAGTACATAGATTTGCTGATGATATGGCGTTGTTAACAGAAGGGGAGATGTTATGAAGCGATACGCCACTGCAGCTAAATTACAGCCGTGAGCAGTATGGAATGAAGATAAATGCAAACAAGACGAAGACCATAGTTATCTGAAGAAAAATAAAGAAGGTAAACGTGCGAATTCTAAATGAGGCAGTAGAACAAGTGGACAGCTTCAAATACTTGGGTTGTGCTGTAAGTCGTAACATGAGCTGCTGCTACAAAGTCGAAAAGAGGCAACTTTTAATAGGAGAAGGAGAAGGTATTTTCTGCGGAACTTTGGACAAAAACTAAGGATACTAGTGAAGTGTTTTGTGTGGAGAGTGGCAATGTATGGGGGCAGAAACATAAGCATGACGACGAAATGAAGAGAAACGACTGGAAAAATTTGAAATGTCGATATAGAGAAGAGCGGATCATGTGAAATGGACGAGCCTATAATAGTAGTAATTAAGACGCGAGTAAATTTATGAAATGAGCGCTAGCGAGTTTCATAATTTTCATACTAGCGTCTTAATTACCATTATAGGCAAGTTTCATACGACTTTTTATGCTCGACCATCTTTCTAACTTGAAATTATTCATATAAGTATTCATGTTATTCTTATCTGACTGGGGAGCGGAACTGACTTTGTGCAATATCTCGTAAATTGTGAGATGTGCGCAGACGCGAAAGTATTGATTTTTTTCCGAGAAAGAAATGTCATTGACCTTGATATAATCTATTTATTTATTTTTATTTTATTTTATTGGATTATTTTACGACGCTGTATCAACATCTAGGTTACTTAGCGTCTGAATGATATGAAGGTGATAATGCCGGTGAAATGAGTCCGGGGTTCAGCACCGAAAGTTACCCAGCATTTGCTCATGTTGGGTTGAGGGAAAACCCCGGAAAAAACCTCAACCAGGTAACTTGCCCCGACCGGGATTGGAACCCGGGCCACCTGGTTTCGCGGCCAGACGCGCTGACCGTTACTCCACAGGTGTGGACGATATAATCTAGAGAGTAAAATAAACATTAATCTTGATATAACCTTGAAATTGATTTAGACATTGAAAAACGAGATGACAAATTGAATTTATTTGAATATTATTTACAATTAACGCTAATTATTATAGTAACAGAACATAACCTTCTACGACAGTATTGGATTTCCAGCCTTCGTGACGTTTCGCTAGTTGTCTTTCGATTGCATATCCGAGAATAATCGATACTTGCGCTTTCATATTGCTACAATGGTGTTTTCTGATTGGTGGAACACCTGAACTTTAATGAATAGGTGTACTTTAATGAGGTCCATTAAAGGTCTGCTACCAGGTGTATAATTACTACATTTCGGCATGGTCGAGCATAAAATAAGAAATGAATCTGTGCTAGAAAGAGTAAGTGAAGAAAGGATAATGCTGAAACTAACCAGGAAGAGAAAAAGAAATTGGCTGTACCACTGGCTAAGAAGAAACTTCTACTGAAGGATGCACCAGAAGGAATGGTGAAAGGAAAAAAAATTAGAACAGAAGAAGATATCATATGATAGACAACATTAAAATATATGGATCGTATGCGGAGACTGAGTGAAAGGCGGAAAAGAATGAAGATTGGAGAATGCTGGGTTTGCAGTGAAGGTTCTGCTCTTGGACTGAAAATTGTGAATGAATCAAGCACATAAAAATATGAACACTAAGGAATAGTAATATGCGTTACAAGAGCGGTATGTTGAATTTTTCATGTTCGAGAAAAAGTTTGAAAAGCGAAACGTAGTTGAGTTTTTTTAATTTCCGAGAATTGAAAGAAAACATACCGCTCGTGTATCGTACATTATTTTGTGCGAAGATCGTTTATTACATACCTGAAAGAGGAATTTCTAATTAGTTGCAATGAAATCTCCATCTTGGTTTCTGTTCAATGACGGCAAATTTGCAAAACAAAAATATCTATCTTCAACATTGTTGCTTTAAAATGTTTTCTGTGTTTACTATACTCCAGCAGGCCGTGATATACGTCTGTCTTTTTTTTCCCCAGTTTATGATGAGTCTGGAATCTTGTTGATTTTTTCACGGCTTCCTTAATGTTACTTGCATCACGAATGCAGTAACATTAGTGGAGTTGTAGAGTTTACTTAATTTTTGCAAATATTTAAAAACAATAATTAACAGTGCAATTTAGGTGAAATTGCAGTGGTAAGTTTCCAATTTATAATTATTACTATATTGAACGTCTCTAAAAATAATATGTTAGAAGCCTAAAGCAGTAAAATCAATGTCACTTAAGCGGTAAGAAGAGGGAAATTGTTATGCGTGTTAGGTTGGGAATACTGAATGTGGAATTTTAGACTTTCCGCGGATTGGTTTTGAGCGGAAACCAAGCAAATACGCACGATCTCGCACAAATGACTTTACATGCTCACTCACTTTTATTCTTCCATGTATATTTTCAATATTGTTCTTTGCTGCTCTCAAAAGTGTGTTTGACCGGGATACGGGAATGTGTTTCAAATTCGAGACAATCCCGCCAAAAGCTGGACGGTGGCAAAATAGTTACAATTTTTCGCATTAATTCATAACCAGTCTGTGCATGAAGCTAGAGGCATTTGCACTGACTTGCTTGAATAGCATAGAGGCTAGGTCATAAAACATACCAGCGGAGTACCATGTCTGAACTAAAACTACCTCGGAAATAATTTTCAAAAAAGTCATGCACCTGAATAATCTGTGCCAGTTTTTATAGTAGCATGCTTTGAGTTCGCGGCCAGTTTCTGTGTTTGTAAAAAAAATCTATGCATTTGTGTGGTGTTGAAAGACACACGTGATGACCCGTTATAAGAACTGTAGCACTGAGCTGGCTGGCTGAATCAATAAGCAGGTCCCGTTAGCCGAAATGTTGCGTGATTCCTGGAAAGTCTTTATTTGCATGTCAGGCCACGGTAGCTCAAAACTTGACATATCTGTCTAAGCGTGACCTCCAAACTGGCACGCCATCATATCGTGAGCTCTCCGTGGTTTTTCTCTGCTCCTCCTCAACTCGTCCAATTCAGAGATAAGTTCTTGTTTATCAGGACAGCATCACTGCAGAAATGTTCATGTTAGGTAATGGTACCTGAACAGAAATATTATTCTGGCGTACTTCAACACGAAATTGGGAGTAACGTGATGATAGAAAACAAAAGTTCTAAGGAGAACCGGCTCTTAAAAACACAGATTTGCAATATTTCACAAGTGCAATATACAGTAAATATTTAGACTAAATAATTTACTGTTCTCTAACCACGAGAAAGTATCTGTGGGATGAAACGAAGCGGGATAATGCTGTGAATGAATGTTGATGTCATAAGATGTCATAAGGTCACACACGTGGGTACTCATATCTCTATTAGCTAGCTCTCACAGCACAAACAATAACACTGATACACACATTTTTATACTACCCTAGTTACAAAATTAGATCACGGTTAATCTCCTGGGGTGCTATTCATAGAAATGTTATGTTTTATTTAACGACGCTCGCAACTGCAGAGGTTATATCAGCGTCACCGGATGTGCCGGAATTTTGTCCCGCAGGAGTTCTTTTACATGCCAGTAAATCTATGACAGGAAGCCTGTCGCATTTAAGACGTTATAACGATAAATGCCATCGACTTGCCCAATAGATGGATCGAACCCGCAACCTTGGGCATAGAAGACCAGCGCTATATCAACTCGCCAACCAGGTCGACGCTATTCATAGACATTTCGCAGCACGCGCTACGAGCGTACTAAGGTAGCCCCGGCTATCCACTGGTTACTAGTACAGAATTCAAATCATAACCTATCGCTAACACTGGTTTATGAATACGAAAAACGCTGATCATCCACCGGAAGCCCGCGCTAAAAATGTCTATGAATACGGCCCCTGGTCTTTTAATCCCTCCATACAGGAAATAACATATGCAGGAGAGCGTATGTTTTTAAACTGACGTTATAGCGATAATATTATCTATCTACTTCGCTCCAATAGATGACGCAATAGTAAGCACATTCCTTTCACGGTTGATCTCCTGGTTGGAGAACAGTAACAATTTTAGTACACATATGCACAAACCAGTAGAGAAGCTACAGTTAGAATTTTATTATACAGAGTGTTTAAAAAAGTATCCCATATTTTAGGAGGTGCTAGTATGCATCAAAACAAGAGAATAATGTCTAATAAACATAGGTCCTACAACACATACTTTCTGAGATCTGAACACTTGTTCATAGGAAGTGCTCAATGTGACGTCCATTCATGGCAATGCATTCCTCTGCCCTTCGACATAAGGAATCACGCACTCTTTGAAATTTATCTGGTTCCTTCATGTGTCCCCATAACTAAAAGTGTAGGGGACTTAGGTTTGGGGAACGAGCAGGCCAAGATCTGGGGCTTCCCCGACCAATCCAACGGCCCTGAAATGTCAGCGTAAGGTGTTCACGTACATTGCGGAGAAAATGTGCTGGTGTGCCATTGTCCATGAACCACTTCTTTAGTCTCTGCTGACATGGCACATTCTGCAGCAAGTCAGGTAATACGTTAATAAGAAAGTCCTGAAAGTCTCTGTAGTAGCACGCATGGCCCTATTAATCTATCACCAAGAACGCCTGCCCATACGTTGATTGAGAATCGGTGCTGATGCCTTGTTTCTTCAACTGCATGGGGATTTTCATCAGCCCACACATGATGATTACGAAAATTCACAACACCATCTCTGCTGAATCCCGCTCATCTGCAATCAAACTTTTGTTTTTAGTATTCCTTGCTACGTATCAGTATTCCATGCCAGGGATGTCAACTACGGTACTATGATTATCTGGTAGTCTGCTGTATTGTAGGGCAGGGGAATGTATTGCCATAAATGGACGTCACTTTGAGCACCTTCTATGAACAAGTGTTCAGATCTCAGAAAGTATGGTCCACACCTGTGGAATAACGGTTAGCGCGTCTAGCCGCGAAACCAGGGGCCCCGGATTCGATTCCCGGTCGGGGCAAGTTACCTGGTTGAGGTTTTTCCGGGGTTTTCCCTCAGCCCAATATGAGCAAATGCTGGGTAACTTTCGGTGCTGGACCCCGGACTCATTTCACCGGCATTATCACCTTCATCTCATTCAGATGCTAAATAACCTAAGCTGTTGATAAAGCGTCGTAAAATAACCTACTAACCTACTCAGAAAGTATGTGTTGTAGGACCCATATTTATTGAAGATTATTTTCTTGTTTTGATGCATACTGTCACCTCCAAAAATATTGTATACTTTTTTAACACTCTGTAAAGGCCTATGCTGATTTAATGAAATTCTCGTGTCAAATAAGGTTGATCAAGGCGATCCAGAAATTAGAACAGTTTCAAGTAAAAAAAAAAGCTGAAGTAGAACATGAAAGAGTAACAACTAACGAGGTGAATAATAATAAAATCAGACATATAAACGAAATGTGACATTAGATGCAATATGTAGTAATCCTGTCATTTGTACAGAATCTTAGAGTATCTACTTTAGAATTTTAATGATTTCATTAAATCAAACGTAAACTCGGAAACAGAACCTCGAACTCCAAAAATCACTCCGTAAACAGCTCAATTCGAAATGGGGATGTAATAAGTTGCGAAGAAAGGAAGACACTTAGCGAGGCGGGCCGTGTGGAAAAACTCGAGGCACATTAAATAGTGAATAAAGCGAGACGGACTGTGTGGAAAACCACGGGGCACGAGGTTCATTTTACACTTCTGTTTCCATGATACCACGAGTGTGTGATGTCGGTGTTTACGGGGAAACTTTTCTTGTCAAAACGTTACAATTTCTCTCAGCTTGTAGTTCGAGTAGAGGAGATGTTTCATGTCAAAATGTATAATGGTAACTTCTGAATTTAACGTGACTATTACACTCTTACTACGTCATACTACTTTTGACCAATAAAACGGTACGAAAGGACGTATTTCAACCAATCATGGCTGCTTATCGCACAATTTTATCGCGTCCCTAGCATTTGTTTCTTTGTTTGCCAACATTTGAAACTGCGCTGGTCTGGACGTCAAAAAAAAAAAAATATATATATATATATATATATATATATATATATATATATATAATTACCAACCACTCCAGTTGATGCACAGCAGTTTCAAATATGACTCGCATTGGCATTCAAGAACAAGAATTAATAAAAATCACTGATCATACCTATGCATCTTCTGAAATCCGATTTACAAATAAATGAAGAGAACCATTCGGAAATCCTGAATAAGTTGAACACACCATGTAGGCCTAAATCAACGAGTTCCACTTCTATTACGCACACGTCCAATATAACATCAATTGAACCACCAACCACATTCAAATTTGAAAATTGTACATTCAATAATTATTCTTTTTAAAATTATTCATTCGGAAATCCTGAATAAGTTGAATACATCATGTAGGCCTAAATCAACGAGTTCCACTTCTATTACGCACACGTCCAATATAACATCAATTGAACCACCAACCACATTCAAATTTGAAAATTGTACATTCAATAATTATTCCTTTTAAAATTATTCATGTTTATTTTTTATGTCATCGTCGTTAATTAAAACTTTTCTAACACTTGTGTACAGTATATTAGTTAGGTTATGTTATAGCTTCTGCTAAATGATATTATGGATAGTCACGTATCAGAGATTGTTTAATATTAAGATTTATTGAAAATCATCTGCCAAGTGACGTTGATTACTGGGATTCGGATAATTGAAGTGGAATGTTGCATTTTAATAAAAATGAAACTGAATCAACAAAGCCTTCTTGACTAGTAACATTGCCATCGTGTATAGATCTAGAACTTCTCGACGAGAAGGCATTGCTCACTACTGCCTCTAGCATGCATCTAGGGTAATATTTGTAATGTTGAGATGGTACAATAATACATTTGAAGACAGTTGTATTTTCGTAAGTCAATTAATATTTTATTGTATTGGAGTACTTCGTTACTTCTAATCTTTATATACTTTCTTCTAATCGTGTAATAGTCAATTAAATCCCACTCGAGTTTTGATTTTCTCTAGATAAATCAAAACGTCTAGTGAGATTACTGTTGATAAAGTATTTAGTTTATAATATGGCTTCTATGAAAGTTTGAATGTTCGTGTTATGACAGAAAATCGTTTTCTTATTGCAGCTGTTTAAAATTTAAAATACATCTCAAGAAGAGCATAAATACATCCGTGATCGTTGACTTTCATACTGGAAATAACAATTTTACGCGGGATGTCGTCTTACTTTGCCGTTATGTAAGATTTCGTTATGTTCCTTGAACCACACTTGTACGAAGGAGGTCTCGGCTTGTGCGTGCAGTATTGGTGTTTGGTGTCCGGGCGGCACTGTATTGCCAGATGCCTTTTTTATATTTTATTTTTATTGAAAAGTATATATATCTATATATTTTTCGTAATATGGCCTCTTTTCGCCACATGGGAAAAAACGACCTTCAAGACGAGTCCAAAGAGAGAGAACAGAGCTTAACCGTGCAGACAGACAGACAATCCAATGTGTTTTCATTTGTTTGTAGTATGGTAACAGTACTTTATATGTTTTTTTTAATCATAGATATTTTTACATTTAACCGTCAAGGGGTAATTTTTTTTCTATTCTAATAATGTTCATCTTATTGTCATTTTTTTCACTGTGAGACGCGCTTTTCGAGGTAGAAATGGGACATACCCTATTCCTTGTTCTACCTTAGTGAGTCAGATGTAATTGTTTTTTTCCCTGTCCATAACTCGTATACCGTCGTCGGAGCAATAAAACAATTAATACCAGATATTTGTAAATATAATGTTACATAAGCACTGTTTTTTTCTGCCTGTAAATACTCACAATATTCACTTGTCTGTATAGTGTGATAACATCCGTATCCTATAGATGTAAGGATACCTACATTGACTTGTGAAGAGAGAAATACATTTGACAGTGCGTAGTATATGTGTAAAGCCCCCAGTTCCTTTAAATCCACAAAAAAGTAAATAAATAAGCAAGGAAATGTATAAAGTTGTCATGTTCTTTTGGAGATTTGTTGTATCATTTTATTCAGAAATACGTACTCTAATGTAGAAATAGAAATAGATTAGGTAATTTGTAGACTTCTGAAAAAAGAGACAGCAGATGTCCGAAATATCATGTATACTTCTTGCATTTCCTTACATTAACTTTAATTATAAAATTATAACAATTGCAATGCGTCATAAATCGTGATAAAGTTTTCTACAACAACGGGGTAAATATTTTCTTCAGATCTAGTTCTTCGTATGTTTTTTTTTCTTCTTATTAGGAGTTTCCGTTTTTCAGCAGTTGCTTCTAATGTCCTGTTCCCTCGATAGAGGGGAGCACACTCAGCCAGTTGCAATACTTCTCTGACAGATGGCCGGCCTGTCGCCGAAGGTGAGAAGATGACAACGAAATGATTCTAGGATAGGGGAAGAAGCGGGAAGTGACCCTTGAAATTGGTACTATCCCTACATTCATGTGGACGGACTTGAAACCACGAAAAACCCATAGTCAGGATAGCAGACCTCTGGGATCAAACCCCGGACATCTCGAGTACAAGACGAAAGTGTTAACCACTACAGTCTGCGTCACCGTTTTTGGCGTGTGAAATAAGTAATGGGAACGTTAAATACGAGTGTTTTACATTTGCCGCAGTCAGTCTGACAACCGTGTTTGACAATTGGCTGATGTGACGTGAATAGGAAGTGGTACCATTCTCAGCTACACTAGCAACATGCTCACAAACTGGGCACTGTATATCTAGGAAACACGCCAAAAAACGCTGGCGCCAGCTGTACATCCCGTAGTCTGTCAAATTTCATGAACGTCATCACAACTACACCGTGGTAATATGTTGATAAATGTGTTTATTTAAATAAAATGATACGATCATTTTGAAAACATAATCAACTTGTATGCATATTGACATATTTATAAAATTAGTTCATAAGCGTAAACATGTTACTTGTACAACGGAAGTTATGTAAATGTAAACCATATAAACAGCCAAACATAATCTGTAGGCCTATACAGGTCCAATGAAGAAAAAAATTTATGGAGTTATCTTTCCTTTACTCTTATCGAACTTCCATATTAATACAGGATCTTTCATAAGTAACTGATCACTCGGAAAATTCACTAATTTTTACCATTTTTGGCTGTGTTGTACATCTCTGCTAGTAAGAATCTTTTCCGTTGCCGTAAACTCGATTTGATTACGCGTTTGTCCGCCAAAAGTGTCCACTTTTCTATGTAGATATGAATGAAACTATCGCTATGAAATTTAAAACATAAGGTTAGTGTCAAAGAAACACAAATTACTATAACTTGCAATTAACTTACACTAATTATGGCTCACAATTCTCAACATGTCTGCCGCCCCGAAGAATGCACAAATGCAAGCGACGGACCATCTCGTCGTGCACTCTCGAGAACATTTCGGGGGTAACCATGTGTATCGTGTGTACAATTCTTAACAAAACCCCATAAAAAATAAATCCAGGCGAGATAAGTCTGGAGATCGTGGCGGCCAAAAATTGGCTCTGCGCGACCGATCCATCTGTTAGGAAGACTTCGTCAACAATAACTCCACGCCAACATCCCGCAAGGGGCACTATATCAAGATTTTGTATCAATTTATTTGATCGTTTCCATATCGATCTCTTGGAACTTCAAGATATAGCCATTAATGTTTTAAGACATTCCTTGTTAATTGTAAATAACCATCTGTACAGCTCTATATATATGAAAAATAAATTATTCATCTCGAGGATAGCTGCCCCCCAAAAATAAATTAAATTAAATTAAAATAAAATAAAAATAAAATTTAAATTTAAAATAGAATATTGTTGATCTACAATTAATTTAGGTGTTGTTACCGCTCGGTACCCCTTTCTCAAGGGCAGCTATCCTTTTTGGATTCTTCTCTCTTCAATGCAAACACGCATGGAATAGAAACAGCGCTTTCTGATAGACACTTTTTTACTAGATCGACTTCTGTAATTAGACTTAGAAATTCTCATAAATGAAGACAAATAAATTATATTTTATTTCAAATTGTTCCGCATCCTAGCCACGTGGTTTAAACTGTTGCGCCTTGAAATAGCTTTAGCGTACGAAGTGAGTCCTCATGGAGAAGAAATATTCTTATGAGATCTCGGCCAATTTATGGAACCTGTGCCTGTCCAGCATTGTGATGAATTTGGGAAGCTACAGTGAGGTATGAAATCCAGTTTAGGGAGGAGAGGGAGATGATCATATGCACCCGTATTGATTGGATGATCGTTCACATCTGCTGAGGCTTGTGGACGTAAGAGTATAATCGTCTGGTCAGCCTTGGGCCTTCATGGGTTGTAGCGCCATGGATTGTCGACTGGATATGACGCCTGATGAACAGCGGGGTTTTGGTAGGGTGCGCCAGCCCTTTTCTAAGACTTACGACTGCTTCATAGTAAATGGGGAACGAAAACGACAACGAGAACGGATTATTTTTTAAATAAATAGATTTAAATGTTACTGGTGACAGACTACAGTCACTAATCGCGTTTATCGACCTAATCGCGATTGGGTTTGTAGTGTGTCAACGTCCCGATCGCGATCAGGAGCTAAATCCTGTTTCCAGAACTAGATAATCGCGCTGAGGCAAGGCCCATTGGACGAAAGTAACATTTTAGTAATCTTTGGTTTCGAATCACCTTGATTTATATTATTTAGGAAGTCGTTATAGCTTCTGCTGTGAAATTTTGTTACCCCTTCCATTGTATTATATGAAATAGAAAATGAATTTGGCTACTATTAGAAGTAGTGGAGAAATTTAATGCAGATGTGAAGAAAGTAAAAAGAAATATATTAACAAATGACAGACGAATTATTCATATTTCATAAATATAGAGAGAAATAGAAGGCTGCTGAAAGATGTTTCATTTCAATAAATAATGGATTACAAACTGTAACTGGTTTCTTTTTCAGATTTTCAATTTCAGTCTCCATTACGACGCTATCGTTGAGGTTAAGGTTAATTTTAAAAATATGTTTTATTACAAAATAATATACATTTTTGGCATGATATAAATTTTATAGGTTATAAAATCTCTTTTCAAAATAATATAAATTGTATCAGTTTACATTGTAAAGCATATAACAATTTTAACAAATAAATTCCCATATCAAGCTGCAAGAAACAACAAAAAAAAGGGGGGGGACAATGAACAAACATCAAAAGAAAGTATAACTTTAGGTGTTGTCCAGGAGGGAAACAAACATATACGCATGTACATAGAGAAAATTCTTTCCTCTATGGTAATTCAGCTGTTGACCAGTCTACTGTATACAGTCACGAAGTTTGAGTTTTGAGGGTGCTAGAAACAATAGACTGTGACTGTTCTATTTTGCATTGCCTGTAATGAGGTGATATTAGCGATCCTAGTGGTGAGCAACTATCTAATGTTTGCATATTTACTACGTATTGAGCTTCGCGACTGTATATACTAGACTCTGTGTTGACCAGACGGGACATAGTGTGTCACCACATTTTCGGTAATCGCGATCGGGCTTGATCGCGATAAGTGCTAATCGCGATTAGTACTGTAGTCTGTCACCAGTATAAGCATTCGCAATTAACGAGAAGCTTGCCGGAGCCGGAAACGGGAACGAAGAGTTGGTCAAGTTTTAAATTTATCATTCTCGTTTCCGATCACAGCCTACTAGATTCATTCTGTTGTCATCAAAAAGCTATTTGAACGTCGTATATTTTGTAGCAAGAGGCCATGACATAATATCTTGTGACTGCTACGTGAATTGAATTTTAAATATTACGTATCTTAAATTTCCTCATGTCAAAATGCTCAGTTTAGAGTACTCTATAATTTTGACCCTAAAGGTTGGAGGTTGGCGTGATATATACTGTACGTACTGTAGCTTTTGCAAACTCAGGTAAATATTAGACTTTAAACTTCTAAGATGATGAATTGTGAAAAATAATCTGGGTTCCTTAACTGTCCGTTGAGACTGATATCTTCATATTTTCAGAAATATTTATTGATTATATTATCAGTATCTTATCATTTAACATGTGAAGAGGCCGCCTACTCTGTTAAATCCGTAATGCTTATCTAGCCCAAACAGCAGAATGAACCCAAAAGAAGAGAGTAGGGGACCAGCGAATAGGGATTACAAAGAATGGACACTTCGCGTCGGTATCTTTGATGTAGCCGGACTGATTTCAATGACCTTCAAGCCAGCTAGAGCGTGAGATTCTGCTTTCTCTCTAGAGTTGGCGCTGACATCACACCGGCTAGCAGTCGACACAGCGGAAATATAACACATATAATTAATACATCTAGGTACTCGTACATTATGTACTCAAATAAAATAAATTGGATCCATAAAATAATAAATCCGTCGTTAACTGTAATGTCTAGACTCTAGAGTTCCTTTATAATGAGAGTTGAGACGTTGACCCCAACAGCAATTAAAATATGTAATGATTTGATAGCACTAAAAATGGAAAAACAAAACTTGTATGAGAAGTAAAACCATATACCTATATTATATTATATACAAATATTAAACGAATTTGATACATAATTTTATAATGTATTACATTATTTTATAATATAATTTATTATATCTGAAATATAAAAAATTATTATTACAACTAGTTTGTCACTGAGAAATAAGGAAAAGCTGTTAACTTGAATTTATTTGAAGCAAAGGGTTACCGGTACTGGATTATGCAATAAGGTAGGCGATGTTTGGATCCTGTGTCTCGACTCTATTCTCAATTATTATCTTAGCGTATGCTCGATTACACTAACCTCTAGCGCTTAAAAGTGGAACTAAACGCTGGCGCACAGAGAAACAAAACACAGGAAAATTCGCTCAGTGTCCATTCTTTATAATCCCTATTCGCTTAGGGGACCTTTACAAGTTTCAATTGGTGTAACCTAATATTGAAATATCAAAGATGCTCTTAATACACTCTTGAAAACTTAAAATATTTCCTTGCAAATTATATATGCGAGGCTCTGCAGAAGATATATGATATTCTTTTCATTGTACAGAAATCCCTTGAACCTACTTTCCTCAACATTGGTAAGAAAACCCTTTGTACTGGGATTGAATAAATATCAACTATTCATTGAGGTTAAGGTAATTCTGTGAACTCATGCATTAATAAACAGTGATTAAAAGTGAAACTTTTAATTATATAATCATGTTCTTCGAGCATTATGTTGGAAGCTACATACGCTAGCGCACATCTAGATGGTATGATTGCACCTTTAAAAGCGCTCGTTTTCATATAATTGCAATCAATAGTTTTTGAAGTCGATCCTTACTTTTATATAATGTTTAACTTATTTTTATATTTAAGTTTTGGAAAAGTCGATGCTTACTGTGTAGTCCAAACAGCACATATCTTTGTATTATTGCACATGTGCTTCTTGTGGCGGTCTCGGCAATCACAGGATGTTCTCAAATAATAGTACAGCTTTGGATTCTTATAATATCAAATAAAGTACCATTAAACCAAATGTAACTTATTTTCTATTAAGTATTTTCGTTCAGATTTTAATACACGGATTGTAATAATAAAATCCTCCAGGGAATCTTATTCCATGAAAACTTAATTTATTATTCTTAAATACGAATCAGAATGAATTCTTCAAATAACATGATTAATTATGCAATAAAAATGTTATAAACTTAATTCCTTCTTAACTTGTATTACGACCGAATTCGCTTTCATTGTTATTTTGTTTGCAATTATAGATATCTATAATTGTACAATTATTTCGAGAACATTTCAGATTAAATGGAGAGAAGATATATACACTATTTCTCCTCATACTCCATAAGTAAAACAGATCGAATTGATTGTAATATTGGGTACATGAGCTAGTTTAAACATATCAGACAGCACTTTTAAAATCAAATAAAAATTCTAACATAATATGTTGCAGTTTGTAAAAAGTGTCAACATCATTCTGAACAACTGAAATAGAAATTAAATGTAATTTAAGATATAAGTCACACATGAAGTCAGGTGATGCAAGTGGACGTTATATGGTTTGAGTGTAAATACGTATCTTATTGCTTCTGACGTAATAATTACATGTATATGGTGTTAACAAATACCTTACTATAATAATACCGGACATGCGAACGACGCTGGTGCTGCTACCTAGGTGGCCGGTGTGGTGGTACTCCCAAAACAAACTGTAATCAACTGCAATGTATATTGTTGCTGGGCTAGTTAATAGTTTTATGAATTAGTACTAGTGTTAAAATGTCAGGGTGTATATGTGCTGTTTATAATTGTGACAATTGCAGCATTACAAATTGCTTCAAATCGAACTTTCGATTTCCGAGGGATCATAAAATATTCTTTAGTAGGCCTAATTCCTTCGTCTTTGTTTTGATAGAAAAATACAAATTAGCTTTTTTATTTAGACCTAATAGATTAATAGACGTTAACATGTATTGGGAATTTTAAGGTTTTTTCAAATTAAGTGTTATCGTTGTCCACATGCCTTTACTAATCATTACAAGCATCAGATTACTATCAATTTTATATTTGCAGTTGTCAGCAATGCGTATATAAAGCATTATTGTAAATTCATTCTTAATGTCAGAATTGATTTTGTCTCACTAAACCAAAGAAAAAATATGTAACAATTAATTACGGAAAGTAATATAAAGTATGCAATATTTCTCATATGCAGCTTTGATATAAGATAATAATTTTACATTAAATACTATTCAACATTTCTTAAGTGTTTCATATAATATTATTCCACATTAGTAACTCACGTTTTAAACAATAGTCCGAATCCCGCTATGTTAATATTTGTATTTGTGGACGTAATTCCACGCCGCTCCGCTAGATGTCAGGTCCGCGATATTTCGCTCTCACGTCAATGCTGCTAGTATACAGCTGTCCTGTATTATTATAGTAAGGTATTTTATGTTAATGCGAACAAAACAGAAACTTGTCGATTTTTAGCAGTGACTCCTAGAACACGAAGCCAGTGCACAAAAATGCGACGTCGTACATCTTGGTCTAGCAATTTTGACAGAATTTCAACAATGTTAATTTCCATCAAACCTGTAAACATGCAGTATGTTATTTCATTTTATCAATTAGATATGAATATGAATTACATTATTTCAGCACTGAAATAGTTAATCTTTATTTACATAGTTTGCTTAGTTTACTTTAACAAATTATTGTGTAAAATACATTTTCTCAGTGAGAATCAGTCTAGAAAGTAAAGGCGATTTTGTAGAGTGCAGTGTTACCAACCCTAGGGATATATCTCTAGTTCTAGGGAATTTGACTGTCATCTGGGGGTATAAGGATAATTTATCCTAAATTCATTGTTTATATGGATTTTTTATGTTCTCTTTAAAACCAAAAACTTTCATTAATTTCATTTCCTATTTACTTTTTATATACAGGGCCGGGTATTTATGGAGATAGCTAAAATCACGACATAACAGACATGTAATAGATTTTTACTGATCTTCACGAATTCAGTGATTCTGATTAATAATATGCGGATAAAACAATCGCGACAAATCGTGAAATAGAGTTCTAATAGCGAAATATGAGCACATTGCGAATTATTACTATTGCGTCGTTTTATAGCGAATTTCATATTTTCAGTTTTTTTTTTCGGGTTTTCTTTTTCACTTGAATTTGTTACATATCCAAGTATGCTATATTACATGGTATTCCAGGTGTTATGATTACGTTAGTGAACTCAAAAGACGGAGAATTCAACATTTCACTAATAATAATTTGAAAGTGTTAATTTGAGGCTTCAATGTAAAATTATCGTGTTCTAAATTCTTCGTGATATCAAAACGTTTTAAGTATGTGTCTTCTGTTCTTTTTATTGATTCTACATGTTAAGTGCCAATTGAAAATTGAAAGAAATATGACTGATTATTTTATTTTTTATTAATTTGGTTATTTAACGACGCTGTATCAACTACGAGGTTATTTAGCGTCGATGAGATTGGTGATAGCGAGATGGTATTTGGCGAGATGAGTCCGAAGATTCGCCATAGATTACCTAGCATTCACCGTACGGTTGGGAAAAACCTCGGGAAAAACCCAACCAGGTAATCAGCCCAAGCAGGGATCGAACCCGCGCCCGAACGCAACTTCAGATCGGCAGGCAAGCGCCTTAACCGACTGAGCCACCCCGGTGGCTGATTATTTTATTCGAGGTATAAGTGTTATAGGCTAATACGAAAGTAATTTTTGTCTTTAAATTCTATTCTGGCTGAAAACTGCATAATAATCATCTTTTCAAATCATTTCATTACTTCAGAAGTAGATACATCGATAGTAGAGTACATGTTAATAAAATAGTATATGACTTAAAATGTAATATGATTGCGTTTCACCTCGCCACATGAAAATAATCTTTGGATTGACATGAATATTTAAGAATGTATTCTGCAACATATTTTGCCTTCAGGATACGAATTGTATTTCACAAATGGTTAATAAATTATATAATGTATTCTAATACCATATTTGATGGAGGGGGAACTCCACTGAAAATAATGAAAAATGAATATATATATATACAGCATATATAGGCTATTTCGCATTTTTTTTATACCCCAAATGGATTTAGTTCAATTATGATTACAAATATATTTATTTTTTTTTAATTAAGCCTGTAAGGAGGCGTGGCATTTAAAGAGCTGTCAAAATTATTTTTTCATCAAATAATTCTTTTTTGCAAATTTATGATTACAAATCTAGTAACTTTTTGTTCTAAAATTGGCTTCTTGAAATTACTAGATAAATGTAATAGAGGAGAATTTTAATATTCATTTTACTTTCAAATCCATTTCTCCGGAAGTTTATTTTTCTTGATTCAGCACCAACTTTTTTATGCCAAATATTAATCAACCTGGATAAAATTTTTACTGCAAGTATTTATGAAGTACATAGATGGATGTTTCTATTAGAGATGAACAAAACTAACTGTCGCTCTCGCTCGCTGTGTTCGTTGCATTTGTCTTTCGAGTCTCGTCTCGTCATTCTCGTGCGCTTCGAGTCTCGCTCATCATTTTCGAAAATGCATATTTTCGACGTGGAAAGATTTCGTAACTTTGAATAACATACATCATTGAAATAAATAACATTATAAATGTTTAAATGAGACAAAAAGACAAAACAGAACAGTATCTTAGTTATCAAAATGTTCTGGTTCTAATATATGATATTGTCTATGGTTATATAAATAGAAAAAAAGACAATTCTCAAATAAATTTGCATTTCTAAGAAACATAAAACATAACGTTAATATTTTTTTACTTGAGGTTGCACATTTGATCTCAAAAATATGAAAAGAAAATTCCTAGCCTTTTAATAAGGGCGTAGTAATTAAATAAAGACTGGGGAACGGATTATTATACACTGAAAGGTAGATATGATGTTTCAAATAGGCTACTTGATTGTTTATACATACATGACAGTTGCTAAAGTAGATAAAAGTTCAGTCAGGTATAAACAACTGTGGTGATTCAAGGCTGCTTGACGTTCGGGACTTCGGGAGTGATCAATCTCGACGTCTCGAAACACTCACAAGCAGTCTTTACGTCAACGACGCGACATATACAACATTGTCGTGCGGGTTTTCGGCTTTGCGGGCGCTGTTAATCTTGCTTTCTCGATCGTTGTTCATCTCTAGTTTCTATGCATTTATTTTGTAAGAAATACTGCTACTTTATTTTATTAATAAAAAAACATTTTCAAAATAAAAAAAATGTGACGTGAATAAATGAGATATTTAATAAAATGAGCATAGAAATGTTCCTCTATGTCTTGTGAATGTAATAAAAATAAAAGGAAACTTAAAAATTGAAATCTTCTATTAAAAACTTGTGTTTGAAAATACTGTATTTCTAAAAGAAATAAAAATAAAAAAGCGAAAAACATTTGGGAATTCAAAATTTGGATTTTGTTAGTCCTTTACATAGTAAACATGCTCATAAAATTTGGTTGAAAAAAATTATTTGGGAAAAAGTTGTCATTTTTAGTGGAGCGTCCCCCGACGAAAAGGAAATATTGTCTACATAGCAAAGATTGAAAGAACACACACGAAAATACAATATAATATGTAAAAAATTGGTATGGTACGCACATATCTTGAAAGACAATTCTTCAGTCGTTGACATTAAAATTTTTCATGAAATTGTCTTGGAGGTAGATAAGAAAATGTTAAGTTTTGCTTAGGTACAGACGTAACGTTTTAAGTACTATGAGAGGCAGTTTTAGTTTATTGTTGATATTTTATTTTAAACTTAATTGATGCAGCTTTTATTTTTTTATGTTTTGCATTTAAGTATAAGTAGGCTATATTTTTATGAATATGAATCATACGTCAATTGAGGAAATGGAATTAAATTTTCTTTTTATTGTAAAGTGAGAAGCAAAAGAAATTTGTAAAGACAGAGTAAAACTTGAAGCATAAATTTCATTTAATCTTATACCTTTTAGCATAAATATGCAGGTAGCTTATTTTGTAAGATGAGTAACAAAAATCTTCACTTTAGAGGAGAACTGATTTCTTTAAAATTGTTGTCATTGTTTCGTGTTTTATGTTTGGATTGTACAGAAATATTTCAATTCGGCGAAATACATATTGCCGTTAATAGATTATGAATAAGTAATGACAAGTATGACGTGAAGATGTTATCTAATGAAACTCTTACAACCTTTGTTTTTTTATTTTATAAGGTATTTTCATATATAGTCACAGAAATATTCTTAATTCTCGTGCTAATCATTTATTATTTATTTTTTACTTGTATTACCCATGGATTATAAACTTTCAGTAACGGTATGTGAGAAATATGTTGAATTAGTTTCTTGTAGTTAAGTGTCCAGTTCCCAATGTAACGTGTTATATCTTGGTCAATATTTCTAGGTTAACTCTCGTTACTCTGGAAATACTGATTATACATTGGGCAAAATACAACGTATTCTGCATACTGTTCTCTCTTCGTGGCAGTGTAATGTGGGTATTCTTTATATCTGAATACCGGATGTTCTAATTATGAATAAACCCCCCCGTTCCCCCTCGCCACCCCATCTCATATCTCTGTCTCTCTCTATCTCTGTGGCTGTAGAGGTGCTTTGGGTTGTTACCTTATCAAAGTATATTTGCATATTTTTTTTTCCAAGTGTGTTTTTGCATGGTACAGCATTTTCCAACTGGTTTTATTTATTTTCATTGGCCTATCTGCACGTCTAATAGTTTAACAAAATGTTGGCTCTCTGTTCCTGTTGCTGCACATTCGAGCATATTATATGTAATGAATATTTGCTTTCGTGTTTGAAAATGGGGAAGAGGAAGTGACTTGTTAGACAATGTATAGGTTTATAATGCAAATGTGGTGCACGTAATAATAATTTTTTCTTTAATATTAGGATAAGTACGAAAGCTAATGTTCATTTTTAGATAGGAGCAAAGCGATAAAATATCTGTAAAAGCATTAATTATAAGTGTGCCGGTAAGTTTGTTTTTTTGTAGGGAATTGTATTGTTATACATTTTTAACGGTTGGTGGAATTGAACATCCTTTGCTCCCTTCTTTCATTATATTTGTTTATGTATTAACATTTCATGTTGCTGTTCATTGCTAGCTATGCTTGTGTAGACAAGGTATAGAGGGCTTTTAGTAAGGTACAGTGATGTAAGCAGGACAATCCTAATTTCTGCGTTAGTTTGTTCTTGTTCAAAATATACAAATACCTCTAGAGTAAGAATATAACCTATTAGCTGTGTAATAATAATTGGCTCTGATAACTTAAAAGTTGAATAGATTGGCTAACATAGTGGAGTAAATCATTTGAACACATGACTGTACCCTCAGGTGTCTTATCTCCGAAGAATATGGCGTTGAAATAACATTTACTTTTAGTTTGGCATTGCGTGCATGTGTTTATGGTAGTTTCGCTTATATCCCTTGCATTAAATATTTCTGCCACTCGTGGAAAAATGACAACTGCAAATTAGTTTCGTCTGTATATGACATACAGTGTGTTCTTCCACAAAGCATGTAGCGGCAATTAGTAATAATGGTTTATCTGGTTTGTGGATGAACATGTTCTCATTTATTGGCAGCCACCCTTCAATGGAATAGGAGGAAAATGTACATGCTATGAATAATTAATATTTTGATTCAATTCTCGTTTATAAAGCAGTGGAACTCATCTGAATTCCAATCTGCATACATTTTGAAGACAAATAAAAAGCAGTAAAGAATTTCCCAATCCCACATAATTCAACAAAATTTCAGAGAAAGACGTATTTACAGTGGAAATGTAGCTTCCTGTCTACACCCTAGCTCAAGAGCCCCCTTTTTTTTCGTCAATTAGAAGCCTATTGCACTATGACTGCATTTGCTGTTCCCTTTCGAAGATCATAGTCTGAAGTGATATTGGGAATGTACCGATAAAATTTGCTTTTCAATATAGAATATTATTAACCCTGTCTTTCTAAAATATGTGAAGTGCTCGGTGTTCCAATGTAGCATGTGCTCAATATGATGCACTTGCATAGCCCACATATATGTCTATGTTGCATGAAATACTCATGCTAAGAGAATGATACATTAAGGGTTTGGGGGACTGGAAAACTAGAGTATTAATTGCATTTTCCATGTTCTTTCCTCCTAATTTTCTTTACTTGTTTGAGATATGAAAGTATTACAAGCTGCCATGTTTTCCAATAAATGAATAAACTATCAATTTTTGCCTTGTATATATGGTTCACAAACAAAATATAAATAATAAAAGCAGGAAGTACTTCACATTAAACATGGGCCCTTCATAAGAGATTGCCTCCACTACATAACCTTGATTTCTCCACATGTGTAGGTCCTTCCTGACGCATTATGTTCCCATTACGTGCAGATAACGATGAATGTTTATTGATTTCAATCCTTTTGTTCTTGAAAAGTAAATTACACTTTTATGTGGTATTTTGTTCGTTTGTGAAATTGTTCATTAGGATTATACGTATAAAAAATAATGACTAACTTTTTGGTCTGCAAGCGATTTTAAAGCCATTTGAATGGTGAAAGCTAGAGGAGTACAACAGTAATACTGAACCTTAATTTTCCAAGTTGATACTCTGTTTCTTCATATTTCATTTGTGTTAAATTAATTTATTTAATTAATTCGTGTATTATATGTTACACCTTGCCATGCTTCATAATCGTACAGTTTTTAATATTATATCAATTTTATTCTTATTCTGTCACCTTTTCAAAAAGAGTCATTTCATTTTTTATTTCTAATTTATAAACACAGTAATATGAGCTTCTGTATTCAGGTCATCTTGGTCCTTTACTTGAATCCACTCTCATTCCAACCATAATTAACTAATTGAACATTAATTTTTATCATGTTATGTTTATTACTGATTAACTTTATAATTTCTTTACTGGGTTAACATTATAAAATTACCTGACTTACTAGTTTCGATCCTATGAGCCAACAAGACTATAAGGAAGAAATATACACTATCAAATACATAGCATAGGAAGTGGATACAACCCCAACAAAATAGACAACATCATAAGAAAGACTAAACGCAAACAAGAAAACGCAACATAAATACAATAGAACACACTACAAAAACATCTTAACACACAGACCAGACACACAAATAAATACAACTTAACAGGCGTAGTATACAAACTACCATGCAATAGTTGCAACGACTTCTATATTGGACAGACTGGAAGATCATTTCAAACATGTTACAAGGAACCACCGCCGTCTGGATCCCTTCGCCTAGCATCTCGTTGTTAACTGCCTGCTCTATGCTATAGTTTAACATGGAACCCACTGTACACGTGTATTGACATAATTCTCCGCTATTGGCGCCACCCAACGCACACATATCAGTACAATGGTGTGGTGGATAGCAGTGCGTATCTATACATGTCGGTGTTTGAGCACAGATTTATATAGTCGCAAACGTAGTAATGATTGAAAATGGTTAATTGTTGTGTGCCTTTTTGTAAATCCAAACAGGGAAAATCTAGTTCGGTAGGAATAAGATTTCATGAAATTCCCTCGGCCGAAACTTGAGAAAGATGGCTAGCTGTTATAAGGAGACAAGGTGATACCAAAGGAAGTAAGTGGATTTCATCCGATTATGCACGTGTTTGTAGCCTTCATTTCCAAGAAGAAGACTACAGGGAAAATTGTAAAAGAAAGCCAACGTTGCTAGCAGAAATCAAAATTACTGTGGCGAAAGCTTGCCAAGCACGAGCTCCAGTGCTGAATCTGCTGATGAAAATATTCTTCCAGATTACGTAACTGTCCTTCTCGATAGAATTCGAGAGCTTGAAATTACGGTTTTCATAAACCTGCAAGCCACTCAAGCATTGGTTTGTGGATATTTGATTCGTGTGGTGGATGAAAGATTAAGTTGTGACATATGTATTAGCAACATTTCAATGTAAAATTCATCAACACCACTCATGGAACTAATACATAATCAAGATAGGGGAGGCCTTCGCTATCCTGAACAGTCCTTTGTAGGGCTAATAAAACATGTGCAAGAATTTGTTGAAGCTGCTGTGCCATACTGTAAGAAATCGAGCCACATACTGAAAAATGCATAAATACTTGATTTCACCCCTTTCTCAGTGTGATTTACTGAAGTGTAGTGTCTCAGGTCATCAAAAGATGGTTAGCGAAATACTCATTGTGAAATTTGTTAGACCATTGTTAGCAAATATCGGAAAAAAAGAAACAGAAAATGTGTTCCGATATGTGTGCTACAGTAAACCGCTGCCTAGGAAGGTCCTGAAACTGTGGATTATGCCAACAGGATGTGAGTTAGTTAAAATTTAATTTTCTTGCATGCTCGTAAAAATAATATTCAAAACAAAAAAGTTGAAATTTTCATGTTACCGGATAATTCATACAACTCTTGTACTGTACGTGATTTCGTGAAGGGGGTGTTAGCTGCTGCCATCTATGATACGCAAAATCGGCAGCATAGAGCAGGCAGTTAACAATGAGACGCTAGGCGAAGGGATCCAGACGACGGTGCAAGGAACATGTCACAGCCATAACCAAACCACACAACAATTCAGCCTACGCAGAACACATCACAAACTCCAATCATAACTACAGCAACATAGACACTGACATGAAAATACTACACATCCAGCCAAAAAATCAGGAACTTGACACTCTAGAACAATATGAAATTTACAAACATACAAAAACACACAGCACATCCTCAACACTCAACTGAATTTCAAAACAAACACCCTTTTCGATACAATAATGAACACACCCTACTACAACAGGAAATCAGAAGATAGTGCGGGAGCTCCACTAGGTTTTGGACAATGAAGAATAACACTTCGAAACTAGTCAGCCAGGTGATTTTCTAATGTTAACACAATATAGAAGTTATAAAGTTAATCAGTGATTATACAAGTGTTAAAAGTATGTAACCAACAATGAAGGTTTATTTAAGTTAATATTGCCCTAATTAATTACTAACGATGTAGATAGCTATAGGCCTATCCACAGTTACGTGTACTGTACCTATTTCTGAAAGCTTCTTTTTATGTACCGGTTTCACTATTTTGATATAAACGCATTTTCGAATAGTTAGACCTACATATTATCAAACAATATACCTGTATGTACCTAGTATGTTTTATAAAATTCTTTTGAATTGTTCGTTTTCTGTGTGCATAGAACTATAGACATGGAAAAGAGAATGATTTTTAATGTAAAAATTCTGGCATTCTGTATTCAATTTTGAATTTAGTTATTTGACTTTTTTTTATCTTTCCTTGTACCAGTGCAGTAAGCCTATACATATTTACATCGATAGAACCATTAGGAAATATGTAACTGAAAGTCTGTAAAGTTGCTGAAGATTTCACTTTTTACAATAATTGTAAAGCCTTGAAGTATAACAAATACTATTATATCATTAGTTCATTACAAAGACATCACAAAAAAATGCTCTTTATCACCACAAATTAAACGTTAACATCTGAGCACAAAGTCAACAAAAAATTGCTTGCTAGTTGATCGTTTCTGTTGGAGATGAATGTTCTGCTGGTTAGTGTTTGCATTCAAAGTTAATCCTCTTACAATCTGATATACATCTGTGTATATATACTATTTATACCGACTTATGTAAGTACATATCCCTTTCATTATGGAAATATTACAGTAATTAATTTTAAGTCTCAGTACGTCAATGCTTATTACAAGAAGTAATGCAGACAAAAACGAAGTGACTCGAATAGCAATAATATAACCTATATTTACACTAAAAGAGCGATTTGTGATAAAAAAAAATCATGTTATTAGTAGGCTACTTTGCATGATCTCAACATGAACAGAAAGGAAACATTGAAATAAACATGAAGTACTTTCTGCTTGTACGTTCACACACCTCATGAACAACTCTTCATTGTGTGATAACATATTTGAGCGAATGGCATTAGTTTCTTTAACAAATTATTTGTTTTTTAATTTAAATTCTACGTTTATTCTCTTCGGTATGCAGATCATTGAAGCGTTAAAATCTTTTGTCTACATGTCTGCGCGAATAATTTTTATATGTTTTCTCTTTTTTATATTTATATCTAATCCATGCACCTTCCTTTCCATCCAAATTATCATAATGCTTCCTTTGTCCATCATGAAATGGGATTCATGTGTAACACCAGTTCGAAGCAAATTGAATAACAGCATTTTCATTATTACATCCAAAAACTAATTTTGTATCTACTTCAATAATAATAATTAGTGTTAATAATAATAATAATAATAATAATAATAATAATAATAATAATATAACGTATACTTATATTCTCTTCATATTAGATTCTTAAAAATTAATATCAGCATTAGATGTATATTTTTACTCACTTTATTGTGTAATGCAGGCTAGATAAAAATCAATATACCCGTACAGATAATATTAAAAGTTGACAGGTACAGATATATTTTTCCGCCTCTTGTCTCTGAAAGTATATATTTTGTATTTATAAAATATGCTTACATACTTCAATGTCCACAACATTAATAACTGTACATTTAAAATGTATTTTTAATAAAATTGTAAAACCATATTTTTATAAAACTGTACTTATAATCTTACTTTTATGTTGTGAGAGTCATTGTTTTAAATAAATAATAAATAAATAAATAATGATGTAACAAGATAAAAAAGAGTTTGCTAAGTTTTGACGTTTACGTGTATCAGTATATTATTTAAATTTCACAAATTTTTTTTTAATAAGTTATTCTTATAGTTCCCTTGCAGATACTTTTCAGACAGTGGGTTATGTTACATGATTATCAATAAAGCCACAGTTTTCACATTTAAATGCAGACTTTACAAAAGGGGTGATGGTTGTGTTATGTGTGATATGTTTGACTTATATCATCCTGGGACCGGTTCTGCGATTTGCATCCGTCCCGGTGATGCTCTGTAGGGCCTGGAGATCCCGATCTACATCTGGTACGACAGTTACCCCACACATAGCGGTGAGGGGTACGAGGGCCGTGTGTCCAGGGTATCACCGGACTCCCCCTATGGTCTCGCTTCCCTCAACCTGACCAACATCCGTGAATCGGACCAGGGGTGGTACGAATGTAAAGTGGTGTTCCTCAATAGGAATCCTGGCCCCAAAAATGGTACCTGGTTTCATTTGGATGTCCATGGTGAGTATTTTTAATGGTGATTACTAGGGATGCTGATGCATATGATGAAGTAGAGTAAAGCAGTAATGTGTAGGATACGTTTGATAATCGACATCATTGGTGCATGTGAAAGCTTTTTATATTTACATATTAGACTATCTGTAGAGATTTGAAGTAATTTGATGAATACTATCCACGTTCCTTAATAATTGGCTGTTTTATTTTGATCCATTTAACTTCAAATTGTAAAATTAGTACACAGGTTGGTGAATAAACCCTCTCTCTCAGCTTGCAATGCTTACTCATACCATTTGTCAGATTCCTGGCATGCTCAAGTAATAAATTTTAAGCAAGATATAAGAATCCTAGTGATGCTGAAAATTATCACTCATTTTTCGCTCTTGTACCTTGTTACATTTTGCATTATTCATTATCTCACAAAAAGATGCAAATTTTTTGCAATGAATTTATTATGTATCCTTTTTTAAGTTGTTGAGGCAATACATTATCTGCTCAACACTTTTTTTTTTTTGTATAATGATGGTGGTGGTGATGACAATTCTTGTTTGTTATTTTTCTTGTGTGTACTTTTGTTTATCGGGAAACTGTTATTGTATTTTTAAGGGGAGTTGGTCGTTAACAGGGTAAAAAATTGCAGTTTTTTTATCTGTTTATATTAAAGAACGTTCTATTCTGAACGTTTTTAAAGATAATTTAAATATATTCCGTGAATATTACTGTTCCGTAAATGTGCTTATTCATATCGTGGCGCCATAAAGACCAATAATATAGAATATTTAACTTCAAACGTTGTTTTTGGAAACACATTTTCCTAGTTATTAGTAACTTATACATTGTTGAAAAACTATTTGAGCTAGACTTAACGAAATTCTTCAGGTCATCTTACCGGACATAATAATACTGCTTTAACAGATTTATTAAAATATTTTAACATTATACGAGAGAAAAAAATCTCAATTACGCCGCCAAGACCATAATATTTAAAGCAACCCTATTCCTTCTGGTAAAAGTTCCCTCTACTACTTTCAAGTCCATGTGATTAAAATTTCTTTGCAATCTGAAATGTAGAAAAAGAGAAAATTGTACCAGTGCATGTCTCCATGTATTGTAATTATTAGATCTAATGAACTTAATTATGTTATTAATTATCCTAAGAAGTAAAGGAATGCATTACAACTTCTATTACATATTTAAAGAGTAAAAATAAAATATAACCCAAAAAAAAATTGAGAGTATTAGAACCTAAGCTATGACAAAATTAAATGTAGTTACATTTTCACAATTTTTTTTTTTTGGCTTAGAAATCAACTCCCCTTAATACAGACTTCAGCGCACACAAATGAAATTAAAATTGTTGAAACTAAGATCTTCCAAGTAAACAAGCATATTTGGATGAACAGTATTAAAATAATGCTTCTTGTGTTTTTATTTTCTAGCTTTGTCTAGACCATAAATTCCCGTTTTTAGTTACACCAAGAAAATTTTAGCAGTTTAAACTTAGAATTTCCCTATGTACACAAAGATTTCGATGCCTTATTTCATAAATTACATTTTTTATTATCCTAATGTTTTTTGTTAGCATACATTCAGATCACATGACAAATCATAATCAAATCCAAGGAACAACTGCGCAAAATTGTGATAGTGAGCAGATTCATGTAGTAAATGTATATATGATGATAATACACGACTCTAATTTTGTTATGCATATAAATTTCATCCCTAGATAATCACCATTCAAGACAATTCACCAAGGAAATTCAAGTGGAAGTGAGTATCACCATACTACAGAGGAACACCACTTTTTTTTTTTGTTGCTCTAGAAGGAAAACATTCAGATAGGGCTCGGTCTCTTTCACACACTCACACTCTATTAGCAATGTCTATAATTGTTTGTCAGTGTATTTAAGTATCACTTGGGGGGCATTGATTGTGTTATGTGTGATGTTTTTGACTTGTCTTATCCTGGGACCGGGTGCGCAATTTGCGACCGTCCCGGTGATGCTCTGTAGGGTCTGGAGATCCCGATCTACATCTGGTACGACAGTTACCCCACACATAGCGGTGACGGGTACGAGGGCCGCGTGTCCAGGGTATCACCGGACTCCCCCTATGGTCTCGCTTCCCTCAACCTGACCAACATCCGTGAGTCCGACCAGGGGTGGTACGTGTGTAAAGTGGTGTTCCTCAATAGGTCACCAGGCGTCGTAAATGGTACCTGGTTCCACTTGGATGTTCATGGTGAGTACTATATGATGGTGGTTACAACAGGCGATTTATTTTACATGGAGCCTGCAGTCAACTCTTTTGCATTTATTAGCCTGTGATATTTTATTTTTTTCTTAAATTGAATACACTTCTTGAAGTGTAGCACATCTTAAGTTTCTACAAACACGTGTGTGAAATGCATGCAAATGGAGGTGGAAGCACTTTCACCCCACCTCTCAATTTGTGCACATTATAACATTGCCTTTCCTTAAGAAAGGCAGGACAGTAGCAGAAGCTGATAATGGAGTCTCTGTCAGACAGAATACAATATTAAAGCTAATACATACATTTTATCTGCCATGTAATATATTGAACTATATTCCATCTATCTGCAGTAACTATGAACTGGTTCGTGGAAACAAATGTACAAACATAATATGGGATTGTGTGTGGATAAGCTTCAGGGCTTCTACCGCGTTGTCTTGGTGTTCTTGGCTGACGTTTCGACTGCTGTGTTGTGGCCATCTTCAGAGCAGTTGTTGGATAACTGCTCTGAAGATGGCCACAACACAGCGGTCGAAACATCAGCCAAGAACACCAAGACAACGCGGTAGAAGCCCTGAAGCTTATCCACACACCATGTACACCAGCCGCGAAAAGCCTACGCAAACACATAATATGGGATTCTTTGTTAAATTAGTCATTTCCATTGCTGAATTTGTGATTGACGCTGACAATTTTTTATGCTTGTATAATAAATCTCTGTGTTTAAATGAATGTGTGTGCCTCACTTAAACTTCTTTCTGCCGTAGTGATAGTAAAATTTAACACAATAAATATAAATTGTTTATCTCGTAAGATACTGGTACAGAAATTTTGGGTAATATTGGCAATACATATGTTGAAGTGTGTAGTAAGCAGTGGTATAAACTTCAAGCTCTTTCGCATTGTGAATTGGAACTTTCAGGAAGGGAGGTGGAGCATAAAAGATTTGATAAAATGTTCCCTGAGTTTTTCTAAAGGTCCTGACTGAGTCTTGTGAGTTGTCCTATATAAACTTCATTATGCCACTGATAGTAAAATTTGTTGTTGAAATTACCGTAAGTTAAACAAAATACAGGGTGTTTCATGAGTAACGAGTCTATCGAAAAATTAACTATTTTGGATCATTTTTTTTAATAATAATATTCATCTTCACGAGAAAGAACCTTTTCTGGTGCCGAACAGTCGATTTGGAAACAAACACCCTCCCCTTGCCGCCAGAGCTATTAAACGAAAGAATGGTTAGTGTTTAAAATCTTTATTAAAACACATAATTGTAGAAACAGTTTCAATTGTTGACAAATTATGATGTACAATTTTCAAAATGTCATTCATTCATTACCTGGTGAATGCACAAATGTAAGTCCAAACTACCGAATCTTCTAAATGGACTGTGGTACAATTTTCAAAATGTCTTCTGTTCTGCTGAATGCACAAAAGTAACCATTTGTATTGTGTGTTCAATTCATTCCACTAATTCAGAAATGGTGCGTGGCTTGGTCGCATAGACACGATCCTTGATGAATCCCCAGAAAAAGAAACCCAGGAGAGTGAAATCAGGTGATCGTGGAAGGCCGACAGATTGGACCTGTACGACTGATTCACCAGCCTGGAAACATTTCGTCAATGGAATAAATGCTTAATTTGAGTGACACTGTTTCCAAGTTCAAACCAGGCAGCAATTTTTCTCTTCTGCAATAACGTTAAGTGGCTGCTTGGCATTTTACCATTCCAGTCTATCACAACAATGTGTATAGACATGGCCATTCTCCAGGTCATTTTAAGTTAGCATCAAATGAACATTACACATGGATAAGTAGCTTCCTCTGGCGACAGGGGGAGAGGTGTTTGTTTTCAAATCGACTGTAATGCTCCGGGAAGGGTTTTTCCTCGTGAGGGTGAACATCATTTAAAAAAATTATCCAAAATAGTTGATTTTTCGGTAGACTTGTCACTTATGGAAGACTCTGTATAATACTGTGATAAATGTTGTCAAAGATTAAAGTAATAACGGAATAAATACAAGTACGGTATCCAACTAATGTCTGTAATGTTGAACATTAAGCTATAATATATAAGTTTATTATTGTTGTATTAAATAGCAATGTTAAAAAGTTGATGTTACCATTACTTTCAATATCGCTCACTAAAAGTATGTACCGACTATTAGGAATGTTACTTATTTATTCTGAGCTCATACAGATATACAGGGTGGCCACATAAAACTTAAACAACTTCAGATATAAATAACAAATTATTGAGACATGGTAACTGGATGTGGTTTTTTGCATGTTAATCAGAAACTTTCACAGGTTTTATATCAATTTTGTTGGATTACTAAAATTCAGGAGATGGCACAATGTGTATCCTGGTTTATCGAGACATGATCAGTAAATCCTAGGAAGTCCATTCACAGTGCCCCCAGGGAATTGAATTTTCCGCGTTTAACAAAGTCCTTTACAAGAACCTGAGGCTGTACACTTACAAAGTTCAGCTAGTGCAAGCTCTTCAGCCACGCTGCACAGCATTTGCCATCGACATGCTGGCTAGAATTGACAGCGAGGAAGGATTTCTTCAGAAACAAATAAACCTTGCACACGTTCAATTCCCTTCACACTTACGCTTTGTCGCCCACTTGCTGCAACACACTCCCAGTCTCTACAAATTCTTGGTGCCACTCCCGGTTTGTTGACCGTGATGGCGGTTCTCTTCCATATTGGGTCCGGACATGATGTTGCACCTATGTATCTGATCGTGTCTCGATAAACCAGGATACACATTGTCCCATCTCCTGAGGTGTTCACATCTTCTTCGCTGTCAGATTTCACCAAAATTCACATCTGCAACCAGTAAACTCATTTCAACAATCCAACAAAATTGCCATGAAAACTTTGACAGTTCCTGATTAACATCCAGATATGGTGTCTCAATAATTTGTTGTAACAGTTTCATGTGAACACCTTGCACATTTGATTTGTATGCCAGTATTTGAGAAACTGTTGTGAATTTTCTCTCATTTTCAGGATTTATTTTATGATGTATTCAACTTCAAATATTTGGTGAAAATAAACCACACAAAATTTAGATTAAATTTAGTGAGGGTCATGATGAATAATAATATAATATAATATTTATTTAATACTATACACTTGAGCTACATTAGGCATTGCAGCCCAAAAGAGCAGAAGCTCGTGCTCGGGCGCAGTTCAGATCAGTTATACAAAATATATCACAAAATTAAGAGAGTTCATTGAGCACAATAACATTAATAAGTGGTAAAATACATACAGCATGTAATAACAGGGTCTATATACAAATAGAAAATACAAAAGTACATGAATATTAGAATATCAATTTTTAACTCAGTTAGCTTAAACAATTAAATAATTAATCTGATTTGTTTCTTAAATCTATGTGTGTTAAGTGTACTTAGCTCAGGGTAAGCTCTAATTAATGTATTATATATTTTGGGTCCAAAATTTCTGCTGTGTTTTAATCCAGCAGTTGTGTGGCATTTGGGAGTATTTAGAAAGAAACTGTAGTTTTGTCTCGTATGGTATTGATGGGGAAATTTAAATTTATTGTGGTTTTTATGGAAGTAAATCAGCAATGTTTGTTTATAAATTTGTTCTAGATTTGATACGCCAAATTCCTGAAACATTAATTTTGTTGGGTAATCAAAAGGTTTATATAGAAAAATTTTGAAAATTCTTTTTTGGAGCAAATTTAAAGGATGGAGAGTCGATTTAAGTCGATGAAGTTCCACTTGTTTCGAGATAAACATAGTGACTTGTTTAAAAAAAAAAGAATAATACATAACAAAAATAATCATTTCTAAGCTTAAATTGAAGTCATAAAACGTACGTTGTTATTGTAGCCAATGCTCATGAAACTTGGATTTCCTCCATTCTCCTACTGGTGTCTCAATAATAATATGCATATTATGTTATGGTATTCGACATCAGCTAATTAATTTTCAAACCCAAAAGTGTGGTTTCCTTGTCAAATAAAGGTAGTCTGTGTTCTCTTCTAGATTGCATCCGCCAAACATAACATGCTGAATAGTAGGAGACCCTTCCAGGTCTTAAATTGAACTATTGCATTGGGGAACCTCTAATTTTAAGAAATGCGATAGATATACCGCAAATCATGTGTAAGGTTTGCAGTGATTATTCTGTTGTATTTTGCAACAGGTACTAACAAATGAAATACTTTTTTACATAATGACATAAGCCATTTTTGTATATTATTGTTTATATTTATTAAGTAAACATGCTGGTGAACAGATCTATACTGAATTTTAGAATTGTCTTTCTTAGTAATAGGTCAATTTCAACATCATCAGAAATAAGTATCTGTTTACATCCATGATTTTCCATCTTTTATGAAATTGTACCATGTCTTGAAAAAGTTACTTACGAAAGGGAGAAAACAATAATAATTTTAAAATGAAAAATGTAAGTTAAATAAAAATGATTACAAATAAATGGACTGGTTTACTGAAATTATTTCTTTAATGTTTCAGATATTGGTGAAACACAGACTCTGGGTAATAAACTTATAATAATCACATCTTTCTCACCCCATAAAAAGTCATTAATCGTAATGTTCATATGTAAAGTAATCACCAATATTAACATATTAGGTCTTTCACACATCTTTACTATCTAATGTAATCTGTGTGATTTTATCTGGTATGCATTTAGGGATAAACAAGTAGAAAGGATGGGTCATATGCCAAATATTTGTCATCATGATTAGCATAGACAGTCAATGACTGTGAAGCAATATAAAATTTAAATAGTGAAAGAAGAGTTATTTTAAAGTTAATTTAAGTAATGTCTTTCACCTTTTATTTATTGAAATTCTGTGTTAATTTATTGTTGTTTAAAAAAATATTTTCTAAGTATGAATGAAATATTTCCAAGGTAAGAGATCTTTAGGCCGTCCAAAAAAAGAAAGAAAAAAAGGTGGACCAAGAATGTCTCATTGAGACTGTAATGGGCTTTGGGCCTTATACTTGTTTGGATGATGATGATGATGATGATGAATGAAATATTTATGACAAATATAACTTAGGTATAACAAATTGTAAATCGTGAAAAAAAAAAAAAGATTAATTTTATATAATATCTAGAATAAAGATTAATTTATATTTTATGAAAACAGTAAGAGTGCATCCTTTAGAGAGTGTGAAATTACATGGCCAGTAAGCAAGTCTGCTTGTGAATATGAAAGAAGTTGAGGCCCACAATAATATATTTAAACAATATTTTGTGGAAAACGACAATAAAATAATAACAAAAAAATATTTTACAAAGAAGCTGTGTGAAGAACTCTATGCAATCACAAATATAATTGGCGAAAAGAACCTTTGATAAGATATTGTTGAACTTGACAGCGGAAGTTGATTTGTGGAGATTTGTAAAATATCTTTTATGGTATTTTGAATCGTAAAGATTGTTTAACAGAGGTGCATTATATGTAAGTAAGTACGACTTAATGGGCTAGCACCTTTTATTTTACACTTAATGGGCTAGACAACCTTTTCATTTAACATCTCACTCACTGTCTTCTTTTTTCGAGCCATTCATTAAATAGTAACAGCTCCTTATAATATCGATCTCGTGATTTTCCTGGTGTAGCTCCTTGGCTTGCTTGTTCTGCTTCTACCAATATTTCGTTAGGAATTTCAATGAAATCCATTTCTACAAATTAATCTCAGACAAAACCATTTGTGGTAATAGTAATATGTGTTACAAGAGCTGTATGTTGAAGTTTTCATGTTCGAGGAAAAGTTTGAAAAAGCGAAACGTAGTTGAGCTTTTTTAATTTCCGAGAATTGAAAGAAAACACACCGCTCGTGTATCGTACATTATTTTGTGCGAAGATCGTTTATTACATACCTGAAAGAGGAATTTCTAATTAGTTGCAATGACATCTCCATCTTGGTTTCTGTTCAATGACGGCAAATTTGCAAAACAAAAATATCTATCTTCAACATTGTTGCTTTAAAATGTTTTCTGTGTTTACTGTACTCCAGAAGGCCGTGATATACGTCTGTCTTTTTTTCCCCCCCAGTCTATGATGAGTCTGGAATCTTGTTGATTTTTTCACGGCTTCCTTAATGTTACTTGCATCACGAATGCAGTAACTTTAGTGGAGTTGTAGAGTTTACTTAATTTTTGCAAATATTTAAAAACAATAATTAACAGTGCAATTTAGATGAAATTGCAGTAGTAAGTTTCCAATTTATAATTATTACTATATTGAACGTCTCTAACAATAATATGTTAAAAGTTAAAGCAGTAAAATCAATATGTCACTTAAGCGGTAAGAAGAGGGAAATTGTTATATGTGTTAGGTTGGGAATACTGAATGTGGAATTTTAGACTTTCCGCGGATTGGTTTTGTGCGGAAACCAAGCAAATACGCACGATCTCGCACAAACACTTTTGTTTTATTTTCCTACCACAGTAACCGATTATGACGTTTTTCGTATTTGAGTAACTGTTATTTTATCTACAAATTCTCAATAATTTTTGTTTCAACAACATGCAAAATACAATTATTAATTTATTTTCTCTTAAGATACAAGATTCAAAATACCATAAAACGTTGTACAATACACGACCATTACAAGAACTCAACATGCTCACATGGATAACTAAACTTGCTGTCACCCATTTAGTTAAATTCCATGCTCGTATGTTAAGTTCTACATAACGGTCTTGTAACATAAATAACTATTAAAAGCAATGATATGGTATAAAAGATGTATGTCACAATACTGTAAGTGCTATAATGGTCTCCTTACACAGGCATGCAAAGAAATGATTAAAGAAAAAAAAAAGGACGTTTTGAATTTTATATATAAAAATCAAGGCTGCCAAAATTTTTGAACATTGTAAATAGAAGCTAATTTTACTGAAGTGGACATGCACAAAGATCTTGATCTCAACCAGCTGTGGGACAGACAAATGCATGCATTACAGCCATGAGTAATCACCATTTAGGATCTCTCACAATGAACATCCAGGTGGAAATGGGTACCATTCTTCGGTACAGTAACCTACAGAGGAACCCTTATCAGACCGGGATCTTATCACAGGAATTATTTAAAACAATGCCTTTTTTATTATTTTATTTATTTATTCTTATACACCCTGTTCCCATACCATTTAGCACTTTCCAAAGCCTGTGTGGGAAATGTGAAGTACCCTTTAATTTCAAATAATCAGAACAGATATTGTCTCATTCGATATTGTTAATTATAGATAATGCACGTACAGTTACTAAAAATGTAATACATTAACAACTGATTTAACAAGATGCAGTTTCATTTTCATTTATTTCAGAAACATGTTTTATAACAAAAATATCCTTATTTTTAGGGAAATACATCTACAAATTGATGCATTTTTATTACATATCTAGCCTCTTTTAAAAATAAAAGTCAGGGGACCAGTTTTTGTCCCTGTTTAGTTAACCTTAAAAGTTTCATGCTAATAAAAATCTACCCATTTTGAATCTTGCGTACACTACTTTTAACACTTGAATATAATTAATTGATTAACTAGTGGACTTACTCGTGTTAATTACGTAAGATTTGTGCGGCTTACAGCTGTTTCAGTGCTTCACGCACCATCCTCAGAGCCTACTAGATCACGGCGTCATCTCGAACTTCTTTGCCTGTTATGTGGGTGTGTTTGATTGTTGAAAGGTGTTGAAGAGTGGAGTCAGTGTACTAAAATTGATCTGTGTTGAGAATTTGATCGGGGTGTGTTTTAGTGTGTTTGTATATTTCGTATTGTTCTAGTGTGTTGAGTTTTTGGTTGCGGACATGGAAATCCTACACACACAACCCACTAGAACAATACGGAATATACAAACACACTAAAACACACCCCGATCAAATTCTCAACACACAGATCAATTTCAGTACACGCACACTATTTGACTCCACTCTTCAACACCTTTCAACAATCAAACACACCCACATAACAGGCAGAGAAGTTCGAGATGACGCTGTGATCTAGTAGGCTCTGAGGATGGTGCGTGAAGCACTGAAACAGCTGCCACACGAATCCGTAATTAACACGAGTAAATATAGTTAATCAATTAAAATCTACCATTCTGATCTGAAATGCTTATACAGTTTAATGGATATTGGCGTTAAGTTCAATGTTAATTGAAAAAACCAGTCAATACTTAACATAAACACAATAAAACAGGTTATAATAACCCAGATTTTAAAAACGGGGAAAGTGATATCTGGATATTAGGTTTTTCCGGGGTTTTTCAACGTCAATACGAGCAAATGCTGGGTAACTTTCGGTGTTGGACTTGACTCATTTCACTGGCATTATCACCTTCATATCATTCAGAGCTAAATAACCTGAAGATGTTGATACAGCGTCGTAAAATAACCCAATAAAATAAAAATACATAATTAAATGTTATTAAACATAGTTTTCAATTAAAAATGTTACCATTCTGATCTGAATAGAAATTTTGCTTATACAATTTAATTTTTCGCGTGAAATAAAATGGTTAACACATTACAAACGATGTTTATATATACCATTCAAGGACTGAAGACGTGCAGTTGCCTCACTAGTTGCTGGTACCAGTATAAAGTTTATAATTACGCAATTTTTAAATTGTAAATTGTTGTACTGCAGTATTACTGTTGTCCAACTTGATTCATACTGTTACAATTGGTCTTCATTAATGTTGATTTATCATGCAAGAATTCAGTATTTATTGATTAAATTATGTTTGTCTAGTTAATTTCCATTCAATCACCAATGCAGATGTCTAGTGTTTCTCATAAGAATTGAAGTGTCATTCCAAATTTGGAAGCTGTGAGGTACATGAACAACCCCACACAGGCCTGGGGGGCAGCCATTTGACTGGGCGATGGTTGTGTTATTTGTGCTGTGTGTTCACATGTCTCGTCCTGGGACTGCGGCTCGGTCCCGGTGATGATCTCTGTAGGGTTTGGAGATCCCAATATACATCTGGTACGACACATACCCCACACATAGCGGTGAGGGGTACGAGGGCCGTGTGTCCAGAGTATCACCGGACTCCCCCTATGGTCTCGCTTCCCTCAACTTGACCAACATCCGTGAGTCGGACCAGGGGTGGTACGAATGTAAAGTGGTGTTCCTCAATAGGTCACCACCCCAAAAGAATGGTACTTGGTTCCATTTGGATGTCCATGGTGAGTACAATTGATGGCGATACTATGTCCCCCTCGAACCCCCTTTTTTGTCCCTGTATACCTGCCCTCACTGTTTTCTAGCGCTGTAACTCTTGTCAGAGACTTTACACTTCTTTTCTGCTACTTTTCTGCCTTTTGGTTAATGTTCTTCTCTTGTTGAGTGTTTGGACAGGCAGGGTATGTGTGGTGCAGCTACTGAGAGGTGGGGTATTCACAAGCTGGTGCAATACATTTGCATCAGCACCAAAACAAATAGACAAAATTTGTTTGCTTGTTGTTATTGTTATGATGTTACTAATTGGAAATTACGACGTGGTAAGTTGCTAAATTTTATTAAGAATTATTTAGTCAGTAATTATATGTTTTTCTGTGTATTTGATGTATTGTGTTCCAATTACTGAATCATACGACAAAGACCAGACTTTTTAATGCTAAGGTTTTTTATCCACTTAAGCCAAGTCTTTATCCCCACTCGTTACCGTAAACTGGGGTAAAGAGGATCACATGTGGTAAAGTGGATCATATGTGTATTGTTAGATAAGTCAGTGCCACATGGATCACACATGCAAAGAAAACTATTTTTAGTGGCATTTATAGAAGAAAGGTTTTCTTGGCATGTGTGATCCATGTGGCGCTGACTTATCTAAGCAATACACATATGATCCACTTTACCACATGTGATCCTCTTTACCCCAGTTTACGGTACCACCTAACCTCTTATTACTGGAATTTAAGAATATGGTAACCATAATTGTAATCCTGACTTGTATGTTGTAAGTTGGTACTAAATGTAACTGCATGCAAATGATCAATTTTTCTGAGTGATTTTACACACCACTCCCCTCCTTGTTAACTTATTGGCAATTTATTGAGTTTTGAACAATTTCAACCTCCCAAAGTTCTGTTTTAAATCCCTTTTTAATGTTTTGAAAGATGTGTATCACTGTTTGAAAGGAACCAATTTTGTTATTTTAAATGTAGTACCGTAATATAATGCAATGAATAATATTTGTTCTGTAGAGAGGTACGTAATTAAATGAGACATACTGTAAGTTAAATGTTATAAAACACAATACCGGTATTTTAAGTTCAAATTTCGTAACTTTCTAGTCAAATCAATTACTGTAACCGTTTTACTTGCACATCTAACAATATTGCAGTACTGGTGTGCGACAAATCAGTGATGAATGTAAATAAAATTTTGTATTGTAATTTATGCTTAAAAAAGCATTTATTATTCTCCAGGGTTTCATTTTATTGCTAATACTACAATTAAACTAACAACTATTGCAGTATTTTTGGTTACAGTATTCTTAACTTTTATCTTCAACCCGATGTATGTATTCAGTATCTATTCACTTAGTCTGTAACTTTTAATTTTTAAGTTAATTGCAACATTGCAATATATGTTGTGAACATAATTTCATCTGTGTAAACTTACATCTCTTGTTTTGATCATATCAGTCAGATAAAATGTAATGAATCAAATTGCACACTTAGTTTTATTGTAAATTATATAAATGAAGGGAACTCTGATAATTTTTGAGATTTAAAACTTAAATGTTTAGCAATGGTTCTTAGATGAGAAAAATTCGCTCCGGTGCCAGGTCCTTGGTTCTACGTACCAAGTGCTCTAACCACTGAACTACGCCGAAGTTCAACCCACAGCACTGGATTGAATCCCCCTCCTCTAGTGTTTTTTCTTTGTAGCCTTACTCCATGTTTGACATATGTCATTCATTCATTGTTCTGTCCAAGGGCAGATCTTTCACGTAAACCCAGCTTTCTCAAATCTTTCCTATTTTCTGCCTTCCTCTTTGTCTCCTTATATGGTCCATATATCTTAATGTCGTCTATCATCTGATATCTTCTTCTGCCCCAAACTCTTCTCCCGTTCACCATTCCTTCCAGTGCATTCTTCAGTAGGCAGTTTTTTCTCAGCCAGTGACCCAACCAATTCCTTTCCCTCTTCCTGCTCAGTTTCAGCATCATTCTTTCTTCACTCATTCTTTCCAACACAGCTTCAATTCTTATTCTGTCTGTCCACTTCACACATTCCATTCTTCTCCATATCCACATTTCAAATACTTCTATTCACTTCTCTTCACTTCGTCGTAATGTCCATGTTTTTCCCCATACATGCCACACTCCATATAAAGCACTTCACTAGTCTCTTCTTTAGTTCTTTTTACTGAGGTTCGCAGAAGATGCTTATTTTTGTATTAAAAGCTTCCTTGGCCATTGCTATCCTCCTTTTGACTTCCTGGCAGCAGCTCATAGTACACTCCAAGTATTTGAAGCTATCCACTTGCTCTACTGCCTCATTTAGAATTCTCAAGTTTATCTTCTGTATTTTTCTTCTTATGACCATGCTCTTCGTCTTATTCATATTTATCTTCATCCCATACTGCTCACAGCTGTCATTTAGCTCCAGTAGCATATCCTTTAGTGTCATCCCCTCTTCTGCTAACAATGCCATATCATCAATAAATCTTATGAACTTCATTATTCTTCCTCCTACTATCACTCCTCCCATGTTCTGAAAACAGTTTTTACTAAATCCTTCAAGTAGATGTTAAACAGGGTAGGTGATAAAGGACATTCTTGACATACTCCTCTCCCAATTTCACTTCCTCCTGACATTTCTTCTCCTATCCTGACTTTTGACTCGTTGTTTCATATAAAAATTAGTGAACAGTCTCTCTCTTTCCAATCCACGTCAATTTTCTTTAGGATCCTCATCAGTTTATTCCAATCCACTCTGTCAAAAGCCTTTCCTAATTCTACATATAGTATATACACTTCTTTATTCTTCTCTAAGTATCTTTCACCAATTGTTCGTAGCAGTCCAATTGTATCTCTCGTATTTTTTCCTTCCTGAAGCCAAACTGCTTTTCTTCCAACTATTCTTCATTTTAGAATATAAACGTTGTTTCAGTATTCGAAAGAGAATCTTCGCCGAGTGTGATATTAGGCTGATAGTTCTGAACTCATTACATTTCTTGACATTATTTTTCTTCGGTATTGGAATCAACACTGTCTCCGTAAAATCTTCAGGCCATTCGCATTTCTCATATATTTTGTTGCATAATGATGGAATTCGACATATTTTATGTTGACATATATTAAGTTAACTGCCATTAGGTTCGTATGTCCTTAATTTGTTGATCCTCAAAGAAACTCGTTGTTTGCAAATATTACTCAAGCTTGAGAGTTTTGTTCACAATATTTTCTTTGTCTCCCTCTCGTTGTACCGGTATGTTACGTTGAACAATTTCAAAATAAACAGAAAAATACAGTTGTTTGTAAAAAAAGTTAATTAAATACAAATGTTGCAGTGAAGTGAAAAATACATACAGATAGACCTATTTAATTCACTATAAGACTGTTATATAAGTGCTCAATTTTAAAAGGGAGAATTATTTGAAATGTGAAATGCGTTTAGCACCTAAATTAATTTTTTATATTTGCGTAACACAACTTTATTAATGTAATCTTCATCTTACGATGTTTGGTGACGTATACACGTCCGTTGATGTGACATATTAATGAATTTAAATACTATTATAGTCACAAACATAGGTTCGATTCCCGCTCGAGATTGTGAAATTTTTCTTTCAACCATGGCATGATTGGAATCAAATAGTATTTAAGTTCTCCGGTCATATGTCACATCAACGGACTCGTAGTTCGTCACGCAAACATCGTAAGATGAAGATTATCATTTCATACTGGTTTCTTTCAACTGTCCATAAGCAGTGCTGATCTAGTCAGCACTGCTTATGGACAGTACTCTATAAAGAGTCGCCAGTATAAAAGGATAATCTTCATCTTACGATGCCTTTGGGTGAGATAACGTCCGTTGATAACTCAGTGGTAGAGAATTTGACCGGAGGACAGTCACAAGTCATAGGTTCGATTCCCGCTCGAGGTTGTGAAATTTTCTTTCATACCATGGCATAATTGTGACTATAATAGTATTTAAATTCACAACTTTATTTATAAAAAATAAAGTATATGACTGTCACATAGATGTTAATATATTTGTAATTCAGTAAGTAAATTTTATTTCCTCTGCTTCTTGACAGAAGTACTCTTCTGGTTTTCTGTTAGATAATTAAATTTACGCCTTTTGTGTGATTGCAGCACCCCCTCGCTTTAGTGTTACGCCTGAAGACATAATCTATGTGAATTTGGGCGATGCGATAATTCTAAATTGTCAAGCCGAGGGCACACCAACACCTGAGATCTTGTGGTACAAAGATGCGAACCCCGTGGAGCCCTCGGCCACGATCGGCATCTTCAATGACGGGACAGAACTGCGCATCTCTAACATCCGGCACGAAGATATTGGCGATTACACGTGCATTGCCAGAAATGGCGAGGGGCAGATCAGCCACACAGCCCGGGTGATCATTGCTGGTGAGTTGATTCTACGTTAATAAAGTAGTTTTCTGATGATTTACAAAAGGTTCACTTAAATTCTTTGTGTCAAGGTGGTTGATAAAGAAAATTCAGAAATGTCAACCTTTACAGGGAGTGATCCATAGCACTGTACAGACTAAACATTGTTTTTTTTTTTATTATTATTATTCGCTAGCTTTCTTAAAAAGATATATATCTGTTGGTAATCAGTTTTAAAACTGTGAAACCTCTAATATATTTGCCCATTTTGGTCATGGCATAATAATCCGTGGTGCCATAGCCTTTCAAATAATATTAGTTTAAAAGTTGTTTAAAATATCTATTCTTAGTGCCAAACTGATATAACTACTAACACTTCATCTATACCATTCAACAACTAAAATATAGTCTACCAAACTTGTTTACTCAATTCTGAATTTGTATGGCCTATTTTCTTACGAGATGTATAAATTGGTACCTATTGAACAAGCTCATGCACATGGATTAGTTTACAGTTGAAGACCAGTATGTGTAAAACTTAGTAATAAAATACATTAATAAATTAATATTAATTTAGTGAATATAATAAAACACATTCAATTCATAATTAGATTAATATGGACATATTTTAACAATATAAAGGGGACCTGTTTGTGCTTCGCAAGCTTTTATAAACAAAATTGTAAATAAAATATTTAGATCTATATAACCAACTTTAAAACATATAATTACAAAGCTGTAAAAAAGTTGTGACATAGTTACATAGAATCGCACTGAGATAAATATGTTTGTATTTTTCCACAGTATGGATAAAACCAAATTTGTAGAATTTTATATTTAAATAATGCAAAATAAAGAAGTTAGTTACAAATATTTCTAAAAATGTTGAACTAAGAGGATAAAAACTAAAACAATGGAATATTGAGATACATGTCTATAAAACCATATATTTAATGATGGGATGATAGTAAAAACATCATAATATTTTCAAAATTAGCATTTAATTATTTAGTTTTTTAATCTGATGTGATATGTTACTTTCAATATTATGTGATTTTGTTTTAGAGAGACTGATTCATTGTGGAAATTTTCAAGACAATAGCTACAATAATTCCTGAGAAAAATGTACCGTTACCTAAAATTAAAAAATAAAAGTAACAGAGAATAGACTACCGGTATCAAAAAATATTTCGCGTTATGTTAAGGCCTATCTTATGCAAATATTTATTTAAAAGTCAAAAAGGATCTTTGAAATATGTGCAACTAATGTAGTAATTGATTCAGAATCGAAACTACATAACAAAATCTATTTTTTTAACATCCCATCCTTTTAAATTAAACTCGAGTTTTCCCTAAGATGTAATGTAGGTGTTAAGAAAATCTTAAGTTTATATCCCAGTCATTATGTATGTATTTATTTACACTGCAAGTGGGCAAGCACCAGGTGGCAGTGGTATACACAATATAAACAATACACAAAAAAAAATGATAAGCAATACACAATAAATTTACAATACACAATACAATTATACAATACACAATACAATTTTATACACAATGCAATAAGAATACACAATATAATTTAACACAATAATAATAAAACATAAATAAAATACCTAATTTTACATTACAACCTACATAATTATGTATAGGCCCTACATAAGTTTCAATGGTCTTTCACTTTATTCTCATCTCACTCACTGTAGTGGCACTATGACGCATTTCACTGACACTTTAGGACACATTTCACTGACACTATAGAACACATTTCATCGACGCTATAAATTATCACTGATCGGAACTATTCACTGCACTGTAAAACTATAACTCTACTGACTCACCTCGCTTCACTGATACAACAGTTCAAATAAGTCAAATAATTACATCCTTATGCATACTGTACTTATAAACAGAACTACATTTAAACTAAACCTTTCTAATTAATTTACAATTCATTTTAATATATCAATATGCCTGGTAAATTATTAATAAGTATTTAATGAATTTCAATCTTAAGGCATATAAACTTGCAAATGTTTATTTGCTATTTAATAACAATATATGAACGTTTTCGCCGTTTAGGGCATCTTCAGATATAACAAAACATATTATCTGGACCTATAATAACATATTATGCAAATAATATATATAATGTTTATATATATATATATATATATATATATATATATATATATATATATTGTTCTCTATTTTCCTTGTTATTTGCATAATATGTTATTATAGGTCCAGATAATATGTTTTGTTATATCTGAAGATGCCCTAAACGGCGAAAACGTTCATATATTGTTATTAAATAGCAAATAAACATTTGCAAGTTTATATGCCTTAAGATTGAAATTCATTAAATACTTATTAATAAACCTTTCTAGTCTAAGGCCCTCTTACACGCTATTTTTAAATAATTTACAATTCAAACCAAGGAAGTAACTCGTCAGGCTAAATAAATACATGTCACCTTAAAAAATTAAATGTTAAATGTCACCTTAATTTTAATTTGCACTTGGTACACAACTTTTTAAATTATTCTTGAAACTCCTTAAGGAAGGACAGCCCTCAAAGACCGCTGCAGGTAGGTCATTCCAATCATTTATAGTTCTATTTAAAAATGAGAATTTACCTACATCCGTTTTCTGTTTCCTATATTTGATTTTAAAATCATGATCGTTCCTACCATTGTACGTTGGCTTTTCTAACCGAGCCGTTATGTCTACCCATGCTTTCTGACCTAGATGTGCTCTATACAATGACGTTATTCTAGTTTTCCTACGTCATTATTATGCCCTTTAAAGAAAAGAAGTACCGGTATTCACATTAGATGCTAGCAGTTTTCAGTACCTACGTCTGGCATGGCTTTTAAATTAATGTAGGACCTAACTAATGCATCCATCACCTGAAGTGCAACAAACATCGTCATGTTTTAATCATCCGTTAATTTCTTTAATACCTGTAATCAGGGCCACAACTAGTACCTGTGTCACCAGGAGCAAACATGAATTCTCTCTTCCTTCCTCCTCCACCACCTGCCATGGGTTGGTGAGGGGGTTGTTAGCATGTTTTATTATTCTGTTATACATTGAATTAAAAAATCAGTATATGTAATTTTCTTAAATTTTACAACTTGAGCTGCAAAAATATATTACAGTAATGATTGACTTAAAAACATTCAATCTACAGTTTTTAATCCTAGTTAAAATCAATGTAATTTAATTTTGTGTATGATATTTTTTTAGGTGTAGGAAGTGATTGGCAAAATAAAACGCATAATAACTTACAACATTATTTATTAGGAATTACATAATTACATTAAATAATTTTCTTTATAATTTACCATCTTCAGCATTGTCTCCTTATGAAAATTAGTCTAATGAATGATCATACAAATCTTTCAAAGATTCAACTTGCGAGATCTTTTTGCAGAAATGAGTTTGATGATTTCGACATAGCAAAAAACTATTAATATGTTCAATTGAAATAATACTCAGATTTGAAAATCTATCTTGTTACACGTTGCTTCGTAAGTAGTTTTTTTTTTAAGAATTTTCAATTTACTGAGGTTAGGGACCAATGACAGACATTATTATTATTATTATTATTATTATTATTATTATTATTATTATTATTATTTTAATTTCATATCTAATCATCTTTGCTTATAATCTAAATGCATATTTTGGCTTACTGGAAGAAACTATAGTATATTTACGGATGTGATAAATTATATTTTATTTTATACATGAAAACATAAAATACTGACATTTTAAAGAATTATATGATATTATGATATGATATACTGTATATTTATTCATCCATCACATATCTGTAAGACAGACCTGTTACAATTCTATATTACCCCAGATCTGCCTTACTTTACAATTTTATTCACCTATACCAAGTCATACATTACCCTAAAAACTAGTCCAGTATACTTTTTTTAAAGCATAACACATTCAATTAGCTACTATCTAAACACAACCCCTCTCCTAAATATATCCATCTACCACATCCTCTATTCTCTAAGCAGGAAAAAAACACACACACACTACAAGATTAATTTAATACACCGTTAATTTTAACTTCTCTTCCCATTTCAGCTTCACTATCATTAAAAATCTGCTTATTTTTTTTTAACTCTCTTATATTAGTTGTACTACCGGTACATATTTTCTTACATGCTACATATCTATTCATACTAAAAAAATTTTATTTTAAAGTAATGATGTCCTATTTATGTGTAAGTAAGATATTTTACACGTGGTTAGAAACCCAGTAACTGTGGAGCCTGTGGATAACTCACTTGTTCTGGTTGGATTATCTGAAGGTACCTATATATTTGTTATAGTCTGTGTGTTTGTCAAGTGTTAGCGTGTAACTTTTGTGGTATAATCCCACCTTGAAATAATTGGCCCCTCACAGATTGATGACTTTGACTCTCTAATTCTCTTGATATACTTACATGCCGTAAGTTGTCCCTCCACGTCTCTCGCCCCTCTTCCAAAACGAACAACAGATCAAGGGGCCTAGTGGTGACACTGGCGTAAAGGGCGATGTTAAGATTGGTAAGTACTTAGCAAGGCATGGCACAGGTACCTCATTGTTAGCATGAGTGCTTCACCCCAGCAGCTTCATCCCATTCACTTATACTTAAAGATGTACCGTAGCGGAATATACAAGGAAAAACAAATCTTTGTTATGTAACATCCCATGAGACGTTAGTACATACAGGGTGAATTAGAAGGAAAGAGACATACTTTGAGGGATGATAGTATGGACAGTTCTAAAGGAAAAACATTATACAGGGTGTTTCAGTAAAAGTATGCAAAAATATGACGGATGTTCTACTGAATTGTTTGACATGGGGAACATAGGATCTGAGAAGCCAGCTAAAGGAGATATGGACTTAAACCTGTTTATCACTATTACTGTTTTCCGAATTATTTACAGCCAGTTTTACATGTATTTATTTACATTTAGTTTTTACATTATTTACATTATTTGCAAATGACTCGGTTAAGAGAGAAGTTTTATATGATATTCTTAATGAATTTGGTATTCCGAAGAAACTAGTTCGATTAATTAAAATGTGTCTCAGTGAAACGTACAGCAGAGTTCGTATAGGTCAGTTTCTGTCAGATGCTTTTCCAATTCACTGTGGCCTAAAGCAAGGAGATGCACTATCACCTTTGCTTTTTAACTTTGCTCTAGAGTATGCCATTAGGAAAGTTCAGGATAATAGAGAGGGTTTGGAATTGAATGGGTTACATCAGCTGCTTGTCTATGCAGATGACGTGAATATGTTAGGACAAAATCCACAAATGATTAGGGAAAATACGGGAATTCTACTGGAAGCAAGTAAAGAGATAGGTTTGGAAGTAAATCCCAAAAAGACAAAGTATATGATTATGTCTCGTGACCAGAATATTGTACGAAATGGAAATATAAGAATTGGAAATTTATCTTTTGAAGAGGTGGAGAAGTTCAAATATCTTGGAGCAACAATAACAAATATAAATGATACTCGGGAGGAAATTAAACACAGAATAAATATGGGAAATGTCTGTTATTATTCAGTTGAAAAGCTCTTATCATCCAGTCTGCTGTCAAAAAATCTGAAAGTTAGAATTTATAAAATAGTTATAGTGCCAGTTGTTCTGTATAGTTGTGGAACTTGGACTCTCACTTTGAGAGGGGAACAATGGTTAAGGGTGTTTGAGAATAAGGTGCTTAGGAAAATATTTGGGGCTAAGAGGGATGAAGTTACAGGAGAGTGGAGAAAGTTATACAACACAGAACTGCACGCATTGCATTCTTCACCTGACGTAATGAGGAACATTAAATCCAGACGTTTGAGATGGCAGGGCATGTAGCACGTATGGGCGAATCCAGAAATGCATATAGAGTGTTAGTTGGGAGGCCGGAGTGAAAAAGACCTTTAGGGAGGCCGAGACGTAGGTGGGAAGATAATATTAAAATGGATTTGAGGGAGGTGGGATATGATGATAGAGAATGGATTAATCTTGCTCAGGATAGGGACCAATGGCGGGCTTATGTGAGGGTGGCAGTGAACCTCTGGGTTCCTTAAAAGCCAGTAAGTAAGTAAGTATTATTTACAATTATTATTGTACAGTACCATATCATTGATAAATCTGAGTTAACTTACCATTTTGTACCTCATAGCAGTTGCTCAAAATGACGGCCACCAACCTAAATACAAGCATAACATTGGCGTACAAGATTCTGCTGCACTCTTTCAAATATCCCTGGTGTGTTTCGAATCACGTCACAGGTGACTACAGTCCTGACAACTAATTCTATGTCCATATCCACTGGCACCTCATACTGCACAAAGTGATTTTAGATATCTCCATATGAAATAGAGTGGATTTAGGTCGGGTGACTTCACAGGCCGTGGACTGGGGCCTCCCCTTGCAATTCATCGACCAGGAAATGTAGCATTCAGATGTATCGGTACTACACCAGTGTTCTGTTTGACTCTTCAAATGGTATGAAAGGGACTATCGTTGATTTATAGCATTTTCTATCATGTGACAATGTAAATACGTTAAGACAGAGCCATCTTGTGGACGAAGAAATGCGTCATGGATGGCTTAGTCTTCAGGCTCTCCCCCATGTTTAAGCCCGTATCTCCTTAAATTGGCTTCGCAGACAAGTTCCCTATCCCAAAATATTTAGTAGAGCATCCCCTATGCCCTGTTTGATTTTTTTGCATGCTTTTACCGAAACACCCTGTATAAACAGATGACTTATTCTCAATCGAAACCATGAGGAATGCGAACAATGCAGGTGATAGTAAATTAAGATATCATTGGCTATATGTTGTGTTTAACTGTCAATTTCTCTTTGCATAATATGTTTAAAAAATGCCTTTGTCAACCTCGTTGCACTTTGCAGCTTGTGTAGCCAGATGCCATGTTGCTAATTTGAGCTTGTTCGGACATTTCTTAATGTGATCACAAGCATTTAAAATTCGGGTAAGCAATTTCCACTTTTATTTCCAAACTCATTTCCACTTTGTACTTGTAGTGGACTTTGCTCTTTAGCCAACCCCACAAACAATAATCTAATGGTGTAAGTCGGGTGATCTCGGTGGCCAAGAAATTATACCATGTCGGCATACTCTGCATGTGTAAAGACTCATGGCATTGTAACTTCACTACACAGAATGTACTCATACTTAGTAAACTGCTACAACTTTTCTGATACAGACTCGAAGTCAGCAATCCAGAATGATAAGACTCATCCCTCCAGTCCGTCATGCGCAAGTAACATGCGCACATGCAAGTGGCCAACGTGACAAAGACAATAGTACAACCTTAACGTTGCTTTAGTTGCATCTGCATTAATGTGAGCAATTATGCGGAGAAAGAAAAGGAGACATGCCTTTTTTTCAGTATTCAGATTCATTTATTGCGTCCAACTGATCACATGCATGAAATGGGACATGTCAAAAGTAACACGTAATTACTAGGCTACAACATAATTGAAATACGACATAGTCCATTAACTAAAATACAACATACAAAATTTCAACATTAATTATAAATAATTTCAACATTAACAAATAGCAACCACAAGAACAGATGTAACACTTTACAAGACAAATCACATTTCATTTAACAGTCTAGAGTCAATTTCGACTATCGCGTTCTTCATGAGAAGACATCCCTTCTCGAAGTCAGAATCTGAAAAAGAGGGAGTAAAATTTTTGACCTAAGGCGTTCTTTTCCTATTCATTTATGGCAGTTTTCAATAAATTCGTTCATTCTGTAAAAACAGTTTTTGATTAAAATTTTGTAAATAACTTCCTTAAATTTTTGATGTGCAGACATTTCTTTAAATGTAATTTGGTAGGCTACATACATAAGAAGACCAGCATGAATGAAACTATTTTTTATATAGAGTTGTGTTAAAACTTTCAATAAAAATATTATCTTTATTTCCTGTATTGTGCTGGTGTGTGTCTGAATTTGTAGGAAAGCTATACAAATTATATTTGATAAAATTTAAGGTTTCATAAATTTAAATACAGGGTAATGGCAAGATATGTAATTTTTTTAAGAATGGCCTGCAGCTGGTAGTTTTAGACGCTTCAACTATGGCTCTAAAGCTCTCTTTTGTAGTTTAAATATTTGGATTGAATTAGGCGAATTTCCCCAAAACATTACACCATATGTTAGGATAGAGTGAAAGTATGCAAAGTACAATGTGCGAACGGATTCAATAGATGATGCCCTTATTAGTAATCAAAGCAAAGCAAATTTTACTTATATATTATTTTAATGTACCGAAGTACATATGATATTTCCATGCAGAAATTCTGCGTCATCATACGATGATAGAGTAATGGAACGAGAAAAATTCTCTCCAGCGCCGGGATTGAACCCGGGTTTTCAGCTCTATGTGCTGATGCTTTATCCACTAAGCCACACTGGATACCCATCCCGGCATCAGACAGAATCGTCTCAGTTTAAGTTCCAACTCTTGGGTTCCCTCCGTTCCATCGTAAATTTTACTTAATTTTTTCCTAGTTCCTGAAGGTGTACAGATCATTTTAAATGTTCAAAAAATTTTGTGTTGTTAGAATACTGAATTGTTTCATTTTGATACTCTATGACTGGCCACTCAGAATTATTGTATTGTGAATGATGAAAAGAAATGACTATGGTTTTCGATTTTATTTTCAAACAACTTTTTCTCCGAATCCATTGAGAATAAGATATGTGTTTATACAATGTTTTGCTTTTAGAATCGCCTATATTATCACCATTCAACATATAGCAATTTCCTACTGAATCACCTTATATACAGTACGTGTTTTGCTTTTTGACTTTTCCCAACCCTTTTAGGTCTTACAATAAAGCTGTTGAATGCATATTTGTCACGAAAACTGAATAATTTGTATTTTACGTTTAAAGTATATTGCAGTATTTTTAATGGCTACGTTCTTGGATCAAAAAGCATATAATTAGGGTATGTGTAGAAATTAATTCTTGATTGAAATATTTTTCTGATTATTATACAGTGCGTCTAGAGATAGAGTGGACTGCAACAGCCTTGAACTGGGCGAGAGTTGCCGCACCTATTGCCAGATTTACATGCAAACAGCCGGCAAATTCACTCTATCCCTAGACGCACTGTATAATGAGTATAAAATTCTGATTCGTGTTGTTTTTGTTTTAAATTACAAATTGCTGATTTAATTCATTGATGTACTAGAATTCACTTCCATACATAGCGATAAATAATTTTCTCCCAATATAAAATCGCCTCAGCTTTGATTCCTTCTTATAACCTTTTTTATATTTAGTATGCTTATCTGTACTGTACAGTATGTAGCTTAAACTATGTTAAACATATCTCCCCGCCAACATTAACAAAATGAGATAAGATTCTGTACTAAGCGAATGGGTTATGGATCTACTTCTGGAAGATGCTGGGATAGTTTATACAAGCCATGACCAGTTTATTTCGTTATTTGTAATAAAATTCACAGTTGACCAACACGAGATGAACAACTATTCATGCATGCTAATGAAATAAACATTTTAAATGTTATGTTATGTTATTCCTTAAATAGGCAAATTCATAATATAAAATTTAATTATATCAACTGATTTCTCTGACTGCATGAAAGGGTATACCCGGAAGCATGTTCTATAGACTGAACATACCCTTCTATTCAGCTTTTGAAATTTTGGACATTCTATTTTCTTTTTGAAAAATTTTTTTATAAAGAAATACCTGCCATTTTATAACACTCGAGTATTATGGGTCCTTCCTTGTCTTCAAAGAAGTGAGATACTCGCACTATGGGAGCTTGATGAGTATTTGTATAAAAATAAACGTTCTTTTTATCTTGATTGGGTGATTCTTAACCTTATTCCTATACGAGAATAATAAAATATCACCTATATTGTAATGAACAGGACGTTACAGACATATAAACACTTTAAATCTGTCAAAATCTCTGTATACTTCAACTGTCATACTTTTAAATTTTATTGTAAGAAAGAATAATGTTAGTAATAAAATATATATTTTTCAGTATACTTTCTGAATATGCTTCAAGGATAGAATAAATAATTTTGAGATACTTACAGCAGTAATATTTATAAACTGCTGTATTAAAAAAATAAAATTTATAATTTAAGAATTCATAATGCCATCAGTGGATGAGATTTGGATAAAACATATTATATCTTCGGCATATCTTCTTAGAGTAGAGGAGAAGGTGGAAATATGGGCTAGGAGTGGTAATATGGGCTACCTCGTTTTTTTACTACATATGGTGTTGTTACCTAGCGAAAAAGCTCTAAAAGTATGTCTAATGTCCATCAGTCTGCGTGCACAAAGAGACAAACCAGTTGCCTTTGTGGTGTGTCCTTTGTGTTTTTCATCAGTTTGAAAGTTTTTTCAGGTATGTAGTTTCAATTTTATTGAAAAAAATATATTTCGTGTTTAGAAATCACGCTTGCTGTGTTGCACATGGCATAAGAGTAATATATATTTATTTAGGACAACAATTGCCATACATAATCTTAGAAACATTCATAAGTCGATATTGCTATATGGACTACCGCTTTATGTCAAATATGGGATAGGTAGTCCATATTACCAACACATTAATACGTCCCATATTTTCACTATGGTGATTTGCGTTGTTACAGAATATTGCCATTGGTGTGACACAGATTTCCTGCTTATCTTTCTTTGTTTTTTTCCAATTTTAGTTACATATTTTTGTGGTAGCTCATATTTAGAACCTACTACCTGTAGAGAACCAGTTCGTCTTACTTTCAAAAAGTAATTATATGCAAATATCTATTACAGCTATTGACCTTTAAGACTGGTAAAATTGTATATGAATAATTACTCTGTATGTCAATAAAGGTTTCCAAGCAATATGCCACACCATTTTCCATTATTATGAGGAAAACAAAATGGCAGCCCATATTTTCACCTTCTCTCTACTTACTAAAATTAATCCATTTCAATGAAAATTTGTAACATGCGAAAATTCAGAACTTGAACATATTTTTATTTTGAAAAATACTTGAAATGGTTCCATTACTGTATGTTCTTGTAAAAGCCAATTTACAATATTTGTGTTAAAATATATAATATTTCCGTTACTATAAGCAATTTCTATCTGGCATTTTAATTATTTGACTTGTATCACTGGTGGTACCTGTACTCAAAAGTCTTGTTTTGACAGTTCTGTCACTGACGTTATAATGAATTTTTGGAAATATATAATAAGTTGTTTGTTTTATATTACTTTTACTTCATAAGTATTGATGAAGTTTCTTTGTAAATTATTTGTAATAATTTCTGTTCCTTTGTAACAGAAAATATTCCGACACTTTCCTCAAACAAATTTTAAGTTATTTTACAGATAGAACTATGATATCGAGCATTAAAATGGACTTGTTTACTAACATGTTAGGAACACACATTATTTAAGTCTAGAAAGATTAATATGAGAGGAAAAATATAATTGCCATTTTCTGTGATGATGTACATAAATAACATCATATCATAGGAAATTTTCCCACTGGTGTAACTCTCAACCGCAACTGAATCCAAATTGAGTTGTAGTTATAGCTTAATTACGTTGAAGAAAGATTTATGTCTGTTTACAGCAGAGATACTTTAAGTTTAGTGACTGCAGATTAAATACAGTGGCGGCTCCTGCATATTTCTTAAGAAGAGGAAAGAAGTTAACAGCGCAAAATGACACATTCTTGAGAGAAACATACTAGAAATTAGTCTACATGCATACATGTAAGACCAAGTAGTGTTAGAGTTGGCCTTCTCTTTTGTATAGCAATAATCTGTTCTTGTAAACTGAGTTTCCTAAATTGTCCAAAATATGTTTCCACTTCCATTCATTGTTGGATAATTGCACAAATTAACAATTACAAGGAAATTCACAAACTCGCAGCATTTTTGCTCACACTACAGCATCACACGTGTTGGAAGAGACTAGCTACTAACACATAACCAGAACCGTTTTACAGAAGTGGGAATGGGAAATAATCTGTTAGGAAAGCGAGAACACTGCACCCACTCACGTGGTCTGTGTTGCCACATGTACATTTTACAAGTTCAGTATCACATGCTTTTGAAGAATGTCAGTTCTTGTAAAGTCGTACTACCATTATTGTTCAAAGCTGCCGGTGGCTGATTAATTTTTTTTTTATGTTGAAAATAATGTAGTTTGGAGTACTTTCAATTTTAATTGTACAAAACTGACATCTTGGCTGTTGTCCTGTCTAGTACACAGTGAATGGAAGTGAATTTCAGGGGCCAAAAAGATTTGCGATACTATCGTAGAACTACTTCCTCTTTGTTTTATATAAATCTAACTTCAACTTTCAGATATCCTCGAAAGTTTAAAACCATGAATAGTAGCTTATATATAATGCAATGAATAATATATTTTGTTTTATAATTTAAGAAAAAGTTTATATAGTATCTTTCATAGCTTTGCGTTAAAACTGTTCTTATTGTGCCTTCTCCTAGATGTGTTATAGTCTGGTTGAATGCAGCATCGTTAGATGGCAGCGGTAGCTAGCTTGCTGCACGACCAGTCAGTTTCTATTTCCCGCCCTTGTGCTGATTCAGAGGAGGATCTCCTCCCTATCCGTTCATTTACTTGCTTTAAAACTCTGCTTCTTTCTCTGGCCGCTAGTGCGCTGTTGTCTATGTGTGTTAACTGCAGTAAAGGAGGAAAGGATTGGCATCTTTCTCACAGTTTTCTAGCAGCACATGAGCGCACGTCGTTTAAAACTCTATCAACCGAGGTTTTCTTATAGCTGTGAACTTAAAAATTATCGAATCTTCCTCGAATTTCAAGGCATATATTTCATTTGGTATTTACTTTCAAAAGAAGAAAAATGTGAGGAGGACGTTCCTCCCTTCCCTCCCCGAGAAACCGCCACTGATTAAATATTATATTTAGCTTATAAGCACGCCATTTTGTACATATGAACAGCAACTGTCAACTGCAGTCACCAAAATATTCAACACACATAGTTGCTATCAACTCAATTGATCAACTGAGGTTGAAAGAGTGAGAGCATATGCATCTTGTTTGCATTGCTGTATTAATAGCAACAGTAGTTGAGTTGCAGTACAGTTGAGTTGCGGTTAAGAGTTGCTCCAGTGGGAAATCTCCCTTATTCTTGGTTTCTTTCATCACAGAATAACATCAATGTGATAAATTCTATATGATAAAGAATTCAGTGGTTTTTAAGGCAGTACTCACTTCTGATCTTTATGTTATCGGTAATACAGCACTAAAGAAGAAGGAAGGGCCCCATTTATGGCATACCTGGCGACCAAAGACAGTCAGCCCTGCCTCTCTATGGCTGAACATGTGTGTTTGCAGGCGGAGCAGTGATCATGGTGCCACCGACCAACCAGACGAAGCTGGAGGGAGAGAAAGTGCAGTTCTCCTGCGAGGCCAAGGCCCTGCCTGGCAATGTGACGGTCAAGTGGTACCGCGAGGCGGTTCCAGTGAAGGAAGTGGCGGCGCTGGAGACTCGTGTCACAATCCGTCGAGATGGGTCCCTCATTGTGAACCCTGTGAGTGCTGACGACTCGGGCCAGTACCTCTGTGAGGTCACAAACGGCATTGGCGAGCCCCAGTCTGCAGCAGCTTACCTCAATGTTGAGTGTAAGTGTACATTAAAGTTTGAATTTAAACTTAAACATTAGGTGATACCTGTAGTCATCACTTTTGAGCTTAGATTTTGCTTTCTCATTACGGTATAAGAAGAGCCTGTGTAATAATATTCCTGACTGAACACATTGGCATACCGATGTGGGGAGAGGAGTAAGGTTTGAATTGAATTTACGGGAGGGGGCACTATGGCCCAGCACTGCGACCTGTTAAGGTCTATTGCTCTAATCCTCAAACTATACTGTTTTCGCTGTAAGAAAAATCCTAATGTAAACACAAGCACGTGGCTGTCATATGATTGGCTCTCGTGACCAGAATATTGACGAGATGGAAAATATTGGAGATTTATTTGAAAAAAATCAAATCTTGGAGCAACAGTAAAAAATATAAATGATACTCGGGAGGAAATTAAACGCAGAATAAATATTGAAATGCGTGTTATTATTCGGTTGAGAACTCTTATCATCCAGTCTGCTGTCCAAAAATCTGAAACCAGAATTTATAAATCCTTTAATTCCCACTGTTCTTTAGATCCTCTGAAACTTGGACTCCATCATCCATCGTTAAGGGTGTTTGAGAATAAGGTCCTTAGGAAAATATTTTTCCTTCAAATTTAGCGGGATGAAGCTTCTTGGAGAATGGAGATTACACAACACTTTGCACATGTCCTGCCCATCTTAATCTTGATATTTTAATGAACTTAAAACCAGACGTTTGAGATGGGACTTATATAGTTGGTAAATCCAAAATGCATATAGTCTTATTGGGAGCCGGAGGGAAAAAGACCATTAGGGATCGAGACGTAGATGGGAGGATAATATTTGGATTTAGAATTGGGGTGTGATGATAGAGATCTTAATCTTGAGGATAGGAGTCTTTGAGGGGGTCCACGTTTCACTGCCATATGTTAACAACAGGTTTGATTGGCTCACAAAACACTTAAAAATATTGCATTTCCATCATCTTGTATTTTATGAAAATAAAAAATTAAATTCTAATTGTTAAATACAATGAAACATATAACTTCACTCATATGTAAAACGATATGTAAAAGAAAAGCACTTTTATATTTTGTTATGTGCTATGAACGCGGATGAATACAAACAGTAACAGCGAGGTAGTCTGTTCTTGTAACAAGGTGGCATCACTTGAGCTCGTAGTTGTTCACGTTGTAAGCACGTGGTACTGAAGTATGGCTTCTGCATCCTCGGTGTGTTATGTTATTAAACATAAGAGTAGAAACCCTCTCAATAGCAGAGAAAAACAAATATTCTTAAATGTAGATAATAAGTTAAATGAGTTTTAACCACAGTAATTATAAAGTAAATGTTTCCTAAGCAAATGAATGCATAGTAGTGAGGTTATTCCTACTTGACGAGTAACGGGAAATGTTTAACATGAAACAATGTACAACAGTTGGCGGGAACATGTACTGAGAATCTATGGCGCCAAACAGCGGCCAATGAAGCCTCACTTCAGTCACGTGCTATTGTTTATATTAGGATTTTTCTTACAGCGAAAAGATTATAGGCGCATTCCCAAACCCACACCGGCTGACTACACTAAGGTTTGCTGCGTACCCAGGTATCGACAGGCAACCCCCCCTCATCTCTAGGCCAGCCCCCTCCGTGCATCGCCAGCCTGCGATCAGGGAATTCTATGGAATGATGAAGAAATGGTGACAGAATGATATAAATGCCTAATATGGGGAAAAACGGGAGAACCCCGAGAAAAACCCCAACTGCGACCTTGTCCACCACAAGTGTCACTATCGATTTTTCAATGAAAAATCCCAGACCTGATCAGGACTCGAACCTGGACCGCTTGCGTGACAGGTTAGAGGTCTGACCACTCAACCACCGCAGGGGTGAGGAGTAAGGTTATCCTCCGTCCACTACTGTGGAGTAATGGTTAGCACGTCTGACTGTGAAACAAGCAGACCCGGGTTCAAATCCTGGTTGGGACAAGTTACCTGGTTGGGATTTTTTTCCGGGGTTTTCCCTGAACCAATTGAAGCAGAATTGAAGTGATAACCACAATAAGCCTCAGGGTGCAGTGCAAACCTTCAGGTCCCTCCTCTGTACAAGGTAAAAAAAAATACCGGCAGTCATAATTTTTGAGCTTAGATTTTGCTTTTTTCATTACTGTGTAAGACGTACCTGTGTAGTAATATTTTAAGTCACCTTCCCCCTCCAAAAAAAAAAAAGTAGGAGTTGGAATAAATGAAAATAAACAATGATATTACGATTGGACATCTTCATCACAGGTAAATGACCTTTAGCCCCTAGCAATACCCATGGGGGGGGGAAGGTGCATGCTTTGTGCACACCTTTTCCAAAATTTACATTTTAAATATATAATTGATATTCAGTATTAAAAATATGAAAATATTATTTATTGTCAGTTAAGGATCCTTCTATCTTATTGTGTTATTGTTTAATAGTTTTCACTGATAGTTTTACTAAAATATGAAAATATATCAAGGTTGACAAGAAATATCCTCCCCTTGTTGAAGTAATTGTTCGGAAATATATAATGACATTTCAAATTTTCTCTTTTATTATAGTACTTACTATTTGCTGATTACAAATCTTTCAAAATTAAACATTTTTGTGATGGTCACAAAATACACACCCCTCTCCTCCCGTTGATACTGCATGTTATTTAAATTACCTTTGTATTGCTAGCGCTAAAAAGATATGATTTCTTCAATCAGATATCCGTGGTATTCTTTCTGTCCTATATTTAGTTATTGCTCCATGATTAATAAAAAAAATTGATGTTTTTATTCCGTGAGTTGTATGTAGCAGGATCGAAGATTCACTATATAATTTTCTGGTTAAGCACAAAAACTTTATTGAAGCTCCGCGTTAGAAAGAAATTCTAAGTACACCCCTGTTGAAATGGTTATTTATTTTACGATTCTGAAGAATCACTTACGGCTTTTAGGTGACTGGAATTTAAAAGCTTCTTTTTTAGTGTGATGTGTAAGGTCTACAATTTCAACAGCAATAATTTTATTAGTTACTATAATAAGAGGACTATTTATTCCAGTCACTGAACAGGAATTTTCACGTAAGTATAAAACAGTAATGATTATTACAATGGTGTAACCAAAAAAGAAAAGAGGTGCATTTGCAAATTGTTATACACTTTAAATAAGAGCGTAACTGAAATAAAATATATATTTCATTAGAAGCATAATCTACAAAGAGTGCCCTCTAATTCACTAAGTATATATGTATCTATATATTTAGTATGCATGGTATAGAAAACGTTGCGAGATTTTGGGGTATTTGTATTGGTTTATGAGATGAAATTTCTGAGACCGAGGACATGGCAAGCTAAAAACAATCTAGGATGAACTAGGACACTGTGATTTTGAAATATTATATTATACAGTATAGAAATGTTTTTTTTTTTTCAAACTTAAAACATTGTTCACATGTAATATTACAAACATTTCAAGTTAAAAATTGTGTAATAATAGTGAAAATAATATATAAACGTTTTGCTGTTCTGGAAGTATAGTATGTACAGTCAATGCACCTCAACATGCACTGTCCTGGTGACACTCTGAACATCAAGGCAAAAATTCACTTCTGCCATGTATAGGTCAGCATATTGATACTGATAGTTCGGATAGCTTCAGTTAGTTTTACACGAAAGGTATAGCAATATCATTAACTTGCGTTCTGTACACATTCCTTGATGTATCCCACATAGTCCAAGTCAGGAGATCGTGGGGGCCAAGTGATTGGTCAGTCACTGCCTATCCATCTCCCAAGAAATTGTTCATTCAAAATATCCCAAACTGCTATGCATCAATGTAGGGACACACCATCTTGTTAAAAATATACAGATGGATCCAACTCCACTACCTGGAGAAAACAGGTACTGTTTTAGCATATCAAGGTAAATTACCCACGTAATATTATACTCAGCAAAGAAAAATGGGACTATCACTCTTTCATGTATGAAGCCACATTAGACATTCGTCTTTGGACTATCACGAATATGTTCACCAGTGTTGTGTGAGTTTTCAGAACTCTACATCCAAACTTTATGGCAGTTAACACATTCTGACACATAGAAAGTGGCTTCGTCAAAAAACAACACCTTTTGTAGGGACCAATACACATTGTCTTCATTTAATTGAGTTCAGCATGAAACAATCGAATGCATAATACAGAGAACAGTTGTTTGGCTGTAAAGCTTGAATGTTTGTGCTTTGTAAGCATGAAGGTGTAATCGCTTATGTAGGATGTTATGGATCTTTGACCTCAGCAGCTGCAATTTACATGAAGCTCGACGAATCAACTTCTGAGGGCTGCGTTGGAATGCAGCCTACACATTGTCAATAGTCACATGGTCGTCCACTTTGAGACAAGTCAGTTGTCTCTTAAAAATTCTTCATCTATCTCAGATTGTTAATTTTGAGTGAGGATCCTTCCATATTGAAGGCAAAATTGTTGTTAAACAGTAGTTGGTGGCTTAGATTCAGCATACCTGAAGACGCAGGCAGCCTTTTTTTTTTTTTTTTTTGGTGTCGATAATTTTGACGTGTATATGTCTATGAGTTCATTCAGTACTAGGGTGCCATCCCATAAAGTCGACCGAGACATTTTCAGCCAATTTTGTCGCGCCTATAATTTCTCAATTACACGACCTATTCCAATGAAGTAAATGCCAATCGACAGATCAAGGATCAAAATGTCCAACATGACCTTGAATTGAAGCAGGTGATGTTATTTAGCGATACTCGGGAGGGGGAAGTTGAGGCATGAATTGGCAGGCAGGTCGCAAGACAACTGAGACAGTGTAACTCGAGAATGAGAAGCGATAGAACGTTTGCAGTAGTGTCAAACGATTCGTAACGAACCGGGCTACATTCTTAATTGAGCAACAATCAGCAATCGATTAGTTAAACTGGAAAAATTCGCGAGTGAACTTGAGTGAATAGAGAAAATTCACAATGTTTCTTGTAATTACGTTTATCATTATTAAGTATGTTTGGGTACGGTAGCTCCCTGAGAACAAGTCTTACTTCTTCAGGGAGGATTTATGTTTGTAATAATAATAATTGTAAAAGTGTTTTTAATGGGAATAAATTTATTTTTGTACTTATTTATAATATGAAGCACGAATGAGAGCATGCGTATCAGCAACAGATACCCTACATTCAATATCCCATCCCAGAGACGTATTCAAGCATAAAACTTGCGGCTGTGTTTCCGATACAACTTATCCCAATTTTTATTAATTTAAATTCTGCAATGCACACTAAATAAAACTTTCAGAGTAGGACAACACATTGCAAAAGACCATACTGCCTACCTCATATGACTGCAACGTAATGGCCTTCTGAACTGGTATTGGAATTTTATGGACATTCTGTGTTATTGTTAGGGACCGGATTTTTATGTAATTACATATTATATTCCTTTCCACCTAACCCAATATGAGCAAATGCTTGGTAACTTTCGGTGCTGGACCCCGGGCTCATTTCACTGTCATTATCACCTTCATCTCATTCAGACGCTAAATAACCTAAGATGTTGGTAAAGCGTCGTAAAATAACCTACTTAAAAAAAAAACCTTTCCACCTAACCGTATATAAATAACAAATCTTTGCGAATCTTGTAATTACCATTAATATATTAAAATTTGATACTACATATTTTTATATATTTACCCCACATTACATATTATGGCTTGGTATTACATAAATCTACATATTTAGGGTTTTTATTCATTTTTACTTCTTTAAAAGAAAAAAGAAAACTTCTGCTGGGGAAGTTTGCAATTTGAAATACAGTAAAACCCCGATAAGCCGCTGTTCAAGGGGCCGGGTGTAAACCGCGTATTAGGCGGGTATACTAATTTTGACTTGTATAGTATTTGTTAGCATTTTTCTTTATTGAAATACTGATTCATGAAAGGTAATACAGTATTACTCCATTATGTAATTACTGTACTGTACGTCAAAGACATTTACAATATGTACTGTGCTTAATTCTTTCGAAAAAAAAAAAGTAATTTATAGTTGTTTGCCGTGTGCGAGTACTTCAAGTCCTCATGTTTACCACACTTCAGTTTCCAGCGATTACATCCTCCCGACGTCGCAGCTGTAGTGATTGAGTCGCGATTTTTTATTGTCATTCTTAATGTCGATGATGGGATTCCTAATGCATCAGAGAGTTGTTTCTGAGTAAGAGTACTGTTCTCATCGTACTTTCGTAAGATTTCCAATTTTTCCAACACAGAAAGCGCTTTTTATTTAACACTGATTGTAATCACATTTACAGACACTTCAATACACTAAGGACAACAAACTGACAAGTAAAAATTTCCAGAATTTTATTACGGCCGAGTGAGGAATGTTGTTTGAGAGAGAGGGTTAGCAAGAGGGTGAGGTATTGTAACTGTATGTAGGCTTTAACCACGCAGATAAGAAGTCGAATAAGAGAGGATTACAAGAGGGTGGGGTATACTAAGGTATGAAGTATGAAGGTTTAAATGCGCAGATAAAGGGTCGAATACCAATACTTTTCAGATTAATGGCACCAGTGAGTTCAATGACCAAGGTGTTTAATTGCTGTTACAGTACATTGCTGAAAATTACATCGAAAATATTCCACAAAAACAGCGTATTATGCGGGACTTTAGCGCAACAAACGGGGTATTTTATAAAGGCGTTATATATGAAATGTGCAGGGACCGGACAAAAAAAGCGTATTACATGGGATAGCGTAATAAGCAGGCGCGTCTTATCGAGGTTTTACTGTACACAGATTTGAAAAGCCTTTCTACCTACCCGAGAAAGGATATATTTCGGGACGAAACATAACATGTTAGTTCCAGGAAGTAAAAGAGGCACTCACCCCTTACCGCCCACTGTAAATATGAGTGAACAAAAGGCAACCTTTCTCATACAATTACTTTATATTGTAAAAATCAAGAAGGGAATAATTTCATATGCATAAGCAGACGACATAGTAGTAGGGTCTAAAGACCTTACAAAGTTACAAGAAACAATAAACATCATGGTAAAATGATGCAATAAAAAAAAATTTGATATAAATGTGAACAAGACAGAAATGATGATACTCTGAAACTGCGGAAGAGCACCAGAAACAGTGAAAATCGTCATGAAGAAAAGAAAATTAAAATTAATATCAGACTACAAATATCTAGGCTTAACAATACAAACCAGCGCAGATATTGATATTAAATATTTTCATGATTTTACATATTTTGGTACATATTCAGCTTATTTTTCTAACATAAATATGTACATATTTCACACCTTGATATTACATAAAAACCCGGTCCGTAGTTATTGTTGTCATTTGAATATACCAGTACCCACAAAACATAGTCATTGACATCAGTTTCAACTGAATAAATCGTAAACAATTGATTACCAGAATGTATACTGCCAGTGTAATTCCTATACTTACTTACAAATGGCTTTTAGAGAACCCAGAGGTTCATTGCTGTCCTCACATAAGCCCGCCATCGGTCTCTATCCTGAGCAAGATTAATCCAGTCTCTACCATCATATCCCACCTCCCACAAATCCATTTTAATATTATCCTCCCATCTACTACGTCTCGGCCTCCCCAAAGGTCATTTTCCCTCCAATCTTCCAACTAACACTCTATATGCATTTCTGGATTTGCCCATATGTGCTATACGTCCTATACTAGGTGAACTTTTACTACTTAATATTTTTGCAGAAAATTAGTCTTTAGAACTGTTGTATTCCATTAATTTCTTGTTGTACCCATAATTCCATGACGACTTCTCCATCTATATTCACAGACCCAGCCAAGGTGACCTTCACTCCCACAGTGCAGTTCCTGCCTTTCCGTCTGGCCGGCGTGGTGCAATGTTACATCAAAGCAAACCCTCCATTGCAGTACGTCACCTGGACCAAAGACAAGCGCCTACTTGAGCCGTACCAGACCGAAGAGATTGTTATAATGAACAACGGCTCCTTGCTCTTCACTCGGGTAAAAAGTTGTATTGTGTAGCTATCTTGTTTCTTACGTGAAGCGAAGGCAGATTAATAAAATATGCATTACCGTATTTATTCTAATATGATTCCATTTTTATCCGAAAAGTATGGAAGCTAGACGCTTAATAAACATTACTACAACAAGAAAATCGAAAATTCCTAAGACAGTATAACACGATTTATTAAAATTTAGACTGGAAAGCATTTTACTTATTATTGTTTCGGTAAAAAAATTATGACATGTTAATTCCTTTGTAAAAGTTTGTCGATAATAACATATTGCCCTATTTGATTTCACAGAGTCGAAAAGTATAACAGCTGTTCATATGAAACAAGGCTCCAATTATGACTGAAAACTAATAATTTCATACCCTGATTTAGAAAATATAAGTACTGTTAAATTTAAACTTGTAATTAAATAAATTATTATGTATAAATAAATTTCTGCATCAGGACGTCTGACTACCTTTACAGTCATCATAGAGGTCTGGAATAACATAGTGGTAGATAATTAATTCCTAATTATTAATATTATTTATTTACGAATATTAGTAATAAATTCTTTCAATTGTAATTACTTATTTTATTGTCCACACCTATGGAGTAACGGTTAGCACGTCTAGCCGCGAAACCAGGTGGCCCGGGTTCGATTCCAAGTCGGGACAAGTTACCTGGTTGAGGTTTTTCCCGGGTTTTCCCCCAACCCAATATGAGCAAATGCTGGGTAACTTTCGGTGTTGGACCCCAGACTCATTTCACCGGCATTATCACCTTCATCTCATCCAGATGCTAAATAACCTAAGATGTTGATAAAGCGTCGTAAAATAACCTACTAAAAAAATTATTTTATTGTGTATTATTTGTAATCTAGACTAATCTTGTTTTAATTATGTATATTTTTTGTTCACATTTTTCTTCTTTCTCCTATTTATAATCCAGGATTCAACCCCGATCATGAGTGTTGCTCATACGAGGTGAATTTATTTAACTTAATTTTATGATTTAATTGTTTAGTATGCGTAACATATTTAATAGTTTTAGCATACTATTTTTTTGTTTTTATTTACTATAATTTAAATCTTAAATTGTTGGTGCGTTTGTTAAAAATATTATATTACAACTTCTAAAATACAATGATTTACAAGCCGGCCTACCCCATTATCTCCTGGCTTAGTTGCTTCATAAGTGGTGCCTTATTGATATGACTTGTGAAGTTCAGACCCATCGTCGGACAGTTGACTAAATAACAACAACAATATGTAGCCAAAATTGACACTGTTTTGTTTAGCCGCACAGTTTTCATTTTCCCGTCGTCCACCGCAAAGAGCTTATCAGCAGCCTAACGGCCACCCAGTATAGGAATTTGTACTTACCCAGCTGAAAAAAGGTGTTGAAAATGTCCCCCATCAACTGCTACACATTGTTGACACCTTTTTATGAAAGTGTTAATTACTTTAAGAAGTTCTGCTTCACTGATTGACTCGATTTCACCTCTTATAATTATTATAGTCTTTAAATCCATTTATCGTATGCGGGTTTTTCGCATAAACCTTATTTTTAAGTGCCCTCCCCCCATAGATAGAAATTGCATGACGTTAAATCTGGACTTCGTGGGGCCCACAAATTTTTACTGATAATTCTCCTTCCGAAAATTTGACGCAATTCTCTCATGGATTCTTCGGCGGTATGAGCAGTGGCTGAGTCTTGTTGAAAATATACTGAGGAACATTCACCGTAAGTCAGTACACCTAAAAATGGGTCAAGGATCTCATTGACATAACACTCGCTGGTAATTGTGCCCTGAGTAAAAATAGGCCCAATAATTCTGTGTGCGTTCGTTGCACACCACACGCCTATTTTTTCACTGTACAAAGGTGTTTCGAGTACAAGATTGGGTTTCTCCTGACTGTAATACTTATGATTTTGTGAGAATACGTGTCCATTTAAATGAAAATTGGTCTCATCAGAAAAATAAATTAATGTCGGATCAATTTCCTCAGAATTTACTTTTTCTAAAATCCAATTACAAAAATGCAGCCTCTTATTGGGATCTTGTTCATTTAACTTTTGAAATACCAGAATTCTGTATGGCTTTAATTTAAGTAATTTTGTTGCTTGATGAGTGGACTCGTAACTTGCTTCTGTTTTCTACGCCAACTCTTAAGAGATTTTTGCCTGGTATGCTCTAGTCTCTGTTCTATCTCGTCTCCTCCTTTGTATTTTACGATCATTTACTGAACCTGTCTGTTTTCATTTTTTGGCTAACCTTCTTATTGTAATGGCATTAGACACGAGTCTATTTGGAAATTTGTTAGGGAAGTTCTGTCATGTTCTCGTACAAGATTTTCTGTAGTAAGCATATACACACGTTCACGTAATGAAAATCGCATTGCAACAACGCCGAACACACACACACGCAACACAACACGACTAATTCAACCTTCACACACGAGTGCAGATGATAAACTAACTCGCAACTGTCAGTGTATGGCGCGGCGTTCATTAGTGGAAGCAGGCGGGAAACATACTAGCTGTGCAAGCAACGCGGCAAATGAAAACCCTGCAGCATAACAAAACAGTGTCACTATAATAACAATCTACTTTACTGTACTTGAAATTGTCTCCACAGTGGATTGTAAATTTTACAGCAGATTGTCTTAATTTTGTCCCACCTTTTTCTTAGGAGATATAGGATACAATATGCAAAAAAAAGATATTTTTGGCTTCTAAAAATTAGGGCTTGTTTTATATGCAGATGAGCATATTTTTGAATAAGTAGGTTATTTATTTTTTCCCAAACTTTCATAAAAGGTCTTTTTAAAATATGTTATAAGTAAGTTACATTCTGTTCAAATTTAACTTATTGACAGATAAAAGAAACAGTTTAAAATAAGAAATTACAAGCAAAGTAACACCAGTTAGAGCTAAGCACATTATTAACAAATATTCAAACTCCACATATAAGTTACCAGAGGATGGGACGGTTACTTTGAGTATGTTGATCTGCCACACTTCCCAGATTAAATTTAAAAGTGCAACTAAAACTTATTTCAGAACACTTCCAGCCGAGCTTACTTATCACTTCAATTATTATCATATTTAGATCGTAATTTTTTTCTATAAACTAGGCTACTTCGGAGTCTTTTTATTGTTGGCCATAAAACAACTACGATCAGGTTTTAATATGTTAAATATTTGAAATTTCAGCTTCAATTTGTGTGTTTTTGTTTCGTGTCTGCGCCGTGTACAAATTGAAAATTTAATCGTATACTAATCAGTACTAAAATTTAGTATTTGTCCAGGACTAAGGTGCTCCTATAGCATTTTCGATGGTGTGGAACACAAGAAACAATGGTAGCTCACTTTGGTTAAGTTCTGCTCACGTTCTCAGGCCTTTGCCTTTGCTGAATGTCACAGGTGATGTTTGAATTTGTCTTACAAGGGAACTATTAACGAGCTCATGTTGTCCCCTCAGACTTTGCACACGATTAATCTCCACAACAGACACACAAATGTAAAAAACTAACTGCAATGGTGTGAAAACTTAATTGAAATTTTACATTAAGAAACGACATTTAGTTGAAAGGACTAGCTGAGTTGCCATCCTTTATCCTCATCTGTCACGTGTAGAATTTGCTAAACTTTCAACTCTAAGCCTGCTTTTGGACTTTAAAAATGATGTCTCCTGAATACATAAGCCAGACGCCTGTTATCCTCCTTTTGAGTGAAACACAAGTTTTGAAAGAACTATAAAAATATAAACGAAGAAGAAAGATTCAGGGAGAAATAAAGTAAGTAAATTTAACTGAAGCTTAGGTACATTTTGAATCTATTTTTTAAATATTTGTAATTCTTCATTGTTGTGTAAGCCTATACGTGGCGTGATTTTTCATAGCAAAAGCAACTGTTTGCCATAACTTACATCTCTCTCCCAGATCCCCACTAAGTCGAAAGAGTTGTCCTGAATTTTATTCATTGATGTCTGCTGTACATCCGATAAAGAGGAATATGTAACAGTTTTATAGGAATTTGCATATATCTGTAACAAACTGCAACGCAGAATATGAAAGAAGATTTTCAAAAATGAAATCCCCTTAGACGAATATTAGGAATAGACTAGTGTGGGTGTGGTGAAAGTAGAACTACAAATGTGTAAAAATGTTGAGGTTAATAGTGCTAAAATGTATATTTGTGCGACAGTGTACAGTCAATATCCCGAATTTAAAAGAAAACTTACAAATTAAACCAAACCCTTTAACTCTATTAAATATAGAATATAATCTAAATTTAACAGAAGAAATACTGAAGTCAGAAGCAAACACTGAAATAATGAAACAATTGTCTTTAGAGACAATTAATATTAGGTACCCTCCACAAAACTGGCTTCCTTTATACACCGATGGATCCTTGATCTCCAGAGAACAAGGTGCCAGTGCAGGTGTTATATGCTGTCTCTTCTCACTTTATAGATCTCTTGGATATGGAACAACAAGTTTTGATGGAGAAATCATTGCAAAAAGTGAAAGTCTCAGAATCTTCTAAGCCACATCAATAAATTTAAGAATGCAGTTATATTGTCAGATTCCAAAGCAGCTATTCTATCAACAGTCTCTAAACACACACCTTCATCTCAAACAGTAGAAATAACTAAAATGCTCTCTCAATTAATATCACTCAATGAAAGAATTGTATTCCAATGGATACCATCCCATTGTGGAATCCTGAGAAACGAGAATGCTGATGCTTTAGCAAAGAAGGGCAGCACTGCTACTTACAGACCTGTTACTAAATCTACGTATTACTCTGTGAAAAGATTTATTAAATCTACATACTTAGACTTCAACAAACAAAATTTGATAACACAATCACAAGGGAAAAAATGGAACTCTCTGCATCATAATCCACAGTTAATTCCCGATTTACCACGAAAATCGTCTGTAGCTGCATTTAGATTGGCAACAGACCATGATTGTTTGGTCAAACACCTGCATAGAATTGGAATATATCAGTCCCCTAACTGCCCATTGTGCAACTCAAACCAAGAAATGGATTCGGAACACCTCAAAATCTGTGCTTCAGTGGCTGGCCATGATAATATCTTTGATAAATACTGGAGTGCAAGAGGTCAAATGACTTTATTGTCAAACGCCTGGCATTAGAAAAACAACAACATGTCTGATCATGTGCACTGCCTCCTTTCTGGGACTTATAAAGCATCTGTGCGACAACACTCTTTTCTAAGACTGTACAACAAATTCTTAAATGACAAGACATTGATGGAAACAGCTTAAACAGAGAAGTATCACTAGAACTATCTAGCGATGAGTAAAACAAAATTACCGGTTCTTTTTTTCTCCCCTCACGGGATATTAGCACAATATAAAAATGTTATTTTGACTTTTTCACTTTGCAAATCTGGCAACCATAGTTACGTGACACGTGAGGCAAGGTCATTTAGGCCTACTCAATTTGACGATAATATTTTATTCAGTCTTTAATTTCACACCTTACAGTTAGTATAGCCAACTAATTTTTTTATATTTGTCTATCTATTGTGAAGATCCAACAATGTGCATGGGTTGAGGAAAGGTTCCGACATGAGCTCATCAACAGTTCCCTTTTTAGAGGCATGCTGGTTTTATAACAGATACAACCAAGACTTTGGAAGATGCATGCTGTATTAATGCAATATAATTCATAATTTGTACTTTTATTGTTTAGTGATCGGCTGTTGTATCACCAACTGGAGCACTATTTCTATTATGGTTTGCTTGTGTTTGAACAATGGCTATGTTAAACTTTCTTTACCACATTGAGGGGCTATGAGTTCAGATTGTAGTGTACAGTGTAACAAGACAGTGAAGGAGGAACTTGTGTTGTAGGTAAACCAGGACCACGAAGGCCGATACACGTGTACTCCTTATAATGCACAAGGAACTCAGGGGTCATCTGGCCCCATGGAAGTACTAGTCCGTAAACCACCAGTGTTCACTATTGAGCCAGATAGCCTGTACCAACGCAAAGTGGGAGAGTCGGTAGAGATGCACTGTGATGCTCAAGAGACTGAAGGCACTCAAAAACCGACTATCCAATGGCAGCGGGTTAGTCTTCTTTTGTTTTCAAGTGGTATATTTGTATGATTATCAATGACCATAACGAAAAACATGCCTTTACTAAATACTTTTGCGTTTGTAAAGTAGGGTTTTATTCAACATTACTTTATTTCACTAGTGAGATAAAGACTTTATCCCACAGTTCATTAGCATTTTCCTAGTACCCTGGCACACACGTATACTTTTCCATTCAACTGTTACTCAAGAAGTTAATATATTAGTTACTAGATGTCACTACCTCTACTTCCTTATTACCATTTCTTAAATATACATACACTCAATCTCCTTCTCTTTTCTCTATCTACTACGTCGTAATTTGTGCATTGCATCCATATCTAATATGTATTTTTTTTTTTTTTTTAATTTTGTAATAATTTACCTTTTTTTTTTAAGTTGGGTTTTAGGATTTTAAAATTAATCACAAAATTTATCCATTTTTTTATTTTGATGGGTCAGGAGCAAGGAGAATTAACTAAAGTTTGTATACAGTAAATTGATCTTGAAATAAAAGAGATTTTCAAAACTCGGTATCTACAGTTGTTATTTTAGAAAAGAGTTGTTTAAAAAAAAAAAGATTTTTAGATAACGAGTTTTGTGCAAACTCCTCTCAATTTTAAAACAACACGCGTTAGTTAACTGAGCTAAACAGACACGATGATAAATTACGTTTTAATATTCTCTTAAGTTTACAGAAATAAAATGTGAAATTATTTTAATCACATTAGTCCCGCAAACACTTCTAAATAATCCCTGAAACTTCAAAAAGACGAAAATACACGTTTAAAATAAGAAAAAAATATATATTAAAAATATATAATTAATTATAATTTGTTATTATCCAACGCCTGAGATACCATTCTTCACTAATCATGGCCTTCTACATCATGACCTACCTAGTACACGTAACGATTCTAAAATCCATGCCATGCTATGTGATTATATGAGGACTTATTTTCAACATATTTTCTTTTATAAAACAGAATTTTTCGTTATGGTCATGGATAAAATTACGTATGGTACTTGTGAGCGTGATCTTTATTGCACTCGTGTAATTTAAGCACTCAGCTGATGCCTCGTGCTTAAATCTTTCCACTCGTGCAATAAAGATGCACTTACCTCACAAGTACCATAAATAACTATTGTTTTTGTTAATGATTCTGTAACATAACTGAGGATGAATAAAGCAGATTTGTCTACTTACTGCATTTCTTAAAGGGTATTTGTAGCGTTTATGTGGGATAAAAACAAAATAGTAGCTGTGTTACTGTTGTGCATTGACAGATCTACGGAAAATATAAGACGTAGTTTATATTTTAGACAGTACTTTTTTATAGAACACTGTGTATAAAAAAGTAGAGATGTCTTTTTATTCTGTACTTTCTGTTAAGCTGGGTTTCGGTTGAGCTTAGTTCAGTTGAATGGAATTTTACTGTATTATTATTATTATTATTATTATTATTATTACTACTATTATTATCATCATCATCATCATCATCTTCATCATGAGCAGAATATTGGTGTAACATTTTCCTGTTGTTTGTGACAGAGGGATGGTTCTCCTCTTCAACGAAATCGTGTTCGCGTTAATGGTGGTAACATAACAATTAATGGCCTTCGAAGGACAGACTTTGGGTTTTACCAGTGTGTGGCATCCAATGAAGTGGCAACAATTGTCACAGCAACGCAGTTAGTTGTAGAAGGCACTCAGCCACACGCACCTTACAACGTGTCTGCAAATGCTAGTGAAACAGCTGTTACACTGCAGTGGCTGCCTGGATACAGTGGAGGACCCGACTACAAGCAAGACTATACCATCTGGTAAGTACTGTTCTATAAGCCTACCTAGTGCCATCGTACCAAGCCTCGTAAGTAATTACCGTTAGGTCGGAAGATAGATGGTTCAAGCCTGGGCGAGAGTGATAGATGGTGGATTGTTTAATGATATTCCTTAAAAGCATTTTCTTCTGAATGGAAGTGATTTTGGTGGTTCTGATTCATAGATTTACATTATGTAAAGGGTCTTTTTCCTCAATTAGAATACTCCAGACAAAATGTACCTACGTATTGCTTCTCATCCTCTGTTAGTCATCCTCATATTTGACTGAAATACTGAAACAATTGTCTTTAGAGACAATTAATATTAGGTACCCTCCACAAAACTGGCTTCCTTTATACACCGACGGATCCTTGATCTCCAGAGAACAAGGTGCCAGTGCAGGTGTTACGTGCTGTCTCTTCTCACTTTATAGATCTCTTGGATATGGAACAACAAGTTTTGATGGTGAAATCATTGCAATAAGTGAAAGTCTCAGGAATCTTCTATGCCACATCAATAAATTTAGGAATGCAGTTATATTGTCAGACTCCAAAGCAGCTATTCTATCAATCGTCTTTAAACACACACCTTCATCTCAAACAGCAGAAATAACTAAAATGCTCTCTCAATTAATATCACTCAATAAAAGAATTGTATTCCAATGGATACCATCCCATTGTGGAATCCTGGAAAACGAGAATGCGGATGCTTTAGCAAAGAAGGGCAGCACTGCTACTTACAGATCTGTTACTAAATCTACATATTACTCTGTGAAGAGATTTATTAAATCTACATACTTAGACTTCAACAAACAAAATTTGATAACACAATCCCAAGGGAAAAAATGGAACTTTCTGCATCATAATCCACAGTTAATTCCTGATTTACCACGAAAATCGTCTGTAGCTGCATTTAGATTGGCAACAGGCCATGATTGTTTGGCCAAACACCTGCATAGAATTGGAATATATCAGTCCCCTAACTGCCCATTGTGCAACTCAAACCAAGAAATGGATTCGGAACACCTCAAAATCTGTGCTTCAGTGGCTGGTCATGATAATATCTTTGAAAAATATTGGAGTGCAAGAGGTCAAATGACTTTATTGTCAAACGCCTGGCATTAGAAAACAACAACAACATATTTGACTATTGAGTGAGTTAAAAGTCATCTATATACATTTAAAATGATTTTACTTGCTTATTACGGATCCAAAACATCCGCATGTTTTCTTCCATGGTCTCTGCACAGATAGATCCGTTTGCTCATTTTCCTTGGCATTTGTGGTGTCACAGTGAGCTATCAGATTTGGATTTAAAACTGTGTGAAGAAGCATCCTAAACTTTTCTTTTGGTCAAGGAGAATGCACATCAAGAAACTGAACAAAATCCATCCCACGTTTTGATTTGGGCAAAGATAACCTCAATATTTTTTTCGATGGCTTGTGAACTTTTCTTCACTTTTAACAGGATCATCACGAAGCCCAAATCTCACCACGCCAGACAATTCTCTTTGGCGAATCATAAAGCAGAATGTGTGCAAAAGAAAATTAAGTATTTTCGTCATTTTATAAATACATAATAACATTTCAATACTTTAAGACCTATATGACATATTTATAAAGTTCACAAGAATTTTTCTTCTTGAACGCAAAAAGCAGGTAGTTGTTTAGGTGATATAATACGTGAATCGCCATGATGAAATACGAACAATCAAACATCACGTGCTAGGTTGCTGAATTGCATGCCTCCATAAAGAAAATGCTTGTTAAACGCCCATCAAAGAGTTCAGTTATTTAGATCAGTAGCATGTAATATTCCACTTCCATCTTCACCAGTGTTAACCTGAAGGGCAATATGATTTGATGTGGCCCTATGTTGTGCTCAGTATCTACAAGCAGTTGAGGTAGCAAATTTGTTGGACTCGAGTGATGCTACATCTACTGAGACTGCTCAAAATATAGTAGCAAACAGTGAATTGAAAGAGAATCTTGTATGCATATCCGCTCATTTTTTTGGTTTACCAAAAGCAATTGCGTCATTGGAAACTATTGGCATTCCCTTTACATGTGTCTCTAGCAGCTTTTCAAGAAACGAAATTTAATTTGAATCCTGTCTCTGGCAGTGTAAGGCAAGAAGTAAAGGAAAAAGTGACGTCTGCTCCTGTGAAGTAACAGATAGCTTGCCTAACCATGAAATGAGTGGACCTGGGTTCAAATCTGGTTGGGACAAGTTATAGTAGAAAAGGCAAGACCTGACCTGTGACCTTATCACGCGCCGTGGGTATGGAGGGGGAAAATAAGATTTTAGTCTGAATTGAATTTCCGTGTCCGTAGATTCGTCTAATATTATTTAACCAAACCGGAACAAACTTTGTTTCTGATCTCCCATCCTTTCTCTCTTGCGTAGCTTAATACCAGATCTTGCCTTTCGATCTGTATTTGGTTGGGTTTTTTCCGAGGTTTTCCTTCAACCACTTGAAGCAGAATTGCTAGGTAACTTTCAGCATTGGACCTCGGACTCGTTTCACCTTCATTAGCATCATTTCATGTACCGGTATCATCTTAATAGTTACAGGTCGACCAAGGAGATCGTGGCAGACATGATTCCGGGATTCGTCTACAGGTGTCATCTATCTTGGGGAGCTGCACAAATTCCAGGGAGCCGTAGAGCTTCTTTTAGAGTGAACTACGGTAGACCAGGGGTGTAGCTCCCACAGATAGATGGCACCTTGGTGAGTCGCAGAGTCTTCAGTGGTGCGGCTTTTTAGTCAAAGGATGCAGCAGAACACAAGCACGTGAATTGCGAACAGATGCCATCTGTCTGAGGAGACGACATATTAACAGGGAAGATGCAGGGGCATTACTGTTCGTCAGAACTGGATGTCATAGCCGAATCGATAAGATGGCACAAAGCAGTGAATCACGTGCTTGAGGAGCTGTCCTAAGAACATCAAAATCATCCCAAATAATGAGATTGCACAATAAGCCTAAGGCTGCAGTGCTTTCCTATCCTCCAGGGAGATGAAAAAAGTGACTAACATTGTTGTTAGAAAATTCTGGATACCAGTAGTTATGCGATATTCGAAGGAAGATCCTCCATCGCACCAAAAGATTTATCTCTGTCTGCGAAATAATTAATATCAATAACCTCATGTGATGCGCAAAGAAGTTTTCACGATAGAAAAGCACCTTTAGGGACAACAGTCGCAGTTTCTCAATTGGAAACCTCAGCCACACTTTGGTCGCTGATTTTAGACAATGGAACAAACTCTGCTTCAACTTCTAAGGAGTAATTTAAGTTCATACCTGTTGACTCTCATACTTTTATAGAAAACCGAATTTCTCTTCGATTAGTGCACATTTATTGGCATATTTTCCAATTTTTAAGGACATATTTGGATGCATACTTATTAATTTTTTTAGGGCATGAACTTCCAACCTTAGATATGAGTAGGTAAATTGTTAAATTTTGAATATTATTTAACGTTCTTCTAGAAACTAAATTTTTCAAAGCCTTCAGTCATATCAGGAGAAATTTATTATTTATTTTGCTGATAGTATGACTAACAAAAACATTTTTAAATATCATGTCGAAATCTCTTTTGAGAAGTCTTAAACAGGTGGGTAATGTAAAATAAAACTTAAATATAAAAATATCTGCTTATCCCAACTGCAAGGCAGAGAGCATCTTCCAAAATTATTGAAAAATCTATATTTGGAGAGCTTTTTCTTTAGGCTATGAGAACACATGTGCTTTACAGGACTTTTCACGATGCTTTAGCCATTGACGTGGCTCAGTCAGTTAAGGTGCTTGCCTGCCGGTCTGAAGTTGCGTTCGGGCGCGGGTTCGATCCCCGCTTGGGCTGATTACCTGGTTGGTTTTTTTCCGAGGTTTTCCCCAACCGTAATGTGAATGCAAGGTAATCTATGGCGAATCTTCGGCCTCATCTCGCCAAATATCATCTCGCTATCACCAATCTCATCGACGCTAAATAACCTAGTATTTGATACAGCGTCGTTAAATAACCAACTAAAATAAAAATGATGCTTCACTGCATCTGGAGAATGACTCTTTATGTCCAGTAATTTTATTACACGTTGTTGAATTTTTTAAATATTTCTATTGCACCTACTGTTTGTTCCATTGTATGTACGAGGGTCATTTCATAAATAATGTACAGGTTGGCAGTACTGCAGATTGAGTGAAGCAACAATAGTGAAAATTACGTCAGTTGCAGTTGAAAGCTTGATGAAGAAGCACGTGTTTTGTTTCATCCATAGCATATTCTGTGTTTAAGTAAACAGAGCTAGAAATGGTGCCTGCACGTGTCTTGTGTACTGTAACTGTTGAAGATCAAAGATCGTACATTAAGATGGAAACTTTACATGGCAAAAACCCCACAGAAATCCATAATGCGATAAATTATTGTTGACATTAAGACAGGACAGACAGTAATCCAAGAAACATGACCCAATAAAATCTTGGCAGGAGTCTGGTAAATGGAAATGCTCTTTTGATTCCATATAAATTACAAAGCAACGATAATATGATGTTAATTTCCAGGTACAGAGAAGCTGGAGTGTCAGACTGGTCTACAATTCCAGTAACGCCTTCTGGTAGCACGCAGGTTACAATAAATAGACTAGCCTCCAGTACCACATATGAGTTTCAGGTGGTTGGAAAGAATGCTCTTGGCGATGGAATGCTCAGCAAGGTGATCACAGTTCGAACGCTTGGTGAGTTACAGGACAACTAACTGACGTGTTTTATTGTTTCTGTTGGGGTTATATTTCATTATATTGCTGGTCTGATGTGAAGACAACCCAATTCAGAATGCTTTTGCACAATCACGTGATCTTGTCAGCCAATATCTTATTTGCTCGCGTAATTTGAGCACTCTTTTTTTACCCTTTTCGACCACCGAAAAAAATGGGATGCGTAATGTACGCGGATTATTATTTTTTAAGGCTATGGATCAGTGAAAATAACGAAAAAAGACATAAAAAAATGGTAATTTTGTTTGTAATTCTAAAAGATAAAATAATGTTTCAGTTTTCTGAATCTGTGCTCATTTTGACCCTATGACAATTTAAAGCCCCTCAGTTTGATTATTTAAATGAACCAATGCATGCATGGAGCTGCAGCCCTTTAAACCAATACTCAGCTGTCATTCTGACTATAATTTGTTAATTTAAATAATATTCAAATAAATTTTTGTCATCTTTTTTCAGTTCTAAATCAATTTCCAGGTTATATTAAGAAAAATGTTCACGTTATTCTCTAGATTATATAAAGGTCAAACATTCGTGCCTCGGAAAAATCAATACTTTCGCATCTGCGCACATCTCACAATTTGAAGGTCAGTTTTCTCGATTTTCCAATTTTCAATATTTTGAATAACATTCAAAATGGTCCAGCATAAAAAGTTTTCTCCAATCTAATTATGATGCTCGTATGAAAAGTCCATGAAAAGCTCGTGCTCGTTCCATAAACAAACATGACACATGTCTTTTCTTCCATTATTGAAAGCTATTCAAATCACAATTTAAGGCTTGAGGGTGAAAATAAGAAAAAAAATTAAAAAATGGTAATTTTGTTTGTAATTCTAAAAGATAAAGTAATGTTTCAGTTTTCTGAATCCAATCCTTATTTTGCAGATGACAATTTAAAGCCCTCCAGGACATATTTAAAAGGACCAATGATGAAGATGTTGCATTCCTTTAAGGCTGATAACTCAGCTGTCATTCTGACAGACTTTGTTCTTCATTCTAACTAATATTACTTTTCATTCAGTTCATATTTCGCTGTTATGTAGGAAAAAATGAGTGTGGTAAACCTTATAGGAAGGAAAGATACTGATAATATATAATTACATGCTGTACGTTTGATTTATTATCATTTTCCAATTTTCAACATTTTGATAACATTCAACATGCTCCAACAAATGCAGTTTTCCTCCAATCTCAGTGAAATGTTGCACAGAAGCAACAAAAGCATGTGAAAAATGACGACATGTCTTTTCTTTACCTATTGAACGTATTCAAATCACAATGTGTTGAGGTTGTTATAAGTTTAAAAATTAAACAATTATGGTAATAACAGTCCCATCGCTCTAATTTAAAAGGCAGCCAATTTTTTTTTCAAAAGCTACATTTAAAAGTGTGCGTCTTTGATTCTGATGAAGATTTACATCTTCAGGCTAAATAAATATAAATTTAATCAAAAATTTTAACTTTTGGTGTTGACAATTATAATTCAGAAAGCACACGAGGATGTTATTTCAGTCAATTATTTGCTGAACTAAAGTGTATTTGATTTATTATCATGAAGGAGCTACTACATGATAATGTTTAACTGTGCACAAATGAGGTTGTATGGTAGCGGCAACGAAAGAACAAAAATGGCGAACGATTACCTACCTAGACTTTAAGAGCCTTGACTTACTAAGATTTTAAGCAAAGAGGCTGAGTCATGCTGGGAATAACCTCGACTATAAAAGGCCATTTTTTTTTTTTTTTCAAAAAGTTTGGAAAAGTAGAAAAGCATTTGTCATATTTTACATCTATCCGGAGTAAATTAAATATAAATTTAAAGAAAAATTATATAAAATTTTTGAAAATTGGGACAATTATAATTCAGTATTTAAAAAAAAACAACAAAAATTAATTGTAAATAAACTAATTGGAATATCAAAGTGAAATTTTGTGTATTGCATGTCCATGTAAGAAATATGCGGTAAAAGTTTCAGATTAATTAGTGTAAAAATGTAAAAGTTAGAAATTTCACAGGTCCATAGCCTTGAGATTGATCTATTTTTTCTTTTGATGTCAATAAAAATACAGTACTGGTAAGTTGTGACAGAATTTTATTTCAGTTCTCTAAAAATAAAAATGTTTCATAATATTATCACTTTTAATTTACATAATGCCATATAACTGTTGTTTTCCTTCCCATTTCCAAACTGCAAATTACCAGCAAATTCATACTACAAGTATTTAAAATAAACGGAAGGAGGCAACTCTGATACTTCTAAAGCCACATTTTCATCTTCAAGGACAAGTAACAGAATTAACCTAAATTGAGGATTTATCATAAGCCTGTAACAATACGATAAAATGCAAGACTTGGCCTTGATGAAAGAACCGTACCAATCCTACAAAAGCAAAAATAAATTAATGTCATGAGTGCACTCTGGAAAAGAAAACCCTTACGGAATTGCGCTTAAAGTCCATGTGGAAAATACATTTTTCTTAATAATCTTTAAAACATCAGGGTGCACAAAATATGAGGGGGTGCAAATTACGCAAGCAAATATGATAGTCAGTTGCTGAATGCTGATGTAGCTACATCAGTGGTACTTTGCATGTAAAATATTAAACATCTTATTTCTGGTCTGTTTATGAAATATACCACATTTTAGATCAAAGTTTAATTCAAGAGTTTATTTTACTGTACAAATCTAAATTACTGTACTTATAATTAAGAAAATTTATTTACCAATATGCAAACAGAATACAAGTGATATAGCTACTTCAGCACTTAGTAACAAGTGTTGTAATCACAATATTTTTAGGTGGTGCTCTATCACTGTCAGTCCTTATAGTGCAGGTTTTTTTTTAATGATGTCAATCAAGATAATCATAGAACTTAAAGAAAACTAAACTAATATTACAAATCAAGCTTTCAGGTATAACTCCCTGTAAAGTTGATTTGAATAATTTCGAGGGAAAAATTGTTCCGGGGCCGGGCATCGAACCCGGGACCTTTGGTTAAACATAACAACGCTCCACCAACTGAACTACCCAGGAACTCTACCAGACACCAATCCAATTTTTCCCTCTACATCCGCAGACACTGTCAAGCAACCATCATTGAGGCACACTAACTCTGTGTGACTTAAATTGTGGTTTTTTCCTCGAAATTATTCAAATCAACTTTACAGGGAGTTATACCTGAAAGTTTGATTTGCATAATACACGTCACTGTACGTTACAGAAAACTACAATTTTAGTCACACAGAGTTAGTGTGCACTCAGTGGTGGTTGCTTGACGATTGTCAGCCCACTTTGAGGTCTGTGGATGTAGAGGGAAAAATTGGATCAGTGTCTGGTAGAGTTCCCGGGTAGCTCAGTTGGTGGAGCATTGGTACGTTTAACCAAAGGTCCCAGGTTCGATGCCCGGTCCTGGAACAATTTTTCCCTCGAAATTAAACTAATATTTTTTTACAATTCATTTTGATATGGTCAGCTAAGCCCAATACCGATACTAATGTTGCTATATATCAATATATTAAATCTTTCAATCATATGGCTTAACGTAAAATATAAAACCAAATTACCGGTACCTCAGTGTTTTATATATATGTTTGCATTATATTGTATTATTCTACAAACGTTTTCACCCTCCTAAGGGCATCATCAAGTGAAATGGTGTTTACAACATCAAAATATCCAAAATCAATTATAAAAGAATATGACCACATGTTCAAAGGAGTGCATCATAATAGAATAATAATATAATATGTGTAAATTATCAAGCATAGTTTTAAAATGAACAAAATGTTAGAATGAACATACAAAATTATACATTAAAAGCATAACTGGGTCAAATATATCAAATTCACAGGCCTAAATGGCTCTTAATTGTGTGTTATGCTCATAGTATAGAGAATGCAATATGTTTAATTATGATATATGTATACCTTAGTGCTAAAACATGATAAGTATCAAATATATATGGGTTTATTACCGTCAAATTACTTATCAATAATCATGCTTTAAACCATTAGGGTATTACATGAAATGGTACATAAAAGCTGACAAATGTTTTCGCCATGTTTATGGCATCCTCAGGTCACATCGAAACGATAACACATGATGAGCACTTAAAATTATCTGGTTTAAGACAATCGTGATATGATAGGCAGTTCAAACATATGCCATTTAAAAGTACGGTATATATATGACATAAAATTTAAAACCATGCAAAACATATAAAAACAAGCAATGCGCAATTAAATTTTATGTCATATATATATATATATATATATATATATATATATATATATATATATATATATATATACTTTTAAATGGCATATGTTTGAACTGCCTATCATATAATTTTTAACACATTTTAACGATTGTCTTAAACCAGATAATTTTAAGTGTTCATCATGTGTTATCGTTTCGATGTGACCTGAGGATGCCATAATCATGGCAAAAACGTTTGTCAGCTTTTATGTACCATTTCATGTAATACTCTAATGGTTTAAAGTATGATTATTGATAAGTATTTTGACGGTAATAAACCCATATATATTTGATACTTATATTATACTTTCGGATCCTACATGCCTTTGAAATTGTAAAACATGATAGATAAAAGTTGAGTCATAATATAACGTTAATATACTATCGTAGAGAACTGTTAACTACCGGTATCTCATTTTTATAGACAAATTGTGTTTAAAGCAAATGCACTACTCAGATCACCTGCAGCACCACTGTTCTGTGGTTGTGGCTGTGTGTGAAGGCCTCTATTTAAATACATTATTCACAAGTGGCAGTGCATTAGCAGCGCTTCTAAAAGTGGCCTCATCTGCTGTGATTATTGTTGTTCATTTATACCCACTGGTAAACTTTCGTCTCGGCCATATATTTCTTACAATACTGCTACATTGTCCTCGGTGTTCTAGCAGCCACCATGGTAGCCATATGATCCGAGACTTGTGGGTTCAAACCCGGATGAAAGTGCTGGATTTTAAAGGACAATAAAATCCTAGACATGGCTTCCTCCAGGAAGCATGGCATGTAAAAGAGATAGAGAGCTTCAGACAAGATCTGTGAGCCATTTCTTGCTTGCCCCGAAATTTAGAGATAGCATAAGTGAATGGTATAAATGCTGTTACATCATCTTTTGGTTAAACGAGCGTTGAGTGACTTCTTTTCCTTTTGCGGATTTATGCATCTTTCAGCTGTCTTACATGTCGTACCAACATAACTTACGAAACATTATGAATGTTTCACGCTAGTTTGCAATGTACCAGCGGGATAGAAATTCGGCTATTTTCATACCTCAGGGAAGTGTGTAGGGGTAAGAAAATGGAGTGTTATGACAGGCTAGGTTAGTTTAGACTTTAATTATGTCTTACTTACTTATCTGTGACAGGTTAGGTTACGGTAGTTTAGGGTTTTGTTATGCCTTGTATAGACAAATCTGTGACAGATTAAGTTAGTTTAGGATTTTAGTGACAGGTTAGGTTAGGCTAATTTATGTTTTTATTATGCTTTGCATATACGAAACTGTGACAGATTAGGTTAGGATAGTTTAGGGTTTTCTTATGCCTTGTATAGGCGAATCTGTGACAAGTTAGGTTAAGTTAGTTTAGGATTTTAGTGACAGGTTAGGTTAGGTTAGATTAGTTTAGGCTTTTATTATGAAGATGAAGGTGGAAGTGATTGAGTGTAGCGCTCTTGAACAGGTAGTGATTTTTTGTTTTCTATTTTGGCAGTTCAAGTCAGTTGGTGTCTATTTCAAATTTGGCGGAAGTCACTGAACGCTCGTTTCACCCATCTTTTTATGAATTTTCTTTTGTTTTATTCCTCTAACTATAAATTATGCTACCCATCAATCATGTTATCTCTTAACATGACACTTGTAATATAGTTAAAGCTGTTTTTCGAAGTTAACTTGTTTCAAGATATAAATAAATTTCCTACAGATGACCTCCATATGCCACATTACTTTCACCAGGTTGCATTTATCTGTCTTTAAAACAGAGAAAATTTGTACTTTTCAGTCTCCTCTTGCATTGTTTCATGATGTTCTACCTTTAAAGCTTAATTGTCATTAATTGTATTATAATTGTGAAATAATGGTATTATGTGTCTGTCCATTACAATGGGTAACCTAATGCTTATTGCAATACTGTTACTGACTTACAAGCAGATTGATAGTGTACAGGTGTGTGTACGAGGAAAGATTAGCCTGATAAATATATATTTTAACAGTACATGATTTCAGGCACTGCATTTGTATTTGTAGTATAATATGCTAAAATGCATTCTTGCTTCTCATTAATCCTACTGTTAGTCATAGGACATGCTATTCGTAATTCCTTAGCTTTGAATTTTAAATCTGTTGTTCTTTGCTACATACCATGCTGTTTTATTAAATGTAACTACCATGTAAACAAAGTAAAATCAGATGGTTAGTGTCTAATTGTAAGAAAGTGACAAATTTTCGTTGTTATTATGTTTTAATAATACGAGTTATGTCAATACTATCACCTTTTAAAAATTAATATGATTTTAAAAGAAAAGACACAGCAAATAAACTGTAATTAATTGATTAACTAGTGGACTTATTCGTGTTAATTATGTAATATTTGTGCAGCTTACAGCTGTTTCAGTGCTTCACGCACCATCTTCAGAGCCTACTAGATCACGGCGTCATCTCGAACTTCTCTGCCTGTTATGTGGGTGTGTTTGATTGTTGAAAGGTGTTGAAGAGTGAAGTAAGTGTGTGTGTACTGAAATTGATCTGTGTGTTGAGAATTTGATCGGGGTATGTTTTAGTGTGTTTGTATATTTCGTATTGTTCTAGTGTGTTGACATACCCAGATCAAATTCCCAACACACAGATCAATTTCAGTACACACGCACTATTTGACTCCACTCTTCAACACCTTTCAACAGGCAGAGAAGTTCGAGATGACGCCGTGATCTAGTAGGCTCTGAAGGTGGTGCGTGAAGCACTGAAACAGCTGTAAGCCGCACAAATCTTACATAATTAACACGAGTAAGTTCACTAGTTAATCAGTTAATTATATTCAAGTGTTAAAAGTAGTGTACGCAAGATTCAAAATGGAAAATAAACTGTATATGTATAAAACATTTTATAAACGATTTACATCCTTGAGTATTCAGAAGTATTTCAAAATATATTTCCTAGTTATTCAGATACTTCTGATGATTAGTAAAAAAATGACTGAATTTGTTATCAAGAGATTTACAATCTCCTGTCTAGATTAGGTTACATATAGAATTCATACATGTATATGTATATGTAAAATGATTTTTCTAACAAATGGCAAGGCATGTAGCAGGGTAATGTAACCAGGAACTCCTGTACTGCTTTTCCTTTCGTGGGTTGGTCTGATTTCTCTCTGACTTCCACACGCACAGATGCAGGTGTACCTTCCCCGCCCCGGGGTGGCACGCCCGAATTCCCACCCGCTGCAGTGGACTATGGTAAGAGCTTCCTTACTGATAGGCATTTCATATCTCAATTCTGTATCTTTTTATCCCATGGTTTTATTTTGACCTGAAACTTATAGTAGAGAAATCCGTCATAGTTTAGTTTACTTCATTGTAAAACTTCTCCACATACTGCACCTCACTTTAGATTGTGGTTAGCATCCATGTAGTTGCAATTTTCTCTACTCCTCTTAGGACTTCATTATAGTACCAATGTGTAAATTCACATTCCCTCTTCCATATTTACATTCCAAATCATTTAAAACCTCTTTCTTATCTCATTAAATCACAGTTTTCTCCACAACCTTAATATTCATATACCCCATGGTATTCTTTTGCACACGTTCCCTTTTGGATAATGGTACCTTGGTATTTCTTCTTACATAGTCCATTTCAACGTCCAATAATCGTTTCTTGTAGTAATCAGTGTCTGTACCTCCCTCTCACCCATAGCATACCGTAATATTGATCATAAGTTTTGTCTTTTCTTTAAATTTTATCCATCAGTTACATGAAACAATATTATTAAATAGATTTGAAAGAATAATAAATAAAAATCATAGCTGCATTATTTTGTTTATGAGAACTAGTTGTCTGAACTAGTCCAAATGTAACTTGTATTTTTGAGGTTAGCTGCATAGAATTGGAATATATCAGTCCCCTAACTGTCCATTGTGCAATTCAAACCAAGAAATGGATTCGGAACACCTCAAAATCTGTGCTTCAGTGGCTGACCATGTTAATATATTTGAAAAATATAGGAGTGCAAGAGGTCAAATGACTTTATTGTCAAACGCCTGGCATTAGAAAACAACAATAACTTTTTTGAGGTTAGAATTGTCATATTAATTTGCCAATATTTAAGTCTCCATTCAAAATTTTAAATCAGATACATTACTAATCCTTAATCATTACATTACACCTTCTTATTTCAACTACGGGTACTTGTAGTTATTGTTATTATAAACATTAGTTTTGCATCCTGAGTGCTAGAAGAAATCCAAATTAATCCCTAGTTAGAACTGCAGTTTAAGGCAGGCGACAAATATTTCATTAATGCATTCTTCGCAATAATATTTGTTTAATTCTGTTGATGTGCTTTTCATTAGTACTTTTAAACTTTTTAAAACTCTACCCACAGAATTCCTGAAAAATATTATCTTATAGCTTCTAAAATCCTGAAAGATATTAGTTTGGCAACACTGCTTACTTGCTGTTTCTAAATATACTAGTTTATATTTGCTGTTGGATACTTGTTCTCTGCTTGCTATCATGACAACTTGCTACTCTACTTTCGATGTGTGTGCCTGTCTCTGGTTTTGTATCTGTTTTCTGGCTCTTGGTAACTGACCTAAAATCTGTGAAATTATGACTTCTGCGCATCTCCTATTAGAAAAAAAAGACATGTTTTGTGTGAATACATGTAGTAAGAAGAATGAAATGTTGAACCTCTTTTATTTCGATTTGTTATTTTAATAGATTTGTTAACCACTAGCCTTTTATTCCTCATTGTGGTTTTTGTTGTACATGAAATTTATGTTTGGTTTGTTACACACCATTGCCTTTATTTCACTGTTTTATTTCATTCCAGACATATTTGATTATAGTCTTATTGTCTTTCCAACTGATTCCACAGGAGCCACTCTTTATCCACCGATCCTGCGACCCAGAGGTACATGCTACTATGTTTTAAGTTTTTTGTTGTAAAAGTTCCAAAATTAAGTGTATTGAGTATCAAATGCTTTCCAAAAGTATTTACTTATTTCTTTTAATATGAGAGGGTAATTTCATAAATAATGCACAGATTGGCAGAACTGTAAAGTGGATGATGCAATACCAATGAAAATTATGTCAGTTGCAGTTGAAGGATTGAAAAAGAATGTTGTTTTGTTCGTTTCTTAGTCAATAGCTGGAAATACTCTGTGGTTTAGGTCAACGAGAGCTAAAAATGGCTTCCCAAATTAATAATAATTTCATAATAAAGCTGCAGTTTTGAACAAAATTATTTATTAATTTTAATAGAGTTTATATTTATGCGTTAAATATTGTGATGCGGCAGCTCAGGATGATTTGTGATGCAGCAGTAAACAAAAAGCCTGCACACACCAGCTTCCAAGCAGACTGGTTTCTTTCACTCATTCTTCTGTGTAATCCACCCAGTGATTTTCCATCCCTTTCTAACTAACCTTGTCGCAAGGTGAACTTTTACATCATCATCATTATCTTTCAGTTAGCTCTACAACCATTGGGATATAATAAATTTGGTTCCTGACACCAATTTACTTGAATTTTTAGGACCTATTATCAACAAAAGTGCGATTTAAAGACAAATGACCGTGTCTGTTTGTTAGGCTGCGAAACCAAACCATGAAATCATATTTTACCATTTGAGGTCATGCCTTAGTTGGGTTACTTACGAGGTTCCCCAATCTTCGGACTGCTGACTTGACATTGACTACTATTTATTTTAAGACTATATTTTTGTAATACGTTTTCTCATATGTACACGAAAGACAACTTGAGTTAGCTTCCCCTGCTCAAAATTTCATGCTACGCCACTGCTGCACGTGTCTTGTACTTTGGTGATTGAAGATTAAAGATCGAATCATTCATGGCAAACCCCTAAGAAATCTAGATTTTGACAGTGATTTGAGTGGAGTTGTGGTGAACTTAATCAAAAAAATAGTGCTACAAAAAACAACAGCCTTCCATCTTATTCTGTCCTTTATCATGTTAGTCCATCCTCTCACTCCCATAATTTCAAGATCTTTGGATACCCCATCCATCCACCTTAACTTTGGTCTACCCTTTCTCCTCCTGTTATATAGTCTACCCTTTAACATTTTAAGAGGAGTGCGTGTTTCAGGCATCCTGTTTACTGTACATGTCCTAGCCATCTCAGTCTTTGAGTTTTCATAAATTTTACAACATCTTGACCTCCTATCAGGCTAAGAAGTTCATTGTTGGAGCGTATCCTCCATCCTTGATGATCATTAACTGGGCCAAATATTCTACGCAGAATCTTCCTGGATGGTAATATTCTTAGGCGTCTTTCTCAACTTAGAGGCGGACATAATCATGTATTTAGTCTTTCCTTGATTAACTGTTAATCCCATGTTTTTGGCATTCCTGGATAATTCAATAAACAACTGTTTGAGTGTGGGAGCATTTCTAGATATAATAGCTATATCATCAGCATACACACAGATTTGACTTGATTTTGTGAATATGGTGCCTTTCTGGTCTACACTTTCTATTGCTTGATGTATGGCCAGATTGAATAATACTGTGGAAAGGTGGTGAACTTACAGTGGACTGTAAAACAGTTTCTCATTGCGCTACTCTTTTCGTGATGGCCCTGACAGCAAGTTTGCAATGTCCAGGCATTTCTGTTTCTGTCCAGCAGTCAAGCAGTGAGAGACTCACTGCACAGAAACTTTTCTCTTTTCAAATTCTTTGTCAAAATACGGAATAATGAATTTGTTGAAATCCTCGTAGCTTCTGAAAGTTCCTCACACGTCGCTTGATGATATTCTTGAAGAGCACCAGTCACAAGTTTCACACTTTGTTCATGTGTTGATGTTTTCGGCCTTCCTGATCTTGCATCATCATCTAAGCTGACACGAAAACGATTAGCCCAACAAGAAACTGTAGTCCACACCTGTGGAGTAACGGTTAGAGCGTCTAGCTGCGAAACCAGGTGGCCTGGGTTCGATTCCCGATCGGGGCAAGTTACCTGGTTGAGGTTTTTTCCGGAGTTTTCCTTCAACCCAATATGAGCAAATGCTGGGTAACTTTCGGTGCTGGACCTCGGACTCATTTCACTGGCATTATCACCTTCATATCATTCAGATGCTAAATAACCTAGATGTTGATAAAGCATCGTAAAATAACCTACTAAAATAAAAGAAACTGTACTACAGTCCACTGTAAGTTCACCACAAACTCCGCTGTGGATTTCTGTGAGGTTCTGCCACATAAAAATTCGATCTTTGATCTTCAATAATTGTAACAGTACCCAAGACACTTGTAGGTTCCATTTCTAGCTCTCGTTACCTAAACACAGAATGTGCTATGGACGAAACAAAATACTTGCTTCTTCCTCAAATCTTCAACTGAAACTGATGTAATTTTCATTGGTGTTGCATCATCCACTTTACAGTTCTACCAACCTCTGCTTTATTTATGAAATTATCATCGTATCTTGTATTGTTCAAATTGCTTTACTTCCGGTGAAGAATTACAACGCACTTCATGCCATAACTTTCCAATTACTGTGAGAAACCTTATTCTAATAAACATAACATTATCCTAACAGCACTGACAAAAAAAAAGTTCATAATATTCTTATTTACCTACATGGTGAAATACACTAATTATATGTTATAACTGAAACTTTGTAGTTCTCTTTTTTCAAAACAATTTTTAAAACTCCAGAAAGCAGTATGTGGAGTCCTTAGATTTTATGCAAGGAGAAACTGTCAAATTGAAGCCAAGCATTTAAACTGTATCAAATGAAATAAGAAATATATTTATAACTGACTTAAATAGGCTTTCACTGCTCCATTTGTATGTAAATTAAAATGATTGATTTTGTAATTTTATAATATTCTACATTTACATGTTAAAATCTATTATAGAACTTTTTTTCTTTCTGAAGATTGTTATTGTGCTGTAGATTTAATGATAATTTCTAGTAGTAAACAAACTACAGGCTACAGTTTTAATTCTATCTTTGAAGTAAGTAGACTCATTTTATAGAGTTCCGAGACTAGAAAACAGTGTTACTATTAGATTAAGTCAATCCATTGTAATTTTACAATTTTAAATAAAGTAAAGATGTGATACCTGCAATTATGTTAGTTGTTTGCCATATCTAATGTCCGAACATTTAAAATTATTCCATGTTTTTGACGCTTGTTAAGATCCTAATTGATTGATTTGCATTGAAAGGTAAAAGTTAATGTAAATAATTTGCTAGTATGTATCTAGTTACAGCAGATGTGATGATTAAGTTATCATCTGCATCTGCCAAAATTTAAGAAGTCGTGAAGGTTATGAAAATCATGTCCCTTTATAAATGTTTCAGTATAAATTGTCATGAAAACCAGAGGCATATTCAGGCAGTGGTAGAAGCAGCATATGTTCCCCTTTAACTATAAATTCGAAAATTTATAAACAATTTTAATGTGTACATGAATGTATACCTATAACTGTTTTCTTAGCTTATTTCATTACCCATTTCATAATTTATTACATCTGGCGATTTTTTTAATTCCCACTTTTAAAATGATATTATATTATTAAGTTTTCATTTACATTACATCCATGATTATTTCTTACGTTTTCTTACATATTTCATAATCTTCTCTATGTGTACCAGGTGTGTAATATCTGTGGTGTTGTTCAGAACGTGGTAACTCCAAAAATGACCTTTTTTTAGCCGAAAGCATAGTCTTATATAAAAGTAGTTCTGTTTCGTTTGGTATAGCTCTGATATCTCCATCTAATCTTATGCTATTTTCATTCACATTTATATGTAAACTAGTGGCTTGTGCAGCAAATGCTACCAACTAAGTTCATTAGACGTTCAAATAAAAATTTTTCAGATTTATTTTCAATGAAGAATACCAGACATTTTGAAAGTTATCTGCTTCCATAATAATGAAACATACTCCCTTTGAATGGTTTTTTTATGCCAAATACTTTTTCTTGAACCTATCTACCTTCAATTTTTCAGTTTCAACGCGAAAACGCAAGTAACAATGTCAGGACGATCAGTGGGTTTTTCGTGTGGGAGTAAAGCAATAGTTATTTCAGGTCATTGTAGTTGAAAGTTAAAAAAATGTCAGATTTGCTATGCTTTCGAACAATAGACATAGCATCTTGGTATAGCTGCTGCATGTAGAGCTTGAAATGTAGAGCGTAAAATCATTTTATCCTGCTAAGACATCTTGCTGAAATGATCGGAAAACTATAAAATTCTGTAGGCTCTTATTTTATCAGAAAGTAATACCTTTTGGTCTTTCCTTAGCAACTGTAATTTTTGCGCGCTCTCGAGCCAATACTGAAGAGAATGACACATATAAACATCTACACCTAACTGGAATTATGTATATGAAAAAGACCCAATCCTACTTGATTAATAATTATAAAAATATTTGATTTTTAATAATAACATTATCTTACGCAAGTTTTATAGTTATATAATATATAGGCCTAATAGCCACCACTCAGTAAATTATAGAAATGAAGGTCTAATTTAAGATATTCTCTGCATCTACTTATATAACCACAAAACGTTTCATTTCCATATCATCAATAGCATTAATATGTATCATTAATGAAAAATAGTCACATCATGGCATTAACTATAATAATATTTCACTTCTAATGGTAATAATGTAATGAAACCACTTCAAGTTTTGTAGATTTTAATATGCGATACACAGATGTACTGATACTCAGAAAATTACACACAGCAGAATCATACCTGTAAATTATTTTCAGTACCGGTAAGTCTTGAAGTTTTTAATAACCAATTGAATTTGAATTCTAAATATGTCAGCAATCCTGCAGGTCATGGCCTTCGTGTAATAGCCTATTGTTTATTGTAGTGTGTTTTGTTTTATTCTTAAATGTAATTAGTTCTCAAAACTGACGAAAGATGAATTTTGAAAAATAGGAAAATTATGTAGGAAAACTAACGCTTCACTGAAATTACTATTTTCCCGAAAATCCTTGGATGCCAAGCTTCAAAATGACGGGTCATTCATTAAAATCCGTTCAGCCGTTTTCCTGCAATTTCCATTACCAGTTCAAATTGCATATATAGACAAGAATTATGATTTGTATAGGAAAAGTGAAAATAAAAATGCTTGTATCTCAAAACAGGTTTTTTTGGAGTTATCATGTTTTGATGAAACACCACAGATATATTATTGTTATTTTAATGGTTAAAATGTATTATTGTTGTTGTTGTTATTATTATTATTATTATTATTATTACTATTATTATCATTATCATTATCTACATAGTATAATATTCAGTCTCGTGTTTACCATGCTGGCCACTGAATCCAATGTTCAAGGGTTCAAACCTGCCTGAGGGAAATGGATTTGCACAGCAATAAATTCCTTAGTATGCTTCCTCCAGGAGAGAAGTAAAGATCTGAGTCTTGTGTCGTAGATTTGTGGCATATAAATGAACTCTGAATCTTGATAAAGTGTTCCATGAGAAATATGTCGGCAATTTTTAGTCATATTGAATTTGGTGTTGAATAGCCTCTACTGTTAAAAGCTCTGTTAAATGAACTACTGTTAGCATAATATTAAAATTCAAATTCAAACGTTATTTGTGTATGTAAGTTCTTACTGACTGAGCCTGTCTGAAAATAAAACTTACTACCTGAATACGCCACTGCATGGAACTGATTCTGAAAATAGTATTTCGCGAAATTTTTCGATAATTTCGGAGTTTACCAGGATTCGTATCTATAGAGACACATTTTTGTACCTACAAACATTTAAAGTGTTACAGTACATATACCTTCGATGATCGAAAAAATTAATTTATCATTCTTCTTCTGTTTATTAAATCGAATTTTTAGCTTTATATCTGTGAAAAAAATTTTAAGGAATCTATAAAATTGATCAACTTATGCATTAAAATGTCTTGTCATGTACTGACTTCAGCATCATCTTCTGCAAGATTGTTGCTCGTTTATTCAAAACTACATTTTTCTAACTTCAATCCATAATAACTTTGCCAGTTTTTAAGATATCTCCACCAAATTTTACATGCTTGTTTCATTGGATATTATAAAAGAGATTACCTACAAATATGATCGTATCATTAGTTAAAAAGAAAAAAAATATATTAAGCATTTCATGATTTTTTCTTACATATTGCAAAAAAAATTATAACTATATTTAATGGAGCTACATGGAAGCTGGTATGTCATTCTTTTCATATACTTATTAGCTCCAAGTTAAAAAAGTATTACCAAAAAATATTAAAAATTTGGAGAGTTTTAAAGGTTTAACTGTGTCAGGATGTCACTTGTTGTCAAAATAATAATAATAATAACTTTTACTCAAATATGAATATGTGCTTTTAATGAGAAATGAACAAAGATAAACCATGCATAGTTTCAGATCAAATTAACATAATATTGATGAGATACAAAAATTCTAATTCTTTGCTTGCATCATTTTTATGCTGTAAAGGTATATGTACCCCCTTAAGTGTAGTTTATGACGGGAGAAAGGAATAAACAAAAAAGTGTTGTTTTTGTATTTCTGAAATCATAACATAAAATGTTATTACTGAAAACATTTCATTATAGTTAATCGCTAATTCATTAGGATGAGTTTTTTTATATTAATTTTTTTCAGACTCCAAAGCAGCTATTCTATCAACAGTCTCTAAACACACACCTTCACCTCAAACAGCAGAAATAACTAAAATGCTCTCTCAATTAATATCACTCAATAAAAGAATTGTATTCCAATGGATACCATCCCATTGTGGAATCCTGGGAAACGAGAATGTGGATGCTTTAGCAAAGAAGGGCAGCACTGCTACTTACAGACCTGTTACTAAATCTACGTATTACTCTGTGAAAAGATTTATTAAGTCTACATACTGAGACTTCAACAAACAAAATTTGATAACACAATCACAAGGGAAAAAATGGAACTCTCTGCATCATAATCCACAGTTAATTCCCGATTTACCACGAAAATCGTCTGTAGCTGCATTTAGATTGGCAACAGGTCATGATTGTTTGGCCAAACACCTGCATAGAATTGGAATATATCAATCCCCTAACTGCCCATTGTGCAACTCAGACCAAGAAATGGATTTGGAACACCTCAAAATCTGTGCTTCAGTGGCTGGCCATGATAATATCTTTGAAAAATATTGGAGTGCAAGAGGTCAAATGACTTTATTGTCAAACGCCTGGCATTAGAAAACAACAACACGTTTATTTTCTTAAATTCATGAAATTTAATTTAGAATCTAATATCATTTCACACTAAAAAAACCTATTTGATTTGAGATTGAGCTTCTGATTTGTCCAGCTGTAATCACATGTTACATCTGAAGCTTTCATTACCACATTATCAACATATTATATACACAGTGTGGACAAAGGTTCATAAGAACATTAATTTGGAGTGTGAATGTTTATAGGGCCTAAACCTGGACCACCTCGCAATCTCACAGTGACCGAGATCAATAATGGCTTCCTAATCACGTGGCAATCTCCGCTGGAACGAGCCCATCTGGTCCAATACTACACCATCAAGTACAAGACAGATTCAGGTTGGAAGACCCTAAACAAAGGCTCCATACGACCTGAAGAAACGTCCTATCTTGGTGAGTTTTCCAAGCTGTGTATGATCTAAGACTGGTATTACACTATCAAAGTTCTTTGACAAAGAATGTAATAAAATATTTTATGCTCGACGATGCCGAAATGTAGTAATTATACACCTGGTAGCAGTCCTTTAATGCATGTCATTAAAGTACACCTACTCATTAAAGTACAGGTGTTCAGCCAATGACAACTCAGCTTTAATGTTCAGCCAATGACAAGTCAGCTTTGTACCGTTATAAAACCGCAAGTATCGATTATTCTCGGATATGCAATCGAAAGAGAATTAGCGAAAAGTCACGGAGGCTGGAAATCCAATACTGTCGCAGAAGGTTATGTTCTGTTACTATAATAATTAGCGTTAATTGCAAATAATATTCAAATAAATTCAAGTTGTCATCTCGTTTTTCAATGTCGAATTCAGTAATCAAGGTTATATCAAGTTTAACGGGATTACATCAAGGTCAATGACATTATTGTTCCTCGGAAAAAATCAATACTTTCGCGTCTGCGCACATCTCACAATTCACGACCTAGAACAAGGTCACTTCCGATCTTGTCAGATACAAATAAAATGTATACATCTGAATAATTTCAAGTTAGAACTATGGTCGAGCATAAAAAGTCGTATGAAACTTGCCTATAATGGTAATTAAGACGCTCGTATGAATATTATGAAACTCGCGCTCGTTTCATAAATATCTATACTTGCGTCTTAATTACTATCATTATAGGCTCGTTGCATAATGTACTATTATCAAAGAACTGTGATAAACGGAAGGATTTTGTAACATTTTAAAATTCCTTGCAGAACTTACATTTGTTCGGATCAAATCTCTGCACATTTAAAGGACAAAACTAAAACTCTTTCAATCATTTATTATCTTACCTGATATTCCGGTTCTGGACAATTAGCCACAGAAAATTGGTAACTGGGACAATTGGCCACAGAAAATAGGAAATAGGGACAATTCGCCACAGATAGACAATTAGCCACAAGTAGACAATTCACCACAAATAGACAATTCACCACAAACAGACAGTTTATTTAAATTTGAATTAGTGGTAAATATGATAAGTTTCATGTTGTCCTCTGGTTCAAAATACAACAACCACCTTTCTCCTTGTACGGTCTTAGTGCATCTGTCGGCTATAACTTTCAGTTCGTCAATATGCCTTGGTTCAGGTGATAGATGCAGCTTCCTGGCACGTCGCACAGTTTTTTTAATAGATGGTTTCTTCAGTAGATTCACATTGGCTTAGCCTGCAATACGCTGTAACTCATTATGAATAATGACAGACGTTGGATCTCAGGAAGTCCCCGCTCTTGCCTCATGTTCTCTACACATTCCTTTGCCTTAATCCTTCCCCAGTCTGCAGAATGATTCTTGTGTTCAGACGGTTCTTTGACGACACTGCTTCCATCTTCTGATAACGTGACTGTTGCATTACACCCGCCACGCATGTCACAGCGCCAAACAACTCCATTCTTATTTCTTCTAAGTCTCGTGTACATGTAGCCAAGATATATTAATTTGTCAAAACCTCTTTCCGATTTTGTGAACCAAATTTCTTCCGCCATAGTTCCGAATTAGTTTACAGCTTCTGGACTTGTCTTGTGTTACCATAGAAATATATTATAAATTGTTGCGAATTTGAGTATTGCCTTGAATTTTAATGTGTGGCTAATTATTGTCTTTGATACGAATTTCAATTATGTGGCGAGTTGCCTCTGTGGCAAATTTTCTGTGGCGAGTTGTCCCCAACCCCTGATATTCTTCTTACTGTTAGGAAAAACCTCGGAATCCTCGACCTCATCTCGCCAAATACCATTTCGCTATACCAATCCCATCAACACTAAATAACCAAATAGTTGATACTGTGATCTTTATTACCGAACAACAATGTACTTTTATTATCTCAACAATAACTATTCACTCTCTACAATTTAACTTCACTCCCGTCAACAATGGGATTTGCTCTCCGCACAGCAACACAGCGTTCGTTATTGCACTCCACAAACGACAATGACAATTTACTTGGACTATTACGAACAACAATGAACTGTTAATCTTAACTAATATTTACAAAGCACTATTTACAAATCAGAACTGTCAGTTCTCAGTTCACAGTTCTTCTAGCTCAGTCACTCGAGTTCACAGTATCTCGAACCACAGACCTTCAGAGACAGTCCACTGTACTCGAACTCAGGTCCCTCCAACTGCGGTCCACTGCACTCGAACTCCAGGCTTCAGGCTCCACAGTTACGGACACAACTCAAGTCGCGCTCTGGTCTCGAAGCTGGCTTCACTGCTCTCCACTGCCTGACTGACTCACTGGATGACTAAACTGAAACTGCTCAAGTTCGCTCGCGTTTCTTCTTTTATAGCTAAGCCATAGTTACGAGAAATTTCTACGGGTGCCCTCTCGAATTATCTGGATATCTCCACTTCGACGGACTCCTCTAGAAGATTCGGGAGGGTCCGTCCCCCTCCTTCACTCCGCACGTAGCAGCTGCGCGCGCAGTCTCTCCTCGCGCGTCGCAGTAGTACACCGCCCCTCTACCCTCTCAGCATCCAGACGCTCCCATACCAGCATTTCGTCTGCCGCACTCCCTGTCGGACGCGTGTTCGAACCCCGGTGCAGCTGTCACAAATAGTGTCGTTAAATAATGAACTAAAAAAAATTAAAAGTAATTAAATCTTTGCTAGGAACCCTGAATTTTTAACACATAAGGCCGATAAACAGGTTACGTAATTGTTGTTATGTTCTTTGTGACTTATTTGACACACTTTCTTGTCTTACAGTGAAAAATCTGGTTGGTGGTCGGACTTACTACTTCCGAGTGTTGGCCAATTCTCTGAAAAGTTATGAAAGCAGTGAGGAGGTGAAATACCCAGTGCCAGCGAGAGTGAAACATAAGGCTATTACTGCAGGTGTTGTTGGTGGTATCCTCTTCTTCATTGTCGCCATCATACTCTCAGTTTGTGCTGTCAAGATATGTAACAAGAGAAAACGACGGAAACAAGAAAAAGGTACCTATTACAGTTTACCATCCTGTGGTGATTTTGAAGTACAGCAATGCTTTACATATATACCCTCATTTCGCCCTGACTTGTGATAATACATGAATGGTCAGAATTTATAGCTTTTGATCAGTGGCGGTTTTAGTAGGTGGGGCATGAGTGAACAAAAACTGTAGTGTGCTCACATGAATTCATATAAGTTATTGACGACTGAAGAAGGTATCGAATATTGCCAAATTATTTTTTTATTTTTTATTTTATTTATTTAACCTGGTAGAGATAAGGCCATTCAGGCCTTCTCTTCCCCTCTACCAGGGGATTACAACTACAATATTAAGAATACAATTACAATTATAATTATGGTGAAATCATTGCAATAAGTGAATGTCTCAGGAATCTTCTATGCCACATCAATAAATTTAGGAATGCAGTTATATTGTCAGACTCCAAAGCAGCTATTCTATCAATCGTCTCTAAACACACACCTTCATCTCAAACAGCAGAAATAACTAAAATGCTCTCTCAATTAATATCATTCAATAAAAGAATTGTATTCCAATGGATACCATCCCATTGTGGAATCCTGGGAAACGAGAATGCGGATGCTTTAGCAAAGATGGGCAGCACTGCTACTTACAGACCTGTTACTAAATCTACGTATTACTCTGTGAAAAGATTTATTAAATCTACATACTTAGACTTCAACAAACAAAATTTGATAACTCAATCCCAAGGGAAAAAATGGAACTCTCTGCATCAAAATCCACAGTTAATTCCCGATTTACCACGAAAATCGTCTATAGCTGCATTTAGATTGGCAACAGGCCACGATTGTTTGGCCAAACACCTGCATAGAATTGGAATATATCAGTCCCCTAACTGCCCATTGTGCAACTCAAACCAAGAAATGGATTCGGAACACCTCAAAATCTGTGCTTCAGTGGCTAGTCATGATAATATCTTTGAAAAATATTGGAGTGCAAGAGGTCAAATGACTTTATTGTCAAATGCCTGGCATTAGAAAACTACAACAATTATAATTACAATTAATATTAAATTTACAGATACAATAAAAATCAAAGTACTAAAAGATTAACTGATTAATAAAAGCTAGACAGTTTATTGTAAAAGTTAAGAAGAGAGAAGCATTTCTTTTATTGATTAAGTACAAATTAAACCTACTCTACGCAGTAAGAAAATGCTTAATAAGCTTGCTTTTGAACGCTACTAAATTCTGACAGTCTCTGATGTCACTGGGTAGGGTATTCCACAAGCGCGAGAGCGAGATTGTGTATGATGATGAATACGATGATGTCTTATGTGTTGGTATGGCTAGTATGCGGCTATTTTGCGTGCGTGTGAAGAGATTATGATATGATGACAGGTAACTGAAACGGGAGGCAAGGTAGGTAGGTGTAGAAGTGTGAAGGACTTGGAAAAGGAGAACAAGAGAATGAAAATTTCTAAGTTCGTAGCCGTAGCCAGTTTAGAATTTGGAAGGATGGGGTAATGTGGTCAGCGCGACAGACATCGCAGATGAAGCGAACACAAGAATTATGAACACGTTGTAATTTTTGCGACTGGTTGACATTGAGGTCAGTCAGTACAAAATCACAATAATCGAAGTGGGGCATTACTAGTGTTTCCACTAGTATTTTCTTGAGTGATTGCGGAAGGAATTTTCGAATGCTGTTAAGGAATGTAGTATGGAAAGCACTTTTTTGTTAATATGGGTTACTTGGTTATTCCAGTTTAAATACGTATCAAAGCAAACTCCAAGGTTTTTAACACAGGAAGCAAAAAAGGGATTATTGTGTCATTTAACTTGACTGGAAGAGCAGGAGTAACATTGCATAATAGATGTTGATGTCCCACTAGGATTGCTTGTGATTTTCTTGCATTGAGAGTCAAACCAAACTTTCTGGCCCATGTTGATATAGATTCAAGGTCCTCGTTAAGATTTTGTATTGCATCATCGAGTGAGTCAGGGGTTGTATGGATATAGATTTGTAAATCGTCTGCGTAGAGGTGATGCTTACAGTGCTGTAGAGTCGAGGGGATGTCATTTATGTAAATAGTGAATAGTAAAGGTGATAGAACAGATCCCTGTGGGATTCCAGAATTACGTACTCCATTATGGAATGTTGTAGAATACATATACATAAGTACCGGTACAAGATTAGCAGTCATTGATATACAGGGTGTAACTAAAATGTATGGCAAAACTTTAGGGGTATATTCTTCTCATGCAGAGGATGAGAAAATGTTATATGAACATTATGAAATAAAATACCATATCACATGGAAATCTGCCTTACAGGAAGTGCTCAAAATGACCCCCATTAGCACAGATACATTCATTAACCTGCCATCATATTGAATCGCGGATGGAGAATGTCATATTGTCTCGCAGTCTTCCAAAATATGGGCTTGAAGACTGTCTTCATCTTGCATTGGGGTTCCATGCACAAGCTCTTTTAAATGGCCCCACAAATAAAAGTCTAGTGGGTTTAGATACGGAGAACACAAATGCCGAGGAATTGGTCCACCTCTACTTATTCTTCTGTCACAGAATGGTTTATCCAACAATATGTCAACTCTGGGTGCAATGTAACTGTTGTTATACAATAGCTATGATGTCATTCCACACAAAAACAGAGTTACTTGCGCATCATACAATGAACGTAAAATTTATGTATGTATCTGTGCTAATGGAAGCTATTTTGAGTACTTTCTATAAGACAGATTTCTTCTATCCTATTTTTATTTCATATATACCGTATCACACACTATAAACAGAGTTGTAGAAAAAGGGCTGTAACAAGAAATAAAACATTTCTGGGCCCATGTTCATATAACAATTTTTCATCCTCCATATGAGAGAATATGCCCCTAAATCTTAACATACATTTCAGTTACATTCTGTAGAGTGAGAAAAATTGTTGGTAAACAATAATGATATATATTATGCATCAAAGCGTTCAGTTATATCAGCGAAATGCTGAACTGACTGTCTTACGTCATTCTTTACAATCACAGAGCTCATGTGACATTGGATCTGCCAACCTGCGAGAGATGAAATGCGGGAGATGGAAATTTAGTAGTGAGCATCCATTTTTAATAACAATACGAGTAATAATAATAATAATAATAATAATAATAATAATAATAATAATAATAATAAATCGTATTATTTATACAATATACTCAACTCTTATCACCATTTAATTTGAGAAGAATTCGTTCCGGCACCGGGAATCGAACCCGGGACCTCTCAACTCTACGCGTTGAGTGCTCTTTTCAACTGAGCTATGCCGGGACATGATCCACGGTGCCAGCCAAAATCCTCTCGTAATGTTTTACGGCCTTTCTATCTGCACTTTAGACAATGTAAGTCACACATGCAGGAGCACATATTTAAACGACTTTATGGCCATATTCAATATCAGTTTGTGACAACTGCTAACAGTTAATACATCACATATTCATTATATATGAGGTCTCGCCATCCTCATTGAATATTACACGACTAATATGATATGACATGATATGATAACAATGATATTTTAGGTAGACATTCTCCGTCTACCCTGTCTGCCATGATGCTCAGGCACTGCTGAGGATGGTTTGATATTAACTTTTTAAAGCAAAATAAGTAGTTGAAAGTGCAATAGTACCATAGTTTAAGTTTGAGCCAAGCCCACACAAACTATTTTTTTCTGGAACCGCCACTGCTTAGCTGTATATTTAGAAACATTTTTTTATTGTTGTACTGCTGTATTTCACTTCAAAATCACCATAACTCTTCTTACAAAGTTGAAATTAATGTTTAATAATGTGGGGAATGTATTGAACAAAAAATCTATTTGATGGTCTCATTTAGCAGTTCAGAATAATTATTAGAATGAAACTTTTATTAAATCAGTTTTGGAATAAGTAGCATAACTGTAAAATATTTGGAATTACGACCTCAAGTAAAACGTATGGAGTTAAGAAGTACAGAAAATATTTTAAATTGTAATATTACAATTCTGAAAACATTCCCCATTTTGTTTAATAAATTTGTTGGATTATCGTAAATTTGATACTGTTGTACTTGTTATGCCAGCATAAGTGTTATAATACATCCTTATCCAAGAAGGATTGAAGGAAACTTTATTTAGCATCAGAACATGCTGGTTTTAGGAGAGACATAAAAGTTCAACAATAAAATTTACTTAGTCTTACGTTAAAATTGTTAAAAAAGGCATATACCTTCGACAGATGGCCCGTTTCGACGCTATGTCACGTCATCTTCAGTGTCTCTTGAACCACTGGTGATCTTGACTCTGCGATGTACAGTTGTCAATGGTAGGGGTGGGGGTGTGTTGTTCCTATGGTGGGGCTGGCTGTTTGTGTGTTATGATGTATTATGACGTCGAATAATGTGTGTGTATTGAACTGCAATTGTGTGTTAAGTATATATTGTGGGTATACTATTGTATTCTTATATATTTCGTACTGTTCTAGGATGTTTAATTGTGAACTTTTTGGTGTGATGTGTAAAATTTCCATATCTGTTTCTATATTATTGTAGTCATGATTATAGTTGATAATGTGGTCTGCATAATTTGATGTGATGTAGGGTTTGGTTATAGCTTTAATATGTTCATTATATCTTCTGTGAAAGGATCTTCCTGTCTGCCCTATGTAAAAATGTGGGCAACTATTGCAATTTAATTTGTACGAAATATATAAGAATACAATAGCATACCCACTATATATACTTAACACACAATTGCAGTTCAATACACACACATTATCCGACGTCATAATACGTCATAACACACAAACAGCCAGCCCCCACCATAGGAACAACACACCCCCATCCCTACCATCGACAACTGCACATCGCAGAGTCAAGATCACCAGTGGTTCAAGAGACACTGAAGATGATGTGACATAGCGTTGAAACGGGCCGTCTGTCGAAGGTATATGCCTTTTTTTTAACAATTTTACACTTTTTTAACGTAAGACTAAGTAAATTTTATGGTTTTAACAAAGTGTTAACGAGAACGTTAATCAATGATAAAAGTTCAATAATGTGCAAATAGTGCTTATAAGGATAAAATAGATAAAGGTCATACTGAAGGACAAATGTGCTCTGATTCTAATGTCTTCTCCAAAAACCCAATCAAGACTGGGCAGAAGTCAAGAGAACAGTGCTGTGTTATTGCTTGCATTTCGTAACAGTTGCACCATTCATTTCTGGAAAAAGGTTCACAATTCAAACTTAATGAAACCATATATAAAGTAAAATAATTTTTTATTTGAAGAACGTGATATTAGGATAACAGCTTCTCAATAAGTACCAATAGAATTGTAAATTATATATTATAAATTCTATACCTTTGCAAAGCAAGAATTAATATAGAGCTATTACCAAGTAAGTTTTCTTTGGATAAGAATTAGGTACGTTTATAGTGGTGAAAGAAACACAGATTAGAGCTACTCTAAGAGTCATAGATGATACTGAAGAAGGAGGAACTGAAACCAAGACTTTATTGAATTACAGAGCAGAGCATCATACTTAATTATTTGTTGAAATCAAGATGACTGACACATAACATACGATACATAACGTAAAGAAAGATAAATGAAAACAGTATACAGTGTTGAAATAAAGAGAGATGAAGGAAAAGAAAAGTTTTCTGCCACTTCAGCAACAATAATAAGCACTGATGACGAGGAGGGCCTCAGGATTTAACATAACCTGCTCATTCTTACTTAGGTATGAATTACGTATTATTTTAGTTTGGTTAAGAGAACAACAGAAATCAATATGGAGACACAGAGAGAAAACAATTATATAATCAAGTAAAGTAACTTCTTGACACACTGCTAATGAAGTGTGTTCTGTTAAAGTGAAATAGAAACCTGTGTCATAAGAATGACTATAATTCTAGTAAAGTGAAATACGTAATAAAAATTAACTTCAGTCATACTACATAAGTGTAATTAATTTTATTGTTATTCTGTACTTCCAAGAAAATATTTAATTTACATGCACCTATTTTGCACTTACTTCATTGCCATTATGCACTTGCAGGCTGCTTAAATCACTGAGTACATATTACAGTAATGATAGTACTATAGAATTGGTACTACTGTAAAATTGGGCTGTTATAAATTTATGCAGAGCACCTAATTATGCTATTTGAATGTATCTTGCTAATAAAGTATTTGAAATGAAGATATCTTTACGTCACATTCATAAAATATGAGAGAGATCTCGGAAAAATGCACTTTTGGTGCTTGAGTCATTTCAGTATAAAAAGAGATGCAGGACTGTATGGATGCTAAATAATTATATTAAGGGTAATTAGACAGGAAAGAATTTTAAATGATTAGTAATTCTGATGTTAGAGCTTTCACCATTTGTATAAATATTTAATACATAATGTACTTAATAAGTTAGTATTATGTGAAAGAAGATAGACTGTTTACTACAAGCTACTTGTACAGATTCTAGAAAACTTTTGTGTCTATATATGTAATAATAATAATAATAATAATAATAATAATAATACACCATTGTATTCTTCACCTGACATAATTAGGAACATAAAATCCAGACGTTTGAGATGGGCAGGACATGTAGCACATATGGGCGAATCCAGAAATGCATATAGAGTGTTAGTTGGGAGGCTGGAGGGAAAAAGACCTTTGGGGAGGCCGAGACGTAGGTGGGAAGATAATATTAAAATGGATTTGAGGGAGGTGGGATATGATGATAGAGACTGGATTAATCTTGCTCAGAATAGGGACCAATGGCGGGCTTATGTGAGGGCAATGAACCTCCAGGTTCCTTAAAAGCCAGTAAGTAAGTAATAATAATACACTTTGCTGCTTTTCATATATCCACATCTAATAAGATACTTGAAATGAATTTAAATACTTTTATAGTCACAATCATGCCATGGTATGAAAGAAAAATTTCACAACCTCGAGCGGGATTCGAACCTGCGACTTCCTGTACTCCAGTCAGGCGCTCTACAAACTGAGCTATCGAGTTTGTCTCACGCCAAAGGCTAGGTTCGAATCCCGCTCGAGGTTGTGAAATTTTTCTTTCATACCGTGGCATGATTGTGACTATAAATGTATTTAAATTCATTAATATGTCACATCAACGGACGTATATACGTCATCCAACATCGTAAGATGAAGATTATACTTGAAATGTTAGAAAGTTCTAACATAGTATGTTTAGTTATGAAAAGGAAAGCCAAAATGAAATTCTCTGCAAGATTTAATCAGAAAGTGTAAGGTTTTCATTTAATCTCCATTCCACCCATAATCAAATTGGCTTACTTAAAAATACGATGCAGTTCTGTCATAGGATAACCTAGTAGCTTTTCTGAAGTGAAAAAAATAGCGACTTTCGAAACAAGATAATAATCAAACAAAACAAATTCTTAAAATGCAGGTAACTAAAATTTGTATTGTATTAAATATTATGAGAAATGACATTTTATTCATTCATTCAAAAAGACGCTGACTCGCCAATTTATACAAACCGGTATCAAAGGAGAACTTCCACAGGGACAACTTTAAGTCCTTACAATTGCAACAGATCGTAGATTACAATTGGAATGACGTGATACGCTGTGAACTTCCACATTTGAATGGGAGCGTGAAATTGTCACTGACATTTGATCCAGATGGAAAAATATGAACTAGTGAAAAACGCTATCAATTTAATGTGAACCTGTGTGAAGCTATCACAATAATTGGAATATATAGCGTATTGCAATAAAATTGTTTGCTGCACTGTTATATTGCACAAGATGGACTTCTGCACCAAATGTGAACATGGCGTCTCGTATACAGATTTTCTCACTTTGAGCTTTGATCTTACAGCTTTCCTTTATTTTGTACGCAGCATATAATATGGTCGCCTGTCGTGTAACTGATGCAAGAAATGGTGGCCAACCGCCAGGGGCCAGCCAAGTGCCTTTGAAAAAGTAAGTAAAAGGGTTGTTATGTTGTTGAAGATGTTATACGTTGTAAATGTTATGTTTTAAAGTAGTGTGAATTGGTGTGTACTTAGTTAAGGTATTCAGTCCAGGCATGCTTTGATGAGAAAAGATGTCCATATGGAACTCACCAGGCGGAAGAATCATTTGTAATTGCTTTGTTTCATTTCAGAAGAGTTCATTTAATTCATACATACATGCATAGATATGTAATATAAACATTTCTCTTGAGAATGTAAAATAATTGAAATTGTTTCGAATAGATTTGGCACGTCAAATAGTGAGTTATACATTTGCAATTATATTTCCTTCCTGGGAAACGAGAATGCGGATGCTTTGGCAAAGAAGGGCAGCACTGCTACTTACAGACCTGTTACTAAATCTACGTATTACTCTGTGAAAAGATTTATTAAATCTACACACTTAGACTTCAACAAACAAAATTTGATAACACAATCTCAAGGGAAAAAATGGAACTCTTTGCATTAATCCACAGTTAATTTCCGATTTATCACGAAAATCCTCTGTAGCTGCATTTAGATTGGCAACAGGCCATGATTGTTTGGCCAAACACCTGCATAGAATTGGAATATATCAGTTCCCTAACTGCCCATTGTGCAACTCAAACCAAGAAATGGATTCGGAACACCTCAAAATCTGTGCTTCAGTGGCTGGCCATGATAATATCTTTGAAAAATATTGGAGTGCAAGAGGTCAAATGACTTTATTGTCAAACGCCTGGCATTAGAAAACAACAACACAACAACATTTGCAATTGAAAGAAATGGATTCGAAACACCTCAAAACTCTGTGCTTCAGTGGCTGACCATGACAATATCTTAAAAAAATATTGAATTGCAAGAGGTCAAATGATTATATTGTCAAATGCCTGAATTAGAAAAAACAACAACATTTGCAATTGAAGTTTGTGTCTAAAATAAACTAGTACTGTATGGGTACTGTACTGTTATTATAAAATATGAAATAAATTTTTTTTTCTTTCTTTTTTTACTTAAAATGGATTTGTTATTGCAATTGCTCTTGGAAAATAAATGATTTATCTTTTATTTTGGACGTCTATTTCCCATTATAAGGACAGCCTTCACTGAATACTCATGTAGAATTTAATCCTGCAATTGGTTTCTCATCCAAGTAAATTGACAAAGGCCTAAATTCACAGAAATTTCATTATTTCTGTTTTTACATACTACATTATTGTTGTCCAATTTTCGAAATAGTCTTGTAGACGAATGGAGTAAAATCAAAATAATTTTGGAATATTATTAATATCTTACTGTGCTATACCTTTTTTCAGTCTGCAGTTATTATAACATTTAATAACCATTACATTTTAAATTTGAAATTTTGTAATCACGTGCTTATTCTTTGTAAATATTTTCTTTTGAATGGCTATATAGATATCCGATATTTAATCATAATGGACTAAAATTACCAGTTTTCTTTCTTACGTTAAGTGGAACTTATTTTCGATTATTAATAAGAATTTTCTTTCCACTTTTAAACTTTAAATTACTTACAGAAAAGTAACGCAATAGCTTACATGATCTTCGAATCTGTAACATAAATTATAATTTTTATGTTAGTTTTCTTATTTTGAAATATATTTGATTAAGATCGTTGTGAATTGTGGCCCTGGATTTCATATATTTTGGATAGAGACTAATTGATCTGAACTGAATTTATCTTTCCTGTATAGGAATGATACAGAAACATATCGGGACTTCAAGTGCGTGCCCGCTTAGTTTAACCAGGACATGGAAACAGTAAGAAAGAGACTCTTTGTATCATTATTTCTCATGTTTGAGGTGGAAGGGAGAGTGTGTCACTATTAGAAAATTTTTTAAACAATGGTATATATTCATGTTCTATATAATTGAGAGGCTTTTCTCTCTTTGTAACACATATAGATGGATGACCACATCATTATAAAAACAAAATGAGTTCTAATTTCGGCAATAGTTTATGACTTTAATTAAAACTTTACTCTGTTCTCTTTTCCCTTCTAGGATATTCGATATCAAAATTCTTCTGCTGTATTTATGGATTCAAAATCTAGCTGTTTTTAACGTGACACCAATTTGTGAACTGTTCTATCATGTCTCATTTACGTAATTCTAACCAAATTAAATTTTGTACAAATTCTTGGATTTTGCAATTTGTGGTTGACTTGTTAACATTCCACAATTCTCCCCTTCTGCCTTGAGCAAATGCAAGATGGTCACTGCTATTTGTTTCCAAACACACAGCCAGAAACCACTTTCCATATTTCCACATCCTGTATTCTAACGTGAACCTTAACACATGTTTTAGGTAAGATCAATTGTTAGTATTGTGATGGAGCGGTAATTTTATTATCAGTACTTACTTGATATTAGAAATATTTTTATACGTGAATTATGACAATTATTTTGCGTTAGTCTCTTGTTGGCATATTATTAGTATTTTGTGTTCGCAGATCCATTAAAACTAATATTAATCTCAAAATTTGTTTAGATTACAATGGTTAAAAGACACATAATAAGTTAGTGCCTATTATTAGCTATTCTTCATATGAAATAATATATTATGTGGCTGAAGATATAACGATTGCAATTGATATTACAAAAAAATTCCCAGTACCGGTACCACATGACCTTTGGACATGATTGTGTAGTCCAATTAAATGATCCTTATTGACGTGTGTACTAGATGTTGTTAATGTGTGTTTACTCTAAAATGTTTTATTTTATTTATAGTAATAAACTAAAATTAAATTTCTTGATGATATGATCTATACGTTCATTATGCCATTAAAAAGTTGAAGTTGAAATTTAATTACATTTGATATTATTCATTATCGTTTCTTGGCATTAATGTTAAAACATTACAAACAACATATCCTTCAAAATGTACGTTAACTTTTGAAAGGAAAAAACGAAACATAATACAGGATTATTCTGTGAATTGTTTTTTTTTTTCTATCCAATGCCACCAGGTTGTCTTTTCGACATTTCTGGTCTTCTCTCCTGGCCATGGCTTAGTTGTAACCCACTTCTGAGGTTGGGGCGCTTGGAAGGCGGAGTTACATTACCCCGATGATGTGATAGGATGATTATGATAATGTGGTGCCAGGAGAGGTCTTAAATCTAAACTTAACCTAAATTCCAGACCATGGACGAACACAGGAATAATCCCCTTCAAGGAAAAATTCCTGTGCTCTAACCGGGAATCGAACCCGGGACCTCATGATCTGGCCTGAAGCTCTGACCACTAGGCCATGAGGCTGGTCAATTCTGTGAATTGTATTATTGTACATGATTTGAAGTTAACTAGGACATATTGGCTTACCGGTAACTTATTTGGTAAATGAGTTAAGATTACACGTAATCAGTGGAATCTAAAATCTCGTTTGTTAGAATTAAAACATAATGTATTTTCATCATGAAAATAACAAAAGCCAATAATATTTGTTGCCTTATATCAGTGTGTGATATGATAATGGTAATAACCTATAAATGATATGCTGATATTTATAATGAACTGTAATGCTGATATATTTCACACTCTTCTCTAACACTTTTAAAATAACAACTATGAAGTCTGGAAGGAAAACTTAAGGTAGGGGAGAATGGAGGATTATGAATCTTAAATGATATACCAGTATGTATAATCATATTTATAGCAAAATGTTGGTCATTATTAGGGACCAGATTTATAGGTTTTTACCCATTTTTTTTCCTTACTTCTAAACTCATAATTTCTTAGATAATTTTCCGAATTATGGTCATAAGAGTCATATATGTAAATTCTGTTGAACCTAAAAAAAAAAAAAAAAAAAACTAAATTTGATCTTCAGAACTAAAAATACCTAAATCGTAATTATATTGGCTTTTTATATAAACATATTTAGACATTTCAATACATCTCATAATTTTTATTCTCTTTTACACTGGAGAAAGCCACCCAATCTGCTGTCTTTACCCCTTCAGCATTTTGTTGTTTCGGATAAAATGGTTGATAGGGAATTCCGTCTTTCTTCGTATAGCAGACCGTCCTTCAGATGCTTCACCCTCTCAAGAGCACTGATTGGTACTATATATTTTGGAATTTCCACTGATCGCAGATATGACGTGCCAGTAGAAGGGTATGAAATGAATGAACGTTCTCTTGGAGTTAATGAACTGCGAAAAAGTCGTGTTGTTGAAATTCGTGAAGTTTTCGGGGATGTCCGCTCACAGGAGGCTGTGATCTAGCTTGTGCGAGTATGCACTGTGAACTTTTCTGAGGTCTCTGTGCAGTCTGTCTTATTCTGGTGTTAAGATTGTGTTGTTAAGCTATGACAAAACAAGTGAAATCACATTTATTACGACTGTGGATTGGAATTGATTCCATTTTATCACTGAGGAAAATGTTATATTATTTAAGATTGACTATAAACGTACATATTTAATAATCGGGCAATTTTTGCGATCCTTTTCACAGTTTGGACAAAAAAAAACCTAGAAAAAAGCCTATTTCACCTATTCCAATAACCTAAAATGGACTTCTTAGAAACCTAAAAATCTGGTCCCTAGTCATGATTAGTGCTACAAAAGTACAGGCATTTGTTGCAGGGACATTAAAAATTATGTAAGGTTCAATTTAAAAGTGATATATTTCACTTTTAATATCACATTAACATTTCGTTGAATTCGTGCTTATTATGTCAACACTGAACATACCTCATCTACATGAGTAACGATCAAAATAATATTTCATATTAAAAAATTAATTGAATGTATTATTATATATTCGTGAAATGTAAAATTATTGGTACTGTATTTATATTATTGGAAATGTTTCAACAGATATTGTACAGTAATTTACTGGAAAACTGTATGTTTTGATATTGACTGCAAAATCGATGATGATGATGATGATGATGATGATTACGATTACAGATGGTCTAGAAAGTAAAGAAGACAGCATCCTACGTGTGTAGCTATTAGCTACTCAGTATCAGTTTAGATCTGATAAAAAGTGGAACATTTGAGAACAATAAACCTTAGTTTAACAAATAGTACAGTGGTGGCGAACATGATATCTGTAATCAGTTCTTTAATAAAGAAATGATGTTGCCTTTATTGTACCTAGAAATAGACATACATATACCATAATGAAATTGTTGAGTAAGAACTGAACGTAATTCTTCTTTTACATCGATTATAGCTGTGTGCTCCAAATTAGTTCTCTTGGAATCACTGCCTGCTCGAACGCATCCAGTGGCTGCTTTTACTGCCTGCTCATTCAGTGGTGAAACATGTAACATGAATAGGAAAAAGTTGCCACTAGATGGCAGCTCCTAACGATCAGTGAAGTCGCTTGTGGATATAGGTCCTATGCTTCATGTTTATATATATATATAAAAAAAAAATATAGAAGGTATATATATATATATATAAAAAGGTAGAGGTATCCCCATGCCATGAAGGCACTTGGGGGCATGGAGGTAGAGCCCCATGCTTTCCATGACCTCGGCACTAGAATGAGGTGGTGTGGTCGGCACCACGCTCTGACTGCCTTTTACCCCAGGGAAAGACCCGGTACTCAATTTTATAGAAGGCTGAGTGAACCTCGGGGCCGTTCTGAAAGTTTGGCAATGAGAAAAATCCTGTCACCACCTGGGATCGAACCCCTGACCTTTCAGTCCGTAGCCAGCTGCTCTACCAACTGAGCTACCCTGCGATTAAAATATTACTTTGTTTTGCGGTTCTAATAGCTTTGTTAATCCATTATATTCTTTACTCTGCTTTGTTTCGGGATTCTAATAGCTTTGTTAAACCATCATATTCTTTACTCTTGAAACAAAAGGAAATGCAACAAGACATGCAGGAACAAAATTTAAAATATGAATGCCAATGAATTGGTCAATTACAAAAACTGCTATGTGATAGAATTAAAAATAGTTACCAAGTTAAAATTGCAATTAACAGATAGTAGGACATTTTATGAAACTTGTAAGGTTAATTAATTATTTTTGTTCTTACAAAACTGACAAATACCATGATCTGTTCATATGCTACCAGTTTTTGATGTTTCCAAAAAAAAAAAAAAAAAAAAAGAGAGAGAGAGAGAGAGAGAGAAAACTTTTCAGATAGAGACTTTTGCAACTAGGTAATTCAATAAAAAAATGCACTAGTGGCCCAGTAATGTACGGCTTCAGTAATTTCAGAGAAAGAGGTGTCTTCGAACAAGAAATTCGGAAAACTTTATCTGTGTGGAACTTCAATACATTACTAAGTAGATGTTTCATGAATTTATCCATAAGAGTTTCTGACACAAGTTTCTGATGATTATTATTCGTAACACAATTCAATACGTCACACTGGCACAAAGTAGGTAAACAACGTTTTTATATAGTTTGAAGCAGACAATACAGATGACCTGGTTAGTGCTGCATCTACCATTGGAATTAAGAAAAACGCTGTTTTAGTGAAAGCATTGTTAGAATGGTCTTATGAGCAGGCAGTATAAGCATCCATAGGATGCATTCGAGCAGGCAGTGCTTGCAATATAGTAATTTATAGTCATCCTCTGTAGTCTCATTATCAAGCTTGCCTCTAAAGAAGGAAATAAAACTGAGAGTTCTATGTTACACTAAATTTGTGGTATATAAAAGAATCTTACGGATGTTATTTCAAGATTGTTCGCTTATCCAAAATCATCAAATTTTCATTGACTCTTCATATATAATCGTCATTCCATCACTACTTGTCAAGGTGATGGCATATCAATTTCGTTATTGTGCTAAAGTCAACTCGAAAGTTCAGGGTTGACATTGAGTAGGCTGGTTTTTTAAGTATTTCTGTAACGTAACCTAATATTAATTCATAAAGAAAGTTATTTGAGTAAAACAAACTTTGTAACATAACATTCACGTATCTTTTTTACTTTTTGGAAATAACTTCTGTTAAATGGTCCCCCATTAAACTTACGTATTTTGGTCACTAAGTGCAGGTGAATTTTTGCAACAATTGATAAATTTCATGTTGTTACAGAATAATTTTCTGTTCTTTTTTAATGGTTATTTTACGACGCTTCATCAATTGCTATGGTTATCTAGCGTGTAAATGAGATTAAGGTGATAATGCCAGCGAAATGAGTCCAGGGTCGAACACTGAAAGTTACCCAGCATTTGCTCTTAATGGGTTGAGGAAAACCCCGAAAAACTTTAACCAGGTACTGTAACTTGTCCTGACCAGGATTTGAATCCTGGTCCACTCATTCCATGGTCAAGCATGATAATCGTCATTGGCTAAGCTAAGGTGTAAATATTGGGTAGGCTGAAAAATTCTGCTTACCTTTTATCTTTTTATAGAGAAGATTTTCATCGACTTTTCTATCAAAATTTTTGTTACACAGACCCCCACACGAAGATGATGACCACTCATTTTCACCTCCAAACAGAATACAGGCATAACAGTATAACTTATTTGTCTCAGAGAACCCTGTTAGTCACGATATTTTTTATATCATGAAAACTGAAAATTTCTATTTTGTCTTCCTCCACCTGTTATTTTAATATGTAAATGTGGTGTCGATCTCCTATCTTTGTAAGCATATTTTGTCCATATGTCCAACTTGAAAACGGTTTCTCTTTTAATTCTACAAATTAATAATGACCTCAGTGTTCTCTCAGTATGAGCCATTTTACACAAAATTAATATGTAATACACACATGCATCCACTTTTGATTAAACTAAACTCAACAATGCAGCGCTTTCAGAGAACACCAATATAGTGCGACGAAAGGCGTGCGGAGATGTAGCGAATCAACACCCCCTCCCCAGTCCCCCTTCAAGCTTGCAAGTCAAGGTCGTAGTCATGTCTTTAGAGACTTTTTGTCTTAAGTTTCGCTGCTGGTACTGCTCTCTCCATACTGGAATGACTGTCAATAGTGATGTCATTCATTACACATTACAGAACAACTCTGGAATCCCAAAAGAACACCGCGTACTCATCAGGGGGTTGAACACATGAGAAATACGTCTAGCAGTAATGTTATTCTAAACGTGTTACAACAGAATACAGAAAGGATGAATCAGATTGGTTTTAGACTTGGGTCCTCTCCATTAAATGTCCTTTGTTTAAGTTCTAACCTACCAAAGTTGCTTGGCAGAAGTAGGAAGAAGGTAGGTACATTAACTGAAGAGGCAGAAGACCACAACTTTCCTGAAAATAATTTGGCAGTTATGATTTGGCTTTGCTATACCGGTACTTAGTTTTACATCATTAATTTCCACTCAAGAACTCAGGCCTGTCAAAATTAATGATCTCAAAACCATGTTTTCTTACTATTTGACTATATCTGGAGGCATAAAAAGCCAGCCAATAAATTTGAATCTCTTATGAAAGCTGAAAGATAGTTATAAATAAAATGTCTGATTTGTGTCTTAAAGTTCTGCTTACACAATAGGTTTGTTCCAGCACGGTTCAGAATCGATTCTGAACTGCCTGTTCATGTGCAGTAACTCAGTGTGCGTTCCAACACGACTAGAACTGATTCCGAACTGATACTGAACTCCCAGTTCCCTGTTCCATTGTGCTTTAGATCTCGTTCAGAACGAGTGAAATTGGTTCAGGATTAAGTGCAGAAACTGGGAATTCTAAACTGCTGACGCATGTGCAGATGATTTAATCTTAAGTTATGGTTAAAATGCTTGGAAACTAGGCAGGTTAAAATAAAAAATAGTCCCTCATGAGCGATTCAGAAGGTGATAGCAATATATTTTACGAAAAATCAAGTTCGGAAGATGAATATAATTTTAATATCAGAAGAAACTCCGTAGATCGTGAATGAAGAGTTCAAGAAATGTTGCAACAACGTAAATTTCCAAACTGCTACACAACTGGCACATTCATCGAAAGAAGTTCGGTGTTAGTTTGGAACGCTTTCTAAATTGCTTGCTGGAATAAATCTAATGTGAACAAAAATTCAGTACACATATTGTGTATATAGTTCTATGTGATCATTATTAATTAATTGCTTTTATATGTTTATGCTCGACCATGCCGAAATGTAGTAATTATACACCTGGTAGCAGTACTTTAATGCATGTCACTAAAGTACACCTATTCATTAAAGTTCAGGTTTTCGATTATTCTCGGATATGCAATTGAAAGATAATGAGGGAAACGTCACGGAGGCTGGAAATCCAATACTGTCGCAGAAGTTTATGTTCTGTTACTATAATAATTAGCGTTAATTGTAAATAATATTCATATAAATTCAATTTGTCATCTCGTTTTTCAATTGTAAATCAATTTCCAGGTTATATCAAAATTAGTTCATGTTATTCTCTACATCAAGGTCAATGACATTAATGTTCCTCTGAAAAAATCAATACTTTCGCGTCTGCGCACATCTCACACGAGCTATGCACAAGGTCACTTCCGATCTTGAGTCAGATACAAATAAAATGATACTTCTGAGTAATTTCAAGTTAGAAATGTGGTCGAGCATAAAAAGTCGTATGAAACTTGCCTATAATGGTAATTAAGAAGCTCGTATGGAAATTATGAAACTCGCTTGCGCTCGTTTCATAAACAAACATGGCTGCGAAATCAGGTGGCCCGGATTCGAATCCCGGTCGGGGCAAGTTACCTGGTTGAGGTTTTTTCTGGGGTTTTCCCGAGCAAATGCTGGGTAACTTTCGGTGCTGGACCCCGGACTCACTTCACCGGCATTATCACCTTCATATCATTCAGACGCTAAATAACCTAGATGTTGATACAGCGTCGTAAAATAACCCAATAAAAAAATAAACAAACATACTTGCGTCTTAATTACTATCATTATAGGCTCGTTGCATAATGTACTATTAAAACTCCAGTTCTTGCGCAAGTTAAAACAAAGCTGAGCAAGTAATTTGCCTGTTTTCAAGTTTTATACACACTACTCGTATTTCTTAAAAGCAATCCCTAAGATAAAACGAACTAGTCTACTTTTAAATTTGTTGAAATGAATGAGTTAGATTTTTTTTTTTTTTAGGACAGACTTGGATGACATTATCTTTCTATTCATATTGAATTAGAAATGCAAGTAAACTCATGGACGATAATAGCTGTGACGATTAAAAGAAATACGTGTCGCAGTTATGAACACTGATATTTGGAAAATGTTGTCTTAAATATTGATTTATTTGTTTGTCATTATGTACTATTGAATTGTTTACTTTCAGCTGATGGTAATGCTGAAAAGCACCTAAGAAGAATACTAAGGTAAACCTTTCGAAATATTCTTTAATTTGTTCATTTGTACAATGCGAGTTCATTAATACTTTTTGGCATGTCAGTAGAATTGCTTCTTGCGTGTCGTTTCTGACGATTGTTCGCCATCACTGGAACATGATGAGAGTAGTGCGCAGTGTTGACAGTTTTAATTCGTTTTTTTCCATTATATTGAGTTTTATTTATATTTAGTAATTTTATGATTTGTTATTAATATGACTTGCACAGTTTTGTTTGCGAGTCCCACATAGTTTCTTTTTCCCCCCTCTGAACCCAATGCCTGAAGTAGAGTGATATGTCAGTCAGCCTTTTAATTGCTTTATATTTCACAGTTTTTTAATATTTAAGCTATGCATCGTTAAATAACAATACAATTTGGATTACTGCTTTCCGTTTTCTGAGATATTTATCACATCAAATAATTGTATCTAAGTAAAAAAAAAAAATACATAGTTTTTCTGTTAATATTGATCATGTACAGATCCATGCTTATAGAGCATAAACGTAATGTTTCAGATTTTCATTAATTCATTATTCATTCATTTTGAATCTTGTGTACACTACTTTTAACACTTGAATATAATTAATTGATTAACTAATGGACTTACTCGTGTTAATTATGTAAGATTTGTGCGGTTTATAGCTGTTTCAGTGCTTCACACACCATCCTCAGAGCCTACTAGATCACAGCGTCATCTCGAACTTCTCTGCCTGTTATGTGAGTATGTTTGATTGTTGAAAGGTGTTGAAGAGTGGAGTCAAATTGTGTGTGTGTACTGAAATTGATCTGTGTGTTGAGAATTTGATCTAAAACACACAAAAACACACCCCGATCAAATTCTCAACACACAGATCAATTTCAGTACACACACACTATTTGACTCCACTCTTCAACACCTTTCAACAATCAAACACACCCACATAACAGGCAGAGAAGTTCGAGATGATGCCGTGATCTAGTAGGCTCTGAGGATGGTGTGTGAAGCACTGAAACAGCTGTAAGCCGCACAAATCTTACATAATTAACACGAGTAAGTCCACTAGTTAATCAATTAATTACATTATTAATTATTTCAGTGCTTACTGAACATGTATAGTATTTTATAACTGTAACTTGAAAAATTCAGGTGGCCCAAATTTTGTTTCTAAGTCTGTACATAAACGTAATGTTTCAGATTTTCATTAATTCATTATCCATTATTTCAGTGCTTACTGAACATGCATAGTATTTTATAACTGTAACTTGAAAAATTCAGGTGGCCCAAATTTTGTTTCTAAGTCTGTACATAAACGTAATGTTTCAGATTTTCATTAATTCATTATCCATTATTTCAGTGCTTACTGAACATGCATAGTATTTTATAACTGTAACTTGAAAAATTCAGGTGGTCCAAATTTTGTTTCTAAGTCTGTACATAAACGTAATGTTTCAGATTTTCATTAATTCATTATCCATTATTTCAGTGCTTACTGAACATGTATAGTATTTTATAACTGTAACTTGAAAAATTCAGGTGGCCCAAATTTTGTTTCTAAGTCTGTACATAAACGTAATGTTTCAGATTTTCATTAATTCATTATCCATTATTTCAGTGCTTACTGAACATGTATAGTTTTTTATAACTGTAACTTGAAAAATTCAGGCGGCCCAAATTTTGTTTCTAAGTCTGTACATAAACGTAATGTTTCAGATTTTCTTTAATTCATTATCCATTATTTCAGTGCTTACTGAACATGCATAGTATTTTATAACTGTAACTTGGAAAATTCAGGTGGCCCAAATTTTGTTTCTAGGTCTATACATAAACGTAATGTTTCAGATTTTCATTAATTCATTATTTCAGTGCTTACTGAGTATATGCAATATGTTATAACGAACTTGAAAAATTCAGGTGGCCCAAATTTTGTTTCTAGGTCTGTACATAAACATAATGTTTCAGATTTTCATTAATTCATTATTCATTATTTCGTTGCTTACTGAACATGCGTAGTATTTTATAACTGCGACTTGAAAAATTCAGGTGGCCCAAATTTTGTTTTTGGGTCTGTACATAAACGTAATGTTTCAGATTTTCATTAATTCATTATTTCAGTGCTTACTGAACATGCATAGTACTGGTATGTTTAACTGGAACTTGAAAAATTGAGGTGGCCCAAATTTTGTTTCTGGATCTGTATATAAACGTAATGTTTCAGATTTTCATTAATTCATTATTTTATTGCTTACTGAACATGCGTAGTACTGATATGTTATAACTGGAACTTGAAAAATTCAGGTGGCCCAAATTTTGTTTTTGGGTCTGTACATAAACGTAATGTTTCAGATTTTCATTAATTCATTATTTCAGTGCTTACTGAACATGCATAGTACTGGTATGTTTTTTAGCCCAAATTTTGTTTTGGATCTGTATATTAATGTTTCAGATTTTCATTAATTCATTATTTTATTGCTTACTGAACATGCGTAGTACTGGTATGTTATAACTGGAACTTGAAAAATTCAGGTGGCCCAAATTTTGTTTCTGGGTCTGTAGGCCTACATAAACGTAATGTTTTTTAGATTTTCATTAATTCATTATTTCAGTGCTTACTGAGCATACGCAATATGTTATATCTGGAACTTGAAAAATTCAGGTGCCCCAAATTTTGTTTTTGGATCTGTACATAAATGTAATGTTTCAGATTTTCATTAATTCATTATTTCACAGTAGAAACCTTTATTTTATAAGACACAAATTAGTGTACATGAAATTCTTAAAGTACTTTCATTACGTACTTACGCAGAAAATGTTATAATTGTCTTTCACCACGTAATAAATGTAAGCTTACTTTTCTAGTGTTATTCTTCAGTGCTAGTGATAAAGTTACGAACACTACATGATACCTCAGATGCTAGACAATGTCCACAATTGTATTGTGATTTATACAGTTATTTTCAACATCTTTTGAGATGCGGCAGTGTTATTGGATAGTCTTGGGAGGGTAAATAAGCAACTGTTAAATGGCTTCCCGTCATCTCCATTTGTATAGCATGTAACCCTTTGAAACCTGCTTGCCTGTTCAAATATCTTAATTTACTTTTTGTATCCATCTAGATGAGAGTATGTGTTTCTTGTCTCATAGGCATGAACTCTCAGTTACGTACTACTTTATTTGGATTTTTAACTGTATTTCTTAAATGCCGGTCAGAATGCCTCTGAACCACCAACGTTTACTTTCAGAAATCAAAATACTTTAATAAAATTAATGAAAACTATGAAACCAGACCTGAAAATCATGTAATATCAGATTTGTACCAGAATATTTTTTAAGAAAGGACGTTGGTAGACGTTACAAACTAATGATATGCAATTACATTGATATTTACATATACTTTTAGTCACATTGTGTAAAGGAATGTGGCTGAGCGTATGAAATTATCTTTAATCGTTTTTTTCCCTCACTAACTTTCGAACAAATGCCAGTAGTTATATTTTTATGGCACTTCTTAGGAATGTTTTAGCATGATTATAACCCTTAATTTACATATACATAAAAATACATAACGATAATACATACATACATACATACATACATACATACATACATACATACATATAAAGCAAAATTATATTGGAAAAAAAGCATGCAATATTACATTGTAATGGGGCAAGCTGATAATTTAATAAAAATAAAAATACATACATGCATACATATATACATACATACTTCTACGAGGGGGATCCAGGAAATAACGACCGTTCGCGCATACCCGCCGCGCAGCTGACTCCCCTTCCTTGTTTGAAGGTCAACTGGCTTCCTTAACATGTGTTCTCATAATGTTGTGAGTACTGGTTGCAACAAGTCGCCATTGTGCATTTTGTGTTACTTCAAAATGAACGACGTGATTGATAATCCCGCCGACTGTGAGGTGAGGAGTGTGATTCGATTTTTGAATGCCCGACATTTGAAACCTGCAGAAATTTACCGGCAATTGAAAGAAGTGTATGGTGATACTGTAATGAATGAAAGAAATGTGAGAAAATGGTGCGAAATGTTCAACAATGGGCAAATAAATGTCCACGATGAAACTCGACCCGGACGCCCATCACTCATCACAGAAGACCTGAAGACTGAAGTGAACGACAGAATCTTGCAAGACAGGCGCACATCACTCGACGAATTGCATATTGCCTTTCCTGACATTTCTCGTTCTTTGCTTGGTGAAATTGTGTCGCAACATCTTGGCTGCCACAAAATCTGTGCACGATGGGTTCCACGGCAACTGAGTGACCAACACAAAACTCAGAGAATGGCCTCAGCATTGACATTCTTGATGCGATATCACACTGATGGAGACGCCTTTCTTGATCAAATTGTGACTGGTGATGAGACCTGGGTGTCTCACAACACCCCAGAGACCAAGCGCCAATCACGTCAGTGGCATCATCCCTCATCACCCAAGAAACCGAGAAAATTCAAACAGACTCTCTCAACACAAAAAGTCATGGCTCCTGTCTTTTGGGATCGCAAAGGTGTTCTTTTGCTGGATTTCATGCCAAAAGGCACTACGATCAATGCAAATCGTTATTGTGAGACTTTACGAAAACTACGACGAGCCATCCAAAACAAGAGGCGAGGAATGCTTTCGAGAGGAGTTGTGCTTCTTCACGACAACGCCCGCCTGCACACTGCTGCTTCAACTCGAGAATTGCTGGATCAATTCAGTTGGGAAATCTTTGATCATCCGCCCTATAGTCCAGACCTTGCTCCTAGCGATTTTCACCTTTTCACTAAGCTGAAAGACTTTCTGGGTGGTACGCGTTTTGGAAGTGATGAAGAGTTGAAGAAGACAGTGAACACCTGGCTTAATGAACTGGCGGCAGAGGAGTATAACACGGGAATTCTAAAGCTAGTGAACAGATACGATAAATGTTTAAATGTAGGTGGTGATTATGTAGAGAAGTAAAGGAAGCTTCAGTTATGTAATGGACTTTGTTTTTTCAAATAAATATTTTTTTTTTAATTATTACAACAAAATGGTCGTTATTTTCTGGATCCCCCTTGTATGTACATACATACTGGTACACACTAGCGTCGTGCATTAAACGCGTTATGTTCAGTTCAAGTTTGTCAAGTATGTTGAAGTTCGATATTCACTGATGTTCGCTCTGCAGAAGGAGACCTGTCGTGTTTGTTCCACTTGTTATAAAAATATTCGCTGTCCTCCACTCCAATCTCTTCATGGTTTAACCGCTTAAGGATTTTAGCACAGATTTTTCGATTAGTTTTTCATATGAATTAAGATGAAGTTTGTAATATCTTGGTTGCTTCTCTCATGTTCGAACATTTCAGACACTAGTAGACACACACACACACGTGTGCATAGTTTTTTTTTCCTTCAGCCATTATGAGTATTTATTACTCATTGAGTGTGATTAGAACATCAGTGTAAAAATCCGAAATATAGATAATAGGCAAAGTCGAATGTTACCGTATATTCCATGAAAAAGAATAGTCTGTATACTAAACACTTTATTTCAAGTTTTTCAGATATTAAATCTACAAAATCAAATTTGATTAATGAAAGTTTATGAATGATCTTAGCCTTATATTTTTAATTTTTTTATGAGATGAAGTGGGTAATTTTACAAAGATGTGCTAGTTAGGCAGTACAGAATTCAGTAGGTATATTGTAAGCATGGTATGATTGAAAATTACTCAGTTATTATCATGTTGTCATTTTTTTTTAAAAACTACTTTATGTTTTGAGAGATATTAAGATTTTGTTGCAAAGAATCTTTGTATTCCACTAGTGAGAAAACTTATCTTTACTAGAAACAGTATCACCGGTACTTTTCCCTTACATCATTCATAACAAAAAGAGAATCCGCTCCTTGAATCATAATCACAATTTCTTATTGAAAATGGTGATAAGGTTCTCTTTAAAATCCTTCCTGTCCCCTTACTTGCGTGTTTGGGACTCTGTGTTTAAACTGAAGCTAATATTTGTTTGGTGTAAACTAATAATAATAATATGGCATTATTTTGTTTCCTGCTTATGGAGGCAAACAAAACAACATTAATGGAGGTCTTGAGAAGTTTTTATTTTTGTCTAAACGAGGTATTTGTATCGACGATTATGCTCACAATGCTAACATTTGGATATCGTTGCATATTTTCTAATGTTGACATCAGCAACGATATGATACGTTGAATGTTTTTTGAAATCAGAACAGCCTTCGGCAATGTGTTGTTTGTTTCCTACTAGGATGGGAGAAAAGCTTTTGGTGCAGTGGGACTGTTGAAAGTGTTGTGTCTATCTTCATATTCAACATAAGTCAAAATGGGCTGTGTGTTTGGTGTACTGATTTAATGGTGTGTGGTGCTGGACATAAAAACTCGCATGTTTTGATGAACGTATTTAAAACTGTAGGGAACTGGAGAAGCAAATATCTATATTTATAATCAGAGAATATCTGATTAATAGAAAATAGGACATTGTTTCTTCCCATTTAATTACACGTTAAATTTTATGAAATTAGAAAAGCAGTTCTATTGCGGGATGAGTATCATTTTAATTTTGTATCGTGTTGATTATGCATGAAAAATACGATTTTTCGAAAGTTATATCTGCCTTTGTAATTAAGAGATGGTCGTTAATCCAATGGTTTAGTTGTGTTCTGATCTTACCGATGATGAAGTAGATCCGAGCTTTGAAATGTTGTGTTTTTCATATACATAGGTAGTTACAGCAGTAGAATAGTCCATAGCACGCGCCTCTTTTAAATGCCATTTCCACGTACAGTACAATATATTCAATTAAAATATCCATAAATTATTATCTTTCCTATTTTATTGGATAATTTTCAATGCTTAGCAATGAAACTATCTATCATCTTGCAAGCCAATACCATATTTTCATATCTGTAATTGTCGCATATGAATACCTGTTTGTTCTTTTTACTAATAATAACAATAACTTAAAGCCTTAAAAATTATAATCTCTTCTCCATATTTTAGAACATCAAGAAGACAAATAATTTGAGTTAAATTACTGAAAATGAACTTCATGATTACATACGTCAACAATAAAAATACCGTTATTATTCATTGTTCGATACTGTACTCTTTTAACAATTACAATCACTGAATAACTTTATGATATCTTTACTGGATTAACTTTTGCAGTTTACCTCGCTGACTAGTTTCGAAGTGGTATCCTTCATTGTCCGAAGCAGGTTAGTCAGCTAGGTAAATTTCAAAAGTTAACACAGTCAAGATATCATAAAGTTATTCAGGGAAAAATATCGTGATGATGCAGTATTAAATGTTTACTTCATGTGTATACATGGGCTATTTATTTTACACATTCCAAAGGAATTGTTATGGTATAAAATTTTGAATTTCACAGGGTGATTTTTAACAAAGGACTCATCGTATGTTTCTGTTCTTCAACAGTGGATTTGTTTTACCATTACAGTATTTTTTCTTGTTTTTTATTAAGTACGGTATATTTGATATATTGGCATGAATTTCGAAGCTGTATTCATTTTATAGGTTATAATTTTTAATTCTGCATGAAGCTGTTATCTTACTCATTATTTCAATTTAAAATAACTGAATAAAACTTACGAACAAAAATAAGTAGTATTCGGTATATGTGTAAAAGAGAGAGTTTGTAGAAAAGACCAACGTTTAAATTAAGTGATATTTGTGAAATGGACAATGTGAGGCAATTTGTGACATTTTGCATAACGCTGTTTTAATCCTCGTAATTTATTTTAATTATTTTCTTGGTAACCTCTTGTTTCAATTTTGTTACGTGTTATTTTATCCTTTTCTGTTACATAGCGCCAGATGTTCATTCCTTGCTCTTTGTTACTTCAGAAGGACCTTTTGTGCCTTCAAGCTAGTATTGTATATTTGTTTTGTGTTCTCATTTGGACGATGTATTATTTGGGTTTTGTGTACCATTATCCTTTTGGATGAAATTTACCATTTCCTGCCTCCATTTTCTGATTAAATATGTAAAGACAATTTATAGTTCTCACGGTGATAGTGTGGAAGCATGTAATGTAAATTACTTAATCAAATAACTTACTGTACTTTCCATACTATTCTTTGTTCAGGAAGAGATGACAATAGAGTACAACTTCTGTTCATAATATGTTCAAGTAAATTATTACTCCCAATTCACAGTACACATTGTCATTAATGTTCAGATAATTATTATTTGTACAGTCAATAATGACTAGAGTTTCTTTAGATAAGGCTAATCTTATTAATTTACACTTCTGTTTTGCTATTAGTTTTGTCTATTATATATTTTAGCATAGACTGTGAAAGAAAATTATTTGTTCTGAAAAAGTCATTAAGTTTAAGATTTTATTGAATATTTTTCTCTTTTCTTTGTCTTTTCCCCTTTGCGCTGGTCATTCAGGAGGAAAAAAGGTGAAGAGTTTGGAAGCAACTGTTGAACTCAGCACGTTCTCACAGCACACTCTTCCATGGTGCACTTGGTACAAAGCATGTTAAACATTCTTGTGTGTTCATATATTAATTACATTGGGGAGCATGATCGAAATCAATAATTCCATTTTCCTCTCTTCCATCTCTTTCTCATCTTCATAAGATCTTTACGTAAATCTGATTGACAAAACATATTTTCCACATTGACAACGTCAAGGCCATAAGCTTTATGCTGCTGATAATGCTACAATGCTTGGATTTCACATTGTGTTAATGGACAAATGTTCTCCGAAATAATTTGACCTCTTATTATATTTCTGGTTCTGTACCTATACAAAAATTGAAGTTATTTTTTATTCTCATTTTAAAAAACGTATATTGATTCTTCTCATACTCATATAAGGGATGTAATTACCATCTCTTATCGTGAGCTTTTAAGGTAAGCGTTCACTACATCGTATTGCACTCATCGGATGCATCGCACAGATTGGAAAAAGACTATCTTTGCTGTAATTGTTATGTAACCGCGGTCACTACATCGTATCGCACGCATCGCCTCTCAGCAAATCCGTCCACGTTTCTCGGATGAGCAACTTTTCCGATGTGTGCGATCATGGCCTCCTTTAATAAGTCAATTTTAATTGCTCAACTGTTACTATTATGTTGTGCCATGTTCAGTATCGCGCCAAAATGGCAGACGGAAAACTTATTTCGCTTGTAGAAAATTGCGAAGAATTATATAATTTGAGGCGTTCCCATTACAGTAGGCAAGTTATTTCTTACATATATATTATGTAACCAATATTTCTTTCGTTTCTTCATCTTCAATTAAGACACATGAAGCAATTACAAATTCTTATTCGCTAACAGTCATAATTAATAGACCTAACCTCAACTCTTCTGTTTTCAGCAATGTCAATATCGTACGACGTCATGTTTCAAACAGCTGATAAGGAAATCTGATGAGGCGATGAGGTAGAGCCGTTACAGTGAACACACTGCACTTAAAATATCCGTTGCGTGCGATTCGTACGAGGAGGGCGATATGATGTAGTGAACGCTTACCTTTACTCTGTTACGTTTTCATTATGTTCTCTGCAGTTATGAAAAGAATTGAAGCACGAATTAAAATGTCAAGTGTAATAATTAATTTACCTCTTGATTATTATTATAAAGGTTATTCAAAAGTAAGTTACATTTTGACGTCGCCTTATCTTTTTAAGAATTAAGGTAAGTTATACACAAAATAAGAACACACTTATACTCATAAAAATATGGGGTTTATTGGATTCAGTTTAAATGTCGAATATGTCCGCCATTTTGTTCTTCAACAAGCAACAATCTTTCTTCTATGTTGAGAACAGCATTTATTAATAGATCTAGTGGAATATCTTCAGTATGTTGCGAAATTGAATAGTTTAGTTTGTCGGTAGTTGTAGGATTAGTTAAACAAACTCGGTCTTTTAAATAACCCCACACCCAGAAATCTGCTGAATTGATATCAGGGGAACACGCTGGCCATGTGTTATGTAAATTTGTTCTGAATTTTCATAAGCCATTTGTTAAACTTTTTTACATTCATAACAATGCTGAACAAGACTAATTCGATCTTGTAAAGTCAAAACCATTTTAAAACACAGTCAGTGATAGTGATTTAAAAATTCAATAAGAAGTAAATTTACTTTCGACACATTATAAACAAAACCTGTTGTCATGTTAACCAAAACAAATGAGTGTGTTAAGTGAACAAATCTCGTTGTTCGAAAACATACAAATTTGTTACCATTTTGTGTAAGTTTATACGTTAATTTGAAAAAAATGTCATATATATATATATGTACACACACTAAGATTTATTTCAAATCATCCATCCTCAAGTGAGATTGACCACTGGGATCCGGAATTAACAAACATAAAAGATAAAGGGAAATGAAACGAGCAAAATGATGATTCGATTTGTACATTAAAACAAAAATTTACATGTTAACATATAGATGATAGTGTAGAATTTGAAGAGATACCTTCAGAATTTCCATTACAATCTTCTGAACCTCACAAAAAGGGAATTTGAAAGGATTTAAGGATATTACATGTAAATTTTGGTAAACAACCCCTTGCTCCAAATAGTAAGCCTGTAACATCCCAGTTGTAAAGCGAAATGCCATATTTTTCACTGAGGTATGGAAGACAAGGTACATATTTAGCTCGCTTGTCATCATTTATCTGCAGTGCTTGATTTGTGTCTCCTTGAAAGCAAATCGTAGGGTCTAAGACCATATATTTCAAAATGTAACTTACTTGTGAATAACTGTATACGTCATGAACTAGGTAATGCTGACTCTGTCATAACAGCACTACTTTCAGTTTTGTCCTGTGTGATTTCTTGCAGAGAACACGTGATTTCTGACGCACAGCACACACATCATTTAACAATAGCAGCAAAAGCACTTTTCACTTTTGTCACGATGAAATACGGTATTGAATTCCTTTTCGATCATGGTCGTGTTTGCTTATGTTTTCACTTGTACTGTTTTGTCACTGACTTCCTGAATAGTAACACTTCTACGTTTTCTGTTTATAGTCGGCTGATATTAGGGTCCTCACAACCATTTTATTTCTGGTGTAGGATCTAATGTAAGAATTAAGACATGTCACTATTGAGAATCCTGTTGCAACAGTTCTTCATGCTCAACAGAGATGTTATTTTGTTGTGAACTTAAAAATGTACATCCAATACTTCCTTTTCTGTTAACGTAATATGTATAACCCTGAATTGGAACATGTAAAGGTAGATACAATTACCCATTTATTTGAATGTTGGTAGCACATTTAGATACACTGCTCAAAACTGAAAAACAGTCATTTTGTAACCACATTACATTTTTATAATTTTATGAAATGCATGCATTCGTAAGCAGAAAAATTATACATTAGACTTCTCTCTATAAAACTGAAATCAAAAATCAATGAAAAACACAGTTAAGTGACATATACAGGCCGTTTAATGCAACATTTAGTGAATACGAAGTGCAGTGAATTCAGCATTGAAAAAATTAACATGATATTCTACTGAATAATTTCAAGGGAAAAATTGTTCCAGGGCCAGGTATCAGACTGGGACCTCTGGTTGGAACTGATTCTGTGTGACAACAGCACTCTGCCAACTGATACACCATTGTTGCCGAGGAGTATTTCCACCCAACACCGTTTCAACAATTCCCTTCCCTTTATATCCACGGTGGACTGTGTTGGGTGGAGTTCAGTTGGCAGCAAGCGATGGTACGTTCAACCAGAGGTCCCGGATCGATACCCGGCCAAAATAAATTTTCCAAACAGACCTTGAAATTATTCAAATCTGCTTTACAGGGAGCTTTACCCGAAAGACTAGATTTGCATGATATTCTACTTGTAGACAGTGTCTGATATCGAGTATTGCAATCTCTGGCTTGGGTGACTGCTGTACGACGACGATTCATGCTTCTAATGAGGTAGCAGATTCTCTGTTGAGGTAAAAGTTCCCACTCCTGCAAATATTCTTCTTTCAAAGCTTGGAAAGTTTCAAATTGGAACATATAAAAATTAATTTGTGTATCTAACTGATAATTTCAATTATTTTCCTTACATGTTATTCCAATTGATCCCAGACCTATTCAATAAGCCCAGACTTGAATCCCATTAAATAATTGGAACAACGTGTAAAAAAGGAAATAGCCTCAGAAACTCTTCAAGCTTTGGAAGAAGACAATGATTGTTAGAGGAGAAAAATTCGCTCCAGCACTGGGGATCGAACCTGGGTCCTTGGTTCTAAATGCCAAGTGCTGTAACCACTCAGCTACGCCGAAGTTCAATCCACAGCACCAGATCTAATCCCTCTCCTTGGGTTCGATCCCCGGCACCAGAATGAAATTTTCTCCTCTGACAATCATTGTCACCATAACAGATATATTCTGTAGGACCAAAAATTAATCTTTACGTAGCTTGGAAGAAGAGTTTGGAGAGTGGGAACTTTATCTCAAAAGAGCATCTGGCGACTCATTAGAAGGACGTATTGTTGTACAGCAGTCATCCAAGCCAGAAAGGGCAATGCTCGATATTAATCACTGTCTACAAAAAGAATACCATGTTAAATGTTTAATTGTTGAACTAATTTATTCTTTGTTTTCAGTATCTGTTGTACTAAAGACCCTGCATATTCGTCTACTATTTAAGAGTGTAGATTACTACTGTAGCACTTAGGTTCCCTCTGTGCAACCCATGAACTGAAAATCAACCCAGAAGACCGCATTGTGATACCAGTTACTGGGTTTAATTTCCCGAAATTCCTCTGGAGACAATAGCTGTATGTGTTTCCCGAGATATCAATGTCCAGACTGCTTACAGATGATGCACTCTTCTATCTCATATATTTTTATTTTAACAAGATGTGCAGCTAGCAAATCTTTCATCAGGTTTTTTTTTTTAGATTTGTTATTAATGGAGTAAAATTCACTCCAGTGCCTAGGATCGAAACCGGGTCTCCCAGTTCTATGCATTAGTCTCTCTAACTATTGAGTTATGCCGAAGTTCAACCCACCGCACCAGATCGAATCCTTCTCCTTTGGTTCTTTTTCCCTTAGTGACCTTACTTCGTGTTCGACTTGTATATATTTTAAGTCAACAGTTATCACACGAGGTGCGCACTCAATTGAATGACTTGGCGGCCGGGACTCCTACAGTATATGCACTGTTAGGCGAGTAATAATTCTGTAGGACCAAAAATTAATCTCTACATTCTTCCCTAGAGTTTGTTTCGTTATACATTTAGAGATGCTAAAGCAAGGAGATGCACTATCACCTTTACTTTTTAACTTCACTCTAGAATATGCCAATAGGAAAGTTTAAGATAACACAGAGGGTTTGAAATTGAACGGGTTACATCAGCTCCTTGTTTATGCGGTTGACGTGAATATGTTAGGAGAAAATCCACAAACGATTAGGGAAAACGCGGAAATTCTACTTGAAGCAAGTAATGCGATAGGGTTGGAAGTAAATCCCGACAAGAAAAAGTATATGATTATGTCTCGTGAACAGAATATTGTACGAAATGGAACTATAAAAATTGGAGCTTTATCCTTCGAAGAGGTGGAAAAATTCAAATATCTTGGAGCAACAGTAACAAATATAAATGACACTCGGGAGGAAATTAAACGCAGAATAAATATGGGAAATGCCTGTTATTATTCGGTTGAGAAACTTTTATCATCTAGTCTGCTGTCAAAAAATCTGAAAGTTAGAATTTATAAAACAGTTATATTACCGGTTGTTCTGTATGGTTGTGAAACATGGACTCTCACTTTGAGAGAGGAACAGAGATTAAGGGTGTTTGAGAATAAGGTTGTTAGGAAAATATTTGGGGCTAAAAGGGATGAAGTTACAGGAGAATGGAGAAAATTACACAACACAGCATTGTATTCTTCACCTGACATAATTAGGAACATTAAATCCAGACGTTTGAGATGGGTAGGACATGTAGCACGTATGGGCGAATCCAGAAATGCAGAGACCGAAGGGAAAAAGACCTTTGGGGAGGCCGAGACGTAGATGGGAAGATAATATTAAAATGGATTTGAGGGAGGTGGGATATGATGCTAGAGACTGGATTAATCTTGCTCAGGATAGGGACCAATGGCGGGCATATGTGAGGGAGGCAATGAACCTCCGGGTTCCTTAAAAGCCAGTAAGTAAGTATACATTTAGAGATGCCAACACATGGTTCTGGGTCATAGCTTTAGATAGAAGTTCCATGTTTGGCTAGTAGGTCAGTTTGTTCATTGCCGTACACTCCACTGTGTCCTGGGACCCAAATGAGTTGTAATTTATTTCTTTGATAAGATTCTGCATTCTTCAACCAGCCTGAAGTCCACTCAGTGCAGCGTGATATCAGAACAAACCCTGTATATATCACTTAACTTAGTTACTTATTGGTTTTTCATTTCGGTTTTTTAGAGAGAAGTCAAATCAATATGTAAATCAATATATATATATATATAATTTTAGATATACGAATGCATGCATTTGATAAATTATAACAACGTGATGCAATTGCAAAGTGGCTGCTTTTTAATTTTGAGCGGTGTATTTTCACTCTGTTAGTAATTTTGTTTTGCTTGCTTCAGTTTTTTGTTTTGTGTTTTAAATGTGGTGCATGATTTTGTGCAGTGTTGTGTTGTGTTGTGTTTGTGTTTACTCGGCTAGGTGGAGTTAAATAAAAACCGCACAATTTGATGTGGATACAGTTGCACATGCTAACGTCAGGATAATTATGTTTTCTTGTTGGTCACCGCAGACTTAGACAGAGCCGAATACCAAGTGTGACGCTCCTAGGTGATGCTTTAAAGAGGACCCGTGCTCGGCTGACGAGCTGGCTGGCGTCGCGAGGATGTGGCGACGGCGAAGGATCACAAGTGAGCAGCAGCAGCGATGCGGGCGGGCCACTGGCGACCGGAGTACATCGGCAACGGCAAGAGTCTGGGTCGCATATCCCGAGCTGCTGACGGCCGCTTTGTTCTTGCCGATTCGTCTCACTCGTCTGCTGCTAACAGTGTCACAAGCAGTAGCGATGATGGCGGCTTCTTGCCCCGTCGCGGCAGAAGAAGAGCTTCGTGGAGGCGGCCGCTGGTGGGGTACCCCAGCCAGTTGAGTCTGCGGTCAGACGGTTCTGGGGAAAGTGGTGTTGGCGGCGGTCTCACCACGATCCTCGACGCACTGGGAGGCCGGTCATCTCCCCCTCGCTACCACCATCACCTTCCTCTAGTCCCAACTATATACTCGCCACCCCCCGCCCCCACACCGCGCTTTCGTGCCAGTTCCCCTGCCACGCCCGGCTCCTTGCTGACCACCGCCTGGTCCCCCAGCTACAACTACAGCGACCTGAGCTCTGTACCGCAGCTGAGTTCTGTGGAACGCTCGCTGCCGACGGGTAGCACGTTCAACACGGCCACGCCACCCAGCTACCTGCAGCTGCGCACGGTGCACGAGCGCTACAGCCAAGAACTGCCATCCCTACGAGCGATCCACGAGGAGTCGAGTCGTTGGCAGCAGCGGCAACAGCAGCAGAGGACGCGGACCGAGACCTACCCCCCAACGACCACGCCCCACCTCGTCACGTCTCCCCTGTTCCTCCCGGTTCACCCTCTGGCCACGAGCTCGCCACCGAGAGTTCGAATCCCGCCACCGCGACCGGCACTGCCCTGGGCCGAGGACTTGGCCCCCCAACACCCCGGCCACGGGACCGGCACCATGGCAACGGCGCGACCCCGCGCCCGACTGCCGCCTCGCCATGCTCGTCATGCCCGAAGCGCACCCGAGCTGGCCGACGCAGAGCACCAGGACGGCCTCCTCATGGAAACCTCGCCTTCTAGTTCTAGCGGCTTCGGCAGCAAGAATACCTCACAGCAGAACCAAAGCTCTCAGTCCGGAAGCACCAGTGCCGAATGGAGGTTGCCTCCCTACAGGCCGCCGCCTCCACCGCCCCCACCGCCTCCTCTGCGACCGTCACATCCTCCGGCTCCACCGCCTCTTGTTGGCCATTGGCTCGAATTCACTGCCGGTCTGCAAGACACGTCACCTCCACATTCAGAACCCGGACGCCTCCGTAGCTCGAAACCTCTGGACGCGAGTGTGGACGACCACTACGAGTTCGACACCGTGTTCGCCGCAACACCCACGCCGTCGACACCTACCGGAGTTCGAACTGCCCCGCCCCGACAGCGGCTGGGTAGCGGAGGAGAAGACAGAGGTATCAGCGACTCGGAGATTTATTCTGCATCCTTCTACCCTCCACGACCCAAGAGGCCTTCCAAGTATGATAATATTGAAGCACGCGTACAAGCAATGAAGGAAGAGTTCCACGAATTCAGAAAGCGACAGGCGAAGAGGAGACGTAGTGAAGAATTGGAAAGTGCATGTTGAGGAGTTCTTCTTCACCTGATCATTTAGCACCGTCCTGGCTTGATTTTGCTTTACTCTGGCACGATATGATCCTTTGCGATGTTCAGAACATCAAGAAGAGCAATACACATCTAGGCCTGCACATCCAAGTTTCCTATAATGCCAGATAAATTTTTCCCTCTGTCCTCAGGTACCCAGTGGCACCCGTTATTGCGCGGAACGCCATATAGTGACATCAGAAAGTCTTTGTAGACTCGTCAGATTTTCTGTATGACGCTCAAATATGAATTAGAAATGCTTAGTTAACTTAATTTAGTTTTTGCTTTTTGCTTCGGTTTGAATTTTAGTTTCCTCAAATTTTTTTATATGTAAAATACTTGTCTTGGATATTTCTAATAGAAAATCTTTTACATTTGCCCCTTTTGTGCTGCAGAACCCTCGTGATGGATTGAAATATCTTATTCGTTATTAGTAATGAAAGCTAAAATATTTCGTGTTTGTATCTTGCACATTGACTGGCGCTATTATTTTGCTGTTTCCATGTGGCTTATAGCGGATATGTTAAAAATTGAATTTTTACTTAAATATAAGTTGCTATTTACTGTCTTAATGTTTTGTATAGGAATTCCTGTGGCTTCACAAGTTCCAAATTAGATAACTCACAGTAATACATAATTGTCGTGTAAATTGTTATTAAATTTACTTAAATTACATTTAGTTGTAGGTACCTACTACATAGATGTCCTCTTTATGTGAGTAATATAAGCTTAACGAAATATAAAATACTTAACCGTCTCTAAATTGAGTTACGTATAATTTCATGGCAGAATATTATTCTGTTAGTAGTCACTTTGAAGTGGTGAAAATATTAGAAAGAGTTAATTTTCAGTATTGTTCTTTACCTTTTTTCGTGCGTTTCATCTTCTAGTAGTTTCTATACTACATTCCAGTTCATATTTTAGTTTATTACACTGAAGTTTCTTTTAACTCGTGATTACTCGTGCTTTGTTATGTAACGCGATCACTTGCGTTGTCACGTGGTACCAAACATCTGATAGTTTTTTATAAATCATAAAATTCATAATTTATTATTTTTTATTGTTTTAATTGTGTGGTATTATTAATATTCTTTATTTTATTGAATACACAAATATCATGACTGTTATTTATAAAACATCATTATCATTTAATAAACAAAACACAGGCTTAATATAACTAGTGCTACTATAAATGGCATTTACTGTTCTTGGTGTTCCAGCTCTAGCATTCTCATTAGTAGGGACCGGATTTTTATGTAATATCAAAGTGTGAAATATGTACATATTTATGTAAGAAAAATAAGCTGAATATATACCAAAATATGTAAAATCATGAAAATATTTAATATCAATATCTGGCATAAATGTGATAATTATAGAGGAATCAATCTTTTGAACTCAGGTTATAAGATTTATGCAAAAATTATAACACAAAGAATTGCTCCAATCTCAGAAACTATACTGCATGATTCACAAAATGGATTTAGAAAAGGACGTTCCTGCAATGACTGTATCTTCACGATAACACAACTTATGGAGAAACGACGAGAATATAACCTACCAACTCTAATAGCTTTTATAGATTATGTAAAAGCTTTTGATAAAGTTAAAAGAAATTTGCTATGGGAAATAATGATTAAAAACGGTTTTCCTCAACATCTTATAAGAGTAACACAAAGTATGTATACAAATAGAGAAATCCATAGAAGAGGATAATTTAATAGAGATTAATTTAGAGTACGACAGGGGTGTCCATTATCGCCTACCCTATTTAATATATATATATTAAAACGATGGCAGACTATGCTTAAAACACATTTTAAAATAAATGGGAGAAACATTGATACACTGTTGTTTGCTGACGACCAGATCTTAATTGCAGATTCTGAAGATAATTTACAAAGAGCCATACATGAATCAAATAATATTACAAGTGAATATAATCTTCAAATCTCATATGAAAAAAACGAAAATAATGGCTCTTAAAGGAAGAGATCTGTTAAGAGCAAAAATTTGGATAAATAATAAACCCATCCAACAACAAAGTGATTTTAATTATCTTGGTTACATTGTGTCATATACCGGCAATAGAGATGTGCAAAATAAATTAAACAAATTCCAAACACTATGTGGTACAATAAAAAGAACTTTTAAAAATTGTAATAGGGCAACACTGTTAAAACTTTACAAAGTAATGGCGATCCCAACCTTGCTTTATGGGTGTGAAAGTTGGGTCTTGACTATCTCACAACAGAAGAAAATAGAGGCTGCTGAGATGAAATTTTTGAGACAGGTGGCAGGTTATAGACTCATAGATAAAAAGAGGAATGAAGATATTAGAAAAGAATTGGAAATTCAGAGTCTAAATGAAACAATCATTGAATACAGACAAGATGGCAAGATCATATACAAAGAATGGATGAAGATCGTATACCACAAATAATAATAAATATAAACCTGTAGGTAGAAGAAATGTCGGCAGGCCACGGATGAGATGGTCGGATCAGTTTTCTTGAAGACGGAACGAGCCACAAGGCTTATGCCGTGATGAAGATGATGATGATGATCAATATCTGGCAGGTATAGGATAGGTAAGACTCTCAAGTTGTGATTTCATAGAGCACCCGACTTTTTTACCGCACACTTGACACATTACTATTTTTCCATCTGTAGTGAAAGCTTCGTCCATTGCAATCCATGATTTTATTTTTGTCGTTAGGGTTGAAGATACAGGAACCATTTTAGTTAGTGTTTGAAAAGTGACATTCCTGTCTTATTCAGAAGGGTAGGATTATTCCAGCCGAGAATCATACTTTCTAATTGCTCAGAAAACCCCATTTCCGTATAGATCTACTAAATTTAAAATAAAGAGGTCAAGCAATAACCTGAAAGTCTCATGTCAGACTTGACACGCGTTTTCTCTGGAAGAATTAGGAAGAGGGTGGGTAAGGTTGCAAATTGCATGGGAACGGCTTGTTAAGACATGTGCAGAACAATCATAGTTCGAGACAAATCATGTCGTCCTCGTCCCATCCACCGCATGAACGCAACGCTACTTTCTGAGTGATTTTTACAATACAAGGTAGTTGTATGCGAAAGGTTTCCTTTTCTTCACTCATGTTTACAGTGGCCTCTATTACTTCCTGGAACTAAGGACGTTATGTTTCGTCCCGAAATATATCCTTTTTTGGGTAGGTAAAAAGGCTTTTTAAATCTGTATATTTCAAATTGTAAACTTCCCTAATTATCATGAGTATCATGATCTTTCCTTCCATTTTTTTAAATATTTATTTCAGTTTGTTATGGTTATTCTAAAACTGATTTTGTTAAAAATAATTATTAGTAGAGCCTTTTTCAGAGATATTCATTGTAATATATGTATATAGACTAAGCAGAAATAATCGGGTCAAAATTAAAATACAACTCATGTCGTCCTTCATCACATAAAGGCAACGCAGCCTACTTTCTGAGTGATTTTTGTGTGAGAAAGACTGTTTTTGTTCACTCATATTTACAGTGGGCAGTATGGGGTGAGTGCCTCTATTACTTCCTGGAACTAAGGACGTTATGTTTCGTCCCGAAATATTTCCTTTCTTGGGTAGGTAAAAAGGCTTTTTAAATTTGTGTATTTCAAATTGTAAACTTCCCCAGCAGAAGTTTTCTTTTTTCCTTTCAGAGAAGTAAAAATGAATAAAATTCCTAAATATGTAGATTTATGTAATACCATGCCATAAAATGTAATGTGGGGTAAATATGTAAAAATATGTAGTATCAAATTTTAATATATTAATGGTAATTACAAGATTCGCAAAGATTTGTTATTTATATACGGTTAGGTTGAAAGGAATATAATATGTAATCACATAAAAATCCGGTCCCTACTCATTAGACATTTCAGTATCACTTTCATTTGACTATATCGTGTTCGCTGTATTCAGTTCTCCATCTGAGTCAGAAATTGGAGCTGGTATAGATTGCTGATCATTGTCCAATTCCTCTTCTAACCAACTAATGATTTGCGTTTGACTCATGATGTCCAGAATAACAATGAGACTCAATTAAATTAAACCATACCATTAAATTCACACTCGTCTTGTCTTGTAATATCACATACATAATCACTCACGCAGTTAGATTTCTCCTCACATTTGACACATTTGTGACAGGAACTAACACTTTGCATTGCCTGTTGCTTTCCTCACTCCTTTCTTTCTTACCAAACATCGCATCTACTCGACAAACACACCACAGCAAGGCCAAACAATCTAACGAGGCATTTTTAAAAGGACAACAATTTAAAATTAAAAACAAAGAAATCATAGCAAAAAGTATAAAAATATTGGATTGAACTCATAGCACGAGTGATCGCGGGTTAAATTTGTGTAATAGTTTTCATTGAGAGCATAAAAATTATTACGAAAAATTGTTAAAATTAGTGTGTTATAGTCCGCGTCACCGTTTTTGGCGTGTGAAATAAGTAGTGGGAACGTTAAGTACGAGTGTTTTATATTTGCCGCAGTCAGTCTGACAACTGTGTTGGCAAATGGCTGATGTGACGTGTATAGAAAGTGGTATCATTCTCAGCTACATAGCAACATGCTCAAACTGATCACTATATATACCTAGGACACACGCCAAAAACGCTGGCGCCAGCTGTAACCCCCCCACCGACTTTAACGAAATAATTATTATTTAACTTCAGTATGTTCTAAGACTTTGACAAACTAACTTAGTGAAAAGCTACTTTAAAATACAGTTTTATGAAAACCTGTATGTATTAAATACTGGAGACTTTTAATTAATCTATGATTAGGGCAACACATTCGAAAAAACTAATGCTCTGCACGGAGGAATTAGACCAATAGGTATCTTAAGTAATGATTCGTAGTTTATTCTAATGCTGATCTGAGACATTTCTTGTAGTTACACCATAGTTGTTTCCCTCCACATCCCTTCTTGTTCGTAACTGTAATTCATTGTTAATTAATCACAGTAGATGATACAGCAAGAAGCCAACAGGGTCCGGTTGCAATGGGTTCTCCCGCGCCCTTTAAGTTGAATGTTCCTTATTTTTGCTACTGGTACCATGCCGAGATGAGAGAACTTTGAATCAACCCAGTTGCTGGTCACAATTCTGTTGAAATGAATCGGAAAATTTGCTGTTCTTTTGACGCACAGTTGTCGTCTGCCCCTAGTTAAAGGATCACTAGGCCTATCCAGTAGCAGCAGCACTATTTAATTAGATAGTAGTATAAGACAGACAGGGGGCAAACACAGTCGTCAATATTTCAGTGCATGGATTAAATTACAATATGTCGAAAAGTGCTCAAGTGCATTAAAACTGAACTATACTCAAAACCAAATAATTATGAGTGATTAAACAAACAAAACGGTGATTATTATTATTATAATTATTATTATGATTATTATTATTATTATTACTATAAGTGTTGTGAGTAAGAAACAAATTAAAAAAAAAACGAAAATAATAAAAACTCTCAAAATGTATATTAGATTGGTACTACTACTACTACGCGTCTCTAAAATGAACTGTTTGAGTAGAGAGAGTCGAACGATTCAAGTGTGTGTGTGAATCCATATTGCTATCTGCGGAAGTGGTTATTTAAAATATGAATGAAAAGGTTAAAATATTAATTATCTTCTAATTAAATATGATGAACTCCAAAGAAGACAATTACAAAAACAAAAGAAGGAATATTAAGATAAATAATATATGCATTTATTAATACACTCCATTGCAAGGAATTTAAGATTATATATAAATATATATATTATATTGTTCTGTTTCTGCCATTGCATTTAGAAATGGGCGGAGCTCAGAGAGAGAGAGAGACATTTGAGAGCAGAAGCAGTTTTATTATCGAGAAGGTGGTTTTCTGGAGATAACACAACATAAAAATGCAAAGTTGTTGATGTTATTTCTTATGATAATTCTAACGCTTTATCGTTTTCTCTTTCTTTATCCATAAAGAAACGAAAAAACGAAAAAAATTTTCCACACAGGCTGTTGCAATAGGTATTTATTATTAGTGCTATTGCAAAAAAATATATATGATGATGTTTTCTGCATTAGTTCTATGAAATGAATTTTTGCCTCATTTATTAATTGTTCGTTTAGTTAAGTTTCCAAAGTACAAAGAGAGAGAGAGAGAGAGGACGAACTCAAATTTTGTTGATATTAATTATTATATTATTTTGTATATATATAATTTAGTACCCCACACATTGCTGACAATTTGTTATTTTGTAGTCATGAAGGTTGAGTTTCAGTACCATTGTATGTCTGCATTTGTACGCGTTTCATCAAACAGATAAGTTACAACTCACCAAAAGTTGCACAATGGCATTACAGAAAGGCCTGTCTGTTTGTGAGCATGCTTTAGAATTGGTGGAATATATCCTAGTCGTAAAACATCTAAGTTTATTCATATTCATTTTATTCTTGTCTATCCTTCCCTCTTTACCTTAACAAAATGAGATAATGGAACTGCGCTACTCATTTTTTATGGTGACATCGTCCTAGGCACATAATGGCCTTCTCGTAGATAATCGTTCGTGATTACTTGTATAATACATAAAAATTAATCGACCTGGTTGGCGAGTTGGTATAGCGCTGGCCTTCTATGCCCAAGGTTGCGGGTTCGATCCCGAGCCAGGTCGGTGGCATTTAAGTGTGATTAAATGCGAAGGCTCATGTCAGTAGATATACTGGCATGTAAAAGAACTCCTGCGGGACAAAATTCCGGCACATCCGGCAACGCTGATATAACCTCTGCAGTTGCGAGCGTCGTAAAATAAAACATAACATTTTAACATAAAAATTATAATCAGGAGAAATAAGGAAGGTGACAGGTGAAATTTTGGTCATTTTCAGTCAAAAATCGCATTTTCGTTTTCTTCTGAAAATGAATCGGCAATCTCTTATTAATATGTTGAACAAGTTCCAATGCTCTGCGGCACTCGAAACCATTAAAATCACGCAATATCTAAATGACTGCACCCTTGAACTTCAGTTCCATGCAAATTTTACAAGCTGTTTTCTCACACTTTTTTCAACACATTTCGTCATGTTCCAAGGTGTAAAGACTCTTACAATATGAAATTTTTACTGCTTGTTCTATAAAATTATGGTTAACAAAATAGATTACCAGATCTTTTTATATGGTAAGTTCTTTTAAAGTTAAAAAATAATTTTTACAGTGAAACCTCTCCATACAGGCACCCCCAAGATATGGATACTCCTCGTATATGGACAGATTTTTATGTCCCAACTGAAATAATATAGAAATAATGATAAATTTAACTCTCGTTTACGGACACTCTCAGACACGGACACGGACAGCTGTTTCACAGTCCTAAAGCTTGCTTTACCTCCTGACTGCGGACAGAACTTGGATTTCAAGACCTAATGTGTTACAAAAATGGAAAATTTACTTTTGAGGACTGTACAGAAATTCCTTAACATGAAAAGTCATAAAATTTCATTTACAGCGTGAAGGGATATATTCATTCATTCATGGTGTTCTGCCGAAGGGCAGGTCTTTCACTGCAAATCCAGCATTCTCCAGTCTTTCGTATTTTCTGCTTTCCTCTTTGTCTCCTCATCTGTAGGGCTATATAATGCATGTTATATATTGCTGTTAGATTGGGAAGCCTCCCTCCCAATAAAGGACACCTCCCAGATGCGGACAAATTGTTACATCCCTTCGATGTCCATAAATGAGAGGTTTCACAGTATAGCAATAGGTACCGGTACTAAAAAACTAAAAAATAACTTTTGATAAAATAATTTTTTTTCTCTATTCTAAGGCTACATTTCTAAAATATGGATGCATAGATCTTTTCTAGGTACATCAAAGATATTGTAATTTTTTTTTCTAGATCATATTCTTAAAATTTGTACAAGGAGATAGATTTTGAAAATATGCCACAATTTTTTTTAGAAAAAGGACATTACTCAGAAAATATCTGGGTAACATGCATGAAAATTTGTAGCACCTATATTATAAAAATGAATCAACTAGCTCAAAAACTACAGAAGTTAGAAATTTCACCCATCTCCTTCCTTAAATTTCTACTACTTAATAGTTATTTATGCAACAAGTGGATAATATTGATGATTATGGCGTAAGTGAATGTTTGTCGCATGAACAATAGTGAATCGTACGACAATTTTCACAGTGTGATAATAAGATTATCCACGAGTTTGATTCAACACTTTATGGCATCTTAGCATTATAAATTGTAGGAAATAAATTATGAAATAGTTCGGCATCCATAGCTGACAGAGTCTTCATATGTTCGTATCGATTAGTTGCGCCTAGCATTGGCATTGAATAAAGAGAAATGGATGACCTTGCAGATATTACAAACTCTAGTTATACCTTAGGTATCAAATTTTATGTTACAGATGTTCCTTTATTTTGTTAATATACTTTTTCTGAACCACTGAACTGTTTTATGTGTTATTACAAAAGTGATACAAAATTGTTAAAGATTGGAAATAAATGATGTGTTACTTCTGTCCTGCATTTTGTTTCTTGTTACGTGGCGCGTAGAAGCAATAAGCAAGATTGCCGTACGAGTTGCATGCATCCCCACCCAAGCGTTCCGGTATTACATCATAGCGAATACATCATTGCTATTATTGGCATGCATGCATGTAGTAATAACCTGTTTATAATGCTTCTTCTTCTTATTTGGTATTACAGCCCAGGTGGGCCTTAACCTCCTCTATGGCTCTCTTCCATCCTTCTCTATCCATCGCCAACTCCCTCCAATTCCTTATTCCTAACCTATTCACATCCACTCGTACACAGTTCCACCATCTTGTTCTCGGTCTTCCTCTTAATCTGGTTCCATCTGGGTTGTTATTGAAGACAATCTTCACTTTCCTTGTTGTTTCCATCCTTGTGACGTGTCCCAACCATCTCAATCTTTGACATCTTATGTGCGCCTCCAAATCCGATTCCTTGTACAGTTCTTTATCTCATTATTATATCTGGCTCTCCATCCATCCACTGTTTCAATTGCTCCGAATATCCTTCTTAAGATTTTCCTCTCAAATATTGCTAGTTGTTTGCATGTATTTTTATTCAGAACCCATGTTTCTGTACCATATGTTATAATGGGTCTTATTAGGGTTTTGTAAATCTTGATTTTGATTTCTCTAGATATTATTTTATTTTTAACAATTGATAAAAGTGAATAATATGCCCTGTTAGCCAGATTTATTCTTCTTTGTACCTCATTCCTTAGGTCATTATTTGCTGTCAATATTGATCCGAGATATGTAAATTCTTTTACTTTTTCAAACTTGTATGTTCCCATTTTAACTTCCTTCACGTGATCATTTTGTCTTTTGGTGACTGACATAAATTTAGATTTCTTTGTATTTATTTTAAATCCCAGCTTCTGAGTTTCCTTATCCAACGCTATCAAGGCTTCTTCAACGTCTTGTATCCTTCTTCAGGTGATGATGACATCATCCGCATAGCCTAAAAGTTTATAATGCTAGGATGACATAAAATAAGCTAAATATAATTTAGCTAAAAACAAATGTCCGCGACATGATTGCATATTTACATAATTCATTGCAGAAAAAAACACACAAAAATAAATAAAAAAGGACGGTAAAATATTTATTGTTCATGTGAAACACTTACTAGTACTACCTATAATTATTATTATTGATAATTACTTATGGTCAATTAATTACAGCAGAAACATTTTGTCATATTGCAACAATTTCCGTCACTGTATGATAAATATGTATAATAAAACACATCTCCATTTATATAATGTGCCGAGGAATGTGTGACCATCTGAAATGGAATAACAATCAGTTCGTCATAGGTCCCAGTTGTGGTTATTGAAGAGGGGAGATTGTATATGCAGGAAGAATGTACTGTTGCTGCTAGCACATGAATAGCATACAGGTATATTTACTAGTAGGTCTGGATATAATGTATTCTTACATTTTAAAACATATACTGTGTTTGATATTTATGGGGTTTCAAGAACAAATTTTTTTAGCATATCATATTCCTTTGAAACTATATTTTACAAAGGACACATGTTTGAATATTTGATTTTATTTAATGCTGTGTAGGGCATTTTAAACCAGTCACAAATATTTCTCACCGACTTTACTAATACAGACTGTAAACATATTGGAAATATGGAATGTATGCCAAAAGCTTACATAAATTATCAGTCGTTGCTTGTAGTTTGTTATCCATAAAACAAAAGCATCAGATTGGTTTTTCTTAAACTGGATTTTTGATTCAGTCCCAATTTATATATTTTACGAAAGTTTTAAATTTTGTTTCTGAAACTCGATGTTTGTATTTATTATTGGATTATTATTTGAAATTTTATTATGAAAGTGGATTTAATTGTAATTTTTTGTAGATTGTAATGATGATTTTGGCTCTAAAATATGTACACATCGCCCGTTGCTCTCATTATTTATTAATTATTATCCAGTTGTCGGTATGATAAGAAAATATCTATTTCGTAAAGATTAACAGTACCTGTCGACCGGGTATACTTTACACAAGGGGGGTAACTTTACAAATTTCTAGAAAAATGGTGTATAACAGTTTTAATAATGGCACACATTTCAGTCTACCACACATATGTGCTGTTGTCACATAGAATCAGTTCCACGGAGTTGCTACACATTGTCTTTAGTGTGCTGCCTTCTAAACATTTTCTAGAAATGTGTAAAGTTACCCCCCTTGTGTAAAGTATACCCAGTTGATGGTACTGCTATAAGCAAATGAATCATGTCATTAATTTATTTATAGGTATACTCTTTAAACAATTCAGAATTTAGAAGATGTACTCCCATAACCTGAATGGCTATTCATGTTTGTTTTTTATTGTTGATTGTTAATTAAATTTATGGGATTGAATTCAGTGTTATAGTTCATATGTTGTACTGTTTCAATATTTACATTTATTTGAGATACTTTTCTTGAATTTTGGAGAAAATAATCATGGAATTTATTACTGAAAGATGTAAAAATGCACTTCAGGGTTGTTTTATACTTTAGGTGCAAAGGTAGGGTAATGCAAAGTTCACTTTTAAAGCGTTTCTTACTCAGTTAAAGTCGAGTGCAGAAATTTGTGTTGTAATATCTTTGTGCCTGAGATATGAAATAGCTGTATATAAGGTTAACAATTGCAAAAAGAAATGCAAGACTGTAAAAATGTACATAATTAAATTCTAAAAAAATGCAATTTAAATTAAAGAAAGCAACGAATCTGGGAGTAAATCCATACGTTAAATATGCCTGTAGGCTATAGTTGTGATATTAGTGTGTTGTATGTATTTTGAAAAGTGTTCAAATTGCAAATATACAGTGGTGTTCATTGGGCCTACTGTTAGAAATTGCAACTTTTGCTCCATGCAACTTTTTAAGCTACCTGTTTCAAAATTTGCCTACTTCTCTACATAACACACGATAATTTTGTCTTTAAAAGATAATGGATGAAGTTTCTTTGTAAATGTACCTATTCTTATAACATCATATGAAAGCCTTTTAAGATTGACTGTATTTCAATTTTTTTTTAATTATTTATTAATTTAACATCCAGTGACCAAAAAGTTAAGTTAGTCCAAATTTGGTTCATTATTTTCTCATAAGTGTAGTTACTGCTAAATTTTGTAATTCTTGCATCTTCTTCGTGACATCAGTAAACAGAACTGGACTCACCACCATAGCCAAAAACAACATACCAATATTTGTAATATGTAACATTGCATTTCAGAAGAAAACAGAATTTTTCACATTTAAATAAAAAAGAGCATTTTTGAAATTGAATGTGGAAGGTATATTTACGCGAATATTATTATAAATGTATATGAATTCTATTATAATTAAAATAATAAGGAACTAAGTGAAATGGTCACAAATCAAATGTGTAAATAATTATTTATTGAACGAGTTCAGTTAAATCATTTATAGCATTAAAATTTAAACAATGATTTGGTCGCAGTATTTCCTGTACCTAATAGGTACCACTCAAATGCACATCATTATTATTTTGAAGAATTTTCTGATTAAAACAACCGTACTTTTCTCAAGCGAAATAATTCCGAAGTGAAGTGTGTGACTAACCTTACTTTAACAAACATTTTAAGTTTCAGATGTGTGGTTTCCATATATTTTGTTTCGAGTTCTTTTGGCATTGATATCTTTTCATTACGTAACTTTGTACATTTCCAGTACCTATATAGCAAATTTCATCTTTTACTTTTGATTTTATTATTTAACATCAGTGCTATTGTAGTAGAATTATTATTTTGTAGTATATGAGATTGTAAACCTGTGAGATAATGAAAGTATTCATTCCAAATCTATACTATTGAGATCCCAAAATTAGTAAATACAGGTCATTTTGAAAGAAACATTTTCCATTTCTAGTTCTAAAGGATATACTGGTATGGTACATAGTCATCCAAATGATAACCTAGAAATCTTGAAAGTACGTAGCTAACAAACTCAGGACATAATTCTATATCTATTCAAAAATAAAGATTTTTAAAATAAATATAGGCCCCTTATAAGTGTTTGTACTTCTAGTGAAAATGGTAAAACACTTTTATCGCAATTTATAGGGAAAATACATGGATATTTGGGCATTTTCCGCTTTTAGTTTGAAGGATATGGTCAACCAAATAATTTATGAACTTTGAAAGTAATTGAACAAGATACCAATTAAAAAAATAGAGATTTTAAATATATGCAGGTCTCTCAGTAAACTTTAGAATCCCATTGTAATAGGTACCATATTAGTTATGATAGGAAAATTATATACAAATAATTTCAAATCAAAGACAAAATTCAAGTGTTATGTAGTGAAAGGAGCTTCCCATGATATATGTCCAAGTCTTTTAGGTAAATTTCACTGATGTTTCTGTCATTTTATTGAAGTCTTGTGAGACAAAACGCTTATAAAATGAAAATCAATCGAAATAAAAATGAAACAATAATATTATGATAAAAATATATGTCAAATTTAACAACTTGGATAATGTATCATGCTATATTTTGAAAATGCTGGCTTGTAGGGCATTGGTTGTGTTTTATGAAGAACAGTAGTTTATTTTAATTCCTAATTTGAACTGTATATAAAAAGATGTCAGGTCAGTGTGTTATGTGTTCAAATAAGATCTCTCCATGGTAACCAAAAAGGAGATTTTAGTATGTACTAATAGCATGTTATATTTCCCTTGTGTAAAGGCACTTGATACACTCATTCATAAAACTAAATTTGGAGGCATGTATTTAAAAAAAAATAGAGATGGGCGTTTGTTTTCTTCATATCTCTCTAACAGTTACAACAAGGACATAAAAATAGGTGGAACAATACATAGAAATGTGGTTAATGACCCTGTACTGCATGTTTGCCCATCTCTTAAAAAGTAAATTTTATCACATTGCAGGCACTAAATCTTCAGTAAGATTGATTTTTTCATTGCCCTAATATAATCTGGCAACACAATTAAAAAAATATTAATATTTACAGTAATTCACTTTTAATAGATCATTATATTCTGAAATTGTATTATTCATATTTGAAATTTAAATTTTTAACATGATCCTAATATTACTAGTTTTCAGTACACATTTAGGCTGTCAACAGTTCAAGACTTACATATTCCGTTCATGATGTTACATAGAAGAAGTATGCTTTCAATGGACAGTATTCAACTTCCAAAGACATCCTTCTTATGTGGCATCTTGAAGTAGTAAATCATACAAAAAAAAAGTAGTTCGTCTTCGTTTATTATATTTTATCATTTTCTTTTAATATTTATTGAATATATTAATTGTAGAGTCAACATAAAATTTTTACCTTTCAACTGTTAAAGAAAACGTTATTGGTTGATTTTTCATAAATAGTTAAAAAGCCATAAATATTAATATCATGGATAAAATTCTGTGTTATCATTCAAAGGTTTCTGCAGTAGATCTCATAAATTCATATTCTCGTAAAGTTAAAATTGCTAAAATATTTGTGTTTCAGTAAATGAACCAGATAGCGAACAGAAATCAATAACAAATCATAAATGAACTGAAGATATGGATGAAATTCTTTCTTAGAGAAATAGTTTGCTTATTGTATCGAATTAAAAATATTAAAATAGATATATTGGTTCTGTGAGAAACAAAATTATTACCGGTAACAATTTTTGTTATTTTAAATCTGAAAATTTTGCTGTTGTTCTAAATGTAATAAGACATAATGTTGTTATCTATACATTCACTTAAATTATCATTTCTTTATAAAATATAGATAGTTGACACTCACTTCTACTTGGAGTTACATAAAATTTATTCCTAACTAGCTGTACCCGTGCGCTCCGCTGCACCTGTTAGAAATAAATATAAAGTAATTACATAATTAAAATAGGACATCTGGTCCAGAGAACATTCGTGTTTGATAGAAGGATAAATCGTTCAATATGTCACTTAATTTAAATTGCATTGAAATAATTAAAATGCGATCATTTTGGTCCAGAGACCATTCATTTAGTGCAATGATAATTCCTTTAACATATTTCTTATTTGTTATTACATTAAAATAATTAAAATATGATCATTTGGTTCAGAGAACATCCGTTTTTGGTGCAATTTGATCCCATCAAAATTTTGCTTGGAATGAAACGTATCGGAAATCATTTTTAAAGAAACTTTTGTTAAGTAACATTTGTCACAAAATCAATTACGCAGATATTTCGATTTATTTAATTCAGGCCCCCTTATAACCCCCCTTTTAAATAAAGTACTTTGAATGCCATATAGCCTAAAATCTAAGATACAACGAACTTAATTTATATTCCAATTTTCATATAAATCGGTTCAGCCATTATCGCGTGAAAAGGTAACAAACTTCCAGACAGACAGACATACAAACAAAAATTTCAAAAAAGCGATTTTCGGTTTCAGGATGATTATTATACATGTTAACACCAAATATGTTTGTAAAATCGAAAATTACTAGAAAAATTTCGGCTACAGATTTATTATTAGTATAGATTAGTTATATAGTTCCCTGATAATAAGTAGTTTCATAATATGCAACCATTTTAATTTCTGTTAAGCTTTTAACAAAATGAAGGGTATCGAAGTCTCAATCTATTAACAGAACAAATGTGTACTTGTTAGTTCCTTTAATTGAGATTTCTATATGGGACAACTTGGCACATATAAAATAACTATATGTGATCCTAAGTTCCACAAAATTTAATCCTAATTTATACTGCACACAGCAGAGTCATTTTAAACGTATGACACTATTTTAAGCCATCCTGGATGGATGAACAAAACCCTTGCAACCCAAACAAAAGACTCCCGCCCACGCATCCTTCTTGGTTTTACTAGCTTGCTTGTGTGTTGTTGATTAGCACGATCAAATGAGAAGTCAAAAGGAACAAAGTTTACATGCATAATAAAAATAGGTGAATTTTAATATTTCAAATTTGTAAAAATGAAAACAAGTGTTCACATAATAAAAAAAAAACAAGCGAATGTTGTGAGAAAGTTTTGTTGCACACTGTTGCCATCTATAAAATAATAAATTAGATGATACAAAGTCAAACAGTTAAGCAAAGAACGTGATATGTGTGTTTTTATTTGCTTGAAACCCATGATTCCACTGCAGAAGTTGGAAGCAAAGCTTTCCTAACAATGTCCCTTTTCTCCCACATATGTAGATCAATTCCTGTTTCACTTGTCCTTTCATTCTAATATGCCTATGCTGCTCATGGTTTTAAATTACATAACTTGACCCATTGGTAGCTTAGTCAGCTGATGGGGTTCGATCTGAGAGATTTTTTTTACAAATACTATATTGTCTGTTTCACCCTGCCAGTCTCACTTCTACTTTGTTATTATTTTATAATTTCTGAATAGTCTCTACATGTGTCCATGAAGTTCCAGTATCATTATAATTAATCATTGCTCTGAAATCACATGACATAGAGCAATACAGTACGGTTTTTATTTCTTAAGCGTGTATAAAAGTGGCACATTTCATTACTAAAGGTGCAGTTCTCTCATTCTTTCCTTTAATTAGTACTACTCACAAGCAATCATTCTCTTGGGGACAGATAAAAAAAAAAGTAATTTTTTTTTCCATTATGTTAACCCTCGGCAAGCTAAAATTTGTGTAAGTACTTGTTTTGACATTATTAACATGGTGGAAGAATAGTACATTATGCAACGAGCCTATAATGATAATAATTAAGACGCGAGGATGTTTATGAAACGAGCACAAGCGAGTTTCATAATTTCATACGAGCGTCTTAATTCATTATAGGCAAGTTTCATACGACTTTTTATGCTCGACCATATTTCTAACTTGAAATTATTCATAAGTATTCATGTTATTCTTATGTGACTGGGGAGCGAACTGACCTTGTGCAATCTCGTAAATTGTGAGATGTACGCAGATGCGAAAGTATTGATTTTTTTCCGGGCAACGAATGTCGACGGCCTTGATATAACCTACTTGTTTAATCTTAAAACTTAATTGCCCCTTCCTCCTAAATGAAAAGAGAGTAAGATAAACGTTAAACTTGATATAACCTTGAAATTGAATTCGACATTGAAAAACGAGATGACAAATTGAATTTATTTGAATATTATTTACAATTAACGCTAATTATTATAGTAACAGAACATAACCTTCTGCGACAGTATTGGATTTCCAGCCTGCGTGACGTTTTTCTAGTTGTCTTTCGATTGCATATCCGAGAATAATCGAAAACCTGAACTTTAATGAATAGGTGTACTTTAATGGCATGCATTAAAGGACTGCTACCAGGTGTACAATTACTACATTTCGGCATGGTCGAGCATAAAAAAATATTAAATTTTTTATCTGTCCCCATGAGAATGTTTACTTGTTTAATCTTAAAACTCGGGGGATGGGCAATTGCCCCTTCTCTCCTAAATGACTCATCTGAATTTTCCATGTTTCTTTTAAGGATGTTGTCCCTTATTCCATTCTTCCAGGTAGTTCGTGGCAACTCTCCGTTTCCTTCTTGGAAGTTGTATTCATTTGAGGGCTTCATTGTTTGCTTGATTTTCCTTTCTTCGCTTTATGTCTGTACCATCTCATTTTGTAGTTTTATTTCTTGGAGTATATTTTTCTTTCTATCGTTTTTTCTTATGTTATTTTTCACTTGATCTCTTCTTTGATTTATTATTATTATTATTATTATTATTATTATTATTATCATCATCGAGTTATTATCTTTGTAATGTTTTTTTGTCCAAGATACGAATTGGCAGTTGCTGTAGGCTATTACTGTAGCTGATATAATTTTGACGGTCTGATGAATTATTATGTGTTGCAAATATTGAGACACAGAGAAAAAATGGCTTTTACTGTTGAATGGAGGCTTCTTGTAACTCCGCTGATGATAATACAATAGGCCTATTAAAATTATTGCGTAATTTTTTCGAATCACAATTCACAGGTTTTATTTGATTAACCATCTCTCTGTATTTGAATTTTTCAGTCCACATTATTATTATTATTATTATTATTATTATTATTATTATTATTATTATTATTATTAGTTTACTGTTGAAATTATTTCAACAAAGTTTAGATGATCTTCAGGCCCGTTTGCTTGACAAAATTTGGGATTTAATTGAATTTGAATTGAATTGAAAGAGGAGAATTGGGAGGACAAATTTAAAAGGTACGCAAAACGCGTCCTTGCAAGGGGTTCGGGGCTGCAAGAAACTAAATATGTGAGCTCCAAGCCTGTTGGCCACTAGTCTCACTCTGGGTTACGCTGCTCCACTGAAGGAGCTCTAAAAATTTTGAAGGGGAAAACCGAAAATGACGTAACCTCTTAGGTAGTTTCGAGGCTTGTTTTTATGTCTGTCTCCTTGATTTAAACTTTATTTTCTTTTTCAATAGTTAATTTATTCCCTTTATAAAAGAAATGCGTTGAAGTCAATTGCTTTTTCGTTGTTATTTCCCTTTTTCATGAAGTCGTTTATGTTCATTTTCGGAAAAGTGTCATTTCACCGTTTCGTATACTGTGTGTCTCAGAAATGCCTTCCACATTATTCGAATAAACAACTCAAATCATGCCATCATGGATGGGTAAGTTTACTGGTTTAATGATTTTTAATACTAAAAAGAAAATAAACCTTAATTGAATATAACTTTCATCACCCCTGATATTCCCAAATGGGTTTCTGGAACACGCTGTATATTTTGTTTTTATTGTAGTATGCCTGTGTGTCCAGCTTTAAAATGCTTACATCAGAATGTAGGCTAAATAAATAATTGCAATTATAAATGTTTAACTGCGAACGTATTTAATAGCCTAGAATTCGACAGTACCTACATATTTTAATTTCTTAAATCTAAAAATGAGGCTTGTGAATAATTATTAAAGTTGTTCGAAATGTCTGCCTCTAATATTGTACTGAAGTGTGATATATTCGCCTCAACTTGCTTTCAGTTTCTTAATTGAAATCGGTGAAAGTTTGTAGACAGAAACCTGAAGGAAGAACCACTGAAGTACAATAATCAAAAGATGGAGATCGTTTATTAAAAGTATCCCCCTTTAAGGGATAATGGAGTAAAAACGGGAGTATAAGGATACAGTGCATCAGTTATTCATAGATTTCAAAAAGGCATATGATTCGGTTAAGAGAGAAGTTTTATATGATATTCTTATTGAATTTGGTATTCCCAAGAAACTAGTTCGATTAATTAAAATGTGTCTCAGTGAAACGTACAGCAGAGTTCGTATAGGTCAGTTTCTATCAGATGAGTTTCCAATTCACTGTGGGCTAAAGCAAGGAGATGCACTATCACCTTTCCTTTTTAACTTTGCTCCAGAGTTTGCCATTAGGAAAGTCCAGGATAACAGAGAGGGCTTGGCATTGAACGGGTTACATCAGCTGCTTGTCTATGTGGATGACGTGAATATGTTATGAGAAAATCCGCAAACGATTAGGGAAAAAACGGGAATTTTACTGGAAGCAAGTAAAGAGATAGGTTTGGAAGTAAAACCCGAAAATACAAAGTATATGATTATGTCTCGTGACCAGAATATTGTACGAAATAGAAATATACCTCTTTTGAAGAGGTGGAGAAGTTCAAATATCTTGGAGCAACAGTAACAAATATAAATGATACTCGGGAAGAAATTAAACACAGAATAAATATGGGAAATGCCTGTTATTATTCGGTTGAGAAGCTTTTATCATCCAGTCTGCTGTCAAAAAATCTGAAAGTTAAAATTTATAAAACAATTATATTACCGATTGTTCTTTATGGTTGTGAAACTTGGACTCTCACTTTGAGAGTAACATAGGTTAAGGGTGTTTGAGAATAAGGTGCTTAGGAAAATATTTGGGGCTAAGCGGGATGAAGTTACAGGAGAATGGAGAAAGTTACACAACGCAGAACTGCACGCATTGTATTCTTCACCTGACATAATTAGGTACATTAAATCCAGACGTTTGAGATGGGCAGGGCATGTAGCACGCATGGACGATTCCAGAAATGCATATAGAGTGTTAGTTGGGAGGCCGGAGGGAGAAAGACCTTTGGGAAGGCCGAGACGTAAATGGGAGGATAATATTAAAATGGATTTGAGGGAGGTGGGATATGATGATAGAGACTGGATTAATCTTGCTCAGGATAGGGACCAATGGCGGGCTTATGTGAGGGAGGCAATGAACCTCCGGGTTCCTTGAAAGCCAGTAAGTAAGTGTCCCCCTTTAAGGATACTGGGTAGGACTGGTAACTGTATTTTCCCGTATAAATATGTGTTTTTCCTCTGTTTCTGTAAGACACAGACAAGTCCTTGCACCTTCCAGTCCGTAGTCAACTGCTATACCAAATGATACTCGGTTGGCTATTTTAATATAAGAACTATAAAAAAAATTCTAAACTGAAATTTTTGTAATAAACATATAACATATAATTTTTGTCTTAGCTAATAGAAGTTACTTTTAACTAGAATAGATCAACCGGTATAATCCATTATGCTTATTTGTTTATTCACATCTTTTTTTCTCTTTCTTTCTCTCTAGATGCTATGCAAGATAGGAACTTTCCTGGATGTAAAATTCGTAAGTGTAAATTAAAATTTATATTTTGTATGTAGAGATTAACATTTCTCTAATGCTGGAGAACGTTTAAATTCAAGATTAGCAGTCTAAAAATATTTCCTCTGAAAGAAGTGGAATTCCTTATCTGCATTGATATTTAACAAGTCTTTAAATCAGATAGTCGTAGAATAAAATTTATCGAAATAGAACAATATTATTTTTAATTTAACGATGCTGTATCTAACTTGTATTCATCATATTGTGATTACCAGAACTAATTTTGATAACTTCATCTTTTCGTTGATACTTCACAGACATTGATTTATGCATAGACTCTTCATTGTTTCATGGTGATATACGTAAATGTATAGTGTTCAGCGCCGTAGCGTCGTGGTCTGAGGCATCATGCCTAGGACTCGCGCGCTGGTTCGAGTCCTCGTGTGAAGGTAACATTAGTGAAATAGAATTTTAGTAGTCAATTAATATCTATTTTACTGTATTGGAGTACTTTATTTCTTCTAATCTTTATATACTTTCTCCTGTCTTTATCACCTTCCTACCATTTGTTTCTTTGTTTGCCAACATTTCAAACTGCAAATTCTTTACGGTACTATAAAACATGCTTTGCGATCGTCATTTGTTTACAGCATAGACAGTCAACTGAAAATGGCGGCTTCGTTCAAACGTTTTGGTGAAGCTAACATTAGTGAAATAGAATTTCAGTAAGTGAATTAATATTTTATTGTATTAGAGTACTTTATCTCTTTTAATCTTTATATACTTTCTTCTAATCGTGTAATTCGTCCACCTCTGCTTCGGCATGTGGACGTGAGGCCAGCAGCCGGCTGGTCGGTCTTGGCCCTTCAAAGGGCTGTAGCGCCATGGAATCGTGTAATAGTCAATTAAATCCCACACGAGTTTTGATTTTCTCTAGATAAATCAAAACCTCTAGTGAGATTACTGTTGATAAATTTTACATGAGAGAGATAGACCTTTCATACGCCTCTTAATTTTCTACTGTTACGCTTTCATGTCAAAGTGCAACTGAGTAACTTTTTTTATATTGCGACCCCCTTAGATTATAATGAATTCTTCCAAGTAGGTTATGTATATATACGGACTCCCCTTGTATGTAGGATTGAACTCGTTTCTGTTGTTTTTATCGGATATGACGTAATCATTTCCATGGCAACTGAAGTTAAATTTTCTTTCCACAAAATTCTTTTTTTTTATGTCAACATAGGTCGTCAAAATAATGTTTGATGAAACTGCGTTCACTCTCACTGAGATTGAGGAAGCGAATTCGTGATTTTATACAGACTGCTTGCTGCCGGTTACAGAATCTCCGCCTGGGTCAGCTGCTAGAGAGGTCACAGGCCTCTTGTTAATCTGTTAAGTGGATTAGCACCCGAGAGGAGAGGCAAATCGGATTTTCCGCCAGACACCTCGCGAGAGGGCGAGGTTACTCTTCATAAGTCCCTGAACTTCACGCATATTATTTCGCGTTCGTAGTTGAAGTATTACGCGATTACAATAAAATTGTTTAATTCTTAATTGTTTCATATAGTTAGCATTAAAAATAAATCTATTTGTGTACGTTACGTTTCTTAATCAAAAACGGTCAATTTTTTAAGTAAATCTGGCACAGTGCTGCCAAGTCAGCGTTTTTGTAGCTAAATCCGGTGTTTTCAGGACTACGACTAGCTACAGAATCTTACCGTCAGCGGCTAGCTAATTATTTGGGGTTTTTTGATGATTCCGACAGAGGGAGATGATATTTTAAAGTTTTTTTCTGTAAAGATGTTACAATAATTGCTTTTATATGTACTTGCGGATAACAATGTTAGTTAATCATAAACCAGAGTTTAGTATGATATTATCACACTTTTTTTTATTGTGCGAGTATAAAATATCAACGTTTTATGTTAACTCGATTTGGTGCATCCGCGTCCATTTCCTGCCTCATCCATTGTTGTACAAATAATGTATGCAGTATTCGTTAAACTTTTAATTCAATGTATGCATTGTTTTTGTAAATAAATTGATGTAAAGTATGTAATCATAAAGAATAGGCAATAAACTGAATTATTATTTTCATTTATGATAAAATATTATTTAATTTATCATTCCGCATTATAGTTTATGTAACACGGACATACTTAAAACTTAAAACCAGACTCATTCTTGGCAGGCAGGGTTCCAGCTCAGTGTGAAATCAGATTACGAACCGACTGGTGTGATTGTGAATGTGATTATTTCCGAAGTGTCCAGTATATTCTACATCTGCTTCATTCAATTTTGAAGAAATTTGCCGCGTAAAACTCTGAACGAGGATGAAGACGATTTTGCATAGAATGTAGAGTCTACAATGTGATACACACTTTCCATAATTTAGTCCATATTTATATAAAATTCTCCATTTCCTAAAACTGTAGGCCTATAGTTTGTATTTCAAATTTAGAAGTGATGTGTAAAGAAAAATCTGGAGTTTCCAAACTATAGTTTAGCGAGTTTTTTAAGATTGTGCAGCGGTACATGGAATTATGAGTTGGCAGCACTGGTCATTGTTCCAACTATTATAGCTAGAGAAACTCTAGCTCGTTGCATTGTTCGAACCGCATTATTGATCGGTTGCGATTGCTACCGTGCGCCATCCGGTGGGAAACAATTGACAATCGATAAAAACAGTTGAAAGTCAGTGTTAAAAAACTTTCCTCACGCTTTCGTATAGCAGTCAATTTTAATACGATTGTCTAGAGTTTAAACCAGGATAACAGGGTTTGGATTTGAACGGATTACATCAGCTGCTTGTCTATGCGGATGACGTGAATGTGTTAGGAGAAAATCCACAAACGATTAGGGAAAACACGGAAATTTTACTTGAAGCAAGTAAAGCGATCGGTTTGGAAGTAAATCCCGAAAAGACAAAGTATATGATTATGTCTCGTGACCAGAATATTGTACGAAATGGAAATATAAAAATTGGAAATTTATCTTTTGAAGAGGTGGAGAAGTTCAAATATCTGGGAGCAACAGTAACAAATATAAATGATACTCGGGAGGAAATTAAACACAGAATAAATGTGGGAAATGCGTGTTATTATTCGATTGAGAAGTTTTATCATCCAGTCTGCTGTCAAAAAATGTGAAAGTTAGAATTTATAAAACAGTTATATTACCGGTTGTTCTTTATGGTTGTGAAACTTGGACTCTCACTTTGAGAGAGAAACATAGGTTAAGGGTGTTTGAGAATAACGTGCTTAGGAAAATATTTGGGACTAAGAGGGATGAAGTTACAGGAGAATGGAGAAAGTTACACAACACAGAGCTGCACGCATTGTATTCTTCACCTGACATAATTAGGAACATTTAATCCATATGTTTGAGATGGGCAGGGCATGTAGCACGTATGGGCGAATCCAGAAATGCATATAGAGTGTTAGTTGGGAGGCCGGAGGGAAAAAGACCTTTGGGGAGTCCGAGACGTAGATGGGAAGATAATATTAAAATGGATTTGAGGGAGGTGGGATATGATGATAGGGACCAATGGCGGGCTTATGTGAGGACGGCAATGAACCTCCGGGTTCCTTAAAAGCCAGTAAATAAGAGTTTAAAATCTGCTTTTGGAAATGACTGTCTAAAAGTATTTTTACTTGTTTAAATATATCGATGCCGGGCCCGTTGTTAAAGTATACATAAGTGTTGTAGTTTAGTTATTTCACGCTGAACTTAATAAACTGAACCCAAAGATTTTTCTTTGTCAAACACGACGCATCTCTATAATCGGAATGAGAAACTTGCCTGCACGTATTACAGAATCAATTTATAACCGTTGCGAGCTACGTTACGTTGTGGAATGAAACCGTCGCCTAGGCGTCAAGTTTTTACTTGTCTTATTCGTGAAATTATGCGATTATCTCTAGTTGGTTCTTAATTGAGACTAAATTTATAGCACACAACTTCGCTCACTTCACCCACGAGTCATAAAGGAAGAGAAGTCCTACTACATACATGCTGTAGTCATGGGAACCAAGTTAACGTTAGTAAATTTGAAAATTTACAGCGGATTTAAGGGGGCTTATACACCTTCGGCATCTATCGTCAGGCAGTACATCTCACTTGACGATATGTGTCAGAGGAAGAACAATAATTGTTTATATGCATCTGAAGTCTGATTAATGTAATATGTAGCTAGATCCCGTTCTATAAAGATACTGTAAATATAGAATGTCCCACATTGATGTAATAGGTCTGATGGTGGGAGCACGAGGTACCATACCCTCCTTCTTTGCCAACAAATGTAAAAACCTGGGCCTAACACACAGCATTGTGAAGGAAATAGCCATTAGTGCCCTCAAAGGATCAGTTCAGATATTGAAAAATCATTTATATGGGAGTGATAATGGAAATTTCAAGTTATCTTAACCGATGGCTGTTGATTGGTTTAGATATCAATGCCAATCAATCCGTACCATTATTTTTCTCGAGGTATATGGCATTCAAATCATTCTAACCTATCTGAAGATATTTCCCCCCCCCCTTTTTAACTGTAAATGAGCACAAACGCTACTCAGGTGTAAATTTTTCTGACATTTTGCATATTCGATTCCCTAACCATTTCAAATGTACATCATTTTACCTTTTAGGTGTGTTTCCAAATTATATGTAATACGCTTTGTCAAATCTGGCAACCTTTTCATAAGGGAAGCTAAATTTATTTATATATAGGCGATGTATGCAATGGAGGGGAAAAGGGACCGGCCACCCTACCCCATTATCTCCTGGCCTAGTTGCCTCATAAGTGGTGCCTTCTTGGTATCATTTGTGAGGTTCAGACCTGTCTCCGGACAGTTGACTAAACAACAATACATCTTCGGAAATCGACTGTTTTTCTTTTTATTGAATGAACTTTTCTCAATAGTATGTGTGTGTTTTTTTTTTAAATATCTCTAATACTTTTCTAGTTATGTTCTAAAATGTTACACTATCACTTGACTTATTTAGGGCCCATTTACTTACTTATAAATGGCTTTTAGAGAACCGGAGGTTCATTGGCGTTCTCATAAGCCCGCCATCGGTTCCTATCTTGAGCAAGATTATTCCAGTCCATACCATCATATTCCACCTCCCTCAAATCCATTTTAGTATTATCCTCCCATCTACATTTTGGCCTCCCCAAAGGCCTTTTTCCCTTTGGCCTCCCAACTAACATTCTATATGCATTTCTGGATTCGCCCATACCCTGCCCATCTCAAACGTCTGGATTTAATGTTCCTAATTATGTCGGGTGAAGAATGCAATGCGTGCAGTTCTGCGTTGTATAACTTTCTCCGTTCTCCTGTAACTTCATCCCGATATTTTCCTAAGCATCTTATTTCCAAACACCCTTAGCCTCTGTTTCTCTCTCGAAGTGAGAGTCCAAGTTTCACAAACACATGGAGAACCGGTACTGTGAGTTGACTTGGCTATTTAAGTATGGACAGAACCTCTCATCTTCTGTAAGTTTGTCGCTCGTTTTCCATAACTTAAATTTTCCAAATCCGTTTCCTCCACAACTTCCACATTTCTTCAGATAAGTTTATGAAATTGTTCACGACTGGGGAACAAATTCTTTTTTATCATTTCAAGTTCTTTTCTTCACTAATAATTCTTTATGCAATATAATAATAATGATAATGCTAATAAAAAATTCATAAAATTTCTTATTTTGTGCACATATTCAACTGATAAGGTGAGGATTTTTAACACACTTATTATTTAATAAAATAGAGAAGAAAGCATTAAACATTGTTCAAAATTATACAAGATATCAAAGAAATCAGTTTTTCCTACACAAATTGCACCTCCAATAAAAAAAAACAGTATAATTATCCTTAATAATAAAAGTTTTCCGGATTCCAAAAATTGTTTATTAATCTAGAAGTATCTTCTAATCAGAGTACCAAATTAATTTAGGATTTGTAGAAATTAAATTTTGAAATTTATTGAATTTATACTAGCGAAAGGTGTACAGACCCAGAAACAAAATTTGGGCCAGTATTGTATTGTATTGTATTTATTAACATTCCATGGTATTCATACATTGCTTACAGCTAGAATATGGAACAAGTCAAAAACCTTAATACTATTATAAAATCTTAATTCATAGTCTCAGTCTAGATGAAATATATACAGACGAGATTTACAGTATAGTCTACTAGTACAATACAAAGTTTTAGTATCATTTTCATGAAATGTTATAGAATGTTATGAATTCACCTACTGAATAGAAGGCGTGAGAAATTAGGTACTTCTTTAATTTGGCCCTAAATAATCTTATGTTTCGAGTTTCATTTTTTATATCGATAGGGAGGCTATTAAAAATTTTTACTGCCATATAACGCACTCCTTTTTGATAGCACGATAGACTTGCCGATGGAGTATGAAAATCATTTTTTGATGTGTATTTATGCTATGAACTATTGAATTAGTTACAAAGTTTTCACGATTACATACGAGGAAGATTATTAATGAAAAGATATACTGACAAGCCATGGACATTATTTGCAGTTTTTTTTAAATAATCCTACACGATTCCCTAGCTTTGGCACCTACTATTATTCTAATTACTCTTTTTGTAATAGAAATATATTGTTACTATCTGTGGAATTTCCCCAGAATATTATTCCAAAACTCATTACCGAGTGGAAGTATGCAAAGTATATTGTTTTTAAGGTATTGATATTTACTATCTTTTGCATAGATCTAATAGCAAAACAAGCTGAATTTAGTTTGGGGGTAATTTCTTTAACCCTCCTACTACCAATGGGGTCAATATGACCCCGGTAGCTCTTTCGAAAGGAAAATCTCCGCCATTTTTTAAATTATAATTTTCAAAATTTATGACTTTATATCTTTGAGTCAACTGTATCCAATGATGTTTCATTCATTTTTATATTTTCAACACATTAAAAAATATTCATTGTTTCTTCACTGAGTACCATTGGGGTCTATATGACCCCATTAAAAATTGGCTTTTTTCTTTCAATGTAACATTATGAAAGTAGAAATGCTGACCGTCACTTCGAATATCTGGTATACGGAACACGTGCAACAATGAAATATTATTTCTTACCCATTGTTAAGGTTTGTTGCCTAAGTTTTTATTAGTGTTTTGCCTCAGTGTGATGTAGAATTACATGATGAGTGCAAGATATTTGACTAGTTCAGAAATAGGCGTAATTGTGAATGAAGAAGAAAAGGATGAAGAGAAATATAATGAGTAACATGAATACAATGAAGAAAAATCTGATGACGATGGACAGATTGATGCTATTATAACAGAAGACTGTCAATCGGCTGAAAATTCTGATGAGGATGATGACGATGATGACGGAGATTTAGATACTACTGTTCCTGAAGTTTCTAACATCTCAAATTTGAATGTTTTCAAGTAAGTATATTTCACCTACCAATTATTTATTACAACAAAAAACAGCAGCAATAATAATAGATGTTCCGCGCCGTAGTGTCGTGGTCTAAGGAATTCTGCCTAGGACTCGCGTTACGGAATGCGCGCTGGTTCCAATCCTCATGGGGAAAGAAATTTTCTCATTAAATTCGTCCAGTGTATGGGACCAGTGTCCACCCAGCCTCTTGATGCACTTGGGGAGCTACGATAGTTAGCGAAAATCCGGTTTCGCAAACCAGCTCTAACGGGTGGAGTAATCATCGTGCTAACCATACGATATCTCCATTCTGGTTGGATGATCGTCCACCTCTGCTTCGACATGTGAACGTGAGGCCAGTAGCCGGCTAGTCGGTCTTGGCCCTTCATGGGCTGTAGCGCCATTGATTTACTTTACTTTTTATAATAATAGATAGTCAGTAAGTAAATATCTGGAATAGTAATACTGTTGTTTTGAGGTCCAGATATGGAAACGAAGTATGGAATAAAAGTCCTGTTAGATTGCATCAAGGGAGGCAGCCAGCACGAAACGTAATGAAGACGGCTCCAGGTCCAACGCGGCATAGTCTGAGGAATGTAAACACTGTGCAGTCAGCTTTTGAGTTATTTATGACGCCCAGCATTTTGCAGAATATTTTGAAGTGGACCAACAAAGAAGGTAACATTACTTATGGTAACAAATGGATAGATCTTGATAGAGAAGAATTTGAGTGCTTTCTTTGCCTGCTTATACTCGCCGGAGTGTACAAAGGTCACAATGAGGGCATAGTGAATTTATGGAACACAGAGCATGGCCGACCATATTACAGTTAATGAAGAACTGGTAACTTTCAGGGGCAGGTGTCCTTTTCGGCAGTATATCCCCTCAAAATCCGGAAAATATGGCATCAAAGTATGGGCTGCTTGTGATAGCACTAATTACTGTGTCACAAACCTGCAAGTGTACACAGGAAGGGGCGAAGACGAGCCTAGAGAATCGAATCCAATCAGGGAAAAAGAGTAGTATTGGACTTAACTCAAAATTTATTCCTGAGTGGTAGAAACATCACAACAGATAATTTCTTCACAAGTTTGGACCTGGCAAAGGAATTAGAAAGAAAACAGATGACTCTGTTACTCGTAGGAACAATAAGAAAGAATCGCCGTGAACTACCCGCAGAATTTGTCATAGTAAAGGGAAGGAAAGCAGCTTCAAGTCTGTTCGGATTCCACGAATCCGCTACGATAGTTTCCTATTGCCCAAAAAAGGGTAAGGTAGTGACCCTGCTGAGCACTATGCATTTCAAAGCGGAAATAGCTGAAGATGAAAAAGAAAAACCTATTATGCTACTAGACTATAACGCAACAAAGTCAGGTGTAGACACAATGGACAAATTAGTCAGGACATACACTACAAAACGTGTGACAAGGATGTGGCCCATGGTTATTTTTTTTATAATATTTTGGATATTAGTCCGCTCAATGCATTCATAATTTGGTGGAGTTAAATCCTGACTGGAAGAAAAAAACCAACTACAGAAGAAGAGAATTTATTCTTGATCTGGGAACATCTTTAGTACAGAAGAACAGAAGTAGGCGCACCAAAGTTCCTCCACCCCCTCTTTCAGCACAAGTGCAAAGTGGGGCAAAACTGGACGATGCCACTTATGTGAACGTTCTGTGGACAGCAAACCTCCAGAAAAGTCCATAAAATGTCCGTCTTTCGTCTGTAAATAACATTCCCAGTTGTTTTGTTTCAAATGTAAGGACGTATAAGATGTGGGCGGAAGGATGGCAAAGTGTAAAATGCAAAAATGTAAAAATGTTTATATACATAGTAGCTGTTCTGTTTTCAACGTAAACATGTATGTTTTTATGCCAGATCATTAAAACAATTGCATTACTACCGATATATCTCGTGTAAATTACTTGGGGTCTATATGACCCCAGCGGTACTCAGTGTAAAAAAAGAAACCTGGTAGTAGGAGGGTTAATATGATTTTTCCAATTTAACACATTATCGATTTTTAAGCCAAGAAATTTGGTTGTTGTTGTTTCTAATAGGGATCTGTTATTAATTATTGCGCTAGAAATTTGCGAGGTTGAATTTGGACAGGATTTAAATTGAATTATGTTAGTTTTGTTACAATTTAATACTAATTTATTGACTGAGAACCAGTCACATATTTTGAAGAGAATTTCCTCTGTTGAAGATTGGAATGTGTTGGAGTTATTGGCTGTAATTACTATACTTGTGTCATCTGCAAATAATATGGGATGACCTACATCTTTTATTAGGGGGGCAAGATCATTTATAAGCACTAGAAAAAGTAGGGGACCTAATATTCATCCTTGAGGAATTCCATTATTAATAGTTCCCCATGTCGATGCAGATTTCATAGTATGTTACAACTGGAATTTGGAAAATTCAGGTGGACCAAATTTTGTTTCTGCGTCTGTACATATCCCTTAAGGAAACCCCAGCGATTGTGAGAAACGTTTTTTCTCGAAATGAAGTTATACAAAAGAATTGAATTTCGGTTCCATGCTAATTCTGTAAGAGTTTTTGTAGGACAACCGATTTGGAGAAGGTTTCTGTGAATATTTAGATTTATATCGTTATTTCTCTTCTACATGCATTCATTATCACTAAATAAACTAAATTCATTCAGTGCAAAGTTTACTAAAAATTTCTTAACACACGACAAACATACAGACAAGGAATATGGAATCCTTCTTAGAGGAGAAAGCCTTCATTACCATGGAAACCTACAATCTCATGCAGCCAGACACCCTTATTATGGGGCATAGCTTGAGTCCATAGCGACGTAACGTTGCAGCAGGGGGACTTGATTGACCTTGACCTAATTTTAGCTGTACTACGGGATGCGTACCAAATGCCATGGTCATCCAACTTACAGGAAGCAGCTACAGGTTTCGTTACAGACTTAGAAATTAACTGCGAAATACTCGCTTGTGCTTCCTGCAATGTTTGATATTCTCGAATAACGTTCATACAGTATAAAGATGATTAACACTGCAAATTTCGAACTAGCAGGGTGCGAATTAACGGGGGGATGAGGGGATTTCCCCCTATTGGAAAGTTATCCCCCTCTCATAAATTCATATTAACATCCCTGCCAAGGATAACTTCTATCCCCCATAACAAAATATATTTTTCAAAATTCAAAACGGTGGCAATTTACTGTGCAGTGATGAAGCGTTTCCCTCATAACTCATAAACTTGTTAGCTTTTTAATGTTCTCTCTCTTTGATTTTATTGCTGAAACTCATGTTTACAATATCATGCTCTTTCAACTACATTCCTTAATAAATAATATTTTTTTTTAATTTTGAGTTAGAAGAAAATAATATTTGACCATTTTTTAAATGAATTTTTATCAAACAATCTATCAAAGGTATAGAAATGATTTTGCATCATATTGTAGATATGACATACATAAATACACACAAAAAATTTCATTACAGAATGTTGGATAGTTTTTGAGTTATAAGGGAAACCATCACTGAACAATGAACTGCCAACATTTGAATTTTGAAAAAAAAAAAATATAAATAATTTTTTTTAATCGTAAAAATATTTTTATCGTATAGCAGAAGGACAGTGTTTTACACATACTAATTTTCATTATTGTACAAGATACAGTAATGGAGGGAAAAAATGTTGAATATTTCCAAAATTTTACTGCTGTAAGCTGTACCTAACCCCTTAAAGTGTTGCCATTAATTTTCGAATGTTCCATGTATTTTTCGACGATTTGTAATAATGATTTTATTGCACCTATACTCATGTGCGCTAACATACAGGGACATCATTTTATTTTTACTAAAATTTCTAATATTAACCTAGCTATACCTTTGGATCAACGATTAAGAACCGGAAACACCGTTTGCTACCCTTCCACGACTGGAGTTCGATGATACTGGCGTAATATACAAACAAATCATTTTACTATGTATAGGAGGAGAGAAAAGTAGTTCATCCATTTACGTTAACTAGGAAATATCGCGATTTTGAGTTCGATAATTTTCATTAGGATTTTGTTTAATCAAAATACAGTACAATATTAACAATGAGTGTTTTTACTCACGAACTGAGCTGTCCATGCGGACATATTCAGTATGCTGTGTATATTATACTATCTACAGCACATTAGCGTACACTATAGAGAATGAAGTTAAATTGAAAAATAATCATAATATGGATATTTAAATACATTTTTGAAAATGGAGGCCGTTCATTTCGATACAGGCTTCAGTTCTAATGTGCATATTATCGCACTATAGACTATTGTACGTAATTCCAATTACCAGGTTCGTACTTCGTATCAGTAACTCATGTTGAAATAATTCTGTACCTACTCTATAAAAGAGTACTTTACGTACTGTAAATTCAATCTTCACTTCTGCCCGATCCGAAAAGATAAAATTACTCAGACATGCTATCTACTGTCCGTCCAAGTGGTTACGTTAATTTTAAACTTATATCCTTCGAAGCTATAAATAAAGATAACATTTCTTTAAGCGTCGTAGAAAGGGAGGAAATCACGTGACAGTTAATTACTTAACGAGGCCCTTTTATTTAAGTTATTTTAAACAGTTCTATGGGTATAATATTACGTAGACGTCCAATTCCTAACAGAAATTAATGTTCTCAGAAAAGAGCTAAGACAGCCCACACTAGCATTTACAGAGAGGCGAATAGAAGCAGGTGGGGGAAACCGGGATCCGACGTAGGGAAATGGAAAATGATGCAATATTGAAAGCTCTTTCGTCACTGGAAAACGCGAACATATTTTTGTAACGTACTGTTTACTATGACCGTAAGGCTACTATGACTGTATATGCGGTCTTGGTTCTGTGTGGAGGACGGTTGAACTTCATTAGTAGAAGGGGTGGGAGTGAAGTACATTCAAAAACTCAGGTGCAATAAAAATTGAAGTAAAAATAAAATGATGTCCCTGTAGTAATCTGAAGCCAACACAGCTCCTTGCCCGCTTTGAAGTTGGCGGTTGTAAGCCTCACTTCCCAAAGTGAAGTTAGCGATTTGGATAGCATAAAAATCTGTGGAAAGTACAGAAATGTATGTATGAATGGATGACTGGATAGACTGCTGAATGGACGAACGGATCTACATCTTATGTAAGCATAGAAGAGGGGAAAGAAATAGAATTCTAAGGGGCAGATGAACGAACTATATGAATCATACAGGGATTTGATAGAAGTAAAACAGGGAAATCGAAGAGGCTGGTTGCAATGTTTCCGGTTAAATGGAGCAGACTTACGAGGGAGTTTGCGGACATTTTAAACCCACAATGTTGGACGTTACGTCACGCCCAATTTAATTTATCCTAACCAGCTTCCTAGTTAGAACAGAAGAAATGTGCTTACATTAATTCAGTCCGTTTTTAAAGGTTAACGGTGAATCATGCGTTTTCTTAATTACATTGAGAAAGTGATAAAAACGAAAAGCATTGCGGAATTGTCGCCTCGTTCTGTCAGCAGAGGTCCTCGCTGTAGTTATAATTCATGTCGTAATGGCGTGAGACTTAATTGGGAGAAATTGACGCCTCGTGGTACAATGGCATACGTAACGGAGCATTTGGCATCAGGCCTATGCCAAGGGGTGAGTAAAACTGGCCCTAGTTGTGCTACAAGTGCTTGTGATCTTTGATCTTTTCCGGTAATAACATTTCGCAAACGTTTCAGTAGTATCCGGTATTGGAATAATGGTGTATTTTTTTTAGCTTAATTACTGTACTGCGTTGTCATAGCAATGCCGTTACGATGATAACCAAGTACACAATGTAGCCAACATGACTGAACATTAGGCCTATAAGTGGCTCTTACAGTATTTTTGTCTCTCAAATTTGCAATAAAGTGGTAAATAATAATTACGGTCGCTGCGAGTATTTTAGTAAAAGGAAAGTTATTTCCCTTCAACCAAAAACACAACACCGAAGAGGTCATAATTACTATTTACCGCTTTCACGGAGATTACCCTAAAATTTGGCTTTGTCAATTCATACTATATTTCCTGGATTACATTTCTCCTTCATTTTGCACCGATAACGATTTCTATATCCTTCAAAATCTGTATTTTCTTTTATGTTGTATTTAAAATCAATACACTGAAAATACAGGATGTTTAAAAAATACGGGACATAATTTCAGGTATGTATTTCCCACATGTAGACAATCAAAATAGTTCATTACAACATGTGTCCGGAAATGCTTCATTTCCGAGTTATGGCCTTCACAACATAGAAATTCACCGGAACGTTTTTCTTTCCGCAGGTCGTTGTCATTACAGAAGATGTTCTAAATGTCCACCTCCTGCTTGAATACAGACCTCACATCGATGTCTCATTGACCTGCGAACAAGATCCCAAACTCCAGGGGTTTTGCTTATGTCCTCAGAACATGTCACAATTCGATTCCGAAGGGATTCCAAATCAGGCACCGGAGACGAATAAACCAATGATTTTAAATGGTCCCACAAGTAGAAATCGAGAGGGTTCAGATCAGGTGAGCGTGGAGGCCAAGCAATTGGGCCACCTCTACCTATCCATCGATCAGGAAACCTTCGATCCAAGTACTGAATGTAACCTTCGCCTCGGAATGAACTGTCAGAGTGTCCTCTTAATGTCTCCTTTGACGGCAACGACCTGCGGAAAGAAAAACGTTCCGGTGAATTTTAATGTTGTGAAGGCCATAACTCGGAAATAAAGCATTTCCGGACACATGCTGTAATGAACTATTTTGATTGTCTACATGTGGGAAATACATACCTGAAATTATGCCCCGTATTTTTAAACACCCTGTATAATGGGAATGATGTGGTTTTCCTATCGTAACTGAGGCATGAAGAGCAAAATGTTATCCATTTATGCAAATCACTTAATGCCTAACAGAGCTATGCCCACCAATGCGTGGCATGTTAATAAATCCATATTGTTTAAATATACAATACCATAACATTATGGACTTATAATTCTGAGTTCCTACGAACTCACGGCGAAAATGACTGACGTTATACATTAAAATTATAAAAAGCACAACACACATTTAGCTCGTCTTGCAGTAAACGCCATTTTGTTTTTACTGTCGTTACTAAGAGACAATTTGATTTCTTATTTCTTTTGCTCTTAAAGAATGGCACAACATTCGCAAACATCACATTGAAACTGCAATAACTTTTATGCAATCCTAGCACTAAAACACGCTTGTTATAACGCTATAAATCATGCACAATTGGCCTAATTCTGGTACTGGTGTCAAAAAAGGTTACCTAGGAACTAGTATTCCATGACGTCATCACCGCCTTAACAACACAATTTTACACAACTACCTGTAAAAAAAAAGTTTTAAAACAACAAAATGGCATTGTCTTAGAAACGGTTACTTAGCAGCTATGCAATATTTTATTTATTTATTTAATAATAACATATACATAAAAACGTTACATTAAAATACCCCGAAAGAGCAAAGCTCGTGTTCGGGGACAGTTCCGTTACATAGATACACATACTTTGTAGACAAAATACTTAAGACAAAAGCTCATATAAAGATTGTAATAAAATTATTAAATAATAATACTAGTAATAACTGAGTGAAAAAAGAGACGATGTTTAGATTGATGGATTAATATTAAATTATTATTAGTAGTATAATTAGTGCAGGTCATGTTGATATAGTAACCAAGATAAAATAGAAAAACACACTTAGGATAGAAATAAACTTGTTTTACAATACATGGTAAATAATATATATACAGGAAGTCTGTCATATAAATTTTTAATTCTGGATCTGAAAATTTCATTGCTTAAAGTAGTCAATTCTGGATGAAATTTTATTACCGAATTATATAGACGTGGACCATAATTTGTACTGCGTAGTAAAGCAGTAGATGTGAAACATTTAGGTTCAACTAATTTAAGAATTTCATTTCGTCTTGTATTATGAGCATGTGGCTGAGCTACAAATTTCGTTCTATTTTTATGATAGAATTTCATTAAAGAGTATTTATAAATTTGGTCAATTCTAAAAACATTCAATTCGGAATGGATCAAATTTGTTGGATAATCCAGTCGCCTTTTCAAACAAATTTTGATTATACGTTTTTGCAACATAATTAGAGGAAGAAGAGCAGTTTTTGTAATGCCTCCCCATCCAGTTATACCATATTGGATAACAGATTCAACTATAGCCAAATAAACCAAACGTAATACATGAGTAGGCAAGTAATGGCGAAGGTTTACAAACTTGTAAATTGTTTTACGTATCCTGTTACATAAAAGGGTGATTTGTCTATCCCATTTCAAGTGCTGATCAACAATAATTCCCAGGTATTTCACATCTACAGATTCTTGCAGGCAAGGGCATTTACAGGTTGTTGAGAGTTTACAAAAATATATATTACGTCATATCCAGTACTCATGTCTCTACTACGTCAAAACATTACATTTCGTAAATTTATAATACTGTTTTTATATATTTTAATACTAGAATAGCATAAAACGTTGTATGTAACACGTGTTTAGTCTTCATTATAAACACTCCCGAAAATTATCAAGATTATACACTAGTTACATAAATTACTATTGTATCACTTCCCATATCATTTTTATTTTGTTTTCCAAATGCATCAGACTGTATTAGGCCGATATCAAATGGCGAGATGTCAGTAATATTAGGTATAAAGAACTTGCAGGATTTGAAAGAGAAAGTTATTAAATTAATTTCAAATTAGTTTCTGCCTTAAGTAAATGAAATGTGAAGTGAATCACTCAGCTAACGAAAAATGTTTAGATTTTTCTTGGTTATGTGAGCATTCCAGATTTCGAGATTGGTATTGCAATGGATTTTTGTGTTCTCTACACGATAGGTTGTGAAATGATTGAATATGTTTCCGGTAAGATGGAAAAAGCACATGGTGGACGAAGTTTCCAGATACGATGAAGGACAATAATGATGTGAGAAAAAATGGGTGCGATACTCGACGTATTCCGACACTGCTAGGTGCTTAGGTTGCATTCGTGTTATTTATTTATTTATTCACTTACCTATTTATTTTATTATTATTCATCTATAAGGAGAAGTTTCCATAAATACAAAGAATAATGAACAAAAGATGTAAACAAAGAAAATTAATCAAATGAATACCTTAACCTGACTTAAATGCTGAAAAGAAATAAATTATTATCATTTATTACGAAAGAATAAAGCACCATGCAGAAATCTATAAGAAAAATTTTAAAATCAAGAGCATATAATAGCTACTTATGCAACAAGTTGCGAGATGATAGCGTTTTAAGCACGAGAAGTGAAGGTGGATAAAACGGCGAGTGTTTAAAACGCTAGTTCCGCACGTGTTTCATACAAGATTTTTTAGACAATCGCTCGAGAATTCCTAATGTATTTATATTTTAAAGAGAATAAAATTGTTGGTTCGTTCTCTCGAAATGGCGAACTTCTGATGTTAAATACGAAAGAGTATTATTACCAGAGAGAGCATTTGGTGTACGTAAACCGTTGATTTAACTGCTACATGCACCATATAGTAATGTATTAGGGAGCAAGGAAGGGAGGGGGTGAATGTCATCGTGTCGCTACAATAACAACGACTGGAGTACAGTTCCTGCAGCAAATTATCTTTACTATTCAGTAATTTCACTTTATAATATTAAATAACCTATTGTTTATATTTAACATTTAATTACAACATGCATAGTTCTGTGATACATGATATTAATTTAGCTACATAAGAACAATATATTGTATATAAATACAAGAACATATAAAACATAGTATTTTACTTTGTACTACTTTGCTCTTCTTCATGACTGCATTTGTTACAGTGCACGACAATATACTTCATTAAACTTTTCTGCTTTTATTTCGTCAGACCACAATAATCGCATTGATTTTTCAAACAGAACTGCAATGGTAACATGATTTACTTTCTCTAGCTCTTCGGATATCAATAGACTTCAGTTTGAAGTCCCCCAACAATAACATTAGCAACGGATCTGTTTGCAATATTTGTCATTTCGTCTATAGATACCCACAATTTTTCATCTTTTAAGGTTTCTCTAATTTCACGTAAGACATCTTCATAACGTTTTGCAAAATAACCCGTACGCAGAGTAGATTGTCGGGATAGCGTTCGACCTGTATATTTTTGCAAAAATGATCTGACACATGGGTGTTTCAGTTTTTTAAATGGAATATTTGCCCTAACAAACATGTGGCCCAAGTCTTGGTAAAAATCACATTCCTTATTTGAACTCGTGGGAATAGCTTCGACTTTCTTCAAATTCAACAACTTAAAACATTCCTTGTGTCTTTTACAGTTGTAGTGTTTTTGTACATGGTATCTCTTGTTGCCCAGTAGATCGACTTTACATACCTTGCATGTAAGTTTTTCACCATCCGTGGAAAAGTGCTGCGATCCGAACTCCTCAACAAATCGCTGCAATTGTACATTCCGAGGCTTCTTTTTTTTTCCGCATATCGTAAACTATGTTGTAATGTAAAGACAAATAAATGCTTTGCACTTACGGTAAACACAAGTAGAACTAATTAGAAGGACTGCGATAGGAAAAGAGTAAATACAGGAAATAGTGTAGAAGGACCAATAACGAAGAATATGAAGAAGACAGGAAATTCAAATACGCCAGGAAATGCACAGGTATTGAAAACTATCTAAGACAGCACATATAACATCAGAGAGCTCTGTGCGTACAATGACTGTACCTTGTAGGTAAAACCCCTTCCCCCACCTCGTGACGTAGTCAAAGCTCTCGGTATAGTAAACTTGTGTCCACTGATAACGTACCCCATCTGCTGTCTTTGATTATTACACTCGTATGGAAAGAGATAGATTTCATGGCCTTCGAATTTGTAGTAGGCTATGGTGATTGTTTCCATAGAAAAAAAGAAAGAATTGCAAGCAAGATTCTAGGGGTAAAGGGAAATACAGCCAAGAAGGTTAAACTTGCTGCGGACAATAATGAGATTCAATATTCTTCTATAGAACATAACCGTGTTCTGCGAGAAGAAATTGTATGCATAAAATCTCCAAATGTCATAATTTTCAATTTAAATAATTTTATTGTGAATATTTATAATAGATAAATAGTTGGAATTTATGTTTTCAGTATTTCTAAAAGTACTTTTAGGCACGGAAATTTACTTTTAATCACGCTAACTTATGGATGCGGAAATCAATGACTTGTCGATACTAAAATAAGAATCGAAAAGTCGTCCTTATAAAAATCTCTAAAAAGATGATTATATCAATCGTATAAATTACACCACTGTTCAAATTGACCTCATATGTTTTAACAAGTGTTTATCTTATTTTCAAGAGACTAAATCAATTATTGCAAACGTTTCGTATTGATCCAGGAAATCCCATAGAAAAAGAAAAATATTAACTACTGTTGAAGTGTTAATACTTGAGAACAGTGATGTATCAAATGTAGAAGTAAATAGCCAGTTCGCCACGTCATAATCTGAATGGATTACAAGGAAAACAGTAAACAATATTTGAGACATATTGTATTGCCATCTTGTGTTTAAGGGACAAAACGGTCTGAGCGGGAAAGCGACTCCTTGCGACCCGACCGGCTTACGCTGCTGTTCCCATGGCTTCTGCTAGCGGTTTATAAGCTGCACGCATCAAACAATTGAAGGAGCTCGTAATTTGTCCTATTTAAAGATCAATTTCTTTGGATTTTTACGCCCTAAAATCGTAATTACTGCGTAATGTGGCGCATCCTGTAGTTACTGTGGGAAAGCATTCTCTTAAACAAATGACAATCACAGTGGTTTCTCAGTAACGTGACACTTCAGCTGTTCTCTCATTCCTTCCTTTCGCTTCTCTTAACCTCCTCCATTATTTTCATTGATGATGCGTCTCTTCTTCGTTTTCTTTTTGTTTGCTTCTCTGATTTCGTTATCTATTAGTTTTCTTCCTCTTTAACCATTTGGTTCCCTCGTCACTTCTTTCGTTTTCGTTATTCTTTGTGCTTTCCTTATTCATTCTTTTCCTTTTTCTACACCCAATGAACACTATTTTATCGTGGTTTATCTTTTTCTTCTCTTGTCTTTTCCCTCGTCTCCATCCCTATATAATACAGGGTGTGAAATGGCATAAATATCGAACTATTTATAGATGTTATAGCATTATCACCAGGGCTAGGATTTTGATGAAATTTATCTTTTTCCGAGTAAAGGCTGGTTCACAATAAACCGGGAACGAGAAGCAGAGGACGTGAATATGAAAATTTTTGGTTCACAATAAACCGAGAACGTAGACGACTAGGCATATCGATATGTATGTCAGTAACGATATGTGAAATCGATATTACGCATTCTGATGTTATTTGTGTATAATTGACCAATGGCGTTCTCTCGTGAGTACAAGGCAGCCAACATAAACACAGGTTAACCAACTTCGAAATTTCAACTGAAACATTTCATTAGGTACGGTGCTATAAATATGCCCATGCATCTTTATTATCACAACCTATTTTAAGTCTACCATAACGTAAAATAATTAGAGAAGAAACATTTGTAATAGAACAAAAATGAACACAACAGTAGTTATTGAATTGAAGCGTGAATATGTAGTGCGTAATACAACCAATACAGTAATAAAATATGATTCGCTTCCGATCGGTGTTCAAAGACGCAGCTATTGAAAGCCACGTATTCTCTTTCATTTTCTCATCTTTATACGAGGCGCGCCGCTTATCGTAAATGTGAGGATTTCAATATTAGAATCTCATCAAATAAAACTTGCTCCATGATGCACAGCACAGAACAAAATAATGCATAGGTTATGTCACGGTCTTCTTGCTACAAAATATAAGACGACAAAATAGCTTTTAGATGGCAATAGAATGAATCTAGTGGGCTGTGATCGGAAACGTGAACGCCAAAGTTGAAACTTGGCCAACTCTCCGTTCCCGATCTCGGCTCCGGGAAGCTTTTCGTTAATTGTGAATGCTCACATTTAAATGTATACATTTTAACAATTTTACCGTTTTCGTTTTCGTTCCGATTCTCGTTTCCGGTTTATTATGAACCAGCCTTAAGCCAGAAACATAGCTGCTTTAGTATTTATATGTTATGTGGTAAACTAAGTGTTTTAAGACATATTTGTTAGCGCATTTTTTTTTTTTTTGCATTTTTGCCTGTTTCAACTCATAAGAGATTTTTTGTTTTATTCTGTCATTTTTTAGGCATTTTCATTTAATGTTGACCATAAATCCCCATTATTAATGTAAAATAATGTTTATTTCCTTTGATATTTTCTCTACATATTTTGTCCATTAAGACCCATTATTTTGTATAATATTTTAATCGTTTTTTATACAAATATTGCCATTTTAACGTAGTATACCCCATGTAATGGATCAGTCCAACCACCCCTTCAATATAGACTCCTCTATACCTGCTAGTTCCGGATAAGAGTGGCTTTGTGGTGAACTACATGGAAACTACATCAGGTAAAATAATTAAAGTGTACTACTTAGAAAAAAATATGTAAAATTAAATAAACTTAAATGTTGGTACTAGAATTTAATTTAATTACTAGTCTAAATATTTAGTACAAAACCTCTTTTCCTACTAAGCCAATTGTGTAAGACCAATTTTTAGGGCATTTTTAAGGGAATTTTTAAAGATTTTTAAGTCATAAATACATTGTTTTTAAGACTTTATAGGTCATCAAAATCCTAGCCCTAATTATCACAGTCTAGTATATACAGTCACGAAGCTCAATATGTAGTAAATATGCATCCATAGATAGTTGCTAACCACTAGGATCGCTAATATCGCCTCATTACAGACAATCCGAAATAGTACCGGCACAGTCTATTGTTTCTAGCACCCTCACAACTCAAGCTTCGTGCCTGTATATACTAGACTGTGGTATTATCGTAATTCTAAACAAAAAAATGTCTGAATAAAGTTGGTTCGAATCTGAGTAGTTTCGCGTAATTGACGATATTTTCCGAGTCCAATATTTTCAGAAAAGATAGAGAAGAAACGAATAAAATGATGATATTGTTGGCTGATAGTGTCCAATAGCGTCGTAAATAAACAATAAGTAAGAAATTAATTAGTAGCTTCTTAATAATTTAATATATTATTTATTTCTGAGTTAAAACCTATTTAATTATTATTCACAAATTTACATTGGAGATCCTCAGAAAATTAAAGGTTCCTGATAAGACTCTTCAGACAATTGCATCAACTATTTTAAAATCTTCACTGAACATCATCAATCACCATCTCTATTCATCTTTATAATATTCAATGTATATTATTTATTTTCAATAAATTTTTATCGTTTTGATAGCCACCACATCTTGTAGCAGAATATTCTCTTTTAAAATTTCATTATGTATTTTTTAATATTAATTTACATTTTCTTTTTTGTTCATTTGAATTGATTAGGATGCCGATATTTTAAATCCAAGATTTGGATGGATATCATTTCGATGATATTCCTCCTCTTATATTTATCTATCTATCTATCTATCTATCTGTCTGTCTGTCTGTCTGATATCCCCCTGTCTTTTATTTATTTATTTATTTATTTATTTACTTATTTATTTATTTATCTATCTACTATCTATCTATTATTTATTTATTTATCCATCCATCCATCCATCCATCCATCGTTTTCTTGCTTCTCTTTTCCTTTTGTTTAATTGTTTCTTATTCTCTCCTCTTGGGACTCTGGGCAAGAAATTATATGAGCTCCAAACCCATAGGCCACTTGTCTCACTCGTAAGTTGTCGTTCCATGGAACTAATCTAGAAAAAAGTTTAGAAGGGAAAAAATGAAGAAAAAAATGGACATAATCTATTAAGATACCACAATAAGGGAAGGAAAGCAGAATGGCGCGTCCTTGTAAGGAAATTTGAGGCTACAGAGAAAAATTGCGAACTCTAAAGCAATGGGTCATTTGTCTCATTCCGTATGCTGTCTTTCTGTTGAAAAAACGTGGAAAAAAAATAATTATATGATGGAGTTAATTTTTTAATTTTACTTCCCTCCTTTCTTTTTTTCTTTCTTTCCTTCTTTCTAATTTTCACCGTCCATATTTAGTTGTAAATCATAAATACCAATACCGTGTTCAGTAACTTGAAACTTAAGCTTAGTTTGAGGATTTAATGAAACATGGCGTCGTGTCTAGAGTCTGGGGCAACATTCCGTCCATTTTTAGCACCATGCAGTGATAAAGAGGTCTCGTGTAATTTGACAGCCTTCAACTCTTCTCACGTGACCTAGTTTAAAGAGTTGAGAAGTTGGGGGCCATGACCTCAGCCACGCCGTCCATAAAATGTTTTTGTGTTTAGTGGAATCTTCGCAAATTGGTGGTTCGCAGGAAGTGCTTTAACGTCGTTTTGTGTTACTCCACGCCTCCACATACGCGTCGGACAGTCTGTGTGTATGTTCATCCCTTAACGCTGACCTATTTTAGTATGAACATTTGATGATGCATAGAGGAAACACGTCAAACTGTTAATAAGTTTGTTTACATTCATCTCTTCGCATGGTAGACGAGTAAATTTAAAACTACCTGATATTACTGTTTTGGACTACACTATAAAGAGGGATCATTGATAGAGTCTGGACACACAGGCACAGACATCTTTCCTCTAAATACTACACTCTGTTTTCATCCACTATCATTAATATTCTGGATAACTGATTGTTTGTCATATCACAGTCTAGTATATACAGAAACGAAGCTTGAGTTGTTGAGGTACATCAGCTGCTTGTCTATGCGGATGATGTGAATATGTTAGGAGAAAATCCACAAACGATTAGGGAAAACACGGGAATTTTACTGGAAGTAAGTAAAGAGATAGGTTTGGAAGTAAATCCCGAAAAGACAAAGTTTATGATTATGTCTCGTGACCAGAATATTGTACGAAATGGAAATATAAAAATTGGAAATTTATCTTTTGAAGAGGTGGAGAAGTTCATATATCTTGGAGCAACAGTAACAAATATAAATGATACTCGGAGGAAATTAAACACAGAATAAATATGGGAAATGCCTGTTATTATTCGGCTGAGAAGCTTTTATCATCCAGTCTGCTGTCAAAAAATCTGAAAGTTAGAATTTATAAAACAGTTATATTACCGATTGTTCTTTATGGTTGTGAAACTTGGACTTTCACTTTGAGAGAGGAACATAGGCTAAGGGTATTTGAGAATAAGGTGCTTAGGACATTATTTGGGGCTAAGAGGGATGAAGTTACAGGAGAATGGAGAAAGTTACACAACACAGAACTGCACGCATTGTATTCTTCACCTGACATAATTAAGAACATTTAATCCATATGTTTGAGATGGGCAGGGCATGTAGCACGTATGGGCGAATCCAGAAATGCATATAGAGTGTTAGTTGGGAGGCCAGAGGAAAAAGACCTTTAGGGAGGCCGAGACGTAGATGGGAAGATAATTAAAATGGATTTGAGGGAGGTGGGATATGATGATAGAGACTGGATTAATCTTGCACAGGATAGGGACCGATGGCGGGCTTATGTGAGGGCGGCAATGAACCTCCGGGTTCCTTAAAAGCCAGTAAGTACTAGGAACAATAGACTGTGCCGGTACTATTTCGCATTGTCTGTAATGGGGCGATAGTAGCGATCTAGTGGTTAGCAACTATTTTTCGATGCATATTTCGTACATATTGTGCTCCGTGACTGTATATACTAGACTGTGGTCATAATCTTACTTCATGTCATGTATTAGGTAACTTCATTCTTACAGAAAATTGTAAGTTATTTATTTATTTATTTTAATTCAATTACCCTAATTACTGTATGAATTATAGGGATTTCCCCAATCCCCTTTTCTCTTTCCATCTTCTTATTTTTATTCTTTTCTCTTCTCATCATTTTCGAATAAATTATTCCCTCTTAAAAATCACAGTCCGTGTCGCTTTCCTCAAAGAACTGCGCTACACTTTAGTGTATGAGTCTGACGAGAAGTCCGGATATTAAATATTTCCCTTCAGTCTGAAAACGTGGTAATTGTTTCATTACTCCTGGAAAATGCTTCGCCTTTCTCTGCTAACATTGTAAAAACGAAAAGCAATTCAGCCTCCCTCTATCAAGACAGAGTGACCCTTATTAAGCTGTTTGAACACTGGCGTTCAAAGATACCTGGTCCTACCAGTCGATAGTGGTCGATAATTTGTTCGTGTAAGTGTGGCTTCTTTGGTTATTACTAGAGCCCGGATGTTTAGACATTTAGGCATATAACAGTTAAAATATGCAGGCAAAAAAAGGAAATAAAAACTTAAAAAGAAGAACAATACATTTTGAAAAAGGCATTATAACCTAAATTTAAAAAGGTATAATATAATTGAAGAGTGCACTGCAAGAATGATGGATGCCATTTGGAATACATTTTTCAGGAGAAGAAATTGAAAGTTTGAAATGCTTAGTTCTCAAAACTTAACTGTGATTTTCCGATCATTACTGGACAATGACTATCAGTATTAATGTCATATAACTCTCTATGTACATTCTATATGTTTTAAGCTATGCATTGACAGTCTTGGTTCATTTTCTACAAGAAAGTGACATCCATCATTCTTGCAGTTCAATTATTTTAGCAATAAATTTAAATTATATCAACGTAACTCACACTTTTACTTCGTAGGTGACACATGTTGACTTATAAAATACTTTCCGTGATTCTTTTCACAAACTTCACATAACAAAACTGTTCCATTAGTTGAAAACACATAGGCGCCAAATTCACTAACGTAAGCATGAAGTTTACTTTGCAATGGTTTACTGAATTTAGGCATTCTAGCTAATCGATCTTATACCTTTTGCCACCAGACAATAACTGACTGTTCCTCAATCAAATTTCTTCCTTCTATAATAATAAACACGTGTAGCACAAAATTGTAACAGTAAGATTAAAATGCTACGTGACAACTTCTATGGGAACGGACTTAATATTTAAAATTATAAAGCTGATTGTTGGTATTAATATCGTGAAGACATACAGTATAACTGTAGGCCTATTTGTAACTGTGGATTGTCGATCATTATTCATGTTTCACCAATAGTATTAAAGCACAGTTATTAGCAGATTAAGCATCGAAATAAATTACTTTTATTTATTATCGCCGCTGTTTCATGCTTAACATTCGGCAGGTCTTTGAGCGGCCTCGTGCGTAACATTCGGTAGGTCTTTGAAATTTACTTGAATTATTATTTTCAATTTCTTATGTCGCCGCTCCAATCACTCGCCTCAATTTCAATGTTGCAACCAATAAGCTGCTTCCATTATAAAATGGCACCTACTTGTCTAATCCATGTGGACTAAAACCGAGGTTGTCTTGTGCTGAGGACTAACATTAAGGTATGTGATTAAAAATTATTATTAAGAGTTAAAAATGTCAACGTACTCGTATATGAAATAATAATAATAATAATAATAATAATAATAATAATAATAATAATAATAATAATAATAGCCATTTAACAATATAACAAACTAGTGCTTATTCTTATCGAGGAAGTAGACGTGACAACGTGACGCTTAGAGTGAAACCTACAGAGCAACAATCGGTCTGCAGAATTATATTTTAAAAGCACACCGCACGTTATTGTATGATGCCGACATGTTAAGCATGAGGCCGCGGCGATAATACTATACTATTAATAAAATGAGTCTTTATTTCATATATTGTATTTAAATTTCATACACATTACATTACAATTACAGTGTAATTAGAAAATTGCAGGTTTCGAGCAGGCAATTCCACTCATCCCTAGGCTTAGGTTCATGATAGAATAACTTATAATGAGAAAGTTTGTGTCATCTCCGTGACATATTATTTTCAACTTTTTTCTTTGCACCATTTTCAGTTGTTATTTAGATGTCAAGATATTGAAAAGTGTAAGTCAAATAGTCCTGCAGATTGAAAGGCACGACAGGGTACACTTAAATGAATGAGAAAGTTTGTGTGATCTCCGTGACACATTATTTTCAACTTTTTTCTTTGCACCATTTTCAGTTGTTATTTAGATGTCAAGATATTGAAAAGTGTAAGTCAAATAGTCCTGCAGATTGAAAGGCACGACAGGGTACACTTAAATGAATGAGAAAGTTTGTGTGATCTCCGTGACACATTATTTTCAACTTTTTTCTTTGCACCATTTTCAGTTGTTATTTAGATGTCAAGATATTGAAAAGTGTAAGTCAAATAGTCCTGCAGATTGAAAGGCACGACAGGGTACACTTAAATGAATAGAAAACCTATTTTACGTTTCGTGATTAAATGCTCCGTTAATTAAAAAAATGAGTTGGAAGTTTCAGCATTCTGGCAACATCGCCGTTAACACACTGTTCTTTCTTCCCGTAATATAGATGTAAGAGGTCAACGAACTCAGGTCTGACTGCCTTAGTGAACTACCTCCCATTTTCATTTCTGGCTACAATGTTGCAAGCTGGTCGCATCGGTCAGTGGCTTCAAATTAGTGGTTTTAAAATTAAATTTACACGAAAACCGTCCACGCTATTGAAATACGCCAGAGAGATAAATGATTCGTTATTAGATTTTCTTTCGATATGGACAAAAATCACGATCCTACTCGCAATAGTTACCGAATAAGAGGCTGTTAAAAATTTGGGGGAGGGGACTTTTTTTCTGAGAAAACTGTGGACTTTCCACCAATATTGTATTACATTTTTTTGTGGTACATACAACATGAGTTATTTGCTCTGTAAACTGCAGGATTATTTCACTCCCAATCTGTATATTGTCGGAATTTTAGCTCGCTATACGAAGTCCCTGTGCCAGTAATATGTTCTAAACATTTTGTTGTGTTGTTACCCATGAACTATGACCTACACGCCTAACGTGTATACATGATGGAGAAATCTTGGCTTTGCTTGAAGTAGTAAAAAGCGCCCGTGTTCAATTTCTGAAGGATGTGACAAATTGGCGCAAGTGGCGTGGGTATCAGACTTTCACATTACTCGGTATAAATCTGGATTCATTCCAGGACTCGCCATCATTCGGACAAGACGAACTTCTTCCTCTCGAAGAATTTTCCGGGCGAAGTGATACAAAACATGGGAGGAGTTGTTGCTGAGGCAATGAGTTTGATTCGAGTTCACTGACCTCTACAGAATAGCCATGGCACTGCTTTGTGGCTTGCTGACTCGGTTAAATGAACGCAGTAATACAAGTTTCAGTTTCAACAATTTCTTTCTTGATCCTGTTATCAATAAATTATATTAACCTGACTATACCTTTGGATTAACTATTGAAAGCCGGAAAAACTGTTTGCTACCTCCTTCTACGACTGGAGTTCGATGATACTGGCGTAAAATACAAACAAATCACTTTACTAGGTATAGGAGGGAAGAAAAGTAGTTCATCCATTTACGTAAACTAGGAAAAATCACGCTTTTGAGTTGATAATTTTCATTGAGTTTTTGTTGAATCAAAATACAGTACAGTATTAACAATAAGTGTTTTTACTCACGAACTGAGCTGTCCATGCGGACGTATTCATTACGTAGTGTATATTATACTGTCTATAACACATTTTTCGTACACTATAGAGAATGACGTTAAATTGAAAAATAATCGTAATATGGATATTTAAACACATTTTTGAAAATGGTGGCCGTTCATTTCGATACAGGCTTCAGTTCTAATGTGCATGTTATCGCACTAAAGACTATTGTACCTAATTCCAATTACCAGGTTTGTACTCCGTATCAGTAACTCATGTTGAAATAATTCTGTACCTACTCTATAAAAGAGTACCTTACGTACTGTAAATTCAATCTTCATTTCTGGCCGATTCGAAAAGATAAAATTACTCAGACATGCTATCGACTATCCGTCCAAGTGGTTATGTCGCAGGGTCGTAGAAAGGGAGGAAATCACGTGACAGTTAATTACTTAACGAAACCCATTTTTAAGTTATTTTAAACAGTTGTATAATATTACGTAGACGTCTAATTCCTAACAGAAATTAATGTTCTCAGAAAATAGCTAAGACAGCTCAGCTACTAGTCTTTACAGAGTGGCGAATAGAAGCAGGTGGGGGAAACCGGGATGCGACGTAGGCAAATGGACGACAGTACCTGTGCGAAAATGATTCAATATTGAAAGCTCTTTCGTCACTGGAAAACGCGAACATATTTTTGGAACGTACTGTTTACTATGACCGTAAGGCTACTATGACTGTATATGTCGTCTTGGATCTGTGTGGAGGACGGTTGAACTTCATTAGTAGAAGGGGTGGGAGTGAAGTACATTCAAAAACTCAGGTACAATAAAAATTGAAGTAAAAATAAAATGATGTCCCTGTATTTCGTTATTATAGGCCATATTATTCACACTGTCATTAAGAAATACATTGTAAATATAAAAATTGGGAATTTATTCTTTGAAAAGGTGGAAAAATTAAAATATCTTGGAGCAACAGTAGTAAATATAAATGACACTCGAGAGGAAATTAAACGCAGAATAAATATGGGAAATGCCTGTTATTATTCTGTTGAGAAGGTTTTGTCATCTAGTCTGCTTAAAAAAATTAAATGTTAGAATTTATAAAAGAGTTATATTACTGGTTGTTCTGTAGGTTGTGTAACTTGGACTCTCACTTTGAAAGAGGAACAAAGGTTAAAGATGTTTGAGAATAAGGTGCTTAGGAAAATATTTGGGGCTAAGAGGAATGAAGTTACGGGAGAATGGAGAAAGTTACACAACGCAGAACTGCACGCATTGTATTCTTCACCTGACATAATTACTTACTTACTTACTTACTTACTTACTTACTTACTTACTTACTTACTGGCTTTTAAGGAAGCTGGAGGTTCATTGCCTCCCTCACATAAGCCCGCCATTGGTCCCTATCCTGAGCAAGATTAATCCATTCTCTATCATCATATTTCACCTCCCTCAAATTCATTTTCATATTATCTTCCCATCTACATCTCGGCCTCCCTAAAGGTCTTTTTCCCTCCGGCCTCCCAACTAACACTCTATATGCATTTCTGGATTCGCCCATAAGTGCTACATGCCCTGCCCATCTCAAACGTCTGGCTTTAATGTTCCTAATTATGTCAGGTGAAGAATACAATGCGTGCAGTTCTGTGTTGTGTAACTTTCTCCATTCTCCTGTAACTTCATCCCTCTTAGCCCCAAATATTTTCCTAAGAACCTTATTCTCAAACACCCTTAACCTATGTTCCTCTCTCAATGTGAGAGTCCAAGTTTCACAACGATACAGAACAACCGGTAATATAATTGTTTTATAAATTCTAACTTTCAGATTTTTTGACAGCAGACTGGATGATAAAAGCTTCTCAACCGAATAATAACAGGCATTTCCCATATTTATTCTGTGTTTAATTTCCTCCCGAGTATCATTTATATTTGTTACTGGTGCTCCAAGATATTTGAACTTCTCCACCTCTTCGAAAGATAAATTTCCAATTTTTATATTGCCATTTCGCACAATATTTCCGTCACGAGACATAATCATATACTTTGTCTTTTCGGGATTTACTTCCAAACCTATCTCTTTACTTGCTTCCAGTAAAATCCTCGTGTTTTCCCTAATCATTTGTGGATTTTCTCCTAACATATTCACGTCATCCGCATAGACAAACAGCTGATGTAACCCGTTCAATTCCAAACCCTCTCTGTTATCCTGGACTTTCCTAATGGCATACTCTAGAGCAAAGTTAAAAAGTAAAGGTGATAGTGCATCTCCTTGCTTTAGCCCACAGTGAATTGGAAACGCATCTGACAGAAACTGACCTATACGAACTCTGCTGCTTAAAAAAATAAATGTTAGAATTTATAAAACAGTTATATTACCGGTTGTTCTGTAGGTTGTGTAACTTGGACTCTCATTTTGAAAGAGGAGCAAAGGTTAAAAGATGTTTGAGAATAAGGTTCTTAGGAAAATATTTGGGGCTAAGAGGGATGAAGTTACAGGAGAATGGAGAAAGTTACACAACACAGAACTGCACGCATTGTATTCTTCACCTGACATAATTAGGAACATTAATTCCAGAAGTTTGAGATGGGCAGGGCGTATAGCACGTAGACTATGTATAGTTGAATTCAGAAATGCATATAGAGTGTAAATTGGAAAACCTTTGGGGAGGAAGAGACGTAGATGGGAGGAAAATATTAAAATAGATTTGAGGGAGATAGGATATGGTGGTAGAGACTGGACTAATCTTGCTCAGGATAGGGACTGATGGCGGCTTATATGAGGGCGGCAATGAACCTCCGAGTTCTTTAAAAGCCAGCAGCTCATGTTACTGCTTATAGTACACCCCAAGTATCTGAAGCTGTCCACTTGCTCTACTGCCTCATTTTGAATTCGTAAGTTTACCTTCTTTAATCTTCTCCCAATAATCATAGTCCCTTGTGTTTGCATTTATCTTAATTTATCTCCAGCAATACACTTAAATTGTGGTAACATTAACACATTATCGCCCGAGTCCAATCTTGTGCACAGTAGTGGAAGCCGTAGTAGTAAAATTATTGAAGTTGTCAGTTAACACGTACATGGCTGCATGAAACATATCTATACTAATAATAAATCCGTAGCCGAAATTTTTCTGGTAATTTTCGATTTTCCAAAAATAATTGGTCCTAACATATACAATTAAACACACTGAAACCGAAAATCGCTTTTTTGAAATTTTTTTGTATGTATGTCTGTCTGTCTGTCTGTATATTTGGTACCTTTTCACGCGATAATGGCTGAACCGATTTCGATGAAAATTGGAATATAAATTAAGTTCGTTGTAACTTAGATTTTAGGCTATATGGCATTCAAAATACATTATTTAAAAGGGGGGTTATAAGGGGGTCTGAATTAAATCGAAATATCTCGCTTATTATTGATTTTTGTGAAAAATGTTACATAACAAACGTTTCTTTAAAAATAATTTCCGATAAGTTTTATTCTTTGAAAAGTTTGGTAGGACTGATATTTAATGAGATAAATGATTTTCAAGATTAAAATAACTGCCATCTAAGGCGGTGTAATGAAATAAACAAATGAATTCGTCTATAAGGGGCCTTGGTCAACAACAATCGAAAGCTATGAATCATAGCCTACAGAGAATGTTTCTGTGTTTGTATGAAGTAATATCGGAAGCTAAATTAACCGATTTGTGTAATTAATTATTATTTCACCATTGGAAAGTGTAGTTTCTCTATATGGACATAATGTTATAATGCTATTATAGTAACTTCGGAGTGAATTGAGGACAGGTAAGATTAAAATAGCTTCTTATGCACAAACAACGTGATAGGCTATTCTGTGTATTCGTTTCCTGTATTTCTTAAAATAATGTTTATCTCAGAGAATTAACGAACCACAAGAGTGTATTGATTTAGTATGCATTAATAATATGTTAGCTTAGCATTCCATTATTTTATAATCCAAATTTTAACTATGCTCAATTGAATCGTGTTAAAATACATAAAATACATATGCATTAAATGCAATGCAAAAAAATTGGGTAATGAGCCAAGCAGATTATGTTGCGCTGTTGTAAAATAAAATTTGTTCCTCCTGAGATTCAAGAGCCCCCATAACAAATTAAAAACTTACTTATCGTTGTACATCCGTTATCAACACATTTTTATATAATATAATATAATATAAGATAATATATAATATAATATAATACAATATAATATAATATAATATAATATAATATAATATAATATAATATAATATAATATAATATAATATAATATAATTTAAGTTATTTAAGTTATTTGAAGGGTTCAGAACCATAGTGGCCCAATCGCCATTTACTGAATACGTAGAAAACAAGGGTTAAAATTAATTTATCATAATTCAATGGAAACATACAGCAAGTAAAATAAAGTATACACATTAAATCTAAATGATATGTCAGTCTTCATTAAAGTATGGATGCATGTAATAAGAATTAAGAAACATGTTAAAGGAATTGTCATTGCACCAAATGAGTGGTCTCTGGACCAAAATGATCGCATTTTAATTATTTAAATACAGTTTAAATTAAGTAACATATTAAACGATTTATCCTTCTATCAAACACGAATGTTCCCTGGATCAAATGTCCTATTTTAATTATATAATTACTTTATATTTATTTCTAACGGGTGCAGCGGAGCGCACGGGTACGGCTAGTTCTGGAATAAAATTATTCATTTCGTTCTTCGTTAACATTTCTAATGTGATATTGGTTTAATAAATTTGTTTGTTCTTGGCACAGTTACAGTTTAGGCATGCCGAAATTTGCAGAATCGCACACAAATTTACTTTGAAAATTGGTACGGGACTATTCTAATTTTACAATAGATGATGAAATAAAATCTTCTGTCCAGCTTGTCAAAAGTAAGTTGGCTTTGAAATAAACAGTTAAGTAAGTATATTAGCTTTCAGACCAGACCTTCTGTTGGCTAGTTTCAATAATTAAAAATGTATCTATCCTGAAATGGGAGTTAAACCTGGATAACTGAGTGGTTAGAACACCAGCACTTAAAGCTGGCAGACCTGAGTTGAAGTCTCGGTTCAAGATAGAACTTTCCTCTTCCAATTATTCAATATTTATGCTGATCATCGGATTTTACTTATATCCACAATTATTTTCGAGTTGAGTATATTTCCGAGTAGCGGTTAGCCGCGAAACCAGGTGGCCCGGGTTCGATTCCCGGTCGGGACAAGTTACCTGGTTGAGGTTTTTTCCGGGGTTTTCCCTCAACCCAATATGAGGAAATGCTGGATAACTTTCGGTGCATCATCACCTTCATCTCATTCAGACGCTAAACAACCTAAGATGTTGATAAAGCGTAGTAAAATAACCTACTAAATTAAAAAAATATTTCAATACGTTAGTCATGTTTGTAACAGACATGTAATTTCTGAATAACATTATATCAAGAGATTATTCTCCTTACAGATGACCACTGAAGATAGGACCGCACATACTGAAACATGTATGGTTTAAACATGATTTTCAATGTGTGTTCTAATACTGTAATAATTATATTGCCTTTGTATGTTAAATTTTTTAATCGTATATTTCACTTCACTGATCAGTAAAAAAAAAGTAAGTTAGCCTGTTTTCCATTATTAATTATTTCATTATTTGTGTAATAAAAGATCGTGTGTTAATTTGTTTTTATAAAACCTAAAAAAATAACTATTTTCTGCACAGTGGCGACTCGTAATATTTTTTTGTATATAGGATATGAGATTGATGACCAACACAGAAACTAATAATAATAATAATAATAATAATAATAACAATAATAATAATAATAATTTTTATTTTATTTATTTATTTATTTATTTAATGTGCTGTACAACAGCCAGTGGCCAATTACAGTTCAGCACAAATATAACAAAAACATAAAACAAAAATAATTATTACACATAAATATAATTACAATTAATTACAATAATGAAGATGAATGGATAACTAAGAATACTATGAGACAATGATAATTGAGTATAATGCCTAAAAGAATACATAAATGATAAATCGTTGCCAAGAGCAAACAAAGTCTATACATTGAAGGGATCGAATTCGCAGCCATGCATGTTGGCATTTTTAATGCATCTGGAGACTGGTGAAAGAAATTTCGAATTTCTAATATAGAAAAGTTTGTGGGCTCTCATATCTTTTGTTGGAATACGTAAGGGAATATTGTTTAAGAAAGAGTCACAGGATACATCACCTTTGAGGACTTTACAAAAGAACAGATAATCTAGCTCATGGCGTCTAGCATATAGATTTTGACAATTAAAATATTCACATTTTCTCTCATAACTATACCCGGAATTAATGGGCAGAAATCTGAATGAACATAAGGATATAAATTTTCTTTGTATATTTTCTAATTTAGCCGAGTCCGTAGTTGTAATCGAGTTCCAAACTACAGATGCATATTCGAGTTTCGATCGCACCAATGTATAGTATAGCATTAAAAGAGAATCGGGCGTGGAAAAAGAATAAGTTATTGACCGTATTATTCCTAGCATTCTGATTGCGTGATTGTAAATGTAATCAACGTGACTATGAAAATACAATTTACTGTCAAAGAATATTCCCAAATCTTTTACGCAATCCGTTCTGTTAATTAGTACATTATTTAGATAATAATTAAATTTCAGTGAAGAAGTTTTTCTAGAAAAGGTTATTACATTAGTTTTGGATACGTTAATTGTCATACCATTTTCTTCCGACCATTTAGCGACTGAATTAATGTCACATTGAAGTGATTGACAGTCAGTACTACTTTTGATTGTACGAAAAATTTTTAAATCGTCTGCAAATAATAAACAGTCAGAACTTGTTCTTTTGCATATATCATCTATAAATATAATAAATAGGAGAGGTCCTAAAGTAGATCCCTGCGGGATTCCGCAATTTATATTATAAGAATAAGAGTGTATGATAATAATAATAATAATAATAATAATAATAATAATAATAATAATAATAATAATAATAGAGCATACGCCGAGACGTAGATGGGAGGATGATATTAAAATGGATTTGAGGGGGTGGGATATGATGATAGAGACTGGATTAATCTTGCACAGGATAGGGACCGATGGCGGGCTTATGTGAGGGCGGCAATGAACCTTCGGGTTCCTTAAAAGCCATTTGTAAGTAAGTAAGTTAAGTAATAATAGAGCATACGCAATTAATTTCTTGCTACAGTTAAATTTTTCTAAATGATCAAATACAACCTCAGATATTCTTTCGGCAGTCCTGGACTTTCTGGATGCGCCTCGCATTTCTAAGGTCTGAGATGTGCAGTGGCGACAACCCACGACAGAAAGTGGAAGTTTGAAGAAAATTATTACGTCGGGATGCATTAAAAGTCAAAATCTGTAATTAAAATGTTTTCTATCCTCAGAGAGACGAAATTAAACTGTAGAATCATCCTCATATTCTTCATGGAAGAATCGCCACTGTTTCTGCGTACAAAAAGGCTAAAATGGTCCTTAATAAATGCTAAAAGTCCGAACCCTGGTAACATTAACAAGAAAACCTAAGGGAAGTTTCCCGTAGCGTTTAAAACAGGGAAGTTCATGTTTATAACAAAGTGAAGTGGTAGTTCCGACTGGGCCTCAGGCTCGATGTTAGTGTGTGCGCCGTCACGCTGGACCGTGGACAGAGAGGAGTACGGGATGGGTTCAAGGCAAGGAGGAGACTGCAACCCCGTGGCCCCATCAAATTGGGACGGTCAGCGGGGACGACAAGGTGACACATGTAGCTGGTCAGTAGCCTGTATTTCGTCAGTTTAGCTTCCGGTGTATTTGTGTTATTTCCGCTGTGTATTTGTGTGATGTGAATGCAGTCTATTCAAATCAGCCGTCAAACAAATCCTTCAAGGTGCCCGTGGCTAGTTTTCTAACAGCGCAGATGTTGCTGTAAGCAGAGTTACTGTACTAAGGGATTAAATACACTATTACAGTCTTTAAAATCACCATCATTGTCGTTACCCGGAATAATAATAATAATAATAATAATAATAATAATTGTTTGTATCCAAACTGGTGTAACATGTAGCTAATCGGCGATGTATACAATGGAGAGGGAAAGGTACTGGCCATCCTACTCCATTATCTCCTGGCTTAGTTGCCTCATAAGTGGTGCCTTGTTGATATCACTTCTGAGGTTCAGACCTGTCTTCGGACAGTTGACTAAACAACAACAAACAATGATAATGATAATAATAATAATAATAATAATAATAATAATAATAATAATGTTACCTCTGATTGAGGTTCTGGCTGATATGTACATCTATCATCAGGCAGTACATCTCACTTGACGATATGTGTCAGAGGACGAACTATTGTTTGTATGCATCTGAAGTCTGACTAGTGTAATATGTAGTTAATCGGCGATGTATGCAATGAGGGGAAAAGGAGCTGGCCATCATACCACATTATCTCCTGGCCTAGTTGCCTCATAAGTGTTGCCTTGTTATCACTTTTGAGGTTCAGACCTGTCTTCGGGCAGTTGACTAAACAACAACAAACAATGATAATGATAATAATACTTACTTACTTACAAATGGCTTTTAAGGAACCCGAAGGTTCATTGCCGCCCTCACATAAGCCCGCCAGCGGTTCCTATCCTGTGCAAGATTAATCCAGTCTCTATCATCATACCCCACCTCCCTCAAATCCATTTTAATATTATCCTCCCATCTACGTCTCAGCCTCCCTAAAGGTCTTTTTCCTCCGGTCTCCCAACTAACACTCTATATGCATTTCTGGATTCGCCCATACGTGCTACATGCCCTGCCCATCTCAAACGTTTCGATTTTATGTTCCTAATTATGTCAGGTGAAGAATACAATGCGTGCAGTTCTGTGTTGTGTAACTTTCTCCATTCTCCTGTAACTTCATCCCGCTTAGCCCCAAATATTTTCCTTAGCACCTTATTCTCAAACACCCTGAACCTATGTTCCTCTCTCAGAGTGAGAGTCCAAGTTTCACAACCATAATAATAGTAATACTAATAATAATAATAATAATAATAATAATAATAATAATAATGTTACCTCTGATTGAGGTTCTGGCTGATATGTACATCTATTATCAGGCAGTACATCTCACTTGACGATATGTGTCAGAGGAAAAATAATTGTTTGTATGCATCTGAAGTCTGATTAGTGTAACATGTAGCTAATTGGCGATGTATGCAATGGAGAGGAAAGGAACTGGCCATCCTACTCCATTTCCTCCTGGCTTAGTTGCCTCATAAGTGGTGCCTTGTTGATATCACTTGTGAGGTTCAGACCTGTCTTCGGACAGTTGACTAAACACCAACAAACAATGACAATGATAATAATAGTAATACTAATACAAATCGTAATAATAATAATAATAATAATCATAATCATAATCATAATAATCATATTAATGTTACCTCTGATTGAGGTTCTGGCAGATATGTACTGTGCATCTACTATCAGGCAGTACATCTCACTTGACGATATGTGTCAAAGAAAGAACAATAAATCGTTTGTATGCATCTGAAGTCCGATTAATGTAATATTTAGCTAATAGGCGGTTGTATGCAATGGAAAGGGAGATTAACTGGCCACCCTACCCCATTATCTCTTGGCCTAGTTTCCTTACAAGTGATGCCTTATTGGTGTCACTTATGAGGTTCAAACTTGTTTACGAACAGTTGACTAAACAACAATAATATAATAACAAAAACATGTGGAAAAAGAACTCTGTGATTTGCGTATTGTTTGCGTGAGTGTATTATCCAAAGAAAGAGATACGTACTATCAATACAGTGACGTAGGCCTATGCAGAATTTTGTCAAGGGGGTTATTATTGAAATTGTTTACTATTTACATTATTGGCATTTAATTATGATTATTATTATTATTATTTTTATTATTATTATTATTATTATTATTATTATTATTATTATTATTATATTCGAAGAGACGGCTTCCAGATATGGAGGGTAACTGTGAATATATTAATAAGCAGTTGCGGACAGCCGATGAGGGGTGGTCCTCCTGCTTGGGGGTTGGGCGAAGGGCTAACAACCCATCACCGTAAAAAACAGCTTGTTACGAATCCTTCAAATAAGCCTCGGAATGGGACTGATTGTATTCTTCACCTGAGATAATTAGAAACATTAAATCCAGACGTTTGAGATGGGCAGAGCATGTAGCACGTATGGGTGAATCCAGAAATGCATATAGAGTGTTAATTGGGAGGCCGGAGGGAAAAAGACCTTTAGGGAGGCCGAGACGTAGATGGGAAGATAATATTAAAATGGATTTGAGGGAGGTGGGATATGATGGTAGAGAATGGATTAATCTTGCTCAGGATAGGGACCAATGGCGCGCTTATGTGAGGGCGGCAATGAACCTCCGGGTTCCTTAAAAGCCAGTAAGTAAGTAAGTAAGTAAGTAAATGTATGCAATAGAGGGGGAAAGAAATTCGCCACCCTACCCTATTATCTCCTGGCTTAATTGTCTCATAAGTGGTGCCTTGTTGGTATCACTTATGAGGTTCAGACCTGTCTTCGGACAGTTGACTAAACAAACAAGTTGGGCGGTCTGAACACTTCAAACAAAAATAAAAGATTTCTTCAGGTCATCCTAGTTCTTACTTTAAGAAAGTTTTCGTCATTTGATTTTCTTTTTTATTTTTAAAACTGTTGGTGTTAAGTGTTTTCTTGTAAAGTTTAATAATCCCTTAAAGTGTAGGCCTACTTGTGTGTTTGAATTTGCCCTGCGACACAACAACTGGTAACGGTAGGTCAGAAGGCATGGTTTCCGGAATAAAGTACTTTTCATTATGAAGTACAAAATATTTCATTTTATGATGTACGTTATACTGAGATTTATGGATTGGCCATGGTTGTCCTATTTGGCCTCAACGGTCCCCGGATTTGACCCCAATATAGTTTATGGGGTTACTTCAAAACAGTTATTTACCAAACGAGTTGGAAAGTGCATTGAGGTACCTTTTACATATTTTAGTGTGTGTGTACAATGTTATTGTTGATGCATAATGAGTTTTACGAGAGCATCCGAGTGGGGCGCTTAGTTACTACCAAGCAGGGACGCCGCGCCGCAGCCCTGGTTTTTGCGAGTGACCGCTGAGCGGCCGGACAGCTCCGCCCTGTGTCGTCATGTCATGTTAAACGCCTCTTATATCATTGTCCTCTCTCTCTCCCCCACACGCTGCCTCTGTTGGGAGGGATACTGTTCAGTGGACCGCTCAGACGGAAGGAAGTGGCTTCACCACTCCAATAGTTGTGTTTCTCTTTGCCAGGAAGGTATGTGGTGCTGTCCGTGATGTGTTGACGAATGCCCGTCTACCAGCGTCGTGTGTGCCACTTCATTAATAAGGTAGTGACAACAACAACAATAATAATAATAATAATAATAATAATAATAATAATAATAATAGTTTTTGTATTCACTTGTTAGATTTCAATATTTCTTTCTTTCTTTATATTTTAATTTATACACGCTTTAAAATCTATGTCATATCGCTTGTGTCGAATCGTCGGGTATATCAATAGGTCGTGGACTATTGTGATTTTGTTTCTATTGTCATGTAGGCCTGTATGGTTTGTATTCATTTGAACTGATTAAAAATTTTTAATGATTATGATGTTGGTGATTGAGGCGGTGATGAATCATGGTATGTAAATTTATCCGCTTTGATAACGTAAAGTGAAACATAACAACATTAAAACGATTAATGTAATAGATGTATTTTTATTGTAATGACAACTTTACAGCACTGAGTGTTGTAAAATAATAAAATTTTATTTGTTATACACATTAATGGTAACATTTACGTTCTCTAGTAGGTGATTCAAAACTAGACCTCATGAACTGTTTACATTTGAACTGATTAAAAATTTTTAGTGATTATGATGTTGGTGATTGCATTCTAGAGATATAGACTGATACTACGATGATCTTTCCTACAATTATTTAAGTTATTTGTTCATTTAATTTAATTAATTTAATAGATTTATATTTACTGGCAGAGTCAAGACCATGAGGTCTTCTCTTCCACTCAACCAATGTCAACCAAAAAACATAGCAAATATAAATAGCAGTAAAACAGAAAACAGTGTAATAATAATAATAATAATAATAATAATAATAATAATAATAATAATAGTTCTTGTATTCGCTTGGTAGATTTGATTTTTTTTTTTTTCATTTGTGCACGCTTTAATATCTAGGTCATATCACGTCTGTAGGATCTTCGGGTATATCAGTAGGTCGTGGACTATTGTGATTCTCTTTCTATTGTCATGTAGGCCTGTATGGTTTGTATTCATTTGAACTGATTAAAATGTTTAATGATTATGATGTTAGTGATTGAGGCAGTGATGAATCATGGTGTGTAAATTTATCAGCTTTGATAACGTAAAGTGAAACATAACAACATTAAAACGAGTATTGTAATGACCAACTTTACAGCACTGAGTGTTGTAAATTAAAAATGTTATTTGTTATACACATTAATGGTAACATTTACGTTCACTAGCCGTGATTCAGAACTAAACCTCATAGATTGTTTACATTGCATTCTAGAGATATAGACTGATACTACGATGATCTTTCCTACAATTATTTAAGTTATTTGTTAATTAATTTAATTAATGTAATAGATGTATTTTTACTGGCAGAGTTAAGATCATAAGGTCTTCTTTTCCACTCAACCAGTGTAAAAAACATAGCAAATATAAATAGCAGGTAAAGCAGAAAACAGTGTAATAATAATAATAATAATAATAATAATAATAATAAATAATAATAATAGTTTTTGTATTCACTTATTAGATTTAATTTTTTTTTTTCATTTATACACGCTTTAATATCTAGGTCATATCGCGTCTGTAGGATCTTCGGGTATATAAGTAAGTCGTGGACTATTTGTGATTCTGTTTCTATTGCCATGTGTCATGTAGGCCTATATGGTTTGTATTCATTTGAACTGATTTAAATTTTTAGTGATTATGATGTTGGTGATTGAGGCGGTGATGAATCATGATATGTAAATTTATCCGCTTTGATAACGTAAAGTGAAACAAAACAACATTAAAACGAGTGTTGTAATGACCAACTTTACAACACTGAGTGTTGTGAAGTAAACATTTTATTTGTTTATACATTAATGGTTTTTTAATTATTTTTATTGGGTTATTTTACGACGCTTTTTCAACATCTGGATTATTTAGCGTCTGAATGAAGTGAAGGTGATAATGCCGGTGAAATAAGTCCGCCGTCCAGCACCGAAAGTTACCCAGCATTTGCTCGTATTGGGTTGAGGGAAAACCCCGGAAAAAACCTCAACCGAGTAACTTGCCCCGACCGGGATTCGAACCCGGGCCACCTGATTTCGCGGCCAGACGCGCTGACCGTTACTCCACAGGTGTGGACCCATTAATAGTAACATTTACGTTCTTTGTCCATGATTCAAAACTAGATCTCATAGACTGTTTACAATGCATTCTAGAGATATAGACTGATACTACGATGATCTTTCCAACAATTATTTAAGTTTTTGTTAATTAATTTAATAGATTTATTTTTACTGGCAGAGTTAAGGCCATAAGGTCTTCTCTTCCACTCAACCAGTGTAAAAATACATAGCAAATATAAATAACAGTAAAACATAAAAAATGTAATAATAATAGTAATAGTAATAATAATAATAATAATAATAATAGTAATAATAATAATGTGCATATTGTTAGTTACATGTAATTTTATTCAAGAATTTAAACAATTACAAGTTATTGTTAAATGAGACAATTTATATCAAAGATATTATAAACATAATGAAGGACAATTGATATATCAAAAATAAAAATCAATTCTACAAATCTTATAAATTTGAAGAATAGTTGTTTATGCTACGATCATAATAATGATATCTATTGAGAAACGAGTGCCGGAGTCAGTTTCGACGCAGCGGACCGAACGTCATATCGCTAGACAAAAATTAATAAATCCACTAAAAAATTAAAATTAATGTTTAGATACGTAGTCTACTTCTTTATATTGACAATACGGAAGTATGAATATGGTTGTAGATAGTGGGAAGCAAAATAGTGACGTTCGAGACTTTGGGAAACAAAAGAATGCAAGTGAATCGTGTATTTGCAGTTTCTATAGTTACGAAAATAAATAAATGAAATCATAATTACTTTTGCGAGTTTTAACGTTAACTGAAATATAAAAATCATTGAATAATGTCTGATTCAAGCAATTTTTATGAAATGTAAATAATCGAGGAAGCTATAAAAGTGAGCAATACTTTATTCCTGCAAAATCAAAGAATTTATATGAAAAGGCATATGTGGAGTGTCGTTTCAAATCGTATTAAATACATCCTCGGTCGAAATTTAGTTTGGAGTGATTTCGCACAGCTGAGACAGTATTCTTTAAGACCCTGATCTCATATCGGAGCAATTCGTATTCTTTCCCGCCTTTTTTCTATGATGAAAATTATGTGTTGGATCAAATCGTATTATGTACAACTCCCATTAGTTAAAATCTTAAATGAACACCGTTGGCGAGCGTGGTGCACCTTCCCGCCAATATTGCGTTTGCCGCTGTTTTAGAACATTTTGAGGAACTGTTATCACTGTTCATAATTAGTATCTACCATGGACGGTTCAGTGCTCGTTGGTGAGAAATCTGTTGGGAGTAGAAAGAAGATAAAAGATAAATATTTTTATTAATACAAATCAGATTAGTGAAAGTTAAAACAATGAGAATGAAGAATCTGATTGTTTGCATGAAGAATCACGTATAGGTAGAATTTAAAATGTTAATGAAATTGTGTTTGCAATCTAAAGCATTGATTAATACATATTCCAGTGTTCACGCCACATTTCATAAATTTGTTACAAAGCTTACTTACTTAAATATTGTAATACTGTATTTTAATACAAATCTTTAAAATATATTTTTTATAATTTTATTATAAAACTTACAAAAATATGTAATATTGTAATTTTGTTATTAAAGCTTACTTAGATATTGCAGTAATTAATACAAGTGCTCACACCATATTTCATAATTTTGTTATAGAGCTTAATAAAATACTGATAAACCGGTATAAGGATTGAAGAATAAAGCATACAGGGTGGGCAAAAAGTCCCATTACTCCATATTATTTTGTGTCATGAAAATAATGGGGAACATACTAACTCTTTAGATACTTAGGTATACACAGTTAGTGTACAGTGGTTATTTTGTTTGTATGTTTGAATTATGACTAGAATTACATCAATAGTGTGCATATTTGAGGTATTTCAGATATTTAAGGGGGTAACGGAACTTGTGCTCATTCTGTAGATGCCATAATTATTTAAAATTTACATGCAATGTGAGTTAGAGATCGACCCGGGTGGCCGCACGATCCAAAGTATGTCTCTTTAGGCAGGTCCGTTCGAAAGGTTGCAGGTAAGAAACTCACCGTTCCTTATCAGCAGGAAGCAATAAAAACTATTGATGTATCGGCCTACGTAGTATGCTGCTGTAAGAACCACAGAAAAAAACTGAAAATGACAGGGCACAATTCAGCGTGGTTTATAGATGCAAATCGTATTATGTGACAAAATCGCTTCAAAACGTATTAAATACACTGTGTCGGTGCAAAACGTATTAAGTGCAAACTTCAATTGACAATATCATGCATTAGATTAAACAATCAGTGTCAGTGTTTATTACATTTGGTGTCATTTCACAATGTCTAAAATGTGATATTAAGATATTTAAAATTTTTCCATTATCTTAGCCGTGAAACGTTTTTTTACGTTTCCTGTAAAATTTGTTTTTCTGCATTTAATACGATTTGAAACGACACTCCACATGTTATTTATTGAAATAAGAAATATGTATCAAAATGATAACCTGTATCGAAATGAATTTCATTTCGATTCAGATGTTCAATGCATAATAACTTCATTTCAATATGGCCGTAGAAAATGATCGTATTCTAGAGATGAAAAGCAGTGTTTTTGACAATCGGCTTTTGAAAGTATAGTCAATGTCTGACAGTCCCTTTATACACTATTTACAAAATAAGTAGTTTGTGGTATACTTACTTACAAATGGCTTACGATCCCTAGTTATAAGTTGTAGGAGGAATCTTTCTTTCATGAAAAGGAATTAAAACGCCATAATAACGATGTTGCATGACCAATTTCTTAACATTTAACCTCACATCTACAGATTTGAACTTTACTTATTGCTGAAGTAAATTGTTGTTCACATAAAACTTGTCATGAATAAGCTTGAACTACGCGCAAAGACAGTGACATCCCAGTTCCTACCTTCATTTACCTTCAACGTTTGATCAGTTGATGATTACCATTGCCCAATTCAATTCAATTCAACCCCGCCTTTACAGTTTGTTGTTGCCAGCATTGCAATGTAGGTTTTATTTTTGTGTTGCGATGCGATACCTTATTCAGATATAGTGATATAACGGAACCAGCATTTGACAATTTCTTTACAACAACGCACTTCATTTCTTGGAGATGGACTAACCGTTTCTTAGAATGTGTGAAGTACAATTTTGCACTTAACCACAACTTTATTTGCTCCTACATCGTTGCGTGAAGAGGAGTACACGATACATTAACAGCGGGGCTATTCCATATGAAATCAATCAGTAAAAAACCTCGCATTTTTTAATACTCTAATTTTTTCTCTATTTATACAAGGTGCTGAGGACAGTGCATTTTTAAAAATATACTATCGAAAGTCAAACGGTTTTCGTACTGTTGAGCGACAAATTTAGCGTATTTTATAAAAACAAGCCTCTTTCAGCGCTCAGAACTCTGGAACCATTTACTGTAGAACATTGAACGGGAGCTCATTTTGAAGCTGACATTTAGTAGGTTATGTTAAGAAGTAATCCTTATTTTTATTGTGAACAGAGAGACAGATAATCTGATTTTACTTACTTTTAGGCTTTTTGCCTATTTGTAAAAATGTAAAAAATATTGAGAAAAAATCTTGCATTATTAAGATGGACTTCGGCATTGTTTGCTTAGTGGCTCGGCAATAAGTTTTGAGGGTATTAAATAGATTATTTTCACACGCCTGGACTTGAACGGCGCAGTACCGCATGCACTGGCCGAGAGCTGAATATAAGCGAGCGTTGGGTGTCATTTTACTCCTGTGTTTATGAAAACTTGTAATAAAGCTAGACCAGCTATGCGCTACTAGACGAAACATCACGTGTTTGTCTCCTGGCCTTGCTTATCTCGGCTAGCTCCCGTCTCACAGTCAGCTGGTTACTTCACGCGCGTACTATTTATTTTCTTTATTTGATATTTTCAATACTTTCTTATCAACGGTGCATCAGTAAAAAATATGTGTTTATTTGTACTTTCAATGCGGAATCTAATCATGTATTTTAAAAATATTTTTTCGTGGTCGAAGGCATCTTAATGAAGAAAAATCTAAATTTCTCCATTTCCATAAAAAGTAAGAAAAACTGTTTACATGTCAATATAAACTTTAATTTCTCAGCATCAAAATAAACCATGATTTTGATCATCGGGTGAAAGGGTTTCGGAGCCACAACAGTTTAAAGTTACAAATTTTATGAAAATACGATAAATTTAAATATTTTTAATTTAAACACTATGAAGTTCTGATGCCTCAAACTTTGCACAAAGCATTGTATCACAGTTCTCTACGTACAAAAAAAGTTTCATCGTATTTAAAAATTGCAAGGTCAATTTTCTGTATATTTCGGTCGATTTGAAATGGAATAGCCCAGCGGATCAAACTTATGACGAAAATTTAAAGCCTACAAATGTGAAATGGGTATGAAGCAACATAATGCAATACACATGAAGAAAGCAGCATACTTACTTTGTAACATTAACATTCAAGCCTTTAGAAACTAAAGTCTTAAATATATCTATATACTGTACATCCTAATTCATAACAAGCTTTGTACTGTGATGTTTTACAGCATGTCTACATTAATATTATTAGATTTCATTTTCGACATGCTAAGAAGAAGTGTAAAGCGTAATTGTGCGTTTGCAGTGTACTGTGTGTGTGTATGTATGTATGTATGTATGTATGTATGTATGTATGTATGTATGTATGTATGTATGTATGTATGTATGTATGTATGTGTACACAGTGGGCAAAAAAAATAAGCACAAAATTTAAATGGTTATATTCCAGTAGCTAATGATTTTACTTGAAAGTTCATTTCACAGGCAAATTTCACAGTCCTTGTAGACCGGGAAAGTACTGTAATATTTAATTTTTTACCATTTATTAAACATTATTTTTTATTTTTTGTAAGGCAATGCAAAATCGATCGTTTATGCCGAACTAAGCATTATGGTCTTACGAGTTCAGCAGGCCAAGCCGTTTGTTGTGCTATCACCATTTGTTTTCTTCCGTTTTGAGTTCTCATTTTGTGAATAATGGGTCGCTTAACAAAGAAGACAAGATTTTCGTTAAACATTTGCACCAATATGATAATTTGTCTTCTCGTCAAATTGCAAGGAACCACGTTCAGCGAGAATGGTCTGTTTCAAGTGTACAAATGATTGATTAGCAAGATACGGACATGATATCCCTCCTGAGAGATTATTGCGTGAAAGATCGCATTTCTCAGATTCTTTTATGGTTTCGTTGGAGTTTCAAACGAGATTTTAATCCTATGGACTATTTTGTATGGAGGCAACTACAAAAAGCAGTTTACTACAAAACAAGAATTCGTAATATTGAACATTTAAGGCAACACCTTCTTGAATGTTGGGACCGGCTTGATCGAAGACAGATATCCAGTGCTATTGGACAATGGAGAAGACGCCTACAAATGGTTGTGCGGGAAAATGGCGGTCACATAGAGCATCGTTTTTAATTTTGATTGTTTGAAAGTTCATTAATAATTTACCAACATTCAGTTTCTGCATTTTGAAGTAATAAATTGTCTTCAAAAACCACATTTTTCGCATCATTGTGTATTGACCTCCATAAGATTTTAATTGAGCCTAAAAAGAAATATAATAAAAAGTCCTGCTCATCTTTAAAGTCTACTCTTTCCAAAAGTGTAGGCCTATTCATTATTAATTATTGTTATTTATTTATGAAAATAGAGTATTTTTTGTCCCATTGTGTATGTATGTATGTATGTATGAGTGTAATTACATATCGTCGTTGTTCCTGCAATAACTCTTATGTACAAAATATGAAAATTTTCCCGTAGGAAGAGAAAACACATTTATTCTTCTTTAGCAGTAGTACATAGGAGATTGTGAATTCTTACATTTTCGAAAGAAAGAAATAGAATTACATATAGGAGATTTTATTATTTGCTGTATCACTATCGATAAATATGTCACATAGGAGTAATTGCAGGAACGAAGACGATATACAACGTGTACATATGCGAGTAATCACGTATTCACGTATGTGAAATGTGTGTATAAATGTTCGTCTATATTGGCTCACATACATTGTGTGCTTTTTCACACGTGTGTAACCAAGTCTTATTCATTCATTCATTTTATTCCATAGATCTTACATGAGCAATGAAGCTTTAAGATGTGGAACAAGTCAACATTTTACAATATTACAATTACAATTTTTACAAATTTTTATAGTTTTACAATTTAGTAATTTTCTACAATTTTTACAATTTTGTGCAATTTTTTTACAATATTTTGGCGAGATGTAGTGAGATCAGGTGAGGTCCGAGGATTCGCCAAAATATTACCCGGCATTTGCCTTTTGGTTTGGGGAAAACCTCGGAAAAACCCAACCAGGTAATCAAATCAAAAAGGCGATAATCTAATCAAGGGGGGTTGATGCCAAGGACTCGCCATAAACCATTCGGCTTCAGTCCCACGGCTGTGGAAAACCTCGGAAGATACCAAAGACCAAAGGGGGATCCAACCCAAGCCCAAACGCAGCTCCGGATCAGCAGCCCAGCGAGTCTGCCGACTGAGCTACATCGATGGCTCTACTAAAAGTATACAATACATAGCCAATCAGATTATTTAATTTACAAACGCAAACGATCATTCATCAGCTGAGCTATATGTATAATACAAAACAAGTAAGTTTATTAAATTTAAGGTATAAACAATTCAACCAGTTGTGTTATACAGAAATTGATAATACATATCATGCAGACTACTTCAAATTACAAACACAAACAATTTATCAATAGAGCTATATAGACTACTATTCAATTTAAAGCATATACAATTCATCAGCCAAAACTATACAAATATATACAATACAAAGTAGCATACTTTCATTAAGCTATACAAATTTGTGCAATTAATATCAAGTAGATTAATTCAATTTATAATCATAAACAATTCATCAATTGAGCTATACAGACTACCATTCAATTTACAGTAGGCCTATATACAATTCATCAGTAGAGCTACACAGACTAGTAATCATTTTAAAAGCATATACAATTCATCAGTAGAGCTACACAGACTAGTAATCATTTTAAAAGCATATACAATTCATCAGTAGAGCTACACAGACTAGTAATCATTTTAAAAGCATATACAATTCATCAGTAGAGCTACACAGACTAGTAATCATTTTAAAAGCATATACAATTCATCAGTAGAGCTACACAGACTAGTAATCATTTTAAAAGCATATACAATTCATCAGTAGAGCTACACAGACTAGTAATCATTTTAAAAGCATATACAATTCATCAGTAGAGCTACACAGACTAGTAATCATTTTAAAAGCATATACAATTCATCAGTAGAGCTACACAGACTAGTAATCATTTTAAAAGCATATACAATTCATCAGTAGAGCTACACAGACTAGTAATCATTTTAAAAGCATATACAATTCATCAGTAGAGCTACACAGACTAGTAATCATTTTAAGAACATATACAATTCATCAGCCAAACTATACAAACATATACAATCAAATTAGTTCAATTTACAAACTTATTTTCGTTAAGCTATACAAATTTGTGCAATTAATATCAAGTAGATTAATTCAATTTATAATCATAAACAATTCATCAGTTGAGCTATAAAGACTACCATTGAATTTACAGCAGGCCTATATACAATTCATCAGTAGAGCTACACAGACTAGTAATCATTTTAAAAGCATATACAATTCATCAGTAGAGCTACACAGACTAGTAATCATTTTAAAAGCATATACAATTCATCAGTAGAGCTACACAGACTAGTAATCATTTTAAAAGCATATACAATTCATCAGTAGAGCTACACAGACTAGTAATCATTTTAAAAGCATATACAATTCATCAGTAGAGCTACACAGACTAGTAATCATTTTAAAAGCATATACAATTCATCAGTAGAGCTACACAGACTAGTAATCATTTTAAAAGCATATACAATTCATCAGTAGAGCTACACAGACTAGTAATCATTTTAAAAGCATATACAATTCATCAGTAGAGCTACACAGACTAGTAATCATTTTAAAAGCATATACAATTCATCAGTAGAGCTACACAGACTAGTAATCATTTTAAAAGCATATACAATTCATCAGTAGAGCTACACAGACTAGTAATCATTTTAAAAGCATATACAATTCATCAGTAGAGCTACACAGACTAGTAATCATTTTAAAAGCATATACAATTCATCAGTAGAGCTACACAGACTAGTAATCATTTTAAAAGCATATACAATTCATCAGTAGAGCTACACAGACTAGTAATCATTTTAAGAACATATACAATTCATCAGCCAAACTATACAAACATATACAATCAAATTAGTTCAATTTACAAACTTATTTTCGTTAAGCTATACAAAATTGTACAATTCACGTGAAGTAGATTAATTCAATTTATAAGCTTAAACAATTCATCAGTTGACCTATACAGTATACTATTCAATTTACAGCACATACAATTCATCAGTTTTGCTAAACAAAAATTTACAATGCATAGTAAACAGATTAAGTCAATATAAAAACATATTTCAGTTGAGCTATATAAAATTGTACATGCCGTGGCATGGATAACGCTGTCAGTTATTGCATATGGCTAATTGAGTTAATATTTAACAGGCAGAATGCTGTCATTGCTGTATCTTCTGGGAAGTTAGTTCATCAACAATCTTGTATTCCCTTTCATTCGCCAGACTTGGCAGTTTGTCAGTTGTCGGTGACTGATCAAAGGAAGTAAAGCGGAAAAATTAGGCTGTTATTGTAATCTCCTCAGGGATCGATTCCGGCACTCCCAGCGCAACACACAAGTTCTAGTTAAATGTTATCTTTGCAAACAGTACGGTAGTTGAAATACGACCGCAATTTCCTAAATTAAGGTGCAGGTCGTCGGCCCTTAATATTATATGTAAATTTACAGTCCGAGAGTTGTTGATTTAAACGGGGAAGGTCCATATACTCTGAATTGAATTCCCCGTGGGAACGAACTAAGGTTGAACTGTTAGATTCAAATTAATGAAGGTAGTGATAATAGAATGGAAGTTCTTTCCTGATGAGAGGCTGTTAATGATTTTCGAAATTTCCTCTGCCTGTACAGGTATATACAACATTTAGTAATCTTTCTCCTATAATAAACTTCATATAATGTTTTTAAATTTCTTAAATTTTAGGATTCATATATTCTTAGTTTATAATTTTACGAATTATTATAAAAAAAAGCACCTGTAGGCCTATATAGATATTCGATATTTTAGCAAAAATAAACGTTTTCAGCATTTCTGCTATTTAAAAGTTATTTTGCGATTGTCATCTATGTACAGACCTAGAAACAAAATTTGGGCCACCTGAATTTTCCAAGTTCTAATTAGAATATACTGCTCATGTTTAGTGCTTTCTTTCTCGTTAGCCACGTTGAAACTTCCATATCGTTATACGAGTTTAATAATAATAATAATAATAATAATAATAATAATAATAATAATAATAATAATAATAATAATAGATCGACTATTGATCAGATTTTTTGTATTCGACAGATAATGGAGAAAAAATGGGAGTATAAGGGTACAGTACATCAGTTATTCATAGATTTCAAAAAGGCATATGACTCGGTTAAGAGGAATGTATTATATGATATTCTTATTGAATTTGGTATTCCCAAGACACTAGTTCGATTAATTAAAATGTGTCTCAGTGAAACGTACAGCAGAGTCCGTATAGGTCAGTTTCTATCTGATGCTTTTCCAATTCACTGCGGGCTAAAGCAGGGAGATGCACTATCACCTTTACTTTTTAACTTCGCTTTAGAATATGCCATTAGGAAAATTCAGGATAGCAGGCAGGGTTTGGAATTGAACGGGTTACATCAGCTTCTTGTCTATGCGGATGACGTGAATATGTTAGGAGAAAGTACACAAACGATTAGGGAAAACACGGAAATTTTACTTGAAGCAAGTAAAGCGATCGGTTTGGAAGTAAATCCCGAAAAGACAAAGTATATGATTATGTCTCGTGACTAGAATATTGTACGAAATGGAAATATAAAAATTGGAGATTTATCCTTCGAAGAGGTGGAAAAATTCAAATATCTTGGCGCAACAGTAACAAATATAAATGACACTCGGGAGGAAATTAAACACAGAATAAATATGGGAAATGCGTGTTATTATTCGGTTGAGAAGCTCTTATCATCCAGTCTGCTGTCCAAAAATCTGAAAGTTAGAATTTATAAAACAGTTATATTACCGGTTGTTCTGTATGGTTGTGAAACTTGGACTCTCACTCTGAGAGAGGAACATAGGTTAAGGGCGTTTGAGAATAAGGTGCTTAGGAAAATATTTGGGGCTAAGGGATGAAGTTACAGGAGAATGGAGAAAAAGTTACACAACACAGAACTGCATGCATTGTACTCTTCACCTGACATAATTAGGAACATTAAATCCAGACGTTTGAGATGGGCAGGGCATGTAGCACGTATGGGCGAATCCAGAAATGCATATAGAGTGTTAGTTGGGAGACCGGAGGGAAAAAGACCTTTAGGGAGGCCGAGATGTAGATGGGAGGATAATATTAAAATGAATTTGAGGGAGGTGGGATATGATGATAGAGACTGGATTAATCTTGCACAGGATAGGGACCGATGGCGGGCTTATGTGAGGGCGGCAATGAACCTTCGGATTCCTTAAAAGCCATTTGTAAGTAAGTAAGTTAGTAATAATAATAATAATAATAATAATAATAATAACAATAATAATGATATATAACTCTTGTTGAAATCATACATTACAGACAGTGTTTCTTAGTTACCACAGCCCTTTTCTTTCAAAGTAGATATAATATTCATAACCAGGCTTAGGATTCGAGACAACTTAAGAAAGAAGTGAAGTTAACAGTGCAACGAATTATAGATGGAATGAAGCGGCGCGGTAAGTTTTGTTTACCTGTGCGTAGTCTACAATCCGGTTCGTTATCTGGGGCCAGTTTCTCAAAACTCATGGACTAGTAATACTAGTCTGTACACTAGTAATATTAGTTTATTGTACAAGTCTGTGTTTCTAGAAACTACAAGGGTAAAGTAGTAGTTACCAGTTCACAGACTAGTAATATTGGTCGATTTCACTAGTTCATAAGTGATTCTGTTTCTCAAAATGCTAATCTAGTTGATTACACTAGTATTCAACAGGAATATTCCTACAAGACTCTAAAGACTGATGATTTCTACATTATCAGTTACCAGTGACAACCTTTCTCAGTTAAAACAAAATATTGTAGTTATTTTCTTTTAATATTTGGTTTGATGATTCCGAATGAAGTGATGAAGAAGTTGTGAGAAGAGCTAAAACTATATCGAGAAAGAACAATTATTATTCCTTTACGGGAGCATTGTTTAAATATAATGAACGGTTTAGGTAAAGTACTGAAAAGCTTGAAAAGTTGTTAAATACAGTGGGACCTGCCATAACAAGACAAAAAAATAGAAGTCTTGCATTATCAGCAAAGCTTCAAATACAAATTGCTCTACAAATCGGGATGTTGATTATTTTCCAATGCCATCTAGTCTTTCTGTCCTAGACCAGCAACACTTGCAGAATTTTTTCCTAATAATATAATACCAATTCATCAACTGCAGTAATTTTTACTGGCTTTCCTCCTCCACTGCCAGTTCTTCTGGCATTGTCAACTTTAGCCTACAAATTAAATATAAAACGACAATAATTTATGACTAGATCAAATATAAAACTGAAAAAAAAATTAGCGAATTTTTCATCAAGTCATAAGTGGCATTCATGTCGGCAGTAGACCCACTAGCTACATCATATGTTCATATTACAATACTGTGAACTTGAACTGGTACTTATCAAAATTACTTTCTTAATGTTGGGTCAGTAAGTGTCCCTAACGTATGCATAATCTTTGTTCTGAGGTATCAGTTCCATAGCCCCACACATTACAACACTTTTTGTCCATTCGTTTACTTCATCATTTTTTGTTAACATGCTTGAAAAAGCACCGAATAATAATCCTTTGATTCATTAATCATATTGAGTATAGTTAATTTGCTTTCAACTGATGGAATTTCAACCGAAAAGAGAAATCAAAACCAAAACACAAACAACTTAGCCTTCTAATATCAAATAACAATACCTACCAATGGCTACAAAACACATGAACTCAATCAGCTGACTAGTGAAAGAGATCATGTGACTAGTGAAAAATTGTCACAAGTTACTAGACTGGTAAAATAGTTTGAGAAACAGAATCTACTAGAGCTGGTGAAATATACTCTGGTAACTAGTAACTGGTTAACTACTAAACTAGTATTTTTGAGAAACAGGCCCAGAAGTACAGTATTCTTCCGTCTCTCCCTACGAAACGAATTCAGGCCATCACAATGCATTTTCAGTTCATAGCGAACAGTTTTTTTCGAACTAGTTGCAAGTATGTACTACATGGTTGTTCATTGTAACACTAACGCCTTTAGCGTTGCCGAGAGACATGAAAACTTGTGAGGTATGTATCGTACTTCATTTTCCACCGTCACTAGATTGTACTATTAACAGTAGAATATGAAGCAGCACATTGACGTCGTTGTTTACATTCACAGTTTGTTAAGTTGGAATACTCAAATCACGCACATATGTAAAATAATTTTGATGAAAATTCACACACTAAGAAGAATTCGAAATTTCCTTCCGTTGCTTCTCAAGAAGAATTTAGTGCAGTCGCTCTTGATGCCTCATTTTGATTACTGTGACACTCTCTACACTGACCTTAACATGAGACTGACAGACAGACTACAGCGTGTTCTTAATGCATGAGTTCGATTTATTTGCAACGTCCGTAGATCTGACCGTATCACACCTTCACTAAATATGCTGTCCTGGGCCCGTCTCAAAGAGCGAAGAACTATTCACTCTCTCATTTTACTCTTCAATATTCTTCAAACCTCTAACCCTAGCTACCTAGCTGCTCATTTCCTACATTTTGTCCTCATATCACGAAATAGATACTCGCTCACAACACCATAGCACACTCTCCATTCCTAAACACAGAACATCCTTCTATTCTTCATCTTTCACAGTCTCTGCAGCTGATCTCTGGAACTCTCTACCACAACATGTCAGAGAGTGTCGGACGTTGTCTAGTTTCAAAAATAAATTAAAATTGCACTTTTTGAATTAGATTCCTTTTAGTATAAGCCCTTTTCTCTGCCATAGTTTTGTAAAAATATAGGCTATATATTTCTTTTTCTTTCCGTTCCCCTTTTTGTTCTCTTTATCAGCCGATGAATTTATTATCATAGCCTTTTTATCATGAATTTTATTTAATTTTCGTATTTCTTTTCTTTTTATTATTATTTTATTACATTCCATTTTGATATATTCTTCCTTACGTTTTTACATATTAACCATTTGTACTAAATGATTTGCTTTCATTATATTCCAATATATTGTACTTTCTTTTTTATATTATGGTATTATTTTCATGTTTTTAGTGTCGATTTTATTATGCTATTATTATTATTATTATTATTATTATTATTATTATTATTATTATTAATTTTGTAATATTTTAGTATTCTGTTCTTTAACTTTTTGTTAAATTTTAACTGCTTGTATACTTTGTGACCTGGTAGAGTGTAAGAGAAGGCCCTATGAGCTTAACTCTGCCAGTATAAATAGAGAATTATTATTATTATTATTATTATTATTATTATTATTATTATTATTATTATTATTATTATTATTATTATTATTATTATTAATTTTGTAATATGTTAGTATTCTGTTCTTTAACTTTTTGTTAAATTTTAACTGCTTGTATTCTTTGTGACCTGGTAGAGTGTAAGAGAAGGCCCTATGGGCTTAACTCTGCCAGTATAGATAGAGAATTATTATTATTATTATTATTATCATCATTATTATTATTATTAATTTTGTAATATGTTAGTATTCTGTTCTTTAACTTTTGTTAAATTTTAACTGCTTGTATTCTTTGTGACCTGGTAGAGTGTAAGAGAAGGCCCCATGGGCTTAACTCTGCCAGTATAAATAGAGAATTATTATATTATTATTATTATTATTATTATTATTATTATTATTATTATTATTATTATTATTATTATTATTATTATTATTATTATTATTGAATAACTCTTCTCGGGTTCTCAGCCAGGTGAGTTGGAGATTAGCTTCCAAGCTTTAGACGGCTAGCTCTGCCATCTTCTAGAAAAGAAGAGAACCCGAGAAGAGTTATTCTATATCAAACGCCGGGAGAGCCTCAAGTCATACATTATTATTATTATTATTATTATTATTATTATTATTATTATTATTATTAGTATGTCTACTATGTTCAAGGAACTCTTTAGTCAAGTTATGCGTACATTGGTTGCTAAAGTGTCCCGGATCGTAAGCCTGTCCATAACATTACCGTCACAATAGTTGTTCTTCAGTAATATAACAAAAACTTTTGTTAAATGGCGTGAAACATATAAACTTCCTAAAGAAGTACAGGATGAAATGATGTCAGCCATAAAATTTTCCGTTTTAGTAGTTAGAAACAACTTATAATTAAAGTGTTTATAATGTTTAAATATCATAATAATACATTATGCAACGAGCCTATAATGAAGGTAATTAAGAAGTGAGTGGATATTTATGAAACGAGCGCAAGCGAGTTTCATAATTTTCATACGAGCTCCTTAATTACCATTATAGGCGAGTTTCATACGACTTTTTATGCTCGACCATATTTCTAACTTGATATTATTAATTTTCTTTGTATCTGACCTTGACCAATGTCCCATATGTTGTGAGATGTGCGCAGACGCGAAAGTATTGACTTTTTCCCAGGAACAGATGTCCACATTGACCTTGCTAGGCCATAAGAACCTACAGAGATAACATTGAAATTAAATTAGACATTGAAAAACGAGATGACAAATTGAGTTTATTTGAATATTATTTACAATTCACGCTAATTATTATAGTGACAGAACATAACCTTCTGCGACAGTATTGAATTTCCAGCCTCCGTGACTTTTCGCTAATTCTCTTTCAATTGCATATCCGAGAATAATCGATACTTGCGGTTTTATAACGGTAGAAAGCTGACCTGTCATCGGCTGAACAGTTGTAACCTGAGTCGTCATTGGCTGAAAGACCTGACCTTTAATGAGTAGGTGTACTTTAATGACATGCATTAAAGGTCTGCTACCAGGTGTATAATTACTACATTTCGGCATGGTCGAGCATAAATGTAGAAAAAATTCTGTTTATATTAAAAAATATACTCATCTTTTTGTTTTATTACTTTAACAATAACTTATATGGTACCCATAATTTTTTCAAATAACACAAATCATGGGATATTTATACTGTTATTTCCTATATCCAAAATGACATTTTTGCTGACATCCATTTTTTTACAAGAACTCTTTCTCTTTTTCTTAGGTATATAGCGGAAAAAAATTGTAAACAATTCTGTATCTTTTGGCAGACACGTGTATGTGGCAGCTTCTAAATAAACTCTTACTCTACTCTTTTCACATAGATGTTGTTCGTTGTTGTTGTTTAGTCAACTGCCAAAGACAGCCAGTTCCTTTCCCCCCTCCATTCCATACATCGCCGACTAGCTATAGGCATCGTATTACACTAGTCAGATGCATACAAACAATTGTTCTTCCTGTGACACATATCGTCAATTGAGATGTACTGCCTGGTAATACGTAGCTGTACATATTTATTCTTTGAAATTTTCGTAGTAGTTTTTCATTGATCCCATTAGACCAGGATCGGCAAAAATGTCATCGTGATCACTAGTAATATTGACATCGTAGAGGCAGCGCAGTAGACTGTCTTTGCTTCACCCCCTCCTCTCCGTCCAACTCCCCTACAACTCCAGTACACAAGCATCTATCAGTGGCGGGTTACCTGCTTGTATTTAGATTGCTTCTTTCTCAAAACCTTCAACGTCTGTTCGGAAACGCGTGAATGGGAAGAACAATATTTGTTGTGCATATGGTGACAATGTAGACGCCTCTTGTGTTCTAAAATTATAATAGGCATTTATAAATCAAACATCTAGCAACATTACGACACGTCATAAGATTATCACGAAATCATAGGTAAGCATGAACATATCCAATGTAATTGTAAACGGAAATGTATACAGTAGAAAATAAATATAAACATAATTTTCTTTTTGTTTGGATGGACGGGGCGAAGCATTTAAAACATTTTAAAAAATAACTAAATTCAAATAATAGTTCCGGTACTAAAATTGGATAAAACAAGATATGAGTCAAAGGGAACTCCATGCAAGTTATGTTATTACTTTGGAAATTGTAAAAACATTGAAGTGCTATAATGAAGGACAGTTCATTAAAACATGTCTGAATAAAGTTGCTAACAATATTTGTCCCGAATAATCTGATGTTTTTAACAGTATGAAATTATCCACACGAACAATACAAAGGAGGATAAGGAGAAATAAAATAAAATAAAATAAAATAAAATAAAATAAATAAATAAAATAAAATATGTATAAACAGTGGTCTAATCTCCCGATTTGGGAGAAAATACTGATATTAATACAGTAGAATTGGTAATGTTTACTCGCGGAGTTACGAAGGATCTCTCTGTATAAGAATATTTGTTCGATGTCATTGCACTTAAAGGAAATACAACAGGGAAGGAGTTATTCCAAGCTTGAAGAAAATACAGTATATAGAAGAAATGAATCTGGACATAAAGCAACTTGTACCTGTAGTAACGTACGGGACTCGAAATACGACTTTAAAAAAGTCTACTAGGTGGAATAATGTGTTATTAACAAACCTGGAAATAAGTGAGGATGTGAAATGTTGTAATTGTATTAACACATCAGACTGGCTTAGATTTATTTAAAATGCTCTCCATAGAAAAATATATGTAGTCCTATCATAGGTCGCCCGCCGCTATCCTACATAGCTGCTATGTTTGGCTCTATATTCAATAACATGTAATATCTAAACAAAGATCGTGACTAGCAGACGAAAATTTACGAGTTGTACAGGGACATCATTTTATTTTTACTAACATTTCTAATATTAACCTGGCTATATCTTTGCATTAACGGTTGAGAGCCGGAAACACCGTTTGCTACCCCCTTCCACGACTGGAGTTCGATGATACTGGCGTAATATACAAACAAATCACTTTACTAGGTATAGGAGGAAAGAAAAGTAGCTCATCCATTTACGTAAACTAGGAAATATCGCGATTTTGAGTTTGATCATTTTCATTAGGTTTTTCTTTAATCAAAGCACAGTACCGTATTAACAATGAGTGTTTTTACTCACGAACTGAGCTGTCCATGTGGACGTATTCATTATGCAGTGCATATTATACTGTCTACAGCACATTAGCGTACAATATAGAGAATGAAGTTAAATTGAAAAATAATCATAACATGGATATTTAAACACATTTTTGAAAATGGTGGCCGTTCATTTCGATACAGGCTTCAGTTCTTTTGTGCATATTAACGCACTATAGACTATTGTACCTAATTCCAATTACCAGTTTCTTCCTTCGTACTAGTAACTCATGTTGAAATAATTCTGTACCTACTCTATAAAAGAGTACCTTACGTACTGTAAATTCAATCTTCACTTCTGTCCGATCCGAAAAGATAAAATTACTCAGACATACTATCTACTGTCCGTCCAAGTGGTTATGTCGTAGGGTCGTAGGAAGGGAGGAAATCACGTGACAGTTAATTACTTAACGAGGCCCTTTTATTTAAGTTATTTTAAACAGTTGTAAAATATTACGTGGACGTCCAATCCCTAACAGAAATTAATGTTTTCAGAAAAGAGCTAAGACAGCCCAGCCACTAGCCTTTAAAAAGGGGCGAGCAGAAGCGAGTAGGACAAACCGGGATGCTATAGGGAAACGTACAACAATACTTGTGCGAAAATATGATTCAATATTGGAAGCTCTTTCGTCACTGGAAAACGTGAACATATTTCTGGAACGTACTATACTCACTAACTCAGTACTGCTTACTGTGACAGCTTATGCGGCCTTTGTTCTGTGTGGAGAACGGTTGGAAGTTTACTAGTAGAGGGGGTGAGAGTGAAGTATATTAAAAAATTCAGATACAATAAAAATTGAAGTAAAAATAAAATGATGTCCCTATATCTGTAGTAACGTACGGGACTCAAAATACAACTTTAAAATAATCTAATAGGTGGAATAACGTGTTATTAAGAAAGCTGGAAATAAGTAAGGATATAAAACGTTGTAATTGTATAACACACCAGACTGGCTTAGATTTATTTAAAATGCTCTCCAAAGAAAAATATGTGTAGTCTTATCATAGGTCGCCTGTCGCTATCATACATAGCTGCTATGTTTTCATAAACATTTCTAGGACTTTTTATAGACTCCAGTTTTAACATGGGATAGGCACATCGAATACATATGCACAAAGCTATCAAGAGTTTTATATTTGTTAAAGAAATTAACGATTTGCGTTTCTCAAAATTATTTAAGATGTGCCTACTTTTCTTTCTTTCAGTCGATAATCCGATATGCCCTAATTTTCTGGGGAAATGGAACCAAAATTGGAAGCGTCTTGATTTTACAAAAGAAAGCCATTAGAATTTTATGTAAATCAAACTATCTGGAACATTGTCGGCCACTTTTCAGACAATCACGGATTTTAACAATCATAAATTTGTATATATATGATCTAGTACTTTACACTCGACAAAATATCGACAATTACTCATTAGTGGCCAATATACATGATCATGAAATTAGAAATAGTAAACAAATTAATATTCCATATTGTAGATTACACAAGAGCAACACAAACTTTTTAATTATGGGGATGAAATTATATAATAAGCTCCCCAGTGAATATTATAAATTACCAATAGCTTCAAAACTGGATTTTACAATTGGTTATTGAATAAGACTTTTTATTCTGTTGCTGAGTTTTCAATACAAATTTGTATGAAATTGTATTTTAATAAATAAGTTTAATTGCAATTTAGTTAGTTTTCTTTAATTTAAAAGTTTCAAATTATTTCATGTTTTCATTGTATTATTTAAATTTTACTGTTTATTTTATTAGTGTTTTTTAAATGTATTTAAATGTTTTTCAATGTATTCTGACGCAGCCTAAAACTGTATGTCTAATGGCCAAATAAATTGAACTGAATTGAATATTATGTAATATCTAAACAAAGATCGTGCCAAGCAGATGAAAATTTACGAGTTGTATTAAGAGTGACAATTTGTGACGTATTTTCCTAGGTTGTTATAGCACAGTAAAAATAAAGGTGAAATTAAATATAATCTGTCCATCTATAAATCAATATTGCGTAGTCTACGTCAGATACTTGTGTTGAGAGTCCGTCACTGGGATCCGAACGGAGTGCTCTATACTCTTCGATTGATATTACATCTTATACAGGGACATCATTTTATTTTTACTTCAATTTTTATTGTACCTGAGTTTTTGAATGTACTTCACTCCCACCCCTTCTACTACTGAAGTTCCAACTGTTCTCCAGACAGAATCAAGGCTGCATATAGTAAACAGCACTGAGTTAGTGAGTATAGTACGTTCCAGAAATATATTCTCGTTTTCCAGTGACGAAAGAGCTTTCAATGTTGAACCATATTTTCGCACAGGTACTGTTCGTTTGCCTACGTAGCATCCCGATTTCCCCCACCTGCTTTTGCACGACCCTCTGTAAAAGCTGGGCTGTCTTAGCTTTTTTCTGAAAAGAATAATTTCTGTTAGAAATTGGACGTTTACGTAATATTATACAACTGTTTAAAATAACTTAAATAAAAGGGCCTCGTTAAGTAATTAACTGTCACGTGATTTGTATGTATGTATTTATTTACACTGCAAGTGGGCAAGCACCCGGTGGCAGTGGTATATACAATATTAACAATACACAATAAAATGATAAGCAATACACAATAAAATTTACAATACATAATACAATTTACAACACATATACAATTTTATACACAATACAATAAGAATACACAATACAATTTAACACAATAATAATAAAACATAAAATAAAACACCTAATTTTACAACACAACCTACATAATTATGTATAGGCCCTACATAAGTTTCAATAGTCTTTCACTTTACTCTCATCTCATTCCCTGTAGTGGCACTATGACGAATTTCACTGACACTTTAGCACACATTTCACTGACACTCTGTAACACATTTCACTGACACTATAGAACACATTTCATTGACGCTATAAATTATCACTGATCGGAACTGTTCACTGCACTGTAAAACCATAACTTCACTGACTCACCTCGCTTCACTGATACAACAGTTCAAATAAGTCAAATAATTGCATCCTTATGCATACTTATAAACAGAATTACATTTAAACTAAACATTTCTAGTCTAAGGCCCTCTTACACGCTATTTTTAAATAATTTACAATTCAAACCAAGGAAGTAAACTCGTCAGGCTAGATAAATACATGTCACCTTAAAAAATTAAATGTTGAATGTCACCTTAATTTTAATTTTCACTTTATACACAACTCTTTAAATTATTCTTGAATCTCCTTAAGGAAGGACAGCCCTCAAAGACCGCTGCAGGTAGGTCATTCCAATCATTTATAGTTCTATTTAAAAATGAGAATTTACCTACATCCGTTTTCTGTTTCCTACATTTGATTTTAAAATCATGATCGTTCCTACCATAGTACGTTGGCTTTTCTAACCGAGCCGTTATGTCTACCCATGCTTTCTGACCTAGATGTGCTCTATACAATGATGTTATTCTAGTTTTCCTACGTCTTTTTTCCAAAGTTTCCCATTTAAGTTCTTTTATCGTATCGTTCCCATCTTCTCTTTTACCTTTAACAAATTTAGCTGCCCTATACTGGATTCTTTCTAAGGATCCTGCGATATAACCACTTGGACGGACAGTAGATAGCATGTCTGAGTAATTTTATCTGTGCGGGTCGGGCAGAAGTGAAGATTGAATTTACAGTACGTAAGGTACTCTTTTATAGAGTAGGTACAGAATTATTTCAACATGAGTTACTAGTACGAAGGACGAAACTGGCAATTAGAATTAGATTCAATAGTCTAATATGCACAAAAGAACTGAAGCCTGTATCGAAATGAACGGCCACCATTTTCAAAAATGTGTTTAAATATCCATGTTATGATTATTTTTTAATTGAACTTCTTTCTCTATATTGTACGCTAATGTGCTGTAGACAGTATAATATACACTGCATAATGAATACGTTCGCATGGATAACTCAGTTCGTGAGTAAAAACACTTATTGTTAATACAGTACTGCATTTTGATTAAACAAAAACCTAATGAAAATTATCGAACTCAAAATTGCGATATTTCCTGGTTTACGTAAATGGACGAACTACTTTTCTTCCCTCCTATGCCTAATAAAGTGATTTGTTTGTGTTTTACGCCAGTATCATCGAACTCCAGTCGTGGAAGGGGGTAGCGAACGGTGTTTCTGGTTCTCTAAAGGTATAGACAGGTTAATATAAAAATGTTAGTAAAAATAAAATAATGCCCCGTTATATTGCAGGTTGCGTTCAGTGATGTCATTGTGAGTACAAATTTGCCGACGGCTGCTTTAGACCACACGCCATGGCTTCTAATGACATTTGGTCATATTCATAGAAAGATCGATTGTAGTATACGATAGGTCGATCGTTTTTTGTTTATTACAGGAGCAGACATCGGCCGACGCTCATGTGTTTACTTTGATGGTGGATTTAGTTTAGAGAACGTTCTATTATTGTCTGCGCCTTCATCTTGTCCGCAGGGAGGCTGAACCACTTGATAATCCCAGCTGATCGAGATGGCCGAGCCGTGTGTCAGGCACGCTGTGTTGTCGACGCTAGTGACGGCGCTGTTAATTGGAACAGGTGAGTGACTTTGTGATTCTGAGCCCATTGCTTGTGTTTGAGGACTCTATTGCTATTCTATTACACACTTGCGAAATTAAATTTTTGTTCAAGGTTTTTGATATCGAAGATTGATTTTGTTTAATTGTTGGCTCTTGTTGAAGGATCAGAAGTTAGATTTCGTCTGTCACGTATGGAGAAAAATTATAAAATGATTTGAAGAATTGCCATATTTATATTTCCATTCATGCAATATTAACACACTAGCCCTACCCGTGCGCTCCGCTGCACCCGTTAGAAATAAATATAAAGTAATTACATAATTAAAATAGGACATTTGATCCAGGGAACATTCGTGTTTGATAGAAGGATAAATCGTTTATTATGTTACTTAATTTAAATTGTATTAAGAAAATTAAAATGTGATCATTTTGATTTAGAAACCATTCATTTGGTCATTTTAGGAAATACAGAAAACGAATGCCTATCAAGTTTTCTGTGCATAAGAAGCTATTTTAATCTTACCTGTCCTCGATTCACTCAGAAGTTACTGTAATAACATTATAGCCATCTAGAGAAACTACACTTTCCAATGGTGAATTAATAATTAATTATACAAATCGGTTAATTTAGCTTCCGATATTACTTCATACAAACACAGAAACATTTTCTGTAGGCTATCTTTCATAGCTTTCGATTGTTGTTGTCCAAGGCCTCTTATAGACGAAGTCATTTGTTTTTTTATTTCATTACACCGCCTTAGATGGCGTTGTTATTGTAATTTTGAAACTCATTTATCTCATTAAATATCAGTCCTATCAAAATTTGACAAAGAATAAACTTATCGTAAATTATTTTTAAAGAAATGTCTGTTATGTAATATTTTTCACGAAAATTAATAATAAGGGAGATATTTCGATTTATTTAATTCAAGCCCCCTTATAACCCCCCTTTTAAATAAAATATTTTGAATGCCATATAGCCTAAATTCTAAGTTACAACGAACTTAATTTGTATTCCAATTTTCATATAAATCGGTTCAGCCATTGTCACGTGAAAAGGTAACAAACATCCAGACAGACAGACAGACACAAAAAAAAAAAAAAGCGATTTTCGGTTTCAGGGTGGTTAATTATATATGTTAGGAGTAATTATTTTTGGAAAATCGAAAATTACCAGAAAAATTTCGGCTACAGATTTATTATTAGTATAGAATAGATTTAAATACATAAATCAAGTAATCTTTGAAAATGTCTATAGGCCTACAGTAAACAAAATCAGACAACACTATCTTTTTCATATTCACAATTTAGATTCAACTCGCTCCAAGTCTTATGCTTCCTCTTCACCTGAAAGTTCCGTCTTCGAGATTGTCTGAAGAATGACCTGAAGATTAGATTCAGATGATGATGATGATGATGATGGTGATTATAAAGCATGGCGAACATGCAATTAAGTTTGAAAAATTCTAAACAACAGCTTTTTGTGTATTTTCCGGAAAACGCTCAAAACAATAAGACTTTCATAGATGGTTACTAAATCCATCTTTAGGCAGTTGTGTTCAGCTGGCTGAAATTGAAAAGAAAAATAAATTATAAAAAAGACAAAAAAAATAAAAATTCATTTATTCTCGTTATGATTGCCATTAAACCAAAGACTTGAAAGTGATATCGCTATGTGTGTATTGAATACAGAGTCCAGATTTGAGAGATACTGACTGAAAACAGGCAGATTTGTCGTATTAATGCAATTATTTTATACTTTAGCAAATAACTACTCATTTTTATATGTTAAATGTTGTTCGTGTTTTGAACACACAGTAAGTGTATGTTAGAAAGACGTTTTTGTTTTATTTTGTAATCATCTTGCGACCTCCTCAGATCTTTATACGACCCCCCAGTTTGGAAACCGCTGCTTTAGGCTATTAGCGCAGTCTAGTATATATAGTCGAGAAGCTCAATATGTAGTAAAAATGCATTCATAGATAGTTGCCAACCACTAGGATCGCTAATATCGCCTCATTACAGACAATGCGAAATAGTACCAGCACAGTCTATTGTTCCTAGTACCCTCAACAACTCAAGCTTCGTGACTGTATATACTAGACTGTGCTATTAGGAAATTTCTCTCTCTAACATAAATGAGAAATTTGTTATTTTGTTGCATTTAAAAATATCCCTCCATATCTGTATAAAAGTAGTACCTCTAAAATTCATTCTTACAATATAGAACTAGTTGTTTATCTTAAAATTGTGAAAGCCAATATTCTACACGTTTTAGTGAATTCCTGTATCCCGATAGCTACTTTTTCTTCTTTTTTTTTTGCCAAAAAAACGAATTTCGAATTCAAGTTGTTTCTGCAGTGTTATTTCTACATACGAAAAATATACATTTCTGGTTAAAAACCACTTGTTTGTTTTAATAAAAGCACAGATCCTGATGTACACAGTAGGCCAGAAAAAAGGCACAAAATTAGAAATACTCTATTTTCGGAAATACATAACATTAATTTATAATGAATACACTGTTGGAAAGGGTAGATTTTAAAGATGAGCAGGACTTTTATTACATTTTTCGAGGCTCAATTAAAATCGTATGGAGGTCAATACACAATGATGCGAAAAATGTCGTTTTTGAAGACAATTTATACTTCAAAATGCAGAAACTGAATGTTGGTAAAATTATGGTCGGCATAAACGATCGATTTTGCACTTCCTTACAAAAAAATAAAAAATAGTTCTAGATTCTAGACTCCGGCCGTGAAAGCCTACACTGCAAGATAAAAAATAGTGTTTAATAAATGGTAAAAAATTAAATATTACAGTACTTTCCCGATCTACAAGGACTGTGAAATTGTTCTGTGAAATAAACTTTCAAGTAAAATCATTAGCTACTGGAATATAGCCATTTAAATTTTGTGCCGTTTTTTTTTTTGTCCACTGTGTATGCATTACCAAAGATTCAGTACTCCACCACACTCGAAAATGTCAGTATTGACGTCATATGTAAATGGCTGCGCTCTTTAAATACTCCTAGTTGTTAACTACTAGTATCGCTACTATCGCCACATCACAGACAATGCGAAATAGTACCGGCACAGTCTATTGTTTCTAGCACCCTCAACAACTCAAGCTTCGTGAATGTTTATACTAGAATGCGATATTAGCGTTGGCATATAATTGATGCCATTCAGGTAAAGTAATAAAATAAAAGCTATATTTTGTTACGTATTTCATAATTAAACTGCGATTTACGTTTTTATTAGGCCTAATTATCATGTTAAAATATTGTGACAGCGACGTGAGATTCGAACTCACGACCAGCGTCCCGCAAGAGAGAAGATCGCGCGGAGCACTTTGTGATGGCGCGCGGTGGAGAGAAGAGAGAGGGTGTATTACGTCACGCGACGAGTTTGCGCGCGCATCTGGTGCTGGTAGAGAGGAGAGGGCCCTGGATTTCTCTGGAATGCCATCTCTAGAGACGGGTGGAACCTTCGAGGTTACATCGCTATGGTTATAAATTACGGTCGCGAAGGAACGACAGCAGTTTTTCAGTTGATTAGTCAGCCAGTCAGTGAGAAAGCCAGAGCAAGCAAGCCAGTCTTGTGTACCGGAGTTCGACTCGAGTGTGCGTCCGCAACTGCGTCAGCAGCCGAAGGCCTGAGTTCGAGTGCAGTGGACCGCAGTTGGAGGGACCCGAGTTCGAGTACAGTGAACTGTCTCTGAAGGTCTGTGTTCGAGATACTGTGAACTCGAGTGACTGAGATAGAAGAACTGTGAACTGAGAACTGGTAGTTCTGATTTGTAAATAGTGCTTTGTAAATATTAGTTAAGATTAAAGTTCATTGTTGTTTTCAAGTCAATTGTCATTGTCGTCGGTTGCTTAACGAATAATGAAGATCCAATGACAGACGTTTAAGGTGAATTCTGAATTATTGTTGTGACGAATAAATTACATTGTTGTTACTAAATAAAATTCACAATATATTTGTTGTATAAATTAAGTAGTGGCTTGTGCAGCAAATGCTGCATACTAAGCTCATTAGACGTTCAAATAAACATTTTTCAGATTTATTTTCAATGAAGAATACCAGACATTCTGAAAGTTATTTGCTTCCACAATAATGAAAGATACTCTCTCTCGAGCCAATACTGAAGAGAACCAGGCATATAAATATCTACACCACACCGCCATTAAATATATGAAAAAGACCCAACCCCACTTGATTAATAACTACCGGTATTAAAATATTTGATTTTTAATAATTTTATCATCTTACGTAAGTTTTATAGCTTTCAGTAACATATACTATATATACTACTATATAGCCGCCACTCAGTAAAATATAGAAATCAAAATCTAATTTAAGTTATTCTCTACATCTACTTATATAACCCCAAAACGTTTCACTTTCATATCATCAATATAGCATTAATATGTATAATTAATGAAAAATAGTCGCATCACGGCATTAACTACAATAATATTTCATTTCTAATAGTAATAATGTCATCAAACCACCTGAAGTTTTGTAGTTTTTAATATCCAATACACAATTGTACCCAGAAAATTACACACCACAGAATCGAACCTGTAAATAATTTTTAGTAAGATAAGTTTTTAATAACCAATTTAATTTGAGCTCTAAATATGTCAACATTCTTGCAGATCATGGCCTTCGTGTAATATTGTCTACTGTAGTGTGTGTTTTGTTTTATTCTGAAATGCAACACGGCCGACTTGATGCTCGCTTCGCTTCTCCTGAATGAAATTAGCTAGTTCTCAAAACTGACGACAGATGGATTTTGGAAAATAGGAAAATTATGTAGGAAAATTGACATTTCACTGAAAACTACTATTTTTCCGAAAAAATTTGGGTTCCAAGCTTCAAAACGAGGGGCCATTTATTAAAATCCGTTCAGCCGTTTTCCCGTAATTTATATTACCAGTTCAAATTATATATATATATAGATAATATCTCTAAAACTTTACAAAATTATTCAAATTACGAAGTTAATAGATTTTACAAAACGCTAATTTTTTTTATCACCGATTATTAAAACTCAACATCTCCACATATTAAGAGTGGAGAGATAATTTGTAGTTAATGAGGTTGGTGTTTTTCGCTGTCGATTAGCTGTAACTGTCGCAATAAAACCGTCAATTTGCTGTCATAAAACGTGTACAGAATGAAACGCCGGTTCTCTTTTCTCAACCAATCGATTTTCATTTGTTCACGTCTGGTCGCACAAAGGCATTGTTTCGATCTTGTGTTCTGCGTCCATATTTATATCCTGCTGACGTAAGTTTACTATTGCGAAGCAGATTAGTCTAGAATTTTCAATCATTCGGAAATTTTCACGCCACAGTACCTCTTCAGCGAGATGAGACCTCTCAAATTTCACGTTGCTGTCCAGCAAAGCTCTCAAGGATTGTCGTAATCAGTGAATCGATTGAGAATCGATTACATGCAACAATAATTCTGATAAAAAAAACTGTTTCTGAAAATACAACACTTGGAAGTTATGCAATTCGATGAACCATGATACATTTTTCAGTAAATCAATGGACATTTTCCGTGGAGACGTTTTGTAAAATCGGGAGCATTGTGTAGACATCAGAGTTTGCATCGGACGTTATCGCTCGAGCGCCAAGTAGTTCATAGCATAATCCGATAGGTAGCGCACATGCATGATGGGTAAAATTGTCGCGAGCGATAAATCCTCGAACGGTATAAGCCGAGCGTTAGACATTCGTTCTTGTTGCAGTGATGAACTGTGTAGTAACATCATAGATGTTTATCATTTCAAAACTTTGCATTATTTAACTAATTTGTCCATAGTACAACAACAAAACTTCCTTTAAAATGTAATATAAATGTTGTAGGTAATTTTTTTTTTTCAAACAGGAGTGATTTTGTTTTTGCCACATCTGATAGATGTTATTGGATGTAAATGTAATTATTATAAATGGAGAACACAATCACGATAATGCAAGAAATTTATCAAGTTTTCTAGTAATAATAATAATCTCTAATAATTAGTGTATCAATCTTTGCGTCTGTAACAGTTGTGCAGCATGATTATTCGTGTTTATATTTTCTGTGATGTTATCTCTGTACTAATATTGTTATTAATCTACTGCTATATCAATAATATTTTGTAAAACGTTTCTACATTGTCGCAGTATAGGCGGAACACTATGTATGGACCTATCATATTATATATGTGGTAAATCAAATATTGAATAATTATTAATTAGTCAAAGTTTTGATACTATTTTATTTATAACCTCATGTTACTGCGTTTGTCATAAACACTGAAAATAAAGCCTTATTTTTACCGTGTGAGCAAAACATATGTATCTTATCTGTCGCCTTCCATACAAGATAAGACATGTCGGTGAGATGACCTTGTACTGTGCTTCTATTTATTACTAGCGTATCACGACCGATCTTATCTCACTCGAGGGTGCGACATTCGAACGAGTTCAAGCGAGCGATTTAACTCCAATGCAGCACTCTGATAGACACATAGAAATTGAGTTTCGAGTTCCAGGACATGAAAATAAATGATACAAAAAAACCGGACACTTTAATATTTGCTAGTATTTTGCAAAACATTATCTTTCATACAATATTAGGTTAGCGATCTGTTGTTATGGAGACGTGTATACATTGTTGATTGTTTTTTGTTTTATAAACGGGCATTACAACCAAATATTCCAATTTTGATTTCGGAGTCTCAGCTATAACAATTTTGTCTCAACCATTTTGTGCTTCAATCGTTATCATTCGTTATTTTTTATTTTTATATTTTTGAGTTTAATGGGGTTGTAACATTTGTCTTAAAACAAGATGCGACCTGAAGATGTGGCTCGAGCTGTAGCCCATTGATGGACATCATTACGTTACATTGCAAATGTTCTGAATATGGCTAGAACACAACCCATGATACCATAAAACGGTATAGAGAGACCCAGAATATACAGAAGACCAGATTCTGGTCGTCCAAGAGCTGCAAATCCAAATGACAGGTATATGGTGTTGAGAGTTCTTAGGGAGCAGCAACCTGCCAGCTACAAATAAGCCCAGCAATTTGTTAACATGCATGGACGCCCAACGGCCAAAACAGTTAGAAGGAGGTTGAAAGCAAGTGGACTGATATCAAGTAGACCTGCTACTGGTTCCAGACTTCTCAGGATGCATCGAGTTGAAAGACTGCGTTTTGCAAATGATCACAGGGATTGGAGAAATGGACAGTGGAGCTGTGTTCTATTCACCGATGAGTGCCGTTTCAATCTGTGCTCACCTGATGGACGTGAAAGAGTTTGGAGAAGGAGGGGAGAACGATTTTTGTTGCATTTCCGAAAATGTGCCGTATGGAGGTGGTGGAGTGATGGTTTAGGAGTGTGTACGGATGCTCGTACAGAGTTGGTTTTTGTTGAAAATGGAAGACTAACAGCTGATAGGTATATAAATGAATGTTTGGCTGATCATGTTGTGCCATTTGGCCAATTTGTAGGCGATAATTTTGTTTTAATGCATGATAATGCACGGCCGCATATTGCCCATGCGGTCGGAGATTATCTCCAAGAAGTGGGAATCCATGTTCTTCCATGGCCAGCAAGGAGTCCAGACATGAACCCAATTGAACACGTGTGGCACATGCTGGAACGGCGTGTTAAGAATAGACGAAAGACCAGAATCGTTACAAGAGTTGAGGCGAGCATGGCGAAGAATGGGAACTTATTCCTCAAGAAGACATTGCTAACTAAATTGAGAGCATGCCAAGACGTATGGATGCAGTTATTCAAGCCAGAGGGGATAATACCCGTTACTAAAAAGAGTTTTTAATGTTTAAGGCACCATAAAATGAAAAAAACAGTTAGACCAAACTATGCCATAGTTATACGCCCTTTGTAATTTTTTGTCAATTTTCTCATCAGAGATTTTTTTTTCAAATGTTGTCGTATAAGGTGCTAAATGAAACATTATTTTGTTTAAATGGGTTTTGTTTCATTTTGAAATAATTGGCAACAAAATACAAGCAAATATAGAAGTGTCTGGGTTTTTTTTGTCCCTGAGTGGATTTTAAAATAGGTTGGCAATTTTCGTCTTCATGGCAGTACGTTAATTCGTCATTTCTTGGCATCATTACACGCTCTGTTGGAACGCCCGAGAACAATGAACGAGTGCGAACAGCCGTGGCAAGAAGTGTGACCAGCTGAGCAGTGAGACAGTCTTTGGCGCTGAATATTCTGAGAACGACTCTTAGGAGACTTGGGACAAATAATCCTCTCTTTCAACAAGATGGTGTAACGGCGCATATCGCAAAAGAAGGCTTGACTACTCTCAGAACCATATTTCCTGATCGATTGATTCCAAAATTTTGGGATATCACTTGGCCAGCAAGATCTCCGATCCGAGTGTATGGGGCTATTTAAAGTTCAAAGACTTCCAGAATCGCCCACTACAGAATAAGAAAAAATAGTTGATTTGTTATTTCATAGACCCAGTTATTAGTGTTATTCATGTATGAATAAATTCACTTACGTACTAATGAATTCATGGAGGTCACAGTAACTAGTTCCAGCGAATCAAAATACCATCCAGTGTCTTTACACTCAGTCTAAAGAATCTAGGAAAGTGAGAAGGTAATATGGGAAATCATTGTAGGATTGAGAAGGAAGGAAGGAAGGGTTCCGATCCTTGTAATTGATAGGTGGTACTATTCCAGTATTCTTGGAAAGACTTGGGAAACCAAAATGAAAAAAAAAAAAAAATAGTAGGAAGTATCATCATCATCATCATCATCCAAACAAGTTTAAGCCCATGGCCTGTTACGGTCTCAGTGACTTATTCTCAGTCCATCTTTTTTTTTTTATGGCCCAAAATTCTCTTCCCTTTGGGGGACAGTATTAAGACATGGCTTTGGAAAGTAAAGTAAATAAAGTATAATATGCTTAACGAAATATACATGGACATCATTTTATTTTTACTAACATTTTTAATATTAACCTGGCTATACCTTTGGATCAACGCCGTTTCCTACCCCCTTCCACAACTGGAGTTCAATGATACTGGCGTAATATACAAAAAAATCAATTTACTACGTACAGGAGGGAAGAAAAGTAGTTCATCCATTTACGTAAAATAGGAAATATCGCGCTTTTGAGTTTGATCATTTTCATTAGGATTTTGTTTAATCAAAATACAGTACAGTATTAACAATGAGTGTTTTTACTCATGAACTGAGCTGTCCATGCGGACGTATTCATTATGCAGTGTATATTATACTGTCTACAAACAAAAGTAAAATATAAATAGAGAATGAAGTTAAATTCAAAAATAATCATAATATGGATATTTAAACACATTTTTTTTAAATAGTGGCCGTTCATTTCGATACAGGATTCAGTTCTAATGTACATATTATCGCACTATAGACTATTCTACCTAATCCCAATTACCAGTTTCGTCCTTCGTAACTAGTAACTCGTATTGAAATAATTCTGTACCTACTCTATAACAGAGTACCTTTACGTACTGTAAATTCAATCTTCACTTCTGTCCGATCCGAAAAGATAAAATTACTCAGACATACTATCTACTGTCTGTCCAAGTGGTTATGTCGTAGGGTCGTAGAAAGGGAGGAAATCACGTGACAGTTAATTACTTAACGAGGCCCTTTTATTTAAGTTGTTTTAAACAGTTGTATAATATAACGTAGACGTCCAATTCCTAACAGAAATTAATGTTCTCACAAAAGAGCTAAGACGACAGCCCAGCCACTAGCTGGCGAATAAAAGCAGGTGAGGGAAACCGGGATATGACGTAGGCAAATGGACGACAGTACCTGTGCGAAAATACGATTCAATATTGAAAGCTCTTTCGTCACTGGAAAACGCGAACATATTTTTGGAACGTACTGTTTACTATGACCGTAAGGCTACCATGACTGTATATGCAGTCTTGGATCTGTGTGGAGGACGGTTGAACTTCATTGCTAGAAGGGGTGGGACTGAAGTACATTAAAAACTCAGGTACAATAAAAATTGAAGTAAAAATAAAATGATGTCCCTGTATAAATGTATCAAATTTCTACATATTTTAAAGGACAAAACTAAAATTCTTTCAATCATTTATTATCATAATACACAGTGGACAAAGAAAGGCACAAAATTAGAAATATTCTATTTTCGGAAATACGTGACATTAATTTATAATGAACACAATGTTGGAAATAGCAGACTTTAAAGATGAACAGGACTTTTATTATGTTTTGTGAGGCTCAATTAAAATCTTACGGAGGTCAATACACAGTGATGCGAAAAATGTGGTTTTTTGAAGATGATTTATTACTTCAAAATGCAGAAACTGAATGTTGGTAAAATTAATAATAATTAATGACCCTTCAAATAATCAAAATTAGAAATGATGCTCTGTGTGACCGCCATTTGCCCGCACAACCATATCTTCTCCATTGTCCAATAGCACTGGATATCTGTCTTTGATCAAGCTGGTCCCTACATTCAAGAAGTCATTGTCTTAAATGTTCAATATTACGAATTCTTGTTTTGTAGTAAACTGCTTTTGTAGTTGACTCCATACAAAATAGTCCATAGGATTAAAATCTCCTTTGATACTCCAGCGGAAATCATCAGAGAATGTGAGAAATGCGATCTTTCACGCAATAATCTCCCATGAGGGATATCATGTCCGTATCCTGCTAATCAATCATTTGTACATTTGTACACTTGAAACAGTCCATTCTCGCTGAACGTAGTTCCTTGCAATTTGACGGGGAGATAAATTATCGTATTGGTGCAAATGTTTAATGAAAATCTTGTGTTCGTTTGTTAAGCGGCCCATTATTCACAAAATGAGAACTCAAAACGGAAGAAAACAAATGATGACAGCACAACAAACGGCTTGGCCTGCTGAACTCGTAAGACCCATAATGCTTACGATCGATTTTGCACTGCTTACAAAAAATAAAAAATAATGTTTAATAAATGGTAAAAAATTAAATATTACAGTACTTCCCCGGTCTACAAGGACTGTGAAATTTGCCTGTGAAATGAACTTTCAAGTGAAATCATTAGCTACTGGAATATAACCATTTAAATTTTGTGCCTCTTTTTGGCCCACTGTGTACACTGTGGCCAAGCATATTGGGTAATTAAATCAATGGTATTCCGAAAACACGCTATGATATGTTTCATATAAAAAAAATGTTTTTCTCGAAAAGGAAGCAAAAATGAACGAAATTGTATTAAACATTTTTGATTGAAATTATTTCAAAGAATAACCCACTGAAGTTAATGACATTACTTACGATTAACACTGTATGTATTTGTGTGTGTGTGTGTGTTTAAAAAACCATTTCAACATAGTGAAATAGTTGTTTCGTTCAGCATCCATCTTTAAAACAGAGTAATTTATTTATTCATTTTTAAATCTTTACAAAATATAATTGACAATAAATTAATAAAAAAGAAACATGTTGATAAATGAAATATTATATAAATTGGATTAATGGAGTAAATATTTACAATTTAGAGTAATAAAGGAATAATATAGGTTCATAAAGTGTAAAAATATGTAATATGAATTAATTAATATGCTTGAAAAATGATAATATGTCGCTTTTCAATTGACAATTAAACTAGTAACTTAAATTGAACGTTTTATTTGGAGTTGCAATAATTACAGCTTCATGTAGCTAGTGACGAATTCACGGGTAACCAATGGAAAGTAGAAATGAAAGGATAAAAGCTTTGTTCAGTATCAGATGAAAGGAATTTCCGCCCATTAAATACAGAGTGGTTAAAACGACATGTTTGATTACAAACGCTTATTGAGCAAAACCACTCAGCGGAGCAAAATGAAATAACCTGTTTTATTTGAAGTAGCAGACAAAGCAAACAGCTTGCGACAATGTGAACGATTTCAAATTATTTTAAAAGGAGGAGCGATTATACGTAGGAGAAAGTAATTTAAAAGATTTTAAACAGAGACTGGTAGCTTCTAGATAGCAAACGATATATTCCAACGATATTAAACATATCCATCACGATTCCTGTCGATTTGCTAGACATAATATTGAGTGACCTGCAACTATTTTTTAAATGTTTGCAACATGTCCCTTGAGAAAGAAGAAATGCAAGCATGTAAAAACGAAGCATGCAGGCTCTGTATTCGCCTGAGTTGTGTAAGTTCGGTATGAATCCCGTAATCTTGAGATTACGGATGGTTAGATACCGGTAGCTGTCACATGGCTTATGTTCGCCATATCCCGCAGCTGACTTTGAGGACTGTTGAAATGATTACATTCGAAGTAATAGTAATAATATTAATAATAATAATAATAATAATAATAAAATATTATTATTATAATAATATTATTTATGTCATAAGACAGATCATGTGAAGTTGAAATGAATCTTTATTACTACGAGGTGATATTTTGGTTTTAACGATATACGCGAAATGTGTTAAAACTTAATTATACAGTGTGTTAATTAGATAACCAAGGGTAAATGGGGTCAAAAAGTAACAAATCCTTAATTTTATTGTTAATTTCATAATACAGGGACATCATTTTATTTTTACTAACATTTTTAATATTAACCTGTCTATACCTTTAGAGAACCAGAAATACCGCTTGCTCCCCCCTCCAAGACTGGAGTTCGATGATACTGGCGTAAAACACAAATCACTCTACTAGGTATAGGAAGGAAGAAAAGTAGTTCATCCATTTACGTAAACTAGGAAATTTCGCGATTTTGAGTTTGATAATTTTCATTAGGTTTTTCTTTAATCAAAGTACAGTACTGTATTAAGAATAAGTGTTTTTACTCACGAAGTGAGTTATCCATGCGAACGTATTCATTATGCAGTGCATATTATACTGTCTACAGCACATTAGCGTACAATATAGAGAAAGAAGTTAAATTGAAAAATAATCATAATATGAATATTTAAACACAATTTTGAAAATGGTGGTCGTTCATTTCGATACAGGCTTCAGTTCTTTTGTGCATATTATCGCACTATAGACTATTGAATCTAATTCTAATTGCCAGTTTCGTCCTTCGTACTAGTAACTCATATTGAAATAATTCTGTACCTACTCTATAAAAGAGTACCTTATGTAATGTAAATTCAATCTTCACTTCAGCCCGACCCGAAAATATAAAATTACTCAGACATGCTATCTACTGTCCGTCCAAGTGGTTATGCCGCAGGATTGTAGAAAGGGAGGAAATCACGTGACAGTTAATTACTTAACGAGACCCCTTTTATTTAAGTTAAATTAAACAGCTGTATAATATTACGTAAACGTCCAATTCCTAACAGAAATTAATGTTTTCAGAAAAGAGCTAAGACAGCCCAGCTTTTACAGAGGGGCGAGCAGAAGCAGGTGGGGGAAATCGGGATGCGACGTAGGCAAACGGACAGTACCTGTGCGAAAATATGATTCAATATTGAAAGCTCTTTCGTCACTGGAAAACGCGAACATATTTTTGGAACGTACTATACTCACTAACTCAGTGCTGTTTACTATATGCGGCCTTGGTTCTGTGTGAAGGACAGTTGGAACTTCATTAGTAGAAGGGGTGGGAGTGAAGTACATTCAAAAACTCAGGTACAATAAAATTGAAGTAAAAATAAAATGATGTCCCTGTATATTACACTCATAACATACCATTAGTTACAGCCACATGTAAGTACTACTTCCCCAAAAATGTTTCTTTTTTACTCTAAACTTACTGTCTGTATATGAACTGAAATATTTCACTGCAGTGACCCTTTTTACCCTTCTGTATAAGGATAAATGGGATCAGTGTTTAGGACAAATCGGGTCACAATTTTTCCCTCTATATACCTGCACGGAACGTTAAAATCAATATTGAATTGATTTAATTTAACAATTTACACCTTCCACAAACAAACACTGTTTTCTTTTCTGCACCAAAGATCTGTGTTGCAGTGTAGTCCAAAACCACATGCGTACAGTTTCAAAATTCTAGACACAAGTTCATTTTCTTGTTCTGGAGTAAACGTAGTTTGACGGCCTTTACTTTTCAAGTGGTTGACGTCGTTGCAGACATGAATGAGGAACTCCTAACAACCCAGCAGCATGACGTTGGCTTCTCCTCGCGAAATACTTTAATAGCCTTCTGCATGTCGTTCTCAGTCCACGAATTTGACGTTTTCCTCTTACATTTAACCATCTGTCACAAAGAATTGAAAATAAATACTTAATTTGAGTGGACTGATTTGAAACATGTTGACCCTATTTGTCCGATATTACTGACCCTATTTAACCCAAAGACGCTAATAGCTATAATCTCTTCTAAAAAGCTTAAAAATAATATTGAAAGTTAATCGCACAAATTCTCTGCAATAATTGTTGTAAAATAATAAAGGAATCGTAAAGCATTATTTAAAATGTATAAAATACTCTTAACTCACTTTTATATTCTCTCTATTCTTTTATTGTCAATACAAAGAATACACACACCAGCTAGCATATGGCACTCAACGTGTACAGGAAGTTCTCTTCCTGGCCAGTATATGGTAGCACTTGCTTGAACTGGTTTACGCTTGAATATGGAGACAGGGTTTTGAAATTGACCCGATTTAACCTCTGACCCGATTTATACTGAGTTACCCTTAGTATGGAATATTGCTAATAACTCTTTATATATTCATTTTATGAAAAAATACCAAAAACAAAAGTTGTTGAAGATTTCTAACTAAAACTTATGACTGTGGTCTCACATGTACAGAATGTGGCAAAAAAAGAACACTTTCTTTAAATGGCACCCTGTAATAAATTTTAAATATATTGAAATCTCCGTCCAATTTTACATAAAAATAGAGGTTTGACTCAGCATACATGATGAATACTCTCTTGTAAATGTAATGGTTATTTCAAATACTTTGATACTGTAACACAAAATAAATGTGAAATCTTGACCTCAACTGTACCGCCCCTACTTCTCTGTTGAAATCCACAGTGGGGCGTTTGGCAAGAAGGTGGAAGGCTATTCTACCAATTTAGCTGTTACCCGTTATTCGCAAATTAAATATATGGTAATTTTTGAGGTGTAACAATATTTTAAGACATGAAATCGCTCTAGTTCTCAAATGTTACGTTTTTTTATTTAACGACACTCGCAACTGCCGAGGTTTTATCAGCGTCGCCGGTGTGCCGGAATTTTTGTCCCATAGTTCTTTTACATGCCAGTAAATCTACTGACGTGAGCCTGTCGCATTTAAGCGAATTGCTAGCTATTGATTCTGCTCTTCAGTGTGCTACTCAAATTTCTGAAAAATCTATTTGCATACTTACCGACTCCAAAGGGGCTATATTTAATATAATTAAATATGTACCAAACCTATATGTACATAGAATTATTCCAATTCAGAAACAACTAAGTAAAAGCTAAAAGAACTCCAAAAGGAAATAACATTTCAATGGATACCTAGTCATTGTGGTATACCTGGAAACGAGAAAGTCGATAATATTGCAACCAACACCTCTTCAAGTGATATCTCTATCCAGTGTTCTTGCTTCAGTAAAGTCTCATTTTACAAACATATGGATCAACAATTGGCTCTCTTCTGACAAAGGAAAAATTTTACAGTCTGTACAAAAGAAACCAAATGACCTGGAAATGTACAAAAACTTGCCCAGACATGTTCAAACATTTTTAACAAAAGCCAGAACAGGTCACATTGTCACTCAATTGTATCTGCACCGATTTCACATTTCTGATACTCCTACTTGTCTGTGGTGTAATAATCATGATGAAGACCTGGAACACATTCTTCTATACTGTCCATCCATAAACCACAAAAGAAGTAAATTAAAATCATCAGTACCAGTTGCAGAAGTCACAGCCCTGCAGTATATATTGACTGCACCCCAATTTTAGCTACTAGCAACAGGCATCTAGAACACCGATCAAAATACCCCTCATTTCTCGTGAAAAACAACAACTGAATAGACTGCAGTGGACTATAGTGGACTTTATGTTGTCAGCAAACAGCTGGATACATTAAGAAGATTGATTGATTAAATGCCATCGACCTGGCCCGGGATCGAACCCGCAACCTCGAGCATAGAAGGCCGGCGCTATAACAACTCCGCCAACCAGACCGACTCTAGTTCTCAATGAAATTGTGTTCAATTAATTAAAAGGAACTAATTAATTACCAATTCTCAAGAGAACATTTATAAATAGTTGATGGTAAGAGCCCCCATATATTCAATGCTTTTTTCCTAATGTGGAATCCTCTATAGTAGAAATACATTGTTGATATAAACAGCTATTCAATTTAGACGATACTTTCTATGCTTAACGTTTCAATATTTAAGTCGTTCTGAATTATGGATCTTGAAGACGAGAAGGAAGGGTTGAAATTGTTACGTATTTTTCTCATGTTATTTAAATTGGTGGATAATCAATTCTAATTCTCAGTCCTTCATATGAATAACGTGAAGAGTTTCATATTTCATTTAGGAGAGAAAACTGTAGTGTGCGGAAAGTGCGTATAGAATATTAATATGCGTTACAAGAGCGGTATGTTGAAGTTTTCATGTCCGAGGAAAAGTTTGAAAAAGCGAAACGTAGTTGAGCTTTTTTAATTTCCGAGAATTGAAAGAAAACATACCGCTCGTGTATCGTACATTATTTTGTGCGAAGATCGTTTATTACATACCTGAAAGAGGAATTTCTAATTAGTTGCAATGAAATTTCCATCTTAGCTTCTGTTCAATGACGGCAAATTTGCAAAACAAAAATATCTATCTTCAACATTGTTGCTTTAAAATGTTTTCTGTGTTTACTATACTCCAGCAGGCCGTGATATACGTCTGTCTTTTTTTTTCCCCCCAGTCTATGATGAGTCTGGAATCTTGTTGATTTTTTCACGGCTTCCCTAATGTTACTTGCATCACGAATGCAGTAACTTTAATGGAGTTGTAGAGTTTACTTAATTTTTGCAAATATTTAAAAACAATAATTAACAGTGCAATTTAGGTGAAATTGCAGTGGTAAGTTTCCAATTTATAATTATTGCTATACTAAACATCTCTAAAAAATAATATGTTAAAAGCCTATAGCAGTAAAATCAATATGTCACTTAAGCGGTAAGAAGAGGGAAATTGTTATGTGTGTTAGGTTGGGAATACTGAATGTGGAATTTTAGACTTTCCGCGGATTGGTTTTGTGCGAAAACCAAGCAAATACGCACGATCTCGCACAAAAATTTTTACACACCGAATGTAGGAAATCATACTTTAATGTCAGTTTGCTTACCAGAAAATCTATCATTCTGCACTTTCGTAGAAAAAAATATTTTCTATACTGCCACATAGGAGGTTTCATAACAACGACGATGATATAACGGAGTAATATCACAGTCTAGTATATACAGTCACGAAGCTTGAGTTGTGAAGGTGCTAGGAACAATAGACTGTCCGGTACTATTTCGTATTGTCTGTAATGAGGCGATATTAGCGATCCTAGTGGTTAGCAACTATCTATGGATGCATATTTACTACATATTGAGCTTCGTGACTGTATATACTGGACTGTGGTAATACTCTTTGGGTTGTCAACTTTTTTTGAAGAAAATACGGGAGATTAAGGAATCAAAATTTCACATATATAATTGACATATTATTCCGTTCAGTTACTAACAACAACTTTATTCTACACTTTGCCAACTAGGCTTAAATTAAGACTATTTTGAGACAGATTTTGCTTCGCGTAATAGTTGAAGTCGACTGCAGTTTGCAGCTCTGATTTGTTTAGATGTATCGTGCTCCTGTTTAGAACATCTGTCCAATTGTTCATGAGGTGAAACATACTCCTGGTGTGAACATTACTGGTTGGTATGCTTAGAACAAAACTAGCCAGGTTTTCCAAATTTATAACATTAACATGGTTTGATTTTAAACGGGTGAATTAAACCCCTTTTTTTGGTAAGCATTACTTTCTACAGGGACATCATTTTATTTTTACTTCAATTTTTATTGTACCTGAGTTTTTTTAATACACTTCACTCCCACCTCTCTGCTAATAAACTTCCAACCGTATGCAGTGAAAGTCGCCTTACGGTCATAGTAAACAGTACTGAGTTAGTGAGTATAATAATAATAATAATGATTTATTTTAGCTGGCAGAGTTAAGGCCGAAAGGCTTTCTATCCAATCAACCAGCAAAAGTGCATATACATATGCATGAACTTACAAAGAATCCAACAATTTGATTTAGATGAGAGTTACATGTATACAAAAGTTATTTACAAATTAAACAACAAAATACTATGAACTATTAATTAAACACTGAAATAAACTGTAAATAGCAGAATTAAACTAAAATACATAGAATGTTAATATATTTCAAATAATATTAGGTAATAGAAAGAGATTATTACGAGACAATTAAAATACAGCACAATCAGGATGATGTCTAAAGAAAAAGTAACAATGTAGTCAGTGATAGTTCAACATGAGTTAAATCAGTATGATTGGAGTGAAATGCTAATAAGGTTATCTTTTAAGCTGTTCTTAAAGGTGTTTATTGTCTTGCAGCCCCTAATACTTTGTGACAATAATTCCATTGACGAAGGTGGATATTGTAAAAGATGATGAATAACAAGATGTTCTTAAAGAGGCATATTAGCGTGCCACAGATAAGTGATCTGATATTTACGTCGTGGTTAGAGTATAGATAAGAGAAACGAGACGAAAGGTAAAGAAACGAGACGAAAGGTAGTACGAAGTACAGTACGTTCCAGAAGTATAGTACGTTCCAGAAATATGTTCGCGTTTTCCAGTGACGAAAGAGCTTTCAATATTGAATCATATTTTCGCACAGGTACTATCGTCTGTTTGCCTACTTCGTATCCCGGTTTCCCCCACCCGCTTCTGCTTGCCCCTCTGTAAAGGCTAGTGGCTGGGCTGTCTTAGCCCTTTTCTGAAAACATTAATTTCTGTTAGGAATTGGACGTCTACGTAATATTATACAACTGTTTAAAATAACTTAAATAAGTAATTAACTGTCACGTGATTTCCCCCCTTTCTACGACTCTGCGGCAAAACCACTTGGACGGACAGTAGATAGCATGTCTGAGTTATTTTATCTGTGCGGGTCGGGCAGAAGTGAAGATTGAATTTTCAACATGAGTTACTAGTACAAAGGACGAAACTAGTAATTGGAATTAGGTACAATAGTCTATAGTGCGATAATATGCAAAAAAGGACTGAAGCCTGTATCGAAATGAACGGCCACCATTTTCAAAATTGTGTTTAAATATCCATATTATTATTATTTTTCAATTTAACTTCATTCTCTATATTGTATGCTAATGTGCTGTAGACAGGATAATATACAATGCATAATGAATTCGTCCGAATGGATAGCTCAGTTCGTAAGTAAAAACATTTATTGTTAATAGGCCTACAGTATTGTATTTTGATTAAAGAAAAACCTAATGAAAATTATCAAACTCAAAATCGCGATATTTCCTACTTTACGTAAATGGATGAACTACTTTTCTTCTCTCCTATACCTAGTAAAGTGATTTGTTTGTATTTTACGCCAGTATCATCGAACTTCATTCGTAGAAAGGGGTTAGGAAATTGTATTTCCGGTTCTCAGTCGTTAAACCAAAGGTATAGCCAGGTTAAAATTAGAAATGTTAGTAAAAATAAAATGATGTCCCTGTATAAACAATCATCATTCACGGCAAAAGCAAATGTTTAGAATAATGATTTTTATATTATGCAAAAATAAGGGAGAAAAATGCCCGAAGAGAAGGAAAATACTGGAGCCGAGAGACTGTTGAAAATTAGGGGCAAATACGGGATATCCTGCGAAATACGGTAGGGTTGGCAACCTTAAATATTCTACTCCTCTCCACGAATGGTGTAACTCAATAAGAATATTATAACAGGAACTGTATATGAGTTAAAATTAGAGTACCTGCCTAATACGCAGTACCTATAAATACGCGGTTTGCAAGCGGTTCCTTGAAGAATGTCTTCTTGGGGTTTTACCGCAATACTATATGCTGCTATATCGAATTATACATGATTCCACACCCAACTACCTTGCCTCTCGGTTTACTCTCCTAGCTTCACATCATAATCCTAATACACGTTCATAGCACAATCTGTTGCTATCAATACCACGTCATCAGACATCTCTGTACTCAAGTTCTTTCTCAATAGCCATGGCCCGCTCATGGAATTCGCTGCCGCTGGAAATGAGGGGGAGTCTTAGTCCTCAGTTGTTAAAATTAGGTTGTTTAGAAATATTTTAAATGCACAGAATAATTTTTTTTTAGGTATAATTTTTATTTATTATTATTATTATTATTATTATTATTATTATTATTATTATTATTATTATTTTACACAGTCATTACTTTATTTTTCCATTAACACTAATATCCAGGTAATTGTCATTGTCTCAATGTAACACGTGCTGTGCTGATCATACTAATTCTACTATTCCTTTAGTTGTGAGATTATATTCATATGTATTAATTTTTTTTTTAAGTTAATACTTGTGTACTAAAACGTATTTTCCTGTTTGTGATTATGTATTCAGTCTCTTTTTGTTATATATATATATATATATGTATGTATGTATGTATATTGTTATTTTTAAATTAATACTGATTGTGTATATGTATTCAATCTCTCTTTTTACTTAATTATGTTTATTATTATTTTTAAGTTAATATTTGTATACCGGTATGTATTTTTCTGTATGTGATTTGATCCTGGTTGAGTGGAAGAGAAGGCCTGATGGTCTTAACTCTGCCAGGGAAAATAAAAACTATTATTATTATTATTATTATTATTATTATTATTATTATTATTATTTATTATTATTATTATTATTATTATTATTATTACTATTATTATAAGAACTTTTCACGAAGTGCCCTGGTACTATTTTATTTACAACTACACCCCTGGTTGTACCTCGTTTAACATCATTAACTTCCATCCGAAACAGTACTGTAAAATTCGGTAGTCCCAAAACGCTCGAGACAAGGAAGTCGTTATGGTATTGCAGGTGTGGTGTGTGTTTCCTGCAGACGTTGGCTTGTATGAGTGTGCTCTATTTTAACCTCCAACATGTTTGACTGAATGGTTTGTGCAGGCCCTGTGTCCTGCCTGCTAGAGGAAGAGAAGCAGGCCACCATGCTGTCCGCCAAAGTGGGGGAGTACGTGGTGTTCAACTGTCCCCTGGACTTCCCGCACGACTACGTCATTCCCTACGTTCTGCGCTGGAACAAGGAGGTGAGCCAACCTGAGATATGGATCGCTTGCATTCGAGCTATTCCATCGCAAATCAACCGAAATATAGAGAAAATTGACCTTGCAATTTTTAAATATAATGACACTTTTTCTGTCCGTAGATAACTGTGATACAGTGCTTTGTGCAAAGTTTGAGGCATCAGAACTTAATAGTGTTTAAATTAAAAATATTTAAATTTATCGTATTTTCATAAAATTAGCATTTTTAAACTGTTGTGGCTCCGAAACCCTTTCACCCAATGATCAAAATCATGGTTTATTTTGATGCTGATGGAAATTGAGAAATTTAGATTTTTTCCTCATTAAGACGCCTTTGGCTAGGAAAAAATATATTTTAAAATATATAGTTAGATTCCGCATTGAAAGTACAAATAAACACATATTTTTTACTGATAGCATGTTGATAAGAAAGTATTGAAAATATCAAACAAAGAAAATAAATAGTACGCGCGTGAACTAACCAGCTGATTGTGAGACGGGAGCTCGCCGAGACAAACAAGGCCAGGAGACAAACACGTGATGTTTCGTCTAGTAGCGCATAGCTGGGCTAGCTTTATCACAAGTTTTCATAAACACAGGAGTAAAATGACGACCAATGCTCGCTTATCTTCAACTCTCGGCCAGTGCGTGCGGTATTGCGCCGTTCAAGTCTAGGCGTGTGAAAATAATTTATTTGATACCCTCGAAACTTATTGCCGTACCACTAAGCAAACAATGCCGAATTCCTCTTAATAATGCAAGGGTTTTTCTCAATATTTTTTTACATTTTTACAAATGTTCAAAAAGCCTAAAAGTAAGTAAAATCAGATTATCTGTCTCTCTGTGCACAATAAAAATAAGGATTACTTCTTAGCATAACCTACCAAATATCAGCTTCAAAATGAGCTCTCGTTCAATGTTCTACATTAAATGGTTCCAGAGTTCTGAGCGCTGAAAGAGGCTTGTTTTTCTAAAATACGCTAAATTTGTCGCTCAACAGTACGGAAACCGTTTGACTTTCGATAGTATATTTTTGAAAATGCACTGTCCTCAGCACCTTGTATAAATAGAGAAAAAATTAGAGTATTAAAAAAATGCGAGGTTTTTTACTGATCGATTTCATATGGAATAGCCCGTTCGCATGCTAATGGCTCATTTAAATGGGCGTTGGGAGGAAAGCATGACACACATAGGTATATCTGAAGGTACACCTGGAAAAATATTTATACCGTAAGAATAAAGATGAAATTATGCCATATGAGTGCAAGCCAATCCCATACCACGTATCTCTGTATCGGGATAAAATTATGCCAGTAAATAAACCAGACATTACTCTATACCAGTGGATGCCAAACTCTTTAAAGCGCGTCCCATTTTTGGGCGATACTTCAGTTTGCCGTGACCCCCCCCTCCCTACTACCATATCGGTTCTCGACTCCATTCGAAAAATGCAAAGGCCTGTAAAATTACAACCATAATTTTATTTAAAATCAGAAGATACTACCCGAAGTACGAATTTAAACAACAGATTATTTAGTATTTTTGCGGAAGAAACTCCAAACAAATACGACAGTCACAAATAAATCCATTTGCGTTCAACGATAACATTATATAAATAATTTGAATATTATTTATATCGCTAAAGAACGATAACAGAATAAAATGATAGCTTGAATATTATTTATAACGCTAAAGAACGATAACAGAGCATCAATTATAACTTAAATATTATTTATATCGCTAAAGAACGGTAACAGAGCATAAATAAATTATAACTTGAATATTATTTGTATTGCTAAAGAACGATAACAGAATAAAATGATAGCTTGAATATTGAACGACAACAGAGCATAAATGATAACTTGAATATTATTTATATCACTAAAAAACGGTAACAAAATATAAATGATAACTTGAATATTATTTATATCGCTGAAAAACGATAACAGAATAAAATGATAGCTTGAATATTTTTATAACGCTAAGGACGATAACAGAGCATAAATGATAACTTGAATATTATTTATATCACTAAAAATAACAAAATATAAATGATAACTTGAATATTATTTGTATCACTAAAGAACGATAACAAATAAAAGTATTGCTTGAATATTATTTATAACGCTAAAGAATGATAACAGAGTATAAATTATAACTTGAATATTATTTATATCACTAACAAAATATAAATGATAACTAGAATATTATTTATATCGCTAACGAACGATAACAGAATAAAATTATAACTTTAATATTATTTATAACGCTAAAGAACGATTACAGAGCATCAATTATAAATTTAATATTATTTATATCTCTAACAAAATATAAATGATAACTTGAATATTATTTATATCGCTAACGAACGATAACAGAATAAAATTATAGCTTGAATATTATTTATAACGCTAAAGAACGATAACAGAGCATACATTATAACTTAATATTATTTATATAACTAAAAAAAACGATAACAAAATATAAATGATAACTTGAATATTATTTATATCGCTAAACAACTATAACAGAATAAAATTAGAGCTTGAATATTATTTATAATACTAAAGAACGATAACAGAGCATAAATTATAACTTGAATATTATTTATATCACTAAAAAAACGAAAACAAAATATAAATGATAACTTGAATGGCCTATTATTTATATCGTTAACGAACGATAACAAAATAAAATGATAACTTGAACAAGACTCGAATTCACAATCTTCTAATCATTTTGCGAGCTCTCTACCGCTGTTCTACTAGACACAGATATCGAATAACTCCATAGTTCCGAAACTGCTTCTACAAGTGCATTGCATCGTGTAACATCACCTTGATCCGAAGTGGACTCGGAAAATATTCGCTGTTCACGAGTGCTGGCTTTTTTTTTTTTTACAGCTGTACATACAAAATGTACTCGTATTTAATTTGATGACAATAAATATACTACATACAAACACATAATTAATAATTCAATTGTTTTCCGCTCGCAAAGATACAGCCATTTGTATGGATATTATAAATTAAAAGTAATCGAAGTATTTCGCTTTTTGTGCTAGTGAATGTAGTTAATTTTCTTGAACCATTATTCAGAAGACATAAATTAATTCGTTTGCAGTGCACCCAAATACGAAAATTTCGGTTCTTGGTTTGCACATAAAAGGCAGGTCTATAACACAAGATATCATAAATATTTGGTTTTAATTCATCTTCTGTTACATAGAGAATGGTTTAGGGTGACCAGACGTCCGCTTTTATCTTGACATGGCCTCCTTTTTAGGCATTTTTCCAGGGTTCGGGTGGATTAAAAAAAAAAAAACAAGAAATTTCCTCCTTTTCGTATGTCTGATATTTCAAAATTATCTACGACGCCTTTTTTGAAGTAATTTGCTTGTGCATGTAGGTGGTAGCAGCATCGACGAAATATACTCTTTGCCAACGATTATAAAATTCTTTGCTCCTCCTTGTTATGGTCGTTGCTTACCAGTGTTGCCAATTTAGTGCTTTTGTCGCTAAATCTAGCTGTTTTAACTGTTTTTCGGAGACAATTTTATTGTAGTTGTAATCACCTGGTGGAGGGAAAGAGAAGGCCTCATGGCCTTATCTCTACCAGGTTGAAAATATATATACTACTACTATACATTTTTTTTTTGTTTTTTTCTATTGCTTTAAATAGGGATTTAGCGACTTTTTCAACATCCTCTAGCGACAAAAATAATACTTTATCTATTGATAATAAGGAATGTAGCGACTTTTCAACTAATGTTCGGCGATTTTCCGGACCTCCAATTGGCAACACTGTTGTTCACAGATAGCTATAAATCGAGAGGTCGAGGTGCGAATGTAGATATGTATTTTGTATTTTGTATATTTTGATAATAATTACAGTTTCCTTGGCTTAGATATGTAGCTAACTGTAAAATCATTATTATTAAGTTTTATTATAATTATTTTGTAATAAAATAGATATTAATATACTTTTAAGTGTGATATAAGCCTAAATCTGTATTGTAAATATTTTGTAATGAAATAGATATTGGTACGTTAAACCAAAGGTCCCGGGTTCGATGCCCAGCCCCGGAACACTCATTTTTTCCTCGAAATTATTCAAATCAACTTTACAGGGAGTTAATAAATCTTGATTTGGATATTGAAGAAACTTTTGTTTAAAGCATAATATAGGCCAAGTCTAAATCTAAGTACATGTTTTCTGTCCTCTTTTTTCGAACAATGTCCTCCTTTTTGAAGCTTTGTGTCCTCTTTTTTTATCGCTGTGAATCTGGTCACCCTAGACTGGTTCAAGTTCAAGAAAGACATCCTGAGTAATTTTGGACATAATTTTTATAAACAATCCAGAAATTAAAATGATGTGCTTTAATTGGAAAACTTGTAGAATTAAGTTTGTACAAATTATTTCCAGATAACAGACCTTGTAACTGAAAACCTAAATTTGTTATTTCGTCGATTTTGACTACTTTTCTTAACCATGTAGTTTTGAATTGTGTCCAAATTTATTTTCGAGTTTTATTTTATGTACAATAATGAAATTGCAACAGAGCGCAATGCAATGACACGATAGGAGTCAGAAAGTCGCGGTGACCTTTGTCTGCACAATGCAGCCAGGACGCGTCTGTCGTGCACAAGCCAAATGCAGATTAATCTCGTCAAGCTCTGGCGAATGTGTTATTAACGAGATGAATAAGGAAGGATTCTGCGAAGACAGATCATCGCATGATGTAGCACTGCTATGATAACACAGCGTAAAAGCCTCTTCCAAATTAACTGTTAAAATAATGCTGTATGTATGAGCATACTAAACGACTTTTACCGCAATACGGAAACATTCGCATTCAATAATTTCAAAGGAAAATTGTCCAGAGGCCGGGTATCGATCCCGGGACCTTTGGCCGAACGCACCAACGCTCTTATCAACTGGAATGTACAACGATTGTCCCAAACAAATGGTACCAGTAACTTTCGTCCCAATTTTTTAGTCCATACGAGTCTGAAGTTAACGCCACCGGCGTGGCTCAGTCGGTTAAGGCGCTTGCCTGCCGGTCTGATTACCTGATTGGGTTTTTTCCGAGGTTTTCCCCAACCGTAATGTGAATGCAAGGTAATCTATGGCGAATCCTCGGCCTCATCTCGCCATATATCATCTCGCTACCACCAATCTCATCGACGCTAAATAACCTAGTAGTTGATACAGCGTCGTTAAATAACCTACTAAAATAAAATAAAAAAAAGCGTCTGAACTTATGGTAATTTGTATATTTTATGAAATTCTGATTAAAAAACAAATAACGATAGAACAAATTAATACTTTTAATTATCCGGGCTGCAATATCTCAAATGCAAGAAAAGAAGATTTTACAAATAAAGTAAACAAATTTAATTATTTCTGTGGGGTAATAAAATAGTACATTATGCAGCGAGCCTATAATAGTAGTAATTAAGACGCGAGTATGTTTGTTTATGAAACGATCGCTTGCGCTCCTTTAATAATTTTCATACTAGCGTCTTAATTACCATTATAGGCAAGTTTCATACGACTTTTTATGCTCGACCATATTTCTAACTTGAAATTATTTATAAGTATTCATGTTATGGTTATGTAAGTGAGGAGTGGAACTGACCTGAATGGTGAGATGTGTGCAGATGCGAAAGTATTGATTTTTTCCGAAACACGAATGTCATTGACCTTGATATAATCTAGAGAATAACATGAACATTAGGCTTGATATAACCTGGAAATTGATTTAGAATTGAAAACGAGATGACAAATTGAATTTATTTGAATATTATTTGCAATTAACGCTAATTATTATAGTAACAGAACATAACCATCTGCGACAGTATTGGATTTCCAGCCTCCGTGACTTTTCGCTAATTGTCTTTCGATTGCATATCCGAGAATAATCGATACTTGCGGTTTTATAATGGTATAATCAGTACAAAGGTGATTTCTCATTGGCTGAACAACTGAATTATAATGAATAGGTGTACTTTAATGAGGTGCATTAAAGGGCTACTACCAGGTGTATAATTACTACATTTCGGCATGGTCGAGGATAAAGAACTTTAAAATACACTAGCAAAGAAACAAGATTAAAATTTTATAAAGTTATGGCAGTCCCTATGTTGCTGTACGGGTCTGAATTCTGGACTCTTACTAAATCCGAAGAAAAAAGAATCGAGGTGATAGAAATGAGATTTTTGAGCAGTATAGCAGGTTATACTCTTTTAGACAAGAAACGCAATGAAGACATCAGACTAGAACTGAATATATTCAATTTAATTGAAAAACTCACAGAATATAGGGATAAATGGAAGCAAGACGTTGAAAGAATGACTCAAGACCGTATTCCTAAATTAATATTAGACTACAGACCAACTGGTAAACGAAACATAGGTAGACCGAGGAAAAGATGGCTTCAACAATTTAAAAATGTATATACTTCATGAGACCGGAACGAGCCAAACAAGGCTTAAACCATGTGGCTGATGATGATGATGATGATGATGATGATGATGATGACAAATAACAAATGATTTAAAAGTGTACTAGATTCATTTAATTCAAGTACATAATATCAGAATAAATGTCCTGAAACTAATGTAAAAGCGCGAAATTTTTCTGTAATTTCAGCATTTTCCAAAAATAATCTTATTCCTAAAAATATATAATTAACGTTTACCCTGAAACTTATAAAATAGCTTTTTCAAATTTTTGTTTGTATGTCTATCTGTCTGTCTGTCTGTATGTTTGTTACCTTTTCACAGCGATAATGGCTGAACGGATTTCGAAATGTTAAAATTTGAATATAAATTAAGTTCGTTGTAACTTAGATTTTAGGCTATATGGCATTCAAAATACATTATTTAAAAGGGGGTTATAAGAGGGTACAGCAATTAAATCGAAATATTCTCGCTTATTATTGTGTTTTTGTTGAAAAATGTCACATAACAAGAGTTTCTTTAAAAATAATTTGCGATTTTTTTATTCCTTGAAAAATTTTGATAGGACTGATATTTAATGAGATAAATGAGTTTTATGGTTTAAAATAACTGCCATCTAAGTCTCGTGTAAAAATATAATTAAAAACAAATTACTTAACGATATACAGGGGCCTTGGACAGCTTCTCGAAAGCTATGAAAGATAGCCATCACAGATAATGTTTCTGCAGATTTTATGAAGTAATATCTTGGAACTTAATTAACTGGATTTGTTTAATTAATTATTAATTCACCATTGGAAAGTGTAGTTTCTCTAGATGGACATAATGCTATAATGTTATCACAGTAACTTCTAGATTGAATCGAGGTCAAGAAGATTAAAATATATTCTTAAAAACAAAAAAATTGACAAAAAAATTAGAGACAAAATTCTGTATATTCGTTTCAAGGTATTTCCTAAACTAAGCGTTTTTATGACCAAATGAGTGGTCTCTGGATCAAAATTTTCGCATTTTAATTGTTTAATTCAATTTCAATTCGAAAGTAACATAATAAACGATTTATCCTTCTATCAAACACGAATTTCCTGGATCAAATGTATGAAAATTTTAATTATATAATTTCTTTATATTTATTATGAATAAATTTTTGCAGAAACGGAGCGGGACGGGCACGGCTTTATCAGAAAAATGTCCTGAAACAGTATGTCCCAAAGCGCGTAAGTATATGTAATTTTACCATTATGAGTTATATCATTATAACGATATACAACTCCTTGCACCTGAGATTTTCTTCTCTTCCTTGGAGATCCACCGACTTCAACACACAGGAGTTCTCTGTCCACTACAGATGCCCCCTTTTGTAATATTATTTATCTAGGAACTCATTAATTGCTGGATGTGGTTTTTCCATACATTTTCCAGAGGTTTGTCGTTAATTATAAGTCTGGTCACACTGCAATTTCACCTAAAGTTCCAATGATTCTGATTGTTTTTAAATATTTGCAAAAATTGATAAACTCCTCCCTCTACGAAACTTAATCCATTACATTTATTACAGAGAAGAATATTTAAAATAGCCTGAAAAAAACAGGAATTCCAGGACGAAAAATTTGTTATATAAATTATTCTTAAAATATTAAAATGAAAAATAAATCATTCAGACCTGTTTGTTTTAAAACAACAACAAAAGAAGAATAAAAGATGAAAATAAAAAATAAATAAAACCAGAAAATATTTAAATAAAAACAAATGAAAAAGATAAAAATAAATTGATAAAAATAAATTATATAAAATAAATGGAGAATAATTAAATAGATAAAAATACAAATCACGAGCGGAATGTTTGTTTTCATGTTTAATTTAAAAATAATTTCGAGGAAAAATTGTTAACGTATATTACGAGATCGTACGTATTAGCGTATCCGAACCCGGGACCTTTGTGTTAAATACCAACGTATTCTCCCAACCTAACACACATAACAATTTACCTCGACACCGAGCGCCAATCAATTTGGTTGCTTTAGGCTTTTCATATTATTTTTAGAGACGTTTAACATAGTGGATTATAAAGGGAAACTTACCACTGCAATTTCGATGTCGGGTAAGTTCCCTTAATTATTGTTTTTAAATATTTGCAAAAATTAAGTAAACTCTAGAACACCACAAAAGTTACTGCATTTATAATGCAAGTAACATTAAGGAAGCCGTGAAAAAAATCAACAAGATTCCAGATTCGATGTTATTACTGCAAAAATAAATAAATAAAATATTAAAAATAAAAATAAAAATGGAATGTTGTTTTAAGTTCGCATTTATAGACTGGGGGATCTCAGACATATATCACGGCCTGCTGGAATTAGTCACAGAAAACATTTTAAAGCAACAATGTTGAAGATAGATATTTTGTTTTTAAAAGTTGCCGTCATTGAAAACCAAATTTCATTAGAAATTTTTTATGTAATAAACGATCTTCGCACAACATCACGATCCTCAGTGTTCTCGGAAATAAAAAGCTCAACTACGTTTCGCTTTTTCAATCTTTTTCGAACATTAACAATCATGTTTTTCATAGTGCGTACTGTTTATTGGCATAACGCCTTTTATGCTAAGCTTCTTGACTTGTAGTAATTGTTGGCATAGCGAATATTTCATGTGAGTGCCAACATTTTGACACAGAAATAGCTCTTCGCACTCACGACAGAAGTATTTAATTGCTGAGGTACCCACGTTCATAACCCTGGACAGGGCCATTTTCATTCCACCAACAGACAAGTTTCATGCAATAGTTTAAAGTGACTTTCTAGCAGAGGCGCTGAGAATCTGGTGGTACGTTACTTTGGCATCCTTAGGCCCGGTTTCTTCTACCTTTGTTAAATTATAACAGTGTGTCATTCTATTTTAACTGTAAACTTAACAGTTGAAGCATTTCTTCAACTACTGTTAGTATTAACAGGCCGTTAAGACCTATGTTAATTTAACTGCCCAATTTCATGCACTTAAATCATTTAACTCTCTGTTAGCATAGAAGTATCCAATATGACTGGTGCGTTAGATGCTGAACTTATATATCTGGATTATTTAGAAAATAATATCCATGAATACATAAACAGAGCGGATGATTTCTGTGATTTGACAGACCAGAAGTTCATACAAAGGTATAGGCTATTTTTTGCCTAGCCTCACTTTTCGCTTTCAACTTATCCGTTTGTTTGTTTATTCTCATTAATTTTTTTATACTGTGAAATAATTTCCAGCAGAAGGTTTCTTTCGAACGAAGAGAAATTAGTCCCACGATTTCTTTTTGTTCCAGTGTTTTCCATTTCATAATAGCAATACCAATACGCCGCTCCACGCTATTGTGATACAGACGAGGAAAGAAGCAGAAATCAAACCTGAGAGAATAGATAGACTTCTATCCTCTCTGAATCAAATAACGGAAACAAGCGAGAATCGCAATTGTCAGAATTCAGAAAACAGAAGAGAGCCTATACTTGGTCATAGATTATGGTTAAACTCTAGAATCTCTGGTCCTAACAGAGAGTTAACAAACAGAATGTTAAAATTTGAAGTGTAAAGTTGAAGAAACGCAATATTTTTAACAGCAATTCATACTTTTAACTTACAGTTAATTAAGGGGACACTCAACTATATTTTGTAACTTTTTTCCTATTTGACCAATCTTTTTCAAATTTGGAGAAAAAGTTTAATATACACATGGAAAGTAACATGCAAAATCTCAGCTCATTAGATCCAATACTTTTCAAAATAAAAAAAAAATCAATTTTTAATCAATTATTAATTGAAATATCACTTTTAATTATCATTTTTTATTTTTTGACTTTGTGCATTTGACTGTGACTTCTCAATGAATAGGGGAAGAATTCTGCTTATTGATTTAGTTCTGTCACGTAAATTAGTGTAGAAATTTAATTTTTCATTTCTATGACACTTTTTCTCCAATTTTAAAGTTGAGTGTCCCCTTAACGCTATGTTAGGTACATTTTAACAAATGTTGAAGAAACCGGGCCTTAGTGTTACAGCTATGTATATGCGTCCTTAACATCACTGGAATAGGTGGAAAGGATGCATGAAGAAGATAAGGTAGAAAACAAGTGGGGGGGGAAGGAAAATTAGGGAAAAGGGAAGAAAAATGAAATGCGCAGAGGAATAAAATGTAGAATGATAAGGAAAAGGGCGAAAACAAAAGAAAATATGAAGAAGATGGAGTATGATTAAGGAGAAGATGAAATAAAAGGAGGGAAAAGAAGAGAAATGGAAATGGATAAGAAGAAAAGAGATTATAACTCAAACTGGACTAACTTTGCTTGACATTTCTAAGAACAAGATTTTACAAGTAAAAACCGCCTGGTTACATGATCCACGGCTTCCTCTCTGTGAGTGGTGAAGCTGCTGCTGCTGCCCAGATCTTGCTTACTAATTGGCCATCTACTCCTACGAGTAGGCCCACATATTTTGCTGGTGACGTGTTTCACGCATTCAAAGAAATAATTACAATTTGGGCTACTCTCGTATGAATAGAAAGCAACATCATCCGGATTTTCAGAATACCCTATTTTCTCGAATATCCCGCGCCCTCGAATAAACAGCGCACCCCCTTTCGAAAAGGAAAAAGAAGGAGGAAAAATAAACAAATTAAAAAAACTTCCAACAATATATTCATGACAAAAACAAATACAGTTAAGCTAATTTTAAGTTCTTTTTGCTGCAAGTAAAGGATTGTAATTTCATACGGTAGCCTACTCATTTTCGGATTGAAAATATAAGACTCCCAAACTATATCAGAATTCACCTTCATTCTGACATAAGTACTGCTAACCAAAATGTAATTTAATAGTGCTAACAATTGAAATACCAGTACTCGAAGATGATAATAATAATAATAATAATAATAATAATAATAATAATAATAATAATAATAATGGTTTATTTTAACTGGCAGAGTTAAGGCCAGTATGATAGAAAATTACTACAATGCTATGAATATAACATAATTAGTACAATACATTACAATACAATACAATACAATACAATAAAATTCAAAGCAATACAATACTACAATACAAGACAATATAATATATAATTAATATAATACAATGACAATTCTATTCATCTTCACAACATCAATAAAATAATTATGTAATAATACTACTACTACTACTACTACTACTACTACTACTAATAATAATAATAATAATAATAATAATAATAATAATAATAGTAATGATAGTCATACCTAAATTAAATTAAATTATTAAACTCGATCACAATTATAACTTCAATTTGACTGCGCCCGTAAGAAATCGTTTAGCCTTTTCTTGAAAGTGATTATTGTCTGGCAGCCCCTAATCTTCTGAGATAGAAAATTTCATTCACGGGGGACTGAGACAGTAAAAGAGGATGAATAGTGGGATGTTCTATGGGCAGTAATTGCTAGGATTTGGCTCTCCTGTGACCTGATGTTTAGGTTGTGATTGGAGGATAAGTAGTTAAACCGGGAACGAAGATAATTTGGAGTAGAAGTGTGGAGAACTCGAAACAGAAGAGAGAGCGAATGAAGTGTTCTACGATTACTAAGCTGCAGCCAGGAACGAGGGTGTAATGTGTAATAATGGCATGCACTACCGCCTTAGGAGTTGTGCAGGGGAAAATTCGGCAATGTTTTCAACTTCATTTCGAATAATCCGCGCATCTACGTATGTCTCGGAAAAAATGCGAGGGAAATTTGAGAAAATACGGTATTCACCAGTTTCCAAAACTCTAATTTATACTTGAATGTGACTTTATTATCATAAATTTTCATACGTCATTGAGGAGTACAAGAAAACACCGTTTAGTCATGGATCATAGACTTTATTTATTTCATCGCCATTCAAATATTTGCAAAAGAAACTTGACATTTTTTAAAACGTACAAATAGGCCTATTAGTTATGAAAAATTAAACAGAAACAAGCTAGTTGTAGGCACCGTATTTGATACGTTTCAAGAAGGCTATGGCTGTAAGTATCAGTGGTTTCCATAGCAGCAATTTATCAACAAAATAAATAATAATAGATATTTGTAATGTTGTTAATTTTGTTTCTATTTTGACAGGAGTTCGGTAGTGATAGTGACGAAGATTTTATTGCTAGTAGGCTTACTAATTCGAAAATCTGAGAGCAAGCATATGCTGTAACTTTGAATTTATTACCGCTAAAGTCAAGAAAACTTCCTAACGTATGGTAAGAATTGTTGTCAAAGTCTATTTCTTTCATACTGTGAAAATTGTTTTGTGCGAGATCGTGCGTATTTGCTTGTTTCCGCACAGAACCAATACGCGGTAAGTGTGAAATACCGCATTCAGTATTCCCAACGTAACACACATAACTATTTCCTTCTTCTTACCGCTTAAGCGCGACATTCATTTTACTGCTTTAGGCTTTTAACATATTATTTTTAGAGACGTTTAACATAGTAATAATTATAAATTGGAAACTTACTGCAATTTCACTAAATTGCAATGTTAATTATTGTTTTTAAATATTTTCAAAAATTTAGTAAAGTCTACTACTCCACGAAACTTATTGCATTCCTGATACAAGTAACATTAAGGAAGCCGTGAAAAAATCAACGAGATTCCAGATGCCGATGTTATTACTGCAATATGTTATATAAATAATATTGTTAAAATATTAAAATGAAAAATAAATCATTACATAACCTTACCGTTTGTTTTAAGTTCGCATTTATAGACTGGGGGAAATAAAAGACAGACTTATATCACGGCCTGCTGGAGTATAGTAAACACAGAAAACATTTTACAGCAACAATGTTGAAGAAAGATATTTTGGTGTTCCGAAGTTGCCGTCATTAAACAGAAACCAACATGGAGATTTCATTGCAACTAATTTAAAAAAATTCGTCTTTCAGGTATGTAATAAACGATCTTCGCACAAAATAATGTACGATACACGAGCGGTATGTTTGTTTTCATGTTCTCAGAAATTAAAAAAGCTCAACTACGTTTCGCTTTTTCAATCTTTTCCTCGACCATGAAAACGTCAACATACCGCTCTTGTAACGTATATTACTATTGCAGTTCTCATTAATGTGATGTCTAGAGACTGCGAGAAAAATATTTTTTAGGTAATAGTGATGAAGGATAATTTTATAAATGCAAGTTGAACTGTAAGTAATGTCAATTTCAGGGGGTTATTCTTTGAGATATTTCACATAAAAAGTTAATAGTATTTTGTTCGTTTTTGCTTCCTTTTTTAGATAAAAATTGTTTTATGTGAAATATTTCATAGCGTGTTTTGGAAAACTATTGATTTAATTCCCAATATGCTCAGTCAATTTAAGAGAGCAGCGTATTATGATAATAAACTATTGACAGAAATTTTAGTTTTGTCTATTAAATGTGCAGAACTTTGATCCGAACAATTGTAATATTTTGTTCTGCAATAGTAATATACGTTACAAGAGCGGTATGTTGACGTTTTCATGGTCGAGGAAAAGATTGAAAAAGCGAAACGTAGTTGAGCTTTTTTAATTTCCGAGAACATGAAAACAAACATACATTATTTTGTGCGAAGATCATTTATTACATACCTGAAAGACGAATTTCTAATTAGTTGCAATGAAATCTCCATGTTGGTTTCTGTTTAATGACGCCAACTTCAGAACACCAAAATATCTTTCTTCAACATTGTTGCTGTAAAATGTTTTCTGTGTTTACTATACTCCAGCAGGCCATGATATACGTCTGTCCTTTTTTTTCCCCCCAGTACATAAATGCGAACTTAAAACAAACGGTAAGGTTATGTAATGATTTATTTTTCATTTTAATATTTTAACAATATTATTTATATAACATATTGCAGTAATAACATGCATCTGGAATATTGTTGATTTTTTCAGCTTCCTTAATGTTACTTGTATCAGAATGCAATAAGTTTCGTGGAGTAGTAGACTTTACTTATTATTTGCAAATATTTAAAAACAATAATTAACATTATTTGGGTGAAATTGCAGTGGTAAGTTTCCAATTTATAATTATTACTATTTGTCTCTAAAAATAATATGTTAAAAGCCTAAAGCAGTAAAATGAATGTTGCGCTTAAGCAGTAAGAAGAGGGAAATTGTTATGTGTGTTACGTTGGGAATACTGAATGTGGTATTTCACACTTACCGTGTATTGGTTCTGTGCGGAAAACAAGGAAATACGCACGATCTCGCACAAAGAAATTTTTAATTGTTACCTTTGTTCGGATCAAATTTCTACACATTTAAAGAACAAAATGATCCTACTTGTCTGTGGTGTAATAATCATGATGAAGATCTGGAACACATTCTTCTATACTGTCCATCCATAAACCACAAAAGAAGTAAATTAAAATCATCAGTACCAGTTGCAGAAGACACAGCCCTGCAGTATATATTGACTACACCCCAACTCTGGCGTCTAGCAACAGGCATCTATAATGAACACCGATCAAAATATCTCTCATTTCTCATGAAAAACAACTGAATAGACTACAGTGGACTATAGTGGACTTTATGTTGTCAGAAAACAGCTGCATACATTAAGAAGATTGATTGATTGATTAAAGAACAAAACGAAAATGATTGCGATTAGGACAAATGTTTATATGACTTTTTTGCTCAGAAAGTTTCGGAAATAAGCTCCATTTGTGAAGGAAAATCCTCGTGAATCACCTTGTGTATGTCTGAAGATAATAATTTAATAAATGAATAAATGAAAGAATATGTGAATATATATATAATATTTAAGTAAATAAGTAAGTAAAGAAAGAAAGGAAGAAATGAGTGAGTGAATAAGTGAAGTTAAGAAGGAATACAAGAATGTGAATGAATGAATGAAGGAAGGAATAAATAAAGAAATAAATAAATCAGTAAATAAATATATGCATATATATATTTATATACAGGGTGATTCAGACCATCCTTATCAGTCATTTATTCCGGAAATTAGTGCATTAAAATTTTCGAATCAAAAATATTTGTAACTAAACCACACGTGAACTTTCACTTGAGCTTTATTTCAACAATCAACCCTAACAGGAAGTAGGGTCAGTGGCGTATCACTTTAAAATTTCAAATGGGAGTCGGGTCAAATAGGGTACTATTTGATAGAGCTCTTCAAAAAAACAACTTTCATAGGAAACGTTTTTATTAATTCCTACTCTTTCAATGAGAAAATGTACGGAAAGGCAATGGGTGATTTGGACCATGCGTAAGTCATTTCTTTCGGAAACTAGTGCATTAAAATTTTCGAGACAAAATTATTTATAGCTATGGCACATGTGAACTTTCACTTGAGCTTGATTTCATCAATCAGCCCTAATAGGAAGTAGGGTCAGTGGCGTATCACTTTAAAATTTCAAATGGGAGTCGGGTCAAATATGGTACCATTTGATAGAGCTGTTCAAAACAAACAGTTTTCAAAGGAAACGTTATTATTAATTCCTACTCTTTCAATGAAAAAATGCACAAAAGACAATGCTATCAATGTTGTTCTTTTCGTATGCTTTCTCATTGAAAGAGTAGGAATTAATAAAAACGTTTCCTATGAAAGTTGTTTTTTTTTTTTTTTGAAGAGCTCTATCAAATGATACCATATTTGAAACGACTCCCATTTGAAATTTTAAAGTGATACGCCACTGACCCTACTTCCTGTTAGGGCTGAGTGAGGAAATGAAGCTCAAGTGAAAGTTCACATGTGGTTTAGTAATAGAGGTTTTCGTCTCGAAAATTTTAATACAATAGTTTCCGAAATAAATGATTGTTACGGGTGGTCTGAATCACTCTGTATATATATATGTGTATATATACAGTGTGTTTAAAAAATGCGGGGCATAATTTCAGGTATGTATTTCCCACTTGTAGACAATCAAAATAGTTCATTACAACATGTGTCCGGAAATGCTTTATTTCCGAGTTATGGCCTTCACAACATTGAAATTCACCGGAACGTTTTTCTTTCCGCAGGTCGTTGCCGTCAAAGGAGACATTAAGAAGGCACTCTGACAGTTCATTCCGAGGCGAAGGTTACATTCAGTGTTGTGTAGGCGTTAGACTGTGCGACATGTATTCAAATCAAGAGCTGGCAGAGATACACTTCGTGTACGGTAAGGCGGACGGCAATGCTGCGCTGGCTCGTCGTTTGTATCAGGAGAGGTACCCATAACGACAATGTCCAAATCGGATGACATTTGTACGTCTCCATTACCGTCTGTGCGAGTATGTAAAATTTAACTCTCCTGGTTTGGGAAGGGGACGACCAAGATCTACAACTTCAGAAGTACAGGAGGAGATTCTGGAGGCTGTGAACATGATTCATTCTATCAGCACACGAAGGGTAGCGTTGCAAGTCAATGTTCCTCATACGACTGTCTGGAGACTGTTGAAAGAGTATCAATTGTATTACTTATCATTTGCAACGTGTACAGGCCCTGTCACCAGCAGATTACCCTGCACGAATTAGGTTCTGTCAGCAGTGTGGTGTAAATCCGAACTTTCCTGCCTTAGTATTATTTACAGGTGAAGCACAGTTCACACGAGATGGCATAACAAATTTCCACAATCAGCATGTATGGGCGTATGAAAACCCACGTGCAACTGTTCCATCTCATCACCAGGTGCGGTTCTCCCTCAACATGTGGGTCGGTATCATTGGTGATCGATTAGTTGGACCCCATGCACTTGTAAACAGACTTACGGGGCAGGCGTACACAAACTTCCTGGAAAACACCATACCTCATATGATGAAAGAGTGATGGAACGGAGAAAAATTCTTTCCGGCGCCGGGATTTGAACCCGGGTTTTCAGCTCTACGTGCTGATGCTTTATCCACTAAGCCACGCCGGATACAACCCCGACGCCGGTTAGAATCGTCTCAGATTAAGCTCCATCTCCAGTGGCCGCCCTCTCCACTACGTCATAGATGTCTATGAACGCAGGACCGAAGTCCATACATGTGTTGAGGTGCACTCGAATGAGTGACTGGTTGGCCGGGATCCGACGGTATGGGCGCCGTCTTAAATCACAAAGTGATTTATTACGCATATCATATATATTTTGATGTACCGAAGTACATATGATATTTCCATGCAGATATTCTGCGTATCCGGCGGGGCTTAGTGGATAAAGCATCAGCACGTAGAGCTGAAAACCCGGGTTCAAATCCCGGCGCCGGAAAGAATTTTTCTCCGTTCCATCACTCTTTCATCATATGATGACGCAGAATATCTGCATGGAAATATCATATGTACTTCGGTACATCAAAATATATACCATACCTCAAGTTTTAGAAGACACTCCACTGATCAATCGTCAACACATTCACTTTTTGCATGATGGCGCTCCTGCACACTTCAGTCGTACGGCTCGCCGGTACTTGGATCGAAGGTTTCCTGATCGATGCGATGGATAGGTAGAGGTGGCCCAATTGCTTGGCCTCCACGCTCACCTGATCTGAACCCTCTCGATTTCTACTTGTGGGACCATTTAAAATCATTGGTTTATTCGTCTCCGGTGCCTGATTTGGAATCCCTTCGGAATCGAATTGTGGCATGTTCTGAGGACATACGCAATACTCCTGGAGTTTGGGATCGTGTTCGCAGGTCAATGAGACATCGATGTGAGGTCTGTATTCAAGCAGGAGGTGGACATTTTGAACATCTTCTGTAATGACAACGACCTGCGGAAAGAAAAACGTTCCGGTGAATTTCAATGTTGTGAAGGCCATAACTCGGAAATGCAGTAGATTCAATCAAATCAAGTAGATTCAATCAAAACTATAGATACTGAACGAAACTACCTACTAAGAGAGAGGCATCAACAAAGATTAAATTTTCCTAAAATCAGAAAAACTTATTATTAATTAAATAAGATAATAAGACAGGTTTTTGAAAATAAGATAGAATTACGTCAAGGTTTTTAAAATAATAATAAAAAAATTGAAAATAGAGAATTAAGGTAGTTATTAATGTATTCCGATAGCTATATTAATTAGTAAAAGTTCAGAAGAAATTTTGACTTTATAAATTGGTTAACTAATATATTTTAATTTCAATAAGAATGCATTTCTAATAAATTTATTAGTCATCATAATAGCAATGAATCGATAATGAGTGCATGCGACACAATGATGAAACTAAATTGAGGTTGATTATGTAAGCAACTTGTCAAGTTTGTTTTTAAGCAGGTATGCGGTAGTCTTCATAGAATTTACGCAAACGTTTCTGCTGACATGAAAATATTGCAAGAAAGAAAGATTAACCTACATATGGAATGTACCGATTAAGCTATTTCAGGTTCATGACTTACAGTATGTCGACATCTGATCACCTAATTGGAATAATAAATTATTATGTAAAATAAGACCTAAATATTACAATTAAAGTTTGAAAAGGAGCAAACAAATAAGGTTTAAAGTCTTAAGGGTTATCACGATTGGTTTAAACATGCACTAAAACAAGACGGAAGTGCAAGTTTGAACCAATAAATTATTGTGATTTGCGATAGATTAATTAGTTTAGAAATTGTATATTTATTATGTAGAACTACATTTGTATAGATATTTTGTTAAATTATTAAGTTTTGTACTTTTGTGAACTATATCAATAAATCTATCTATCTATCTATCTAACTCGGAAATGAAGCATTTCCGGACATATGTTGTAATGAACTATTTTGATTGTCTACATGTGGGAAATATATACCTGAAATTATGCCCTGTATTTTGAAACACCTTGTGTATATATATATATATATATATATATATATATATATATATATATATATATGTTATAATCTTACTCTCTGCAGCAATATCCTTAATCTACTTGAAAGTGTTTGTGACATGATGCTTTACCGATATGCAGGAGCTTAGATTCTCGTCACAACAGACCACGCTGTACTGTTTTATGCTTTCTTTAGACTCAAACGCATTCTACTAAATGGACGGAACAGTGTGTAAGTTTATTTGTTATATCGGGGAATTATTTTTATTTTCATTGGACTCTAAAATTCGTTACTATAGAGACATTTCTTTACACGAAGAAGTGTAGGAAATTGTGTGAACCAAAAAGTATTTCGTTAAAGTGAAAAATTCCCTGTTGTGAATTACAGCGTTATTTCACTGTAGCGTTATGTGGCAAAGCAATATACAGAAGAACCTTGCCTTGGCAGTGACACGTAGATTTACACACAGTTGGTGGAAATTGCGCTGTCCGCCCGACCTTTAAATATTGCATGCAATCTTCTGTCGTGAAGCCAACAGTCATCGCACTTGTTATGGCACGTTGCGCAACGTTTTGTTCGCTAGTTGTCTCGTATATAGTTAGAGTTAGGGGTGTACAATGGATAAATTACATAGAAGTATTTTGTTTCCCCATTTTATAATTTCTAGATACGATTTATGAAAACGAACTAAACTCGTATATCAGTGATAAGCTGTTCAAGGACCACAAGGTAGGGAATTGTGTTTAAATATAACATATAACCACGAAGATTTTGATGGCCAGGGTTGCCAGACGCTCTATATTTCCCAGGATTGTCCTGGATTTTAATGGTGTGTTCTGGACTGAGGTATATTTGTCCAGAAATACCAAAAAGATTGGAAAAATACAATTTTTTGCTCATTGTTATAAAATTATTTTTCAAATTTCTTACTCATTTTTTAAGACCCTGGCGTCTTCTATCTCTTATTATTATTATTATTATTATTATTATTATTATTATTATTATTATTATTAGTCTACAAACACTTCATCACTTTTAACATAGTATAACAGGGACACTTGCATTGAACGTAGTTGGAACTATATTGAAAAGTGATGAAGTGTTTGTAGTCTTATTGTACATATTAAATTGACTATTACACTCTTACTACGTCATACTACTTTTGACCAATAAAACGGCACGAAAGGACGTATTTCAACCAATCATGGCTGCTTATCGCACAATTTTATCGCATCCCTAGCATTTGTTTAATTTTATCGCGTCCCTAGCATTTGTTTAATTTTATCGCGTCCCTAGCATTTGTTTCTTTGTTTGCCAACATTTGAAACTGCGCTGGTCTGGACGTCAAAAATATATATAAAATTACAAACCACTCCAGTCGATGCACAGCAGTTTCAAATATGACTCGCATTGGCATTCAAGAACAAGAATTAATAAAAATCACTGATCATACCTATGCATCTTCTGAAATCCGATTTACAAATAAGTGAAGAGAACCATTCGGAAATCCTGAATAAGTTGAATACACCATGTAGGCCTAAGTCAACGAGTTCCATTTCTATTATGCACACGTCCAATATAACATCAATTGAACCACCAACCACATTCAAATTTGAAAATTGTGCATTCAATAATTATTCCTTTTAAAATTATTCATGTTTATTTTTTATGTCATCGTCGTTAATTAAAACTTTTCTAACACTTGTGTATATTAGTTAGGTTATGTTATAGCTTCTGCTCTGAGAGGATAAAAAGAACTTCTGCTATATGATATTATGGATAGTCACGTATCAGAGATTGTTTAATATTAAGATTTATTGAATAGTAATCATTACGGTGTCTGTATAAAGACACTACTGCCATCTAGCATGCATCTAGCGTAATATTTGTAATGTTGAGATGGTACAATAATACATTTGAAGACAGTTGTATTTTCGTAAGTCAATTAATATTTTATTGTATTGAGTACTTCGTTACTTCTAATCTTTATATACTTTCTTCTAATCGTGTAATAGTCAATTAAATCCCACTCGAGTTTTGATTTTCTCTAGATAAATCAAAACCTCTAGTGAGATTACTGTTGATAAAACAGTTATTACGGTTACTTTTTGAATCTCCCTCGTGCAATAAGGTAGCTTCTTGTTTTGAACAACTGTTCTTCTATTCACAACTTTCATCCATCATAACAACCAATATTGTAAATTTGTAGTCAGCAATGCTCTTAATTAATTGAGTGCTTTGTTGATTGCCAAGATTTGTTCAAAATGATTCTCCGACAACAGGGCACTGTCTGCATGTTGTCAGATTGCAATACATAAAATATAACCCCTGTAATGTGTTTCAATGTCTGAGTTTCTTCTGTATTCATTTTTCTGATTTTTCGTATTCTTAATCTTGGTTTAAGCATCATGTTGCTAAAAAGAATAACGAAATATACTTTTATATGCGCTAAAAGCTGAAATATGCATTAACCGCTTAAATGTGCATGTACACCAGTGATGTCAACTGATGCCCATAGGAGCAAGCGCGCGCTTTAGAGCCCAAGAGAGCCAGAGCGCTTTATAGCGGAAAGGAAAGATACAGAAGAAAGAGGTAGTATATGCCGCTTGGTCGAGCTATATTCAGGGATGGCCAGCACTGATTCAATAGATAAAGGGAAGAGAACTTATTAAAACTGTATCCATGTTAATTTTTAGATTTGTCTGAGAAGTATAAGTGCATTATAAGTTTTAATTTTAATGTTCATTTTTCACAAGTTTGCATTTTTATTCAAAAGGAATACTTTCTCAACTTTTTTACAGAAAAGTGAAATTTTCAGATATGTTTGTTTAGTAGCCTTACAGATACTAAAACAATGTTTTCGTAAATCTAATATATCGTAAATACGTATTACTGAAGATGGGGTATTAAAATGTTTGAAAATATTCGCATGGAAAATGTTTGTAAGGAAATTAATTAACAAAGCAAATACTGTTACATCACAAACAAAAGATATGTGCCTATGTGTTGGTAAAACGTCAGCCTTATAGCTTCAGCAGCTTTCGAGAAAATTTAATATTCTGATAACAGAAAGTTGCGCACCAATATCACCTAAAAGCATAATGCGATAAGAGTTTTATTATGTAATATTAGTTACAGTTAAAACATATACCTAGACAAGTTTGCTTTGTACTATAATACTATTTTGATTACTTTTATAAGGCTAAAGATACCATCAATATCAATTTCAACTTATCATGTCATATTCAGTGTCCTTCTTTGGGATAACACTTTCTTTATGAATGGTGTGTTTAATTCACTTAGTACAGTATAGTTGTAGTTATTATGGACTTTGTGTGAATATTCCTTCTTTACTCTTTATTATGTTATTAACGTTTATAACACAACTGCAATATTAGGCTAAGAAATAGGTGTTAGTACTTTTGTTTTACAGACAATATAGAAAATAACAAGCAGAAAGAAGCCATATAAAAATAACGACATAAAATTTCACGTTCCGTTTGAAGTTTGTGCATCACTATTTTCTTAATCCAACAGGCTGCTTATTCCTCCTATCATACCTACCGCTTAATGCCCGCGCACGACGTCAAGGTCAGAAAAATGCGCTTGCTTTGACATCAATGATTTACACTGTAGAATCTTGATCTTTGGTTACTTTTTTTTTTTTTTTCCTTGGGGATTTAGTTGAAGTGAATTTTTATGGCAGGCAGAATAATTATCTCATGCCCCCATGTTTTAATTGCTTCCAGTGCACTTCATTTAGAACCAGGTACCCAGCTTCGAAGCCGTTAACCCTGTGAACTTACAGTATAATTATTTTCCCCTATTATCATCGTACAGGTTATCTAAGAAATTAGCAATTTCTTTGTGACAGTAGAAGAGAAAGAGTGGGGGAAGGGAAGTGATCCGTGGCCCATTATTTTTAGGGCTCATCCCGACATTTTTCTTATTACTCAAGGGAAACCACGGAAAAACCTTGAGCAGGATGAGGTGTCGTGCTGACGACAAGCCAATTGGCTACAATGGGGTCATGAATATGTTGAGATGGGAGGTTGTCTTTTAATCATTATTTAGAGTACTGAAATATTAAAATACATAATAATTATTACAAAAAATCTTTGGTTACAAATAACTTAAAATGCATTTATATAATGGTAGCGTATGATTTGAAACTATGCAATAAAATATGCAAATGCGCTAAAATCTACCCACTATTGATGACAGATCGTACTGGGCGAAATGTTACTACAGTGTAATTCTATAGAATAGTATGTAGAGAAAGAGGGAGGCACATTTGAACAGTTTTTCTATTTACATTTTTAATTTTTAAATTGCATCGAAAGTATAAGAAATTGCTTAATAAACACCTCATAATTTTATATTTGCAGAAATGACATATACTTGAAACGTAAATTAACTCTTGTAATTTGTTCACAACTGCACCATGTATGGCATAGACTACATTTGGACAGGTATTGAAATGAAATATGCCCTTCGGTCGCACAGGTCTGAGTCCAGTAATCCCAGCGTCCCTCCTACACGTGCCAGTCTCTTTATTTCTACCTCTTAGATCTAATAAGTTAACAGCGCTTAATGAAGCTCCTTGTTATATAATTTTCTCAATCTCTTTGACAGTTGGTCTCCCTTCCGTCTGCCAACCTTTGTCACGTAATAAGTGCAGATTATTTACAGTGTAGGGTGCGTCGCACTTTGCTCAGCACTCGTGACGTTCTCACACGACTCTGCAGACTGCTGTAGTGTATCCAAGTTCAAATCCTCAACATCACAAAACCATTGTTTGAAATCTAGCTGTAATTTTGTGCTCAATATCAATTCTTTTGCTTCTACTTTTTTTATCTTCATATTCGCTTCCCTCTACCTTGTCTTTAGAAGATCAGTCCTATTCTAACTTTACTATACCTTCTAAAATTTTACATATTATTCTTATATTCCTAAACTACTATTATCGTGTAACGCCCTTTTTTCTGTCGTATTTCTTCTCCCAGTAGCTCTGTGTTGCTTTCTCTGTTACTTCACCCCCTCCATTCAGACTCTGTCTCTCTAAATGTTTTATTCATTTATCGAATTCTTGAGCTCTTTTCCTACGTTTTTACTTCTACCTTCTTTCCTTTTCAGATTATCTCTTGTCCATCTGCTTACCCCCTCTCCATACATTAGAAATAACCTGTCCTATCTGTTCTACTGGCATATTCTGCTTTTACCTCTTTTTCTACCCTATCTATATGTATCTCATATTATTTTACTTCTTCTACTTCTATTTTACACCCACTCTATAATATACTTTATATACGTCTACACTAATACATCTCCTTTACTTTTATCCCCTGATCTACATCCTCTATTTGTTTTCATGTCATAAAATCTTCCACTTCCATTACTTCTAATTATTTTCTTACCTCCTGATTCCTACACCTGTCATTCCACCTCCTGTTCTTCCGTGTCTGTCATTTATAACTTGTAATATGGCCCCTTGTATTTCCGTCTCCTATCATCCTACCTTTTTTGTTTTCCTGTTCTTTCCTACATTTCCTGTGTTTAACTAACTTCTTCATATTCTTACATCTTTATGTTTACCTTCTCTATTTCTAGCTCTTCTCGTATCCTCTACCATACCTCTTCCAACAGTACCTCGTATGCTACTAATATCTAAATTTTGTATACCTCTAGATTTTCATTCATTCATTCATTCATTCATTCATTCATTCATTTATTTTATTCCATAGATATTACATGAGCAATGAAGCTTTAAGATGTGGAACAGGTCAAAATTTTACAATATTACAATTACAATTTTTACAAATGTTTACAGTTTTACAATTTAGTAATTTTCTACAATTTTTACAATTTTGTGCAATTTTTTACAATATTTTGGCGAGATGTAATGAGATGAGGTGAGGTGAGGTCCGAGGATTCGCCAAAAGATTACCCGGCATTTGCCTTTTGGTTGGGGTAAACCTCGGAAAAACCCAACCAGGTAATCAAATCAAAGGGGTTGATGCCGAGGACTCGCCATAGACCATCCGGCTTCAGTCCCACGGCTGGGGAAAATCTCGGAAGAAACCATTCAATGAGACCAAAGGGGGATCCAACCAAAGCCCGAACGCAGCTCCGGATCAGCAGCCCAGCGAGTCTGCCGACTGAGCTACATCGATGGCTCTACTAAAAATATACAATACATAGCCAATCAATAATTATTTCTACTTTTACTTAATTCGTTTTGCGTTCGTAGTACGTTTCTGCCTAGATCATATATGTAACAGATAACTCCTCGCTACGTTAAAATCGGCAGCACTTTGAAGAAAACAACCGCCAGGATCGCCACTCGTCCGCCGTAAACGAATACGAGATGGCAGCACAGTCGCTAATTCAATTCAAATGGGAATTATTCTCGACGAACGTCTGCGCTACTGTGAACATGTAGAATATGCAAGAAACAAAGCTCTGGCCAGATTTATTCACTTATACCCACTGATTAGATCTCCGTATCTTAACCTTCACCTCAAAGTAAGGCTTTATACATCGGTCATAAGACCAGTGATGACATATGGTTGTGGAGTTTGGAATTCCGCTCATCCAAGAATCATCAGAAGACTACATGCAATCCAACGATCAGTCTGCTTAAAAGTCACTGGTGCTGACTACACCACACCAAATGCACAGCTCCAAGAGATGTTAGCGATTGAATCATTTTATGATATCATCAAAAGAATTTCAAATAACTTTTCTCGAAAGTTGCTGTATCATCCTAACCCTCTTATTCGAGCTCTGGCTACCTGAAGCGAAATTTGATTAATTAAATGCCTTCAAGAAAAGGATAACTTGGAACGAAAAATCATTTTAATATCTTCTTATATTACTTTAAAGTAAAAGCCTTATTTATATATAAGGCTGAAACTTATGTACAAATCAACATCACGACAATAATAAAGTGGGAATTATGACGTGACTCCTTATGTAACAACTAGATGGCAGCGTAGTAAACCTGACAAAAGTTGTTAACCTCAAAGCCTATAAGCCCGACATATGTTACATATATGATCTAGGGTTTCTGGTACTTAGAATTTCCACTTCATTTCGCTATCAATTGCCCTTCTTGTTGTTTACTAACCGTTACGTTTTTATAGTTCTTTACGCTTTCCTAATTTTTAATTTTTTCTCCTGTTTCTAATCTCTGCATCTTATTCAGTTTCTTGTTTTCTTTTCCATAAATTTATAATTCATATACCTCTCCGATTCATATTCTCTGGTACACTTCTCTAGTTATTGCCATTCTTTTAGTCCTGCCCTAGCTTCCTCTTAATGCATACGTCCTCGCAATTCGTCTGTTACATTCAGGGTATATTTATTTAAGAATATATCGCTCTACAGCCTTCGCAATCAAATATCCACAAATCAAGATAAAACCATTCTGGGACGTTGCATTAACCGTGGTCACAGCGGGTGATAATTTTATCAGGCTTAATAGTCAATGGGAACAGCTCAAGGTTGAAAGCATCATGAGACAAGGTCTGTGGAGGGGAGATCCTCGTCAAAATCTCAACCGCCGCCCGGCAATAACGCTTTCCGACACTTTGTATCTGCGGGCGCGCCTTGCAACGTTAAAACTCCATAACTCACGAGAGCGACAATTAGCCCGCTCTCTGGAAGGCCGAAAACTAATTTGAGCCTCACGAAACAATCATCTTTTTATGTTGTATATATTAACGACCTTATAAATGACGCTTTTGACTTTAAAATGCCATTAAGGCCGTCAGACTGCCTTTGTGTTTTCCTTGGGTCCCGTTGGGTCGTCTAGTCTGCTCCTCTGAGAGATTTGGATCCATCGGCAGACATTTAAACAAGGAACAGAATTCATGAAGCCAGCGCCAACAAAGAGCACACAAATGTAGAGGACCACATATTTAGCTCCTATGTAAGGAGATAAATCTCCATTCTGCCTGAAAACGAAGTCGAGTTCGCCGAAATTTCAGTCTAATTCACTATCATTTGAGCGGTGGCATGAAATCAGGATAAGATATGAAAGTCCCTATTCCTAAAACTGATCTTTAACCGAGGTTTAAGCTAGAAAAGAAATAATTGTCACAAAAATGCGCAGATGGAAAATTATATTTGTGCAAATTGTGAAAAACTTGTGCAATATTATAAATAATTATATAGAAAGATAATAGTACATTATGCAACGATCCTATAATGATAGTAATTAAGAATCGAGTATGGATATTTATGAAACGAGCGCAAGCGAGTTTCATAATTTTCATACGAGCTTCTTAATTACCATTATAGGCGAGTTTCATACGACTTTTTATGCTCGACCATATTTGTAACTTGAAATTACCGGTATTCAGATGTATACATTTTATTTGTAACTGACAAGATCGGAAGTGACCTTGTTCTAGGTCCTGAATTGTGAGATGTGCGCAGACGCGAAAGTATTGATTTTTTCCGAGGAACAATAATGTCATTGACCTTGACGTAGTCCCGTTAAACTTGATGATAATATTATGATATTATAACCTTGATTATTGAATTCGACATTGAAAAACGAGATGACAAATTGAATTTATTTGAATATTATTTACAATTAACGCTAATTATTATAGTAACAGAACATAACCTTCTGCGACAGTATTGGATTTCCAGCCTCCGTGACTTTTCGCTAATTCTCTTTCGATTGCATATCCGAGAATAATCGATACTTGCGGTTTTATAACGGTACAAAGCTGACTTGTCATTGGCTGAACACATGTAAGCTGAGTTACCATTGGCTGAAGACCTGTACTTTAATGAGTAGGTGTACTTTAATGACATGCATTAAAGGACTGCTACCAGGTGTATAATTACTACATTTCGGCATGGTCGAGCATAAAAGTAATAAAGTATTCAGAAAGAATAGTTATTTATGGTACTTGTGAGGTAAGTGCATCTTTATTGCGCGAGTGGAAAGATTTAAGCACGAGGCGTCAGCCGAGGGCTTAAATTACACGAGTGCAATAAAGATCACGCTCACAAGTACCATACGTAATTTTATCCATGACCATAACGAAAAATTGTGTTTTATAAAAGAAAATATGTTGAAAATAAGTCCTCATATAATCACATATCATGGCATGGATTTTAGAATCGATACGTGTACTAGGTAGGTCATGATGTAGGAGGCCATGATTAGTGAAGAATGGTATCTAAGGCGTTTGATAAATAACAAATTATAATTAATTATATAATTTTAATGTATATATTTTTTTTTCATTTTAAACGTGTATTTTCATCTTTTTGAAGTTTCAGGGATTATTTAGAAGTGTTCACGGGACTAATGTCATTAAAATAATTTCACATTTTACTTCTGTAAACTTAAGAGGAATTTTAAAACGTAATTAACCATCGTCTCTATTTAGCTCAGTTGGCTAACGCGTATTGTTATAAAGTCCTATAAACCCAACTTCGCCTCCCAAAAGGTAAATTATTACAAATTAAAAAAAAATACATATTAAATATGGATGCAATGCACAAATTACGACGTAGTAGATAGAGAAAAGAGAAGGAGATTGAGTGTATGTATATTTAAGAAATGGTACAGTAATAAAAAAGTAAAGGTAGTGACATCTAGTAACTAATATATTAACTTCTTGAGTAATAGTTCAATGGAAAAGTATACGTGTGTACCCGGGTACTAGGAAAATACTAATGAACTGTGAGATAAAGTTCAAACTGTGAGGTAAAGTCTTTATCTCACTAGTGGAATAAAGTAATGTTGAATAAAAGCCTATTTTACAAACGCAAAAGTATTTACTAAAGGCATGTTTTTCGTTATGGTCATGGATAAAATATGTTATTCTATGGGCCCTCTAAACATGAAATTCTTTACGAGTAGGCCTTCAAGATTTATTGTTAGCAGAGTGCCAACTCCTTTTACTGAAAGGCGATTTCTAATTCCAGTTTTTACAAGATTCATGCAACTAAATCCTCGCTCACAATTCACAGTATGCGATGGAATTATATACATCAAGTAGAAAAAATTGTTCACTTCACTCACATGAATTGTAATCCATTTCTGAACATCTACTGCTCAATACCTTCGTGAACATTGCCCATGCCATTAGCATTTCATTTAAATTCAGATTAGTTCAAACACATCTCTGATTTCATTTTCTCCATTACCATCTTCGTTTCTGAAGTCCAATTTGGTTGTCGCATTTTTGCACATTTACATTGAAAGTTTGTTGTATTTTTAGAAGTCGAGTAGCAAAATACGACAAATGTTACTGCGACTTAAACCCTGGTTTTAACGCTGGGAAATAGTGTTAAAATTTTACCATTATATTTTAGCGTACAGGCTCGCCGCGTTAGCTCTGTGGTAGCGCGTCCTCCTCCAGACTAGCCGTTCCGGGTTCGATTCCCGGCGGAGTGAGAAATTTTCATGTAAAATTTCTACTTCGGGACTAGGAGAGGTGGCGGTGCACAAGTTGTAACCATTAAATTATGCACCAGTATGCCTGGGTTAAATCCCAAATCTCTCCGCAGTGCATATGAAGAAAATTAAAAATTATGATTTATTTAACGACACTCGCAACTGCAGAGGGTCGCATTTAAGCACACTTAAATGCCACCGATCTGGGCCGGGATCGAACCCGCAACTTTTATTTTAACAATTTTTCCGCTCTCGTTTTCGTCTTATTGTGAACCAGGCCTTAGGGTTTGATACATAGTATGAATGAGTGGAAAAAAATCTTTTTGCTGTATTTTGACTTGACTTGACTTTTACGGTCCCTTGCACTTACGCTTGGTTGGCGCGCTCAGCTAAAGGTCCCGGGTTCGATACCCGGCACTGGAACAATTTTTCCCTTAAAATTACTCAGTTCAGCTTTACCTGAAAGCCAGGTTTGTATAGTCCGTGTTTTGTTCTGCCCCTCTTGACTGAAACAAGAGCCGCTTGAGCTCTCAGTCAGGTATTTCGCTTACTACTGGGTGTTCAGTTCAAAGTGTGTCATGGCTCGCTGTATGCCGTCATGTGGCTAGTCGATAAGTCTAGAGAATTCAATCTTCCTACACTTCCGCAGGGGTATATTACTTATGTGCCAGAAAAATTGCCTAGCAAGTACGGCGTTCATTCAGAAGAGTACTTACCGATACGTATGGTAACGCCGGTAGTGGCAGGAATGTGAACTGTTTCGAAACATGTACTGAGGTGAGTTTTTTTCTTACTGTCGCGATATGGGGAGAGGGTTAAGACGATTACTTACGTATTTGTTATAAATTTCGACGGTCAACATGGACACGGAGCATTTGATTTGTGTTGTGGAATGTTGCCGTACGCAACCGATGATAACAAATACCCTGCGTACGACTTGGCCGCGCAAAACACAGTTCGAAAGAGGTTATGGTAGCACACAGACCGTACAGACCGCCATCTGTTGCTACGACGTTCAAGTTATAGAGTACACGTTCTCAAGTTCAGATTGAACGCCTTGATTAATAGGCAACTTCTCTGACACAAAAGCTGAAACTCGCTTCAAATCGCTGACTCATCAACAGTGACGTCATGACACACTTTGAAATGAACACCCAGTAGATGCACGCGTTTGTCCACTTAACGTCGGTAATATTTATGGCCTGTTTGTCCAAGTAATGTTTAATTTTGCTTAACGAATGTTAAATTAACAGTCTGTTTATTTTTAACACTTTGTTCATGTATTTTCCATTTGTTCAACATAATTTTGTTTAAGATAACCAACACTTAACGATAACGTCTGTTAGCACTATTTTAACTACTCAACAGCAGTTGGTAATGATTCTACACATGTAAGACAATTTTTGATTGGCTAAAATTAATCTTTAAATTCTATATTATAGAGTAAGTCATGAAACTTGCATAAAATGACAACCTGTTATAGTAGGCCACGCTCCAAAAACAAACGGTTGACAAATGAAAGTTGTAGGTGACGTGCTGAATAATAATTACAAAGTAAGGTTATATTTCCTCATTGCTATTATGGATACGAAATACGAAAGAAATAAAATAACACTGATGAAACTTTTTTTATTTAAATTCAAATATACAGAATAAAGAAATATAATTACAAAACAAACAAAGAGAAATACAAATAAAATAATACAAGCAATATCAAAAGAAGATACAGTAGTATTAACAAAATTTGAGACCGAATGAGCAGCTCTCGTGCTCGGTCGCAGTTCAGATGTAATATTAAAATAAAAAATAATAATAAAAATAAATAAGTAAAATAAAATAGGAACTAAAATATAATTACAGCGGCAATGGAATTATATAATATAATATTAACACTAGAGAAGAATAATATCGCACGTGAAAAGTAAGACTAATACATATATATTTCAAAATTATAGAATACAAATATAATATACAAATTTTTTCAGGTATAACTCCCTGTAAAGTTGGTTTGAATAATTTCGAGGAAAATTGTTCCGGAGCCGGGTATCGAACCCGGGACCTTTGTTTATATTACCAACGCTCTACCACTGAGCTACTCGGGAACTCTAACCGACACCGATCCAATTTTCCCTCTATATCCACAGACCTCAAAGTGGGCTGACAACGTCAAGCAACCAACTTCGAGTGCACACTAACTCCGTGTGACTTAAATTGTGGTTTTCTGTTAACGAACAGTTAACGGTGTCGGTTAGAGTTCCCGAGTAGCTCAGTGGTAGAGCATTGGTACGTTAAACCAAAGGTCCCGGTTCGATACCCGGCTCCGGAACAATTTTTCCCTCGAAATTATTCAAACCAACTTTACAGGGAGTTATACCTGAAAAACTTGATTTGCATAATACACGTCACTGTTCGTTAACAGAAAACCACAATTTAAGTCACACGGAGTTAGTGTGCACTCGAAGTTGGTTGCTTGACAGTTGTCAGCCCACTTTGAGGTCTGTGGATATAGAGGAAAAATTGGATCGGTGTCGGTTAGAGTTCCCGAGTAGCTCAGTGGTAGAGCGTTGGTACGTTAAACCAAAGGTCCCGGGTTCGATACCCGGCTCCGGAACAATTTTTCCCTCGAAATTATTCAAACCAACTTTACAGGGAGTTATACCTGAAAAACTTGATTTGCATAATACACGTCACTATTCGTTAAGAAAACCACAATTTAAGTCACACGGAGTTTTGTGCACTCGAAGTTGGTTAATTTTGACAGTTTCAGCCCACTTTGAGGTCTGTGGATATAGAGGAAAAATTGGATCGGTGTAAGTTCCCGAGTAGCTCAGTGGTAGAGCGTTGGTACGTTAAACCAAAGGTCCCGGGTTCGATTGGCCGGAACAATTTTTTCGAAATTATTCAAACCAACTTTACAGGGAGTTATACCTGAAAAACTTGATTTGCATAATACACGTCACTGTTCGTTAACAGAATACCACAATTTAAGTCACACGGAGTTAGTGTGCACTCGAAGTTGGTTGCTTGACAGTTGTCAGCCCACTTTGAGGTCTGTGGATATAGAGGGAAAAATTGGATCGGTGTCGGTTAGAGTTCCCGAGTAGCTCAGTGGTAGAGCGTTGGTACGTTAAACCAAAGGTCCCGGGTTCGATACCCGGATGAACTTTTTTTCGAAATTATTCAAACCAACTTTACAGGGAGTTATACCTGAAAAACTTGATTTGCATAAACACGTCACTGTTCGTTAACAGAAAACCACAATTTAAGTCACACGGAGTTAGTGTGCAAAAGTTGGTTGCTTGACAGTTGTCAGCCCACTTTGAGGTCTTGGATATAGAGGGAAAAATTGGATCGGTGTCGGTTAGAGTTCCCGAGTAGCTCAGTTAGAGCGTTAACGTTAAACCAAAGGTCCCGGGTTCGATACCCGGCTAAATAATTTTTAAATTATTCAAATATAATATAGGTTGATTAATTCATACACATAGGCTATAAATTTATTTAATCAAATTGAAGATATTAACACGTTTCTAATTTTCTTGTTATATGTTAGTGGGTTACATGTTAGAAGTTCTGGGTGTAATTTAGTTAAAGCATTGTACAACCGAGGGCCAAAATTTATGCTATGCTTTGCTTTAGACCAGCAGATGTGATATTGATTTGATATTGATTTTATTGATATAGTTCACAAGCATAAAACTTAATATAACAAAAGATATATAAACAAATGTAGTTCTACATACTAAATATACAATTTCCTAGACTCATTATTTTATCGCAAATATCAATAATTTATTGGTTCAAACTTGCACTTACGTCAGACCAGCAGATGTGAGACATTTAGGTTCTACTAATGTTGAATTAATAATGTATTTAAATTAATGATGTATTTAAACAGTCCAAAGTATTTTTAAATGTTATATTACCAGTCATATGCTAAACATTCCCTACAGAGAGACACAAAATATTAATTTCGCAACTTCTGTTCGAACAGCTGTGGAGACATCGGCCATATTTAACTAACTGTTAAACGAGTTAACTGCCCGAAATCCTACATTTAAAATTAACAAACTGTTAACAATCTGTTAAACCAAACTGGTGTTGAAAACATACAATTTTATTAATTAACAAACTGTTTAAGAGTTTAACAGTCGTTAAATTTTCTAACAATACTTGGAAAAACCGGCCATTAATCTTGTATCCTCCTCGAACAAAGTGATAATTTCATAAGTAAACTTAGTACAATCAGATGAGTTTACTTGAGCTGTTGACATCATAACTGCAGAATAAACATCGTTAAAGTGATAATTCTTAACCCACAATGATTCCATTATTCCAATTGAACGGACTGCTTACAGTCTTACGCGGGGCCACGTGTTTACACTCGTCATTGGGATGAAAAGCCTCTGCAAATCCTGGCGGCCTTCCGGTCAGCTCTTGGAGCCAGTGTCCGCGACGTGGGCGTGGGGTGTCATGTGACATGATTAGTGTCATTACAGCAGGCCGTGGAGACGCTATGGGCTTTGGAAATCCAGCAGCAGTAGCTCCCACGCTCAACATAAAACTGTCCATCAGTGTTACAAGATCCTGCTACGCTTCCGGATTAAAGCCCACGTTAGGTGAAAGCATCTCTACTTCAAGAGTCGCGAATTAAATGTATGAAATTACATCACCGTCAGAGCTACCATATTTCTGTGCAAAATATGTGTTGTATTATATTCTTCAAGATGTGCAGAACTGTCAGTTTCTATCTGATCCTTTTCCAATTCACTGCGGGCTAAAGCAGGGAGATGCACTTTCACCTTTACTTTTTAACTTCGCTCTAGAGTATGCCATTAGGAAAGTTCAGGATAACAGGCAGGGTTTGGAATTGAACGGGTTACATCAGCTTCTTGTCTATGCGGATGACGTGAATATGTTAGGAGAAAATACACAAACGATTAGGGAAAACACGGAAATTTTACTTGAAGCAAGTAAAGCGATCGGTTTGGAAGTAAATCCCGAAAAGACAAAGTACTGTATATGATTATGTCTCGTGACCAGAATATTGTACGAAATGGAAATATAAAAATTGGAGATTTATCCTTTGAAGATGTGGAAAAATTCAAATATCTTGGAGCAACTGTAACAAATATAAATGACACTCGGGAGGAAATTAAACGCAGAATAAATATAGGAAATGCGTGTTATTATTCAGTTGAGGAGCTCTTATCATCCAGTCTGCTGTCCAAAAATCTGAAAGTTAGAATTTATAAAACAGTTATATTACCGGTTGTTCTGTATGATTGTGAAACGTGGACTCTCACTCTGAGAGAGGAACATAGGTTAAGGGTGTTTGAGAATAAGGTGCTTAGGAAAATATTTGGGGCTAAGCGGGATGAAGTTACAGGAGAATGGAGAAAGTTACACAACACAGAACTGCACGCATTGTATTCTTCACCTAACATAATTAGGAACTTAAAATCCAGACGTTTGAGATGAGCAGGGCATGTAGCACGTATGGGCGAATCCAGAAATGCATATAGAATGTTAGTTGGGAGACCGGAGGGAAAAATACCTTTAGGGAGGCCGAGACGTAGATGGGAGGATAATATTAAAATGGATTTGAGGGAGGTGGGGTGTGATGATAGAGACTGGATTAATCTTGCACAGGATAGGGACCGATGGCGGGCTTATGTGAGGGCGGCAATGAACCTTCGGGTTCCTTAAAAGCCTTTTTGTAAGTAAGTGCAGAACTGAAATCCGTCTAACAAGGAATACCTCCGAGTCTGAACACACGAACACAGATGAAAACTGGCTCACCTTGCTAATTTGAGGGCGCTGAGTCACGTGGTGTTAAGGCTCATTCACAATGAAAATTAAACATAACGTAAGCGTTAACTTAAAAATGTAAACGTTACGGTAAAATCAAGAAGTCATACCATCATTCACGATGGGAACATAAACATAACCGCAAAGATACTTGGTAATCATGGAAACATAACAAAGACGCCATTTCTCTCTTTCTCTCTTATACCGAATTTTGCACACCTCTACCCCCTCCTACTTATCTGTCCGATTCCACAGTCTTTCTCGGTATCATAACTTAAATACTCAGTCACAATATGATAACACGCTACAAATACCACTGCACACATCATCTCTTTATTTTTCATCTTTCACTGTTGCTACTTCTCGTCACTGGAATTCTCTGTCGCCTGAATCAAGGGCTGCCGAACTTTAATTTCCTTTAAATGTAAATTACAAAACTATCTTATGATGAGTTGCCAGACCTAACGCGTTGCAAATATTTAATGGCATGTCTTCCACTGTATTTATTTTAATTTTTTTGTTTCTTATTTTTATTGTTTAATCAAGTAAATCGTGTTTATTTATCACTTAACGCCAATATGTATCCCACTGTGTTGTTTTTTATTATTAACTTGATCTATTTTTGTGTACATGTTATTCAATTGTCGGTTTCTGGTTTAATTATGTAAATCCTACTTAATTGTAATCTAATACTAATATGTATACTAATGTGTTTATTTTTATTTTTACTGTGTACATTTTTATTGAATTATCGGCTTCTGTTTTTATGTGATTCGTATTTGATTCTAACAATATTAATATGTTTTCCACTACGTTTATTTTTATTTTATGAGGTAAATTTTTATGTAACTACCTCTTTTGATCTCATTATGTACCTAAATTGTATCAGTATGTAATTACTTAATTCCGATCCAGTTTTATGTTCAACTATGTAAGCAAGTTTTAATCCTGGTTGAGTGTAAGAGAAGGCCTTACAGCCTTAACTCTGCCAGGTTAAATAAAACCATTATTATTATTATTATTTCCTCTTATTCTGTCGTATACTTCAGCGCTACACAATTGCGTTCTGTTTGCAAATCACGTGAGCATAAACATGAAAGTTTGGAGTTCGCAAACTTTCATGTTAACGTTTAACGGTAATGTTAATGTCAGTGTTTATGTGAATCATTGTGAATGATCCCATTTGATAACCTGGCCGCAAACTTCTGTGTTTATGTTACGGTTATGTTTAATTTTCATTGTGAATCGGTCTTTAGCCTCTCCCGTGTAAATTCAACCGTTTAGTCTGCAGCACCATCTAAATTTAAAAAAAAATTCAATTCACTAGCTTCGCTTAATACGGAGAGCAAGTTTCGAGTCGACAGTTCACGATGTATTTACATCTGTTTATTCGTATACGTATATGTGTATAAGTCGGTGAAAAACAGGAATAGTATTCATATACAAAATACCACTTGGATTTAATAAAAACAATAACAAAGGATTTATTTAAAGGCACCTTCTATGCAATGAAAGATAATTTTTGGCAGGGGTAGACAAAACTAAAAAAATATCGGGAGCCTCCCACTTCATTTTCAAGAGCCACATAAAGACTTAAGTTGTCACGGCTACCTAGCGTTCGGTATTTGTCTACCCCTGAGTTTTAGAATAAGTAAAACGCATCTAAATGCATTAGATATAATTAAAGTTTGGAATTTACAAATGGAAAAATATAAATGTCAGCGCAGACTTACAATAAAACAAATTATCAGTATGTGCTTTACAAGTTTCTACACGTTAATCAATGATTGTAAACATTTTAAGTATTTCAAATGAAAGTTTGTTCCTTCTTTCTGATAAAATACATTTTCTTCCTTCCTAATGGCGTGCTCGCTACCATATTTTTCTATTGAAGCACTCAAAGTCTAGCTTTGTTTTGTTTTCGTATGGTCACTGAACAGCAGACCTGAACTAAGTGGAGTTGGATGTCGTCAAGCTATACTACATACATGCCTACACTGTTGGGGTTGCTTGGGGGCTTTAGATAACCAAACACAGGGCTCTAGTAATATTTGTATGTAATATACAGGGCTTTCATTTCAAAACTTCTCAGTCTAAATAACTAATTATTTAAATTGAATTCAATGTAAACAAAAACACGTCAATTTAGATATTGAGGGGAAGTCTGAAACCAGGCTTGATTGCATTTTAGACTTCAACCCCCCCCCCCACTTTGAAATTTCAAATGGCACCCCTATATTTTTATTCTTAAATATGAAAGAGCATTCAATTGTTTATACACCTCATTCTTTTGTTTTCGTATCTTTTGTTTTCTATCGTCTCCTGGCAACCTGTATTTTTGTTATTATCAGTTGATTGTAGTATTAATAGTAATATGCGTTACAAGAGCGGTATGTTGAAGTTTTCATGTTCGAGGAAAAGTTTGAAAAAGCGAAACGTAGTTGAGCTTTTTTAATTTCCGAAACTTGAAAGAAAACATACCGCTCGTGTATCGTACATTATTTTGTGCGAAGATCGTTTATTACATACCTGAAAGAGGAATTTCTAATTAGTTGCAATGAAATCTCCATCTTGGTTTCTGTTCAGTGACGGCAAATTTGCAAAACATAAATATCTATTTTCAACGTTGTTGCTTTAAAATGTTTTCTGTGTTTTCTATACTCCAGCAGGCCGTGATATACGTCTGTCTTCCCCCTCCCCCAGTCTATAAATGCGAACTTAAAACAGACGGTAAGGTTATGTAACTTGTTGATTTTTTCACGGCTTCCTTAATGTTACTTGCATCACAAATGCAGTAACTTTAGTGGAGTTGTAGAGTTTACTTAATTTTTGCAAATATTTAAAAACAATAATTAACAGTGCACTTTAGGTGAAATTGCAGTAGTAAGTTTCTGATTTATAATTATTACTATATTGAACGTTTCTAAAAACAATATGTTAAAAGCCTAAAGCAGTAAAATCAATATGTCACTTAAGCGGTAAGAAGAGGGAAATTGTTATGTGTGTTAGGTTGGGAATACTGAATGTGGAATTTTATACTTTCCGCGGATTGGTTTTGTGCGGAAACCAAGCAAATATGCACGATCTCGCACAAAACAGTTTATTTTGTGTAATTTCCTCAATTTAATCAATAAGGGTATACACCATTTTAAAATAATTTAATACACAAACACAACTGTTACATGAAATGCTCAATAAGTTTTTGTAGCTTTATTCTCTTCAGCTCTAATCAACAACAACAACAATCCAGGTTGCCAGGCGACGATAGAAAACAAAAGATGCGAAAACAAATTAATGAGGTGTATAAACAATTGAATGCTCTCTCGTATTTAAATATAAAAATGTAGGGGTGCCATTTGAAATTTCAAATTGGGGGATGTGGGGTGAAATATGAAATGCAATTAAGCCTAGTTTCAGACTTCCCCCTCAAAGTTTAAATTGGTGTGTTTTTTGTTTAAATTGGATTCAATTTAAATAGTTTTGAAATGAAAGCCCTGTATATGTCTGTGTACATGCGACGCATATACGACACAGAGCGCACCGTTGCGTTGTACGTACGCCTGTCAAAGGTAAGGGCTAAAGCTTGACCCATAGTTTAATATAATAGAGATGATACGATGACAACAGGAAGCAGTATTAATGATAGCAATCTACGATAATTTCCGAGGAATTACAATATTGTATTACGAAAAGGCGTAACCGGTATTCCAAAAATTGATGTAAATCGGAGCCGTGTAGTTTCCGTACATGGGAACCACGCCTCGATGAGCACACACTGAAGAAACAGCAAACAGCGGTTCCTGGGAAATGCGAAATGGCGGCTGCAAACGGAACAGGAAAGTGCCAATTGACGGGTCCGTTTGTGCGGATGTACTAACAAGATGACAATGTCAAGATGGAAGGAAAAATTTCACATATCCGATTTTTTGACGCGCTCATCTTCTTTGTATTACCATCACAATAATTTCTGGTTTTGTTGTTCGTAATTTTCCCATGACCGCACCGTGACAGTCATCTGTGTCATACACAGTATGAGTACCTACTGACAAGCGATTACAGACGTGTAGACTACCTGGACAGGCTGGGCTTGATTTTTGTAGCCGTGGACAGACAGATAAAGAACGTCCTAACCCATAATAACAATGAATGGATAGTCCCAGTGACGTAAGGGAGTACATGTAGGCCCACAGCATCGGATAATTGATTGATGTCGCTTTAAAAAAAGTGTAATACAAATGATCGTATTTATTATTAATTTATTTATCTTTTACTTATTTTTTATTTGTTTAGTTGTCGTTTAGTTCGTTTAAGTTGTCATTTAGTTGTCTAGTTGTCTCTTTAGTTGTCCGATTAGTTGCCTGTTTAGTTGTCTAGTTGTCTTTTTAGTTGTCCGTTTAAGTTATCTGTATAGTTGTCGTTTAGTTGTCCGTTTAGTTATCTAGTTGTCTGTTTATTTGTCTCTTTAGTTGTCCGTTTAGATGTCTAGTTGTCTCTTTAGTTGTCTCTTTAGTTGTCTGTTTAGTTGTCGTTTAGTTGTCCGTTTAGATGTCTAGTTGTCTCTTTAGTTGTCTGTTTAGTTATCTGTTTAGTTGTCGTTTAGTTGTCCATTTAGATGTCTAGTTGTCTCTTTAGTTGTCTGTTTAGTTGTCTGTTTAGTTGTCGTTTAGTTGTCCGTTTAGATGTCTAGTTGTCTCTTTAGTTGTCTGTTTAAGTTATCTGTATAGTTGTCGTTTAGTTGTCCATTTAGATGTCTAGTTGTCTCTTTAGTTGTCTGTTTAAGTTGTCTGTATAGTTGTCGTTTAGTTGTCCGTTTAGATGTCTAGTTGTCTCTTTAGTTGTCTGTTTAAGTTATCTGTATAGTTGTCGTTTAGTTGTCCATTTAGATGTCTAGTTGTCTCTTTAGTTGTCTGTTTAAGTTGTCTGTATAGTTGTCGTTTAGTTGTCCGTTTAGATGTCTAGTTGTCTCTTTAGTTGTCTGTATAGTTGTCGTTTAGTTGTCCGTTTAGATGTCTAGTTGTCTCTTTAGTTGTCTCTTTAGTTGTCTGTTTAAGTTGTCTGTATAGTTGTCGTTTAGTTGTCTAGTTGTCTGTTTAATTGTATAGTTATATCTTTAGTTATCCGTTCAGTTGTCTGTTTAGTTGTCCGTTTAGATGTCTAGTTGTCTCTTTAGTTGTCTGTTTAAGTTGTCTGTATAGTTGTCGTTTAGTTGTCCGTTTAGATGTCTAGTTGTCTCTTTAGTGGTCTGTTTAAGTTGTCTGTATAGTTGTCGTTTAGTTGTCTAGTTGTCTGTTTAATTGTATAGTTATATCTTTAGTTATCCGTCCAGTTGTCTGTCTAGTTGTCTCTTTAGTTGTCTGTTTAAGTTGTCTGTGCAGTTGTCTAGTTGTCTTTTTAGTTATCCGTTTAGTTGTCCGTTTATATGTCTAGTTGTTTGTTTAGTTGTCTCTTTAGTTGTCTGTTTAAGTTGTCTGTATAGTTGTTGTTTAGTTGTCTAGTTGTCTGTTTAATTGTCTCTTTATTTCTCCGTTTAGATGTGTGTTTAGTCGTCCGTTTAGATGTATAGTTGTTTAGTTGTCTAGTTATCTCTTTAGTTGTCTGTTTAAGTTATCTGTATAGTTGTCGTTTAGTTGTCTAGTTGTCGGTGTAGTTGTCTGTTTAAGTTGTCTGTATAGTTGTCTGTATAATTGTCTAGTTGTCGTTTAGATGTCTAGTTGTCTGTTTAGTTGTCCGATTAGTTGCCTGTTTAGTTGTCCGATTAGTTGCCTGTTTAGTTGTCTCTTTAGTTGTCTCTTTAGTTGTCCGTTTAGTTGCCTGTTTAGTTGTCCGATTAGTTGCCTGTTTAGTTGTCTAGTTGTCTCTTTAGTTGTCCGTTTAGTTGTCTGTTTAGTTGTCCGATTAGTTGCCTGTTTAGTTGTCCGATTAGTTGCCTGTTTAGTTGTCTAGTTGTCTCTTTAGTTGTCCGTTTAGTTGTCTGTTTAGTTGTCCGATTAGTTGCCTGTTTAGTTGTCCGTTTAGTTACCTGTTTAGCTATTCGATTAGTTGTCTGTTTAGTTGTCTCTTTAGTTGTCCGTTTAGTTACCTGTTTAGCTGTCCGATTAGTTGCCTGTTTAGTTGTCTCTTTAGTTGTCTGTTTAGTTGTTTAGTTGTCTCTTTAGTTGTCCGTTTAGTTGTCTGTTTAGTTGTCCGATTAGTTGCCTGTTTAGTTGTCCGATTAGTTGCCTGTTTAGTTGTCTAGTTGTCTCTTTAGTTGTCCGTTTAGTTGTCTATTTAGTTGTCCGATTAGTTGCCTGTTTAGTTGTCCGTTTAGTTGCCTGTTTAGCTGTCCGATTAGTTGCCTGTTTAGTTGTCTAGTTGTCTCTTTAGTTGTCCGTTTAGTTACCTGTTTAGCTGTCCGATTAGTTGCCTGTTTAGTTGTCCGTTTAGTTACCTGTTTAGCTATTCGATTAGATTGTCTGTTTAGTTGTCTCTTTAGTTGTCCGTTTAGTTGTCTATTTAGTTGTCCGATTAGTTGCCTGTTTAGTTGTCCGATTAGTTGCCTGTTTAGTTGTCTAGTTGTCTCTTTAGTTGTCTAGTTGTCTCTTTAGTTGTCCGTTTAGTTGTCTATTTAGTTGTCCGATTAGTTGCCTGTTTAGTTGTCCGATTAGTTGCCTGTTTAGTTGTCCGATTAGTTGCCTCTTTAGTTGTCCGATTAGTTGCCTCTTTAGTTGTCCGTTTAGTTGTCTATTTAGTTGTCCGATTAGTTGCCTGTTTAGTTGTCCTTGATAAAATCCTATGTACGCCACTATACACGAATCACAGATTCAAATTTTGTCAGTCACAAAACCCATTGCACTTTTCTTTGGACCTCCATCTTGTATAACTAATTGTAACAATGAAAAATATTTCATTTGTTCGATTGGTACAGTCTTTTGTTTAGTTCAGTATCTCAAGCTCACAGACGAAAAACTTTGAGAGTTTTATTTTCATCTGGCACCAATATTACATTTCTACCTCTGTTCATTAAAAAAAATATAATCCTGTGAAACCCCACCATGACTTTTAGGACGTAGTGTATTTATACCGCTCTACAGAGAAAGTATTTATGTAAATGATATTTTAAACATAACATTACGTTAATTATTATGTTAAATTTAATTGGGTGTATATTTTCCCCTCCAGTGCCCTCCTAGCAAGCCTACAACCTTCAGCGCTGTCTCGTATGTGCCTACCTTTGCAGTTCCAAAACGGAGCTAAATGGAGAAGAAGTTTGTAATTGTCGTTATTATGACGGATGGCCCGTCATTGTGGACCAGGTTGCAAAGCGCTGCAGGACAGCTGCAGTGTCCTTGCGCTGCTTGTTTACAAATTCCCACACTGTCCGCTACACGTCATGCAGTAATCAACAACACTGTCCCCGTTTCCGCGTCCCAGCCCTATGACAACATCTTGTTTATTGTTTTGAAGGCCACTCCGCATTTTTCCACAAGATTGGGTAGCTTTTTCTTTATCCGTTTTCACTCCGGGATATAGGCCTAAGTTTATTGTACAGGGACATCATCTTATTTTTACTAACATTTTTAATATTAACTTGCCTATACCTCTGGATCAACGCCGTTTGCTACCCCCTTCCACGACTGGAGTTCGATGGTACTGGCGTAATATACAAACAAATCACTTTACTAGGTATAGGAGGGAAGAAAAGTAGTTCATCCATTTACGTAAACTAGGAAATATTGCGCTTTTGAGTTTGATCATTTTCATTAGGTTTTTGTTTAATCAAAATACAGTACAGTATTAACAATGCTTGTTTTTACTCACGAACTGAGCTGTCCATGTGGACGTATTAATTATGCAGTGTATGTTATACTGTCTACAGGACATTAGCGTACAATATAGAGAACGAAGTTAAATTGAAAAATAACCATAATGTGGATATTTAAACACATTTTTTAAAATGGTGGCCGTTCATTTCGATACAGGTTTCAGTTCTAATGTGCATATTATCGCACTATAGACTATTGTACCTAATCCCATTTACCAGTTTCGTTCTTCGTACTAGTAACTCATGTTGAAATAATTCTGTACCTACTCTATAAAAGGGTACTTTAGGTACTGTAAATTCAATCTTCACTTCTGCCCGATCCGAAAAGATAAAATTACTCACGGATGAACTCCAGAACATGGATTGCACCCTTTCCCTCTTACTTCAAAATTCCAACCTTGTGCACATAAAATAAATTATTGGCACTGAAAAGTGCCTTCTCGTAAATAAAATGATGCGCATTCGACAAACGCAGACAAATCTGCTCTTTTTAGTATTTTAAGACATAATTTGGTAGGTGCAATCCGTGTTCTAAAATTTTCCCTTACTCACCTACTATCTACTGTCCGTCCAAGTAGTTATGTCGTAGGGTCGTAGAAAGGGAGGAAATCACGTGACAGTTAATTACTTAACAAGGCTCTTTTATTTAAGTTATTTTAAACAGTTGTATAATATTACGTAGACGTCCAATTCCTAACAGAAATTAATGTTCTGAGAAAGGAGATAAGAGAGCCCAGCCACTAGCTGGCGAATAAAAGCTGGTGGGGGAAACCTGGATACGACGTAGGGAAATGGACGACAGTACCTGTGCGAAAATGATTCAATATTGAAAGCTCTTTCGTCACTGGAAAACGCGAACATATTTCTGGTACGTATTGTTTACAATGACCGTAAGGCTACTATGACTGTATATGCGGTCTTGGATCTGTGTGGAGGACGGTTTAACTTCATTAGTAGAAGGGGTGGGAGTGAAGTACATTCAAAAACTTAGGTACAATAAAAATTGAAGTAAAAATAAAATGATGTCCCTGTATCTAGACTTCTAAACCTTACAGCCGTTCTCTTCTCTTGCTTCCATAGTAGGCTCTCCTATGATTAGCATGGAAAGGAAGTTCATGCCCTAAAAACATGAAGAATGTGTATGCATTTTTGCCGTAAAAATAGATAAATAAGCTACAAAATATGCATTATCAGTCCGAGATTATTTTAACAGAATAATAAGGTATAGGCAACTTACGTTTAGTCTATGGATTTTGAAGTGCTTGCCTCATTGCTGAATGCTCCATTTATGCTGTTACAGTTCACAACTAAGCAGTGACGTATGTTTTCTGTTGTCATTCTTCGCCTGTTGTCTCTCAGCATAGCTTTGTAGCGCGAAAAACTTCGTTCTACGTCACAAGAAGTAAGAGGGGCTTGCACAAAAGCTGTGAGCTGTTCTATAGAAAATTTTGTTGGTTTTTGGGGTGTTTTTCCTTCGAGAATATCTTGAATTTCTTCAAGTTGATAATAGCCAGGTTTTTTGGAAAGAATATTTGCTGTTTTCTCGTTCACTTTATCTCCTACATTTCCTGGAACTGATGTTGAACTGGATATTGTTCTATCGAAATCTGCTAAAGACTGCAGTAAAGGAATACCAATTGAAAACCTGAAGGCTTAATGAGGGCGGCATCGTTACGTTCAAAATTCATAAACATAAATTAGTCGCAGTGGCGGCTCGTGCCTTTCTTGAATGGGTGTTCACAAAAAATATGAGTAATGAACACACTGATATATTCTCGTATAGCTGAATCACACGTCAGAGGTAAACGAGTTCTAATATTCATGCACCAAATCTACGGATATAAACCAAAATTAAAACCATTAAACAAGAGTAGAGTAAAATTAATTCATAGGACTCATCTTCACTGCTGTTGTATAAGTGGTGTTGAAGATCTGGATTTATTTGTAGAGAAATTCCATGCGCCTAGTTTTGAGAGATGCAAACTTATCAATAACTTTATTATTGAAGTCTGTAATCTTGTTAACACGTTTTTTTTTTTCCACTGCCAACATAGCCAATGTACTTAATCGGTCTTCTGTCATAGTGTTACGGAGGAATGTTTTAATCCTCTTTTAATTTAACATACAATTTCACACACGTCCGTTTCCAAACTTGAAATGTTATATACCGTTTCAACTCTCAATATGCACCAATACAGCTTGTATTTTCCTTACTCTGCTGAACAAAAGACAACAGAATCAGCCCCCGCGCATAATGGTATTTTGAAAAGAAAAAGTAAAGAGAGAAAATGAGGAAAGAGGGAGAAAGGAACAGGATGCCAGACCCAAGAGAGATGGAGCATCTCTCTTTCTCTGTCACTAGCACGTTAAGACCTGTGCGAGCCAGAGCTGTTGTAACCATTGTAACAAACCAGAAAATATTCTCGCCTCAGGCTATTTCACCCTGCTACAGAAAAATTGTGCGAGATACTGTCAACCTCAACCTGTCCAATGGAGATTTAAAGACACACGACACACGAACGGGACATTCTCTCGAGACGAAAATGTAGGAACGTCATTGTGCATTGGAAAGTAATAGATGTACTTGTAATAATATTAATACAGTAATACGTATGATTATTGTTGGTTTTTAAGGTGTTCACGTGCTCCTGTGCTCATATAGAGGAGCCGCTGATTAGTCTTGTTTACGAGGTTACACACTTTTAAAAATGAGGGAAAGGCGAATAAGCATACATAATATTCAGTTTCCCTGCATAAATGTTAAAATATGATGCTTTTATAAATAAAGGCAAAATATGCACTTTTATGCACAATGAAAGTAATATTATTGTATTCAGAAATTTGTGATTCATGTACATAATCTTTCAGCATATCCACACAACGATAGAAGACAAATATGCAAATGCGTGAACTTCCTTTCCCTAGTGATTAGTCAGTAACTTTCAACGATAACTGCATGGCGTTCGATACTCAATAGCTGTTCTTATTAGAGATATTTTGCCCTTTCCTTCCCTTCTTCGTTCCATTCATTCCCTTCTTCTTCTCTCACCGTGTCACGTCATCAAAATTTGAACTGTAGGCCTGTAACATTTTCTTTTTCTGAAGTTTTGTTTCTCATCAGATTTTTAGGCATATGCTTTCTTATGAATCTTACTGTTGTGAATCATTCGACTAAGATTGCATCCATTTCCTATGTTGAAACCATTTCATTGAATCTGACATTTTAGTGTTCATTTCATTTATGGTCATTAATTTTCTTTCATTTTTATTCCTTGAAATTTTCTACATTCCCATTTCCATTCTCAACGACTTTGGTCAATGTTTTTCGGTCAATGTATGTATGGGTCACAGATACTTTGGTCTCGGACTTTTGGGTCACGTTTTTCCGCTCAAAGTAGTATTAGTTGTATTTGGGTCACTGAAATCGGTAACTCATTTCTTCGGTCAGAATAAAAGAAGACAATTTTTTTACTCTATTTTATTTTTATGGTATAAATACACAGAATTTTTGTGGCATATACATAAGTTATTCGTGATCATTAGACTTCGTTGAATTGCCACAGGCAACATGCAATCAGGTTGCCGATGTACGGTAGTATAGAGGAGGTCAGCGACCGCCCGGTCTCGTAGTATAAGCAGTTCATGTTAAGAGTTGTGACCGGTCCAAATAGATAGAGCAGCTACAGCTAATGTATACCTATGTAAGCACTTGTTTTTGCATTACTATGGTTGGAATATTCAAAGCTTAACATTTGTTTAGTGCAGACAAGAATTAAATCGAACATGCCGCGATATAATAGGCCTACTTCAGAATTGCGTATGTTTATAGAGGAGTTTGGTACGAAGTATTTTAGTATTAAAGAACAAGCCATTTGTTGTAAAATATGCAAACAATCTTTAAGAGTGGCTAGACGGCGTGATATAAAGAGACATTGTGACAGAGTTAATATATCTCACTATAAAATAATTGTGTATTTACATGTTTAGACATTTCCTACTTCAATGATCATTCATTATATTTCTTGAACGCAGGATACAGGTTTTATTGTAACCGCAGTATACTGCTCAGTGTTTACAACAGAGGCATACTCCATCTTTTGCACACCCCTTCTCATACAGTCTATACCGCGTGCGCAGTAAACCTTACGATTCTTGTGGCAATTCCACGAAGTCTAGTGATCATCTTCACTGTTAGTTTCTTCAATGTTCACCCCGAAAGATGATTGTCTTTCCCTGTTCCAGCATCGAATATCTCTATGCTATGAAGACCAGTACATCTTGCTGTAAATCTACATGTTTCCTGTCCTCACAACGCCAGTAACGACAGGCTTTCTGTTTGTTGCACGTGTAAAATTGGTAACAATTCATTTAATATAAACATTGCTTGTTCTTCTTGCATTGAATTATGTGCCATTTTCGCTATAGTAATATTTTGTTATAATTGAGGATTTTGTAAAAGTGGTGACGAAATGAGAATTAAAGTAATTCTAAACCAGGCCTGCACAAGGTTTGCGCTCTCCGATCCGGCTCACAGCTCATGAGCGGAATGCAGGTATTAGCTGCGCTCTGTATAAGGGTGGGCTGGAAGAAGGGGTGATCTCGTACAAAATATACACAATAGGAAGTACTATTACGAGTGCTTATGAAATGAATTCTCGTTCAGTGTTTGCAAAACTATCTTGGACTATTATTAATTAATAAAGAAATATTTATTTTACAGAAGTAATAGAAATTCTATAGCTACTTAAATCTGCAATATCATTTTGTTATATTTTTATTTATCAGTACATGAAAACGAGGTTTTATGCTGTTGGCAGCTGAAAGGAACAGTAGCCTACTGATCATAATGAAACATCAGTTACAGATGTTCGATGTCTGCCTTTATTAATGTTGATTATAGAAAACAGTTGCTCGCAAATGTAAATGTTGAGCCAAACATAGCAATCATTTTCACAGCCAGCCTGGGTAGTCGTGGATAATATTGCTAATGTTTAGTCTTGTAAAACTCAACCAGGCTAGTAGTATTATTCAAACGATCTTTAGCTCTTAGGTCACATTGAAGATCAATAAGTTCGAGCTGTAAATCGTTAAATGTTAAATGTTACGTTCCGTCTTTTAGATTCCTCCATACTGTACTGTAAGTAGGTAGTAACGTGAAACAGTTACTGAGAATAGGCCTACACACTGCACTCCACCAGATAACTGAGTGGTCGTTTCCCTCTCCTCTACCTATAGCAAGTCTATGTCATTCTGACGTATCTTCCTCTCCGTTTCGGCGAGCGATAAACACCGCTCTCCCGCTCCGAAGGAGTGCGCGCTCGTTGAGCGCTGTTTGTGCAGGCCTGTTCTAAACCGAATACGAACGATGTAGTCTACATTGCTAGGATGCAGACAACACAATCGGATGATGATACTGCTACGATACAGCCAACATAATCGGATAACCATCATGTCCGTGATACCGAAACGATACTCGAGTATCGTTGCACCGTAATGTGGTATTGACCGAAATATCTTATTGGGCGAAATATCGTACGATCGAAAAGATTCGTGACCTGAAAGTAGAGACCAAAACCACCTTAAACGGCCATTTCATTAACTTGTATTGATTCGTATACTTCTGACAAGTTTCTCATATTTCCGAATAAACAAATGACGAAATAATGTTCTATTTCTATTTATATAGATTTCGAAGAGAACGGCAGTTACGTAGACCTTCGGCCCCCCCCACTACCAATAATGCACAACACAATGTCAATACGGCGGTTGCTGTCGTCTGCGATACAACAAACTTTTCTGTTGATTTTCGAGTTCGTCATTTTTTCCGGTTATTATTTGCTTATTTAAGTTGTGTTAACTCTCGCTAGTGGTTTTATATTTTATGCTCGACCATGCCGAAATGTACTAATTATACACCTGGTAGCAATCCTTTAATGCATGTCATTAAAGTACACCTACTCATTAAAGTACAGGTCTTCAGCCAATGATAACTCAGCTTACATGTGTTCAGCCAATGACAAGTCAGCGTTGTACCGTTATAAAACCGCAAGTATCGATTATTCTCGGATATGCAATCGAAAGAGAATTAGCGAAAAGTCATGGAGGCTGGAAATCCAATACTGTCGCAGAAGGTTATGTTCTGTTACTATAATAATTAGCGTTAACTGTAAATAATATTCAAATAAATTCAATTTGTGATATCTCGTTTTTCAATGTCGAATTCAATAATCAAGGTTATAATATTATAATATTATCAAGTTTAACGGGATTACATCAAGGTCAATGACATTATTGTTCCTAGGAAAAAATCAATACTTTCGCGTCTGCGCACATCTCACAATTCACGACCTAGAACAAGGTCACTTCCGATCTTGTCAGATACAAATAAAATGTATACATCTGAATACCGGTAATTTCAAGGTAGAAATATGGTCGAGCATAAAAAATCGTATGAAACTCGCCTATAATGGTAATTAAGAAGCTCGTATGAAAATTATGAAACTCGCTTGCGCTCGTTTCATAAACATCCATACTCGCTTCTTAGTTACTATCATTATAGGCTCGTTGCATAATGTACTATTATTTTATCCGTCTTAGTATTTATTTTATTATTGTAAATAAGTTTGTTTTATCACTATTATTATTATTATTATTATTATTATTATTATTATTATTATTATTAATATTATTATTAATGAATTATTTTGTATTACAATCTTTGTATCATTTCTGTCACGGTTATGCTATTATTATTATTATTATTATTATTATTATTATTATTATTATTATTATTATTATTATTGTTACTATTATTTCTATCATCAGCATTATTATTTGATCCCTGTAAAATTTATGTAGACTACTGGACTGTACCCGAGCACAAGCATATGCTCATTTCGGGTATCCATACATATGTATTCATTTCAAATTTAAATTTTAAATAAATTTGAATTTGAATTTGAATATTCCAAAGTGATGCTTGGGAACAAGGACGCATTTGTGTTTTTGGTGATGTTCTTCCGTTTACTCATGATAAACATTAAGGGGATTCGGGACACCCTACCTTAAGCTTTTGTCTAGGATTATTTATTTAATTCATGGCTCCTTATTCTTTAGAAAGAAAGAATTTTAGTTTTGTCTTTTAAATGTGCAGAATTTGATCTGAACAAATGTAACATTGTAAAATTTCTTTGCAGAACGAAAAGTTACATTTTTCGGATCAAATTTCTGTACATTTAAAGGAAATAAAAACATAAAAATTATTTCAGTAATTTATTATCATAATACACTGCTCTGTTAAACTGACTGAGCATATTGGGAATTAAATCAACGGCTTTCCAGAACACGCTATGAAATGTTTCGCCTGAAACAATTTTTATCTCGAAAAGGAAGCAAAAACGAGAAAAATTGTATTAAACTTTTTTGTTTGAAATACCTCAAAGAATAACCTCCTGAAATTAATGACATTTCTTACGGTTCGCCCTGTATGTAATTTTCGTTACGCCATAAAGCTGAAGGTCTGAATTTCATTTTCAACGAGATCACAGATTTTTTCAATTGAGCGTCATTCCAGCTGTGTTATAATCTCGGGGCTTATTCTGACTAACACAATGGTCGGTATTTTATACCATCAGCCGTTCTACAGCGATCGCAGCAAACCTGTCTAGCTCATTCTCCTTGTATGCTATAATGGGGGAAAATGTTCAAGTTGCATTTTAGTATCTCACGATATGTTGCGTCCACTATAGAAGTCAACCAAGCCTAGCCGTACAGTGAACTAGAGGGTGGAAAGGGTTAAGAAGTCGCGTTCTCCAAGTACCTACATTTCCCGACAGTTGCTCTAACAGATGAGTACCAGGGGTACTTCCTAGGAGGTAAAGACGTCAAGCACGTAGGACTAACGTTCTTACTGTTACTAATCTCTAGAAATGGTGGGAGTATTGTATTGTATTTATTAACATTCCATGGTATTCATACATGCTTACAGCTAGAATATGGAACAAGTCAAAAAACTTAATACTATTATAAAATCTTAATTTATAGTCACAGTCTAGATGAAATATATACAGAAGAGATTTACAATATAGTCTACTAGTACAACACATAGTTTTAGTATCAATTTCATGAAGTGTTATTGAATGTCATGAATTCACCTACAGAATAGAAGGCGTGAGAAATTAGGTACTTCTTTAATTTGGCCTTAAATAATTTTATGTTTTGAGTTTCATTTTTTATATCGATAGGGAGGCTATTAAAAATTTTTACTGCCATATAACGCACTCCTTTCTGATAGCACGATAGACTTGCCGATGGAGTATGAAAGTCTTTTTTTTGACGTGTATTTATGCTATGAACTGTTGAATTAGTTACAAAGTTTTCACGATTACATACGAGGAAGACTATTAATGAAAAGATATACTGACAAGCCATGGGCATTATTTGTAGTTTTTTTTTTAAATAGTCCTACACGACTCCCTAGATTTCGCACCTACTATTATACTAATTACTCTTTTTTGTAATAGAAATATATTGTTACTATCTGTGGAATTTCTCCAGAATATTATTCCAAAACTCGTTACCGAGTGGAAGTATGCAAAGTATATTGTTTTTAAGGTATTGATATTTACTATCTTTTGCATAGATCTAATAGCAAAACAAGCTGAATTTAGTTTGGGGGTAATTTCTTTAATATGATTTTTCCAATTTAACACATTATCGAGTCTTTTACTGGTGACAGACTACAGTCACTAATCGCGACTATCGACCTAATCGCGATCGGGTTTGGCACCTTTCCGATCGCGATCAGGAGCTAAATCCTGTTTCCAGAACTAGATAATCGCGCTGAGGCAAGGCCCAGTGGACGAAAGTAACATTTTAGTAATCTTTGGTTTCGAATCACCTTGATTTATATTATTTAGGAAGTCGTGAAAGCTTCTGCTGTGAAATTTTGTTATGTTGTTATGTTCCATTGTGTTATGGATATATATATATCCATGGTATTATATGAAAAAGAAACGAAAATGAATGGCTAGAAAATGACATTAGTCTACTATTAAACGTAGTGGAGACATTTAATACAGATGTGAGAAAAATAAAAAGAAATATATTAGCAAATGGCAGAAGAATTATTCATATATGGAGGGCAATAGAAGTCTGCTGAAAGATGTTTCATTTCAACAAATAATGGATTACAAACTGGAACTGATTTCTTTTTCACATTTTTAACTCCAATCTCCATTACGACGATATCGTTGAGGTTAGGGATCATTTTAAAAATATGTTTTATTACAAAATAATATGAATCTTACGCCTAATGATATAAATTTTATAGGTTATAAAATCTCTTTCCAAAATAATAGTAATTGCATAAATTGTCTCAGTTTAGATTAGGCATGTCAATTGATGCCAACAGAAACAAGCGCGCGCTTTAGAGCCCAGGAGAGTCTGAGCGCTTTACAGCGGAAAGGAAAGAGACAGACGAAAGAGGTGGTATATGCCGCTTGGTCGAGCTATATTCAGGGATGGCCAGCACTGATTCAATATATAAAGGGAAGAGAAATTATTAAAACTGTATCCATGTTAATTTTTAGATTTGCCTGAGAAGTATAAGTGCATTATAAGAATGTACGTTTTAATTTTAATGCTCATTTTTCACAAGTTTGATTTTTTTTATTCAAAAGAAATATTTTCTCAACTTTTCGTATAGAAAAGTGAAATTTTCAGGTATAGGCCTATTTATTTAGTGACCTTACAGAATGTTTTCGTAAATCTAATATACCATATATACATATTACTGAAGATAGTGTATTGAAAATTTTGAAAATATTCGCATGGAAATTGTTTGTAAGAAAATGAATTAACAAAGCGACTACTGTTACATCATAAGCAAAAGATACGTTCCCATGTGTTGTAAAAATGTCAACTCTATAGCTTCAGCAGATTTCGAGAAAATAATTTAATATTCTGATGATAGGAAGTTGCTCACAAATATCACCTTAAAAGCATAATGCGATAAGAGTTTTGTTATGTAATATTAGTTACACTTAAAACAGATACAGTACCTAGGTAACTTTGCTTTGTACTGTAATATTGTTTTGATTAGTTTATTGATTACTTTTGTAAGGCTAAAGATACCATCAATATAAATTCCAACTTATCATGTCATACTCAATCTCTTTCTTTGGAATATCACTTTCTTTATGAATGATGTGTTTCATCCTCTTAATACAGTATAATATTATACTACTATGGAATTTAAGTGAATATTCCTTCTTAACTCTCTTTTATGTTATTAAGATTTAAAACACAAGTGCAATATTAAGAAATCAGTGTTAGTACTTTTGTTTGCAGACAATATAGATAATATTAAACAGAAAGAAGCCATATAAAAATAACGACATAAAATTTCACGTTCCGTTTGAAGTTTGTGCACCACTGTTTTTTAATCCAACAGGTTGCTTATTCATATACACAACCCTTCCTCTTTCCATACTTAGCGCTTGCTGCCCGCGCACGACGTCAAGGTCAGAAAAATGCGCTTGCTTTGACATCACTGGTTTAATTTTAACAAATAAATTCCCATAATGAACAAACATCAAAACAAGTATGAATTTCAGATGTTGTCCAGGAGGTAAACAAACATATAAGTATGTACACGGAGAAAAATTATTTCCTCTATGGTAATAGAGCTGTTGACCATAAGGGACCAAGCGTGAACTAATGTGTCAACACATTTTCGGTAATCGCGATTAGCGACTGTAGTCTGTCACTAGTGTTAGTCTTCTGCTAACACTGCATTCAGAGTCCCCACGATCTGTAATAGGAATAACTTCATCTTTTAATAGTCGAGTGTTACTAACTGATAACATTAATGATTTTGTAGACATGAACAATGAACGTACTGAACGGAGTTGGTTTTGCAGGGGACGCAGGTATTCTCGTCGTACGAGGGCGGGGTGCACGCCACCTCGGAGGCGTATGCGGGGCGCATCAGCCTGGTGTCTCCGGAGTCGCACTACGGGAAGGGCTCCATCAACCTAACCAACATCCGCGAGTCGGACGGGGGTTGGTACGAGTGCAGCGTGCTGTTCCCCAACAGGACGCCCAGCACGCGCCCCAACGGCACCTGGTTCCACCTCACCGTCGAGGGTGAGCTCTACGTCTTAACTAAGTTGCAACGTACTTCTCCATGTCTCCGGTATCATCTCTAAAGGTTACAAAGTGGGGAGACAATATACAGGATGATTCTGGACCACTGCACCAAATTTTGATGGGTGTTAGCTCTCGAATACATATATAGTGTTCTGCCCAAGGGCAGGTCTTTCACAGCAAACTCAGCATTCTCCAATCTTTCAAATTTTCTGCCTTCCTCTTAGTCTCCTCATATGATCCATATATCTTAATGTAGTCTATCTTCTGATATCTTCTTCTGCCCCGAACTCTTCTCCCGTTCACCATTCCTTCCAGTGCATCCTTCAGTAGGCAGTTTCTTCTCAGCCAGTGACCCAAGCAATTCCCTTTTCTCTTTGTAATCAGTTTCAGCATCATTCAGCGTATTCCGAATCTCACCGGACCGGTGGACAACAATGACGTCACGCTGCAGCGAAATAGAAACAAAACTGCTGGAAGGATCGATGGCTGTCATGGCGACTATATAAGTTGTTATCTGTGCTACGCTAGCAAAATTTTGCGAAATTTCCGTACTGCGATCTCGTTCAAAGAAAAGAGAGCATAAACAATTTATTTCTTGAACCGGTAGTAATAACTGGTCCGTTGACATGTTCGCTCATAAGCCATTAAAATATTGTTTTTACGTTGTGCTCATTACAAACAATACGGCAGAACACACCGCCATGACACAACAGTGCACGATGTCATTCGTCTGGTAATTCCCGCCCTATACAAGAACCAATCAGATTCACTGATGGCGGCTGATGGAAACTCTCACCACCTCTGCAAGCTGATGGCACTGGTGCGACACCGGTGGAGCATCAGTGTCGCCATCGGTGAAATTCGGAACACCGTGATGCCATCAGATTGCTCAGCGCTGAGATTCGGAATTACGCTCATTCTTTCTTCACACACACATACTCTCTCCAACACAGCTTTATTTCTTATTCTGTCTGTCCATTTCACACGCTCCATACTTCTCCATATCCACATTTCAAATGCTTCTAATCGCTTCTCTTCACGTTGTCTAATATCCAAGTTTCTGTTCCACACAATGCTACACTACATACAATGCATTTCACTAGTCTTTTCCTTAGTTTATTTTCCCAGAGGTCTGCAGAAGATGTTTCTTTTTCTATTAAACGCTTCCTTTGCCATTGCTATCCTCCTTTTGTCTTCCTGGCAGCAGTATACCCCTAAGTGTTTGAAGTTGTCCACTTGCTCTACTGCCATTTTTTAGTATTTGCACGGTTGCCTTCTTAATTTTTCTTCCAACAACCATGGTCTTCGTCTGCTTTACATGCATCTTCATCCCATACTGTTCATTAAAATATCCCTTAGCATCGTCTCTTCTTCCGCTAACAACGTCATATCATCAACAAATCCCCCATGTTCTAAAAACAGTTCTTCACTAAATCCTCCAAGTAGATGTTGAACAAGGTAGGTGATAAAGGTCATCCTTGTCGTACTCCTCTCCCTATTTCAGTTCCTCTGACATTTGTTTTCCTATCCTGACTTTGAGTCAGTTGTTGACATGAAGTCGGAGGGCAGTGTTGAGATAGGAATGATTAAGTTAACGGAAAAAACTTGGAAGTAACGTTGTCCTCATGAGCTTTAAGTATTTACAATAGTTAAAGCTATGAAAATACTGATTTTATTATACTGTTTCTCATGAAAATGACCGAATTGGAATCAAAGCAGACCGAAACCTTAAAAAACTCTCTTTTTTCGGTGGAAATCACAGGTTTTGTTTGCAACCTTCACAAATTGGCTTAAAAACTATGCTACCACATTTACCAAAAGGTTTTTTTTTCGTCTTTCTGGAGGTATTTTTATCTCACCACACTGAATTTAACACACCTAAATCGTGTGTAGCTTGTTTTATACGCCTTTTATTATCTTTTTTTTTTCAATTCCATTTTTAATTACATGCACAATAAAATTCATTCAGAACACTAGAAAATTTTTAATTCGTGCAAATGATTTATCAGCATATGAATAATAATGTTTAAAATAATATGCAAATGCATGAACTTTCTAACTCTTGGTAATTAATTATACAACTTTATTTCTTTGCGTCAAATCTCGAAATCTTTGATGGATACTTGTGAAGAAACATCAATTTAACGCTTCTTAAGTAAAATTTCCGTGTTTTCCCTAATAGTTTGTGAATTTTCTCCTAACATATTCACGTCATCCGGATAGACAAGTAGTTGATGTAAACTGTTCAATTCCAATACCGATTCTATACTGCAAATTAGATCTTCGTAATTCCCGCAGTGAGGAAGTGGTACAGATATCAACCGCTTGATTATGTAAAATAATACTTTGAAGTAAAGATAGGTCGATTAAATCGACAGCAATAATAATAATAATAATAATAATAATAATAATAATAATAATAATAATAATAATAGGCTAAAATACCGGTACCTAATTCATTGCAAATAGGTAACATGAAGATCGAAAACTAAACATAATCGCATTATGCAATGAATTTTTCAATGAAAAATCCCAGGCCTGACCGGGACTCAAACCCGAACCGCCTGCGTGAGAGTCTGAAGGTCTGGCCACACTGTAAGGTGTATATTCTGGGTAGACTTCAGCATGCGGTATAGTTAGACATCCGCCTGGTACTGTATTTCAGACTATAGTGTCATTTTACTTTTTCATTTCTGTATAAGAAGCTGAAAGTTACAGCAGTAGAGTAACGAATGACGTTGTGGAGTTCGTTTTCTTTATACAACTTCTTCGGCACAGGTGTAAGACATGTAGTCTAATTGCGATATTGCAGGGGAAGAAATAGATGTTCAAACGCTGAACAAATCGTGTGGGTTTTGGCGGGATAATTTCAAGTTATCCATTTTATTCTATCTTTTCATTGCCATTACATATACATACATAGTGTTCTGCCCAAGGGCATGTCTTTCACTGCAAACCCAGCTTTCTCCAGCCTTCCCTATTTTCTGCCTTCCTCTTTGTCTCCGCATATGATCACATATCTTAATATCGTCTATCATCTGATTTCTTCTGCCACGAACTCTTCTCTCGTTCACCATTCCTTCCACTGCATCCTTCAGTAAGCATTTTCTTCTCAGCCAGTGACCCAACCAATTCCTTTCCCTCTTTCTGATTAGTTTCAGCATCATTCTTTCTTCATCCACTATTTCCAACACAGCTTCGTTTCTTGCTCTGTCTGTCCATTTGATACGCTCCATCTTTCTCCATATCAGAAAATCATATGCACTTTATTCTTCTTCCTCCTACTATTATTCCTGCCATGTTCTGAAAACAGTTTTTCACTAAATCCTCCAAATAGATGTTGAACAGGGTAGGTGACAGAGTGCTGCATTGGAGCTAAATCGCTCGCTTGAACTCGATCGAGTGTCGCACCCCGAGTGAGATACGATCGGTCGTGATACGCTCATAATAAATAGAAGCACAGTACAAGAACATCTCACCGACATGTCTTATCTTGTATGGAAGGCGACAGATAAGATACACATATACTTTGCTCACACGGTAAAAATAAGGCTTTATTTTCTGCGTTTATGACAAACGTTTAATGGAACAGTCAATGGAACGTACCAAAACAGGAACATGAAGTTATAAATAAAATAGTATGAAAAACTTCGATATACAGTTATTGTTGCTAATTAATAATTATTCAATATTTGATTTACCACATATAATATATGATAGGTCCATACATACTGTTACGCCTATATACTGCGACAATGTAGAAACGTTCTACAAAATATTATTGATATAGCAGTAGATTAATAACAATATTAGTACAGAGATAACGTCACAGAAAATATAATAAAACGAATAATCATGTTACAGACGCAAAGATTGATACACTAATTATTAGAGATTATGATTATTATTATTATTATTATTATTATTATTATTATTATTACTAGAATACTTGATACAGTTCTTGCATTATCGTGATTGTGTTCTCTGTTTATAATAATTATATTTACATCCAATAACATCAGATGTGGCAAAAACAAAATCACTCCTGTGTGGCAAAAACAAAAGTAATTACCTACAACATTTATATTACATTTTAAAGCAAGTTTTGTAGTTGTACTATGGAGAGGTTAGTTAAACACTGCAAAGTTTTGAAATGATAAACATCTATGATGTTACTATACAGTTCATCACTGTAACAAGAACGAATGTCTAAAGCTCGTGACAATTTTACCCATCATGCATGTGCGCTACCTATCGGATTATGCTATGAACTACTTGGCGCTCGAGCGAAAACGTCCGATGCAGACCTCTGGTAGGTGATAAAGGGCATACTTGTCGTACTCCTCTCCCTGTTTCACTTCCTTCTGACATTGCTTCTCCTATCCTGGACTTCCTCTCATACATGTATATCTTTAACCTTCAAGGAATAAAACATGCAAATATGTCAAAATCCGCCCTCCAGGCATAACATGAGCAAGGAAGTGAGAGACAGTAAATGTCTGTTGTTTCAGGTGGTACGCTGCTCACTATTCCACCCATCAACCAGACGACGCTGGCCGGAGAGACTGCGGAATTCGCTTGTGTCTCCAAGGACAAGGATGCCGTCGCGACGTGGTACAAGGACGGCGTGCCCCTGGTGAACATCCCCGACATGCATAACCGCTACAACATCAGGAACGGCTCGCTCGTCATCTCGCCCACGGACGAATCAGACCCCGGCGAGTACTCCTGCGTCGTCAAGAATGAACAGGGGGACACGCAGACGGCGAGCGCCTACCTCAACGTGCAGTGTGAGTAGCTGCTGGCATAGCCTACATAGCTTCTCTTCCTCCACTACTTCCTTCTCCTTTTCGTTTTTCTCGAACTTCTCATTCCCCATATCTCTCTTTCTCTAACCTTACTTTTCCTCCTCCTCCGCCTCCTCAATGTGGTCTCATGGCATGAAAGCAGTCACGAGCAAAAAACCTTCCCGACGTGCTTGTTCCTCAGCTGTTGGACTGTCTTACAAATTTAAATCTTTCTCTCCTTCATTCACCTTCTCGGTTTCTTTTAGTTTCTCCTCCAATTTCTTCTCTTTTTATTTTCTCTCTTTTTCTCCTATTCCTTCTCACATCATTCACATTCTTCTTCTCTTTTCATCTCATTATATTTTCTTTGTGCTTTTCCCCTCTTTTCGCTCCTCTTTCCTTATTTTCTTTTCGTTCTTTTTCTTCTCTCCGTTATTTTCATTCTCTGCGTCATCTTTCTACTCTGAATCATCCGTCTTCTTTTTCCTCTGGGTCCTTTTTCTTCTCTGCGTCCTTTTTCTTCTCGGCATCCTCTTTCTTCTCCACATACTTTTTCTTCTCTATGCTCTTTTTCTTCTCCGTGTCCTTTTTCTTCATGACGTCCTCTTTTTTCTCTGCTTCCTTTTCTTCTCTGTGTAATGTTTCTTTTCTGCGTCCTCTTTCTTCTCTGCGTCCTCTTTCTTCTCTGCGTCCTCTTTCTTCTCTGCGTCCTCTTTCTTCTCTGCGTCCTCTTTCTTCTCTCCGCCCTTTTCTTGTCTGTGTTCTTTTTCTTCTCTGCGTCCTTTTTCGTCTCTGTCATCTTTCTTCTCTGTGTCATCTTTCTTCTCTCCGTCATCTTTCTTCTCTGTGTCATCTTTCTTCTCTGTGTCATCTTTCTTCTCTCCGTCATCTTTCTTCTCTCCGTCATCTTTCTTCTCTGTGTCATCTTTCTTCTCTGTGTCATCTTTCTTCTCTCCGTCATCTTTCTTCTCTGTGTCATCTTTCTTCTCTGCGTCATCTTTCTTCTCTGTCATCTTTCTCCTCTCCGTTCTTTCTTCTCTCCGTCATCTTTCTTCTCTGTGTCATCTTTCTTCTCTCCGTCATCTTTCTTCTCTGAGTCATCTTTCTTCTCTCCGTCATCTTTCTTCTCTCCGTCATCTTTCTTCTCTGTGTCATCTTTCTTCTCTGTGTCATCTTCCTTCTCTCCGTCATCTTTCTTCTCTCCGTCATCTTTCTTCTCTCCGTCATCTTTCTTCTCTCCGTCATCTTTCTTCTCTGTGTCATCTTTCTTCTCTCCGTCATCTTTCTTCTCTCCGTCATCTTTCTTCTCTCCGTCATCTTTTTCTTCATCTTTCTTCTCTCCGTCATCTTTTTCTCTCCGTCATCTTTCTTCTCTCCGTCATCTTTCTTCTCTCCATCATCTTTCTTTCTCTGTCATCTTTCTTCTCTTAATCTTTCTTCTCTCCGTCATCTTTTTTCTCTCCGTCATCTTTCTTCTCTTCATCTTACTTCTCTCTGTCCTTTTCATCTTTCCTTTCTTTTTTCTCTCTGTTATTTTCTTCTCTCCGTTACTGCTACATTCTTAAGTTACCGGTACTACATACCTGAGGAAATACTTCTCCTTCCCTTCCTCTACTTCTGTTCTTCCATATGTATATATATTATATTATATTATATTATATTATATTATATTATATTATATTATATTATCTTATATTATATTATATTATATTATATATATTATTTCTCTTTCTCTCTCTCTCTTTTTGATTGTTTATATTTAAGCAAACTCTTTTAGCAAAGTATTGTGTGTGTCTACTCTCTTTATCCAGTAGTGTACTTTCAGAATTTTATTATTTCTTTGGTATGGTAAACACTGCAACGAGACAAACTTTCTGCAGAAAGTACACCACATAAAAAATATCCCTCCTCCATACATCTCCAGACTACATTCCTGATATTTGGAGACCAGAAAATTTCTCATTAATTTCGAAAAAAAAAATCCCGATAAAAATATGATATTTCGCGTTTTGTTGCTAATTAGTTGTAAGATTATCATATAAACTGGAAAGAGATTTTTACGTGAAAAAAAAAAAATAACGCTCTGTTATGTATTAGAAGTCAAGATAATGATGAAAAAGGTTTCACTCATGCTTGTCTTTTAGGAGCTACACTTTTTCCTCTAAGGTGTACATGCTCTTTATATTTTAAACACTGTTCAGACGCTGAGTCTCGTTTCTCCCAGTTTACCGCACATTAAAATATTAGTCTCGGATACATGAAGACCGTCACTAGCAAATTCTTTAGCTCTGGAATGAAGTGTAACTGTCGACATTCGACCCATCTTTACAACTGAATATTAGAGAAAGTTCCTAAAATATCAACAACTGAAAGGTTGCTTTTGTTTGCTGGTGTTATAGTAAGGCCAAGGCTGTTTGGAAGTTGTTGCTGTTGTTTGTTGTTGTTTTCTAATGCCAGGCGTTTGACAATAAAGTCATTTGACCTCTTGCACTCCAATATTTTTCAAAATTGTTTGGAAGTTGGGCGATCTATTAATCTTCTTTGGAATGTGCGTTTTACCAATTCTAGCTTTCAGCTTGTACGAAGAGTGAATGTTATGTTCACAAATTAAAGATGTTCAAACAGTACATTTTAATGTTTAAGAAAGTATTGAAATGCAAATTTTTAATACTTTTTTTTTTTTCGCCGAAGTAATTTATTACGTTCTAAAACACATCTAACGCGAAAATTCGCAATAAAAATATTGTCGTTTTCGCAAAGATAGGAACTTTCTTTTTAATCAACGATTGTGATCTATACTACTGGGTGTTCAGTTCAAAATGTGTCTTGGCTCGCTGCATGCCGTCATGTGGCTAGCTGATGAGCCTAGAGAATTCAATCTTCCTACACTTCCGCAGCTCAATAATCTAAGAGGCAGAGAAGTTGGCTAGCAAGTACGGCGTTCATTCTGAAGAGTACGTGCCGATACGTACGGTAACGCCGGTAGTGGCAGGAATGTGAACTGTTTGGAAATACGTACTGTCGAGATATGGGGAGAGGGTTAAGACGATTACTTACGTATTTGTTGACATTAACTTCGACGGTCAACATGGACACGGAGCATTTGATTTGTGTTGTGGAATGTTACCGTACGCAACCGATGATAACAAATATCCTGCGTACGACTTGCCGGCGCAAAACACAGTTCGAAAGAGGTTATGGTAGCACACAGACCGTACAGACCGCCATCTGTTGCTACGACGTTCAAGTTATACCGTACACGTTCTCAAGTTCAGATTGAAGAACGCCTTAAATAATAGGCAACTTCTCTAACATATAAGCTGAAACTCGCTTCAAATCGGTGACCCAACAACAGTGACGTCATGACACACTTTGAAATGAACACTCAGTAGTTTTTCTGTAAGTGACTACAAGTTTCTATTAAATGCACGCTAGATGGATCCGGTGATGGGAGGCAAGGAAAAGAAGCACGCTGGCAGCGCTTTAGTGGACGTTATAGGAACTACGTACGTGTTTTAATTTTCCGAGCAACGTTAATTCAAGACGAGTCCATTATGCAGGTCAATGAGCTTTAAATTGTGGAATATAATAATGATTTAAAGCAAAAGACTTCCTATTTCGAAAATGTGTTTGACTGAGCATTTTGCATAGTTTATCGGTTCTTCTTCATTGTGCAGTTAAATAACATTAAGCAGATGTAAACATTAGTCCAAACTCTCTTTTCCATCTTCTCCTTTTTCTTTGAATCCCGCACTAATTCTCTTTTTCTTCTGAAGGAACAGAATAATCGTCATTCATCGGGATTATAACTCGACACTCATCCATGATTTATGTATAACATTAAAACTAATAGCCGCTTAGATAAAATGATAAACATATTTAAAACACACAAAAATTAAAAATATAGTCATTTAAGTGCTAATTAGGAAAGTATATTTTTTCATCCATGTGGTATAATATTTATATGGAAAAAATCATAGGCCCACATTTTTTCATCAGATTAACTTCAGAGCTCAATCATAGCACCTTATTAAGTCTTTGGTTGTTAATTTTTTGCCCCTTATGTGACCCGAGAATTAAGCTCTATTATAAAATTTAAAATGGTCTTACTTTCGTTCCTAACATGCTGCAACTTTCATCCAGACACGAAATTGAGAAGGGCGTATATTTTTGTAGTTAAATTTGCACACATATACAGAATGGCTAGTGTCTTCCATAACATTCAGAGGCTAAAATGCGACTACTATGTAACAAATTGGTAATTAAGTCACGAATAGTTGAATTTTATTATTGAGGAGGTACACCCAAAACTTTATTATTCATTAACATAATTTACATTAATTTTATTTCCACATATTGGGATTTGAAGTTAATTCGTTTTATAACATATTTTTATAACATCTCTATTAATTTTCATTCCTGAGCAAGATTAATCCAGTCCCTATCATCATATCCCCACCTCCCTCAAATCTATTTTTATATTATCCTTCCATTTGCGCCTCGGCCTCCCAAAGGTTTTTTTTTTTCCCTCCGGCCTCCCAACTAACACTATATATGCATTTCTGAATTCGCCCATACGTGCTACATGCTCTGCCATCTCAAACGTCTTGATTTAATGTTCCTAACTATGTTATTCTCCTGTAACTTCATCCCTCTTAGCCCCAAATATTTTGCTAAATACAATATTCTCAAATACCCTTAGCCTCTGTTCCTCTCTCAAAGTGAGAGTCCATTCATCGCCTCTGCTATTCTTACAGGATAGCAGACGGCGATGGTCGAATATTACGGTATATTACACAGTATCATATCATCCTATCATATCGTCTCCTTTTTTTCTGATGACTATGTTATCGCGCTTTCAATTTCTTACAACTCTTCGAAACAGACATCAAGCATTTCTTTCTATCCCTCATCATAGAACGTCTTTATACTCATCTTCCTATACTGTAGAAATATCTCGCCTCTGGAATTCGTTACCTAATGACGTCAGGGACTGCCGGACTTTATCACAATTCAAAATTAAATTTGAAAATTTTGTCTTAGTTAAAGTTTTTAGTATTGCTAGAAGTATTGATTTGTGTTTTTTTTCTATTTCTTTTTTAATCTAGATTAAAATTGCAAGTTTCTTGTTTATGTTAGTTAATTAGCTAGGATACAATTAATTAATCATTTGAAGTTTGTGTGGCTGCAACCTGTGTATATTTTTGTGTGGCTTTATTTTGTTTATAGTGTTTTTTTGCTCTCTCTTTATTTCTTGTGAAGCTTTACTTTGTATATAGTGTATCTTTTTCTGTGTATTTCTATTATTGTATTTGTATTCCTGGTGTTGTGGAAGAGAAGGCCTGATGACCTTAACTACACCAGAATAAATAAATAAATAAATATGCTTATATAAATTGTGTTCAATCTCGCTAAGTTGTTTTTATATATTTTTATCAATATTATTATTATTATTATTATTATTATTATTATTATTATTATTATTATTATATATTCATTTCATTCATTCATTCATTCATTCATAGTTCTCTGCCCAAGGACAGGTATTTCACTGCAAACCTAGTATTCTCCAGTCTTTCCTGTTTTCTGTCTTCCTCTTAGTCTCCTCATATGATCCATATTATAGCCTATCTTAATGTCATCTATCATCTGATATCTACTTCTGCACCGAACTCTTCTCCTGTTCAGTGCATCCTTCAGTAGGCAGTTTCTTCTCATCCAGTGATCCAACCAATTTCTTTTTCTCTTCCTGGACAGTTTCAGCATCATTCTTTCTTCACCCATTCTTTCCAGCACAGCTTCGTTTCTTATTCTGTCTGTCCATTTCACATGCTCCACGTAATTCTTGACCTGTGTGTGTCTGCAGATAAGGCGAAGGTTGTGAAGGCCTTATCGGAGGTGTACCTGCCATATGGAAGGCCCGGAATTTTGGACTGCCACTTCTTGTCCAACCCGCCACTCACGAACATCCGCTGGGAGAAGGACGGCTTCTTGTTCGACCCCTACAATGTGCCTGGCGTTTTCTACGGCAAGAATGGTTCCCTTTACTTTACTAAGGTAATGAATAGACTTCGTTGAATTGCCACACGCAGCATGCAATCAGGTTGCCGATGTACGGTAGTATAGAGGAGGTGAGCGACCTCCCGGTCTCCTAGTATAAGCAGTTCATGTTAAGAGTTGCGACCGGTCCAAATAGATAGAGCAGCTACAGCTAATGTATACCTATGTAAGCACTTGTTTTTGCAATACTGTGGTTGGAATAGTCAAAGCTTAACATTTGTTCAGTGCAGACAAGAATTCAATCAAACATACTACAATGAGAGTGTTGCTGTTCCAAATAATTGCCCCTGGAATACCCTTACCCCGCAGCCAGTCTTGACCCGTTGGGAAACGTGGTTGGATGCTGTTAATTATTATTCAGAACATTACGGCAAAATAATGGAGGTAATTGTTGCATGGTGGAAGAAAAAAAAATAACTTTTTTATCTGCCCCCATCAGAACGTTTGCTTGTTAGCTATGACAACTTAAAGTACAATATGTAGACCTATTTAACTAACTCCCTCAAAAATCCCCAACTTGTCTGTTGCTGCAGGTGAACGAATCCCACAGCGGGCGTTACACGTGCACCCCAGGCAACGACCTCGGCACGGAGGGCCCCTCGCCCCCCATCAACGTGATCGTGCAGCGTCCCCCCATGTTCACGATCGTGCCACACAACCTGTACCTGCGGAAGCCTGGAGAGACCTTGGAGATGCCCTGTGACGCAGTGGACGGCAACGACAACCACAAGCCCACGATCGTCTGGTTCAGGGTGAGTTTCAGGAGCAAAAGAACAGCGAATGGCGATGGTATATAATATCTTGTATCACAGCTAGCTTGCCAAGACGGACCAAGTTACAGATCACGTAGATAACTTCAAAACTTATGACGTGTGTACTTTCCACACTTGCCTCTGTCTTAAGGTTCGAAACTTTGATTTGCTACAGTTCGTTGCCTCAATGGCATGGCTTTGCAACTAGAATTTCATACTGTTATAATTTCGACAGAGTAACATCTTCAGGAAAACAGAATTAGTCTGAGAAAATTTACTATATAGGCCTACTCGACTCTTTTAAACAGTTATTTAAGCATTATTCTGGGATTCATTTCTGTGTGAATTACTGTTTAACTATGAAACAGGGCGATAAAACCAAGCATGGCTTCAAACTCGTGTCTCTCTCTCCGTGCAGTGCCCAATAGCTTGCTGGTTTTATAGCTGCTCCAAAATAAATTTCCGATGTAGAAATTCTAACCAAAACAATTACTTCCAAGACTGATAAAATAATTATACAGGATGGAAGTGAAATAATTCTGCAGATTTTCAGAGTGAATAGCTCATATTGTATGTAACAAAAAAAGTATAGGCCCTAATACCATATTGGTGAAAAGTACATACATAATTTTCTCAGATTTCTTTTTTCAAATGTTTATTTGATAACTATTGCGAGTGGAATCGTGATTTTTGTCCATATCAAAACAAAATCTAATAAATAATTATTTATTCTTTTGGCGTATTTCAATAGCGTGGACAGTTTCGTGTAAATTTGATTTAAAAACCACTCATTTGAAGCTGACCGATGCGACCAGCTTGCAATATTGCAGCCAAAAAGGGGGAGGGGAGATAGTTCATTGAGACAAACAGACCGACCTGAGTTCGTTGAATCCCTTACATCTGTATTACGGGGAGATATAGCAATGTGTTAGCGACGATGTTGCCGGACTGCTGAAACTTCAAACTTAATTTTCTAATTAACCGTGCATTTAATCACAAAACGTAACCTAGATTTCTTATTCATTTAAGTGTACCCTATCGGCCCTCTCAATCTGCAAGGTTATTTCATTCGCACTCTGTACATTATGCGATACTTTTTTGGTTTAACGACACTCACCATGCTCAGGAGAAGTTGAATATCAGAAGTTAATAATTATTATCAAAGAGCTTTTCATAAAGTATCATAATCTCTGACTTTATCAAATCGATTATCAAATTTGAGGACGGGATTTTGTTCAGTTCTGTATTTGACTATTATTGAATCGTACAAGAAATATTATGCAGTTGGCCATATTGAATGTACTAAATGAAAAAAAGTGTATTTTATTATAATAATGATATAAGTTTCGTAAACATTATTTTAATAAAATGGCAGATAATTTTTAAACACAAGTGCTGTACTTCGTTTCGTGCATGTACAGAGAATAGAGCAATCTAATCGGGAAATTGGTTGGCCGTAACCGAGTAGAAAGACACTTCTCTACAGCTAAACGATGGTTTTAAGTTTAAACATTACCTGAACATTCCTTACAAGAATCGATTTGAATATTATTTCGTGGATAAAATCAAATCTTCATCAATAAATCATTTAGAAATTTTATACATACAAAATTCAGCAAGAACTAATACGAGTACATCAACAATGAAAATGGGTCACTTACTAATTGTTATCGACTTTATCAAGATTAAATAGACAACGTGTCTCATTATTGGTGCAGAGATTTTTGTCATACAAATTCTTTGCATTTCTTGCTTTTCCATTAGTTCTTGGTAATATGAAACGTCTATAATCTCAAATTAAATATATTTAATGCCTTTACATTAGCACTAAAAGCATATTCTCTTTCTGTCCGTATATTCTTATTCTGTATTCTGTTGTTTTTCATAGTTGTATTCCTAACAACGGCACCTATTTTCAACAAAGTGTGTTTGATATGCAGACTCTCTTTAGTATGACTGACCAACCAGGACATTTTTGTATCATAACCTCTGCTTTTACAAAATATGCATGGCCTTCTTGAATACTAATAAGTGGAATAATTAATTAATTACTCGTAAGACTAACGAATCATGAATTATTTATTGATCGGTGTTGAGGAAACATATTATACTAGGCTATATTTAACGAGAATTTAAAAGTTAACAATTGTTATCTGGAATTGAAGCAAATTCTCGCGAAGTTTGATAAAGCCTCCCATTTCACTAATAATATTCCAAGATAGATACAACGTATTGACAAAAGAATTGTGGGTTTCAAACCATTGTATTTTTTAATTTGTAAATTGGACAAGCTTCAGTCGGAAGAACAACTGTCCAAGTTTTGTGTACATCACTCAAAGTCCCTCAATGTGCGCACCTTTGGCAACCCAGCATACATCTAAGCGGTAGTCAAATTCCTGCCGTACCCGATCGAGCTTGTCTGATGTAATGGTCTCCAGAGAGCGAGTGATCTGTCCCTGGAGGTCCCGAAGGGAACGAGGCATTTGGGGTACGTAAACTCTGCCTTTCACATACTCCCACAAAAAGAAATCACACGGTGTTAGATCCAGGGACCGTGGTGGCCACCGGTATCTGTAGCACATCCAGCGCTGTGAAAGAACACGATTGAGGTGGAGTTTCGCACCATGATGGAAATAAGGGGGAGCTTCATCCTGTTGGAAAATGTAGTCGTTGTAATCATTATTCAGTTGTGGAAATAACCATTGTTCTAACATTATCTTGGTAGATGGTGATTTCTTCTTGTGAGGGTATGTGAAAGACAGAGTTTACATACTCAAAATTTCTCGTTCCCTCCGGGATCTCCAGGACAGATCACTAGTGCTGTGGTGATCATTGCAACAGACAAGCTCGATCAGTTATGGCAGGAGTTTTACAACCGTTTAGAGTGTGCCGGGTGATCAGATTGAGGAACTTTGAATCATGTACACCAAACTTGGACAGTTATTCTTCCGATTGAAGCTTGTCATTAATTTATAACTTAAAAATTACAGAAAATGTAATGGTTTGGAACCCCACAATTCTTTTGTGAACACCGTGAATGTTCTTTGTTTCTCAGTAGCAAATGATTGCACACAGCAAATTGGTAATTCCACCCATATTACGATGTGATAATTTATCCATAAGAATAAATTTTGTGTATCGAAATACTAGAGTTGGATCATCGATAATTTCAATATTCTGGTTGATTAGGGGCTATCGAGTGATGGATAGGTACTTTTGGGTAAAGGACTCTATACTTTTCTGGTACTGGGGTCTAATTTTTTAGTTTATAGGTGAGGGTCCTTTTTTTTTTTTCTTTCCGTTTCAGCGATTAATTATGAATTAGACTTCCAATATCTTAGAATTTATGAGATCCTGTGATATATCCATTTCTGTTCCGTGTTTTACAGAATGTGTTGTCTTTTCCACAGTTCAAAATTATTTTCAAAAGTGGGGTGAGAACGTTCCTGGTTATTCTGTCGGCCGAACCAGTTGCAGGTCCTCCCGCTACCGACACTGCTTGCATCCGCGAACTTACAGCGCTTCGCTGGATTAAAACTTACGAGCTATTAAAATTAAAAACATTCGGTACTCACCCTCCTAACAGTAGCAGCTAGAAGTGTTGCCCATCTTGAGAGATACATAATTCACATCAGTCATAGAACCAGTTCCATTAAACGTATTGTAACGTTTTTAAACTAGAAAACAATGTAACTTTATTATCTCAACAATAGGATTTGCTCTCCACACAGTAACACAGTACTCGTTAGTGCACTCCACTGACGACAATGACAATTTACTTGTACTATTACGAACAACAATGAACTGTTAATCTTAACTAATATTTACAAAGCACTATTTACAAATCAGAACTGTCAGTTCTCAGTTCACAGTTCTTCTAGCTCAGTCACTCGAGTACACCGTATCTCGAACCACAGACCTTCAGAGACAGTCCACTGTACTCGAACTCAGGTCCCTCCAACTGCGGTCCACTGCACTCGAACTCAGGTCCTTCCAACTGCGGTCCACTGCACTCGAACTCAGGCCTTCGGATGCTGACACAGTTGCGGACGCACACTCACGTCGAACTCCGGTACACAAGACTGGCTGGCTTGCTCTGTTCACTGGCTTACTCACTGAATGGCTGAATAAACTGAAAACTGCTCAAGTTCGCTCGCGTTTCTTCTTTTATAACCACAGCGACGTAGCCTGGAAAGTTCCACGCGTCTCCAGAGATAGCACTCCAGAACAATCCAGAGCCCTCTCCTCTCTGCCAGCACCAGATGCGCGCGCAAACTCCCTCGCCGCGTAGGCCCTTTCCCCTCTCTTCTCTCCGCCGCGCGCCGTCCCTCAGTGCTCCGTGGAGCCCGTGTCGGCTCACGCGCGATCTGCTCTCTTGCGGGACGCTGGTCGTGAGTTCGAATCTCACGTCGCTGTCACAGTATTCATTAAATTTAGTATTGTTTCTCTACACAGGACTGAGCGAAATTTACGTTTATGTTTTCTTCTGAGGCTTGCTGCAGGTTGCTCCACTCGTTAGCTGTGTCAGTCTGCCCTTGACGGCCGTCAGTAAAGACACTCAGTGAATCAGCTAAGATAAAGTGCACTATATTCTCTTACGATGTGTTATGTTTTGTAGTGGTTACATATTCAGTACGTAAACGTGTACACATTTTGAAAACGTGCAGTACATACGGCAAAAAAAAAAGTCCTGTGGCAAAATACTTGAATATTTTTGACGTAAAGTTTCTGATCATCCAGTTTCATGTAGAAAAACAGTATTAAATTTAGTGAATAGGTTTAATGAAACAGATTCTCGAACAATGCGATGTGAATTACGTATTATATAACATGGACAACACTACCAGCAGCTACTATGAGGAGGATGAGTATCGAATGTTAATATTAATAATATAGTATGTAAGTTTTAATTTGACGAATAGTTGTGAATTCACGGATGCAAACATTGGTGACAGCGGTGGAAGGGGATCTCGCTGGTCGGTCGACAGAAGAAACATCTGTAAAGGTCGCTGGGATTAATTGTTTAATAATCCTTACAAGTTGTAAGCGAGATGTTGAAGTACTTTCGTTATTCTGAATATGAGAATAACCGAAAGAATGAAAAAAAGAAACCAATAATTTTCAAACAAACACACTTTTAAGTTGTAGCGTCGAGTAAAGTATCGATTCGTATCTAAAAAATAATCACACCTTTAGACTTAATTGTGAATTGTGTGGAAATGGACAGATTATAAAAAAAGAAAACGGAGTATTCTTAGAAACTTGCTCCAAAATTGCTTCACCCACTAAAAATTTCCCTTGGACGCGCCCAGATTCGACAGGGTGTCCAGCCTGGCAAGCTGACGCCACACTTCTGTACATATTGAGTCTATAAGCTTTCTTGTTATTGTTGCTTTTAGGAGACCTTGCTTATTCCAGTACCTTTGGGCCCTCAATGAATGTAGGTCTGTAATATATAATCTGTATGTTATAATGTAATGTACTATTTTTAATATAATATTCGAATTTAAGTCTTAGCATTTATCAGAGCTGTCTGTTGCTTAGTTATATATTGTTTCATTCTAACCGTTCACTTTAGAACTCAGTGATTCTGATGTAGGCCATACTTTATTCAAGAACTCAAACATTAAATTTACAAATATAAAGATAAATTTTCAGGAGAACAGACAATAGCCATTTTAGTGATATAATGGAATATTTGTATCTTGTAGAGGTGGAACTTTTTTTTTTTTTTTTTTTGGTCTTGGAGAGGTGGAAAATTTGATCGATAAATCCAGATTTATCAATGTACTAAAAATATGGGATCGTCATTCAATTTTCTCTTTCTTTGTGCTTGATCTAGGAGTATTTGTAATTAATTTATACACTTTAAAACAAACTTTTTGATATAAACGCTTCATTTTGTGTAAATTTCGAAAGGTGTAGTAATTGTCCTGTGACTTTTTCGTTTATTCCTTGTGTTCTGACTTTCAAATAAAGACACTGATTTAAGGAACAATCAAAATTGTTATCCTCTTTAATATTTTTTATACAATAAAAAACAAATCAAAGAAAAATGAAACTACAAAAACATATTACTTTAGTTATTTAACATGTTTTCATCATCACCTTATTCGTACTCCATTGCCTATTAAATTTTCCAGATTGCTTCATGCATTGAAATATACTGTTACCTATGAATCACGGACATTATTGTACTATTCATTTTGGAAAATTATTAGTTTGTTCAGAAGTAAATATGTAAAATACGTTTAAGACTGTGGAGAATATGAATATCTTCCAGAATGTTTTTTTCTATACCAAATGAATACTTTACATAAAACAATAACTCAGTTTTGTAACTCAGTATTTACATTATTTCAAACCACAATTTGAAAGAAAGTTAGGTGTAAACACTTAGAGTTTTAAAAATTCAAATGTTTAATAAAAGAACGTTGTTTCAGCTACATAAATAACATATTTTCAATAAGACACTTTTCCAGCTAATTTTCATATAGCCTATGTATGCATATTATATACCTAATTATCAGGGAACGGATTTATATGACCTATGAAATATTATATTGTAGTTATTTTTACCAAAATATGGAATTAAATATGGATTTTTACCAAAATAAGACTTAAAATTATAAAAAAATGAACAGTTTAAATATTAACATTTTAATCAAACTAAACAAAAATATAATTATAAATAGTTTCAACAAAACACAATTTTTATTTTGTTACCATAACAATAGGTTACAAAATTTGAAAAATGATAGATTTATTGACTAAAAGAGCGTTCGACGTCACAAGAAGTAACTTACATAATTCAATTTCACAATGTCTTGGGGATAAGTCCAAGTTAATCTTTGATTCATCACTCATCAAGCAACAACCTTTTGTAGTTCTTCATATCCAGGGTTTTTGAAAGTACAGTGTCCACCTTAGCTCTTACTGCATCTGCAACTTTACCTCTACCACGATTCAGTTGTTCCACAGTACTATTTATAATTTCAAAACTTTCAGATAGTGAAAATTTTGGAGACTTTTGAGCGTTTTTATGATGCATGAAATATGCTGAATTGAGCTAAGTCATTCTTCACACTTATCACATGTTTTAAGTACAATGAGACTGCATCTTTTGTTAAAAGTCTATATGTTCTGATATGTACCCCATCTAGTTAAAATTGGCAATGGAATTTCAGGGTACATTTCTTTCAACACGTTAACTCTACTGGGAGCTTTGAGAAATACTTTTTCACTGATGAAATCAACAAATCTACTTTAGGAAATGACCACTTCTGCCACACGATGAAATGCATGCGCCACACAAGTAAAATGAGTCAATTTAGGATATACAACAGATAATGCTTGTCCAGCTTTGACCATATAAGGGGCAGCATCGCTAATAAAGAATAAACATTATCGTACATAATACCCTTTGGCCACAGGATACCCATAGCTTCGTTGAACAGTTTAACTATAGTTTTGTTATTGCACTTTTCTAGAACATCACAATGTAAAAGAATTCGTTCAGAATATTGTTCACTTAACAAACCGATAACTACATTACCAACAAGTCTACCTTCTTTGTCGGGAGTCTCATCAATGGAAACCAAATTGAACTATCTTTAATTTCATCTCTTATCTTCTGTATTGTCTCATCGTAGATGGATGAGCGAGTCTTCCTAAGTGTTGACTCATCCGGGATTGTATGTTGAGTATTTTTCAAGGAATTCCCTGAAGACCTTATTCTTTAGTTTGTAGAATCAGCAGAGATGAGAGAACGGCACAGGTCGATGTTAAACTCAGATCTTACATTGATGTTGTTGGTTAAACAATTGTCTCTGCTTGGAATTTAGTTGTTTGTTGGCCTGATGTTTACTAGTTGTAATGTTGTTGCACCAGGAACTTTTGTGTAATGATACTGCACACTGACACAAATTACAAAATAATATTTTATTGTCAGTTGATAAACCATCTTCTTTAAATTCTGAAATGTAACTTGTTATTTTGATTTTAAATTGACTGAATGACGTAGCATATTTACTGTCTTTATAGTATGATTTACAAAACTGAACCTATGTGTACTCTGACTGGCATTTAACTGTTGAGCTGCACAACTGAAGTCTGTTAAAAATTTTAAATTAAATTAATACAGTTTTGTAACTTACTTTCCCATTGTTGATAGGACTGCTAATTTTCAAATAACTCTGATGTTAAAGGGATTACTGAACATGTGTTTAAATCTCTATTGTTGAAATGTATTTTTAAAAGTTAATGGAATTTTGTTTTGTTTTATTGTTAAACCTAATATATATGGACTGTTTTATATGAAATATGGAAAATATATGGAAATTAACGAAAATATGTACTAAACTCTAAAATATGGAAAAATATGGAAAATAAAAGTAGGATTTTTCAACCCTACACATTGTGAAACATAAAGATAATGCAAAATATAAATTATATTAGCTTTATAAGTAAATATGTATTTACATATAAATCCTTTCCCTGCTAATTATATTGCGCGAAGAAAAGCATGAACAGTTTGAGATAACACTATATTAAGCTAAATTATAAATATTTTTGGAATGTTTGAATGTATGATTTTATTTTTAAATTTTAAAGTTTTGAAAATTCAAGAGCTTAATTTTTAATATAAAATTGATTTGCAAGAAATAAATTACAAAATACAAATATTTTAAACATGAATTTTTTGTTAAAAAGTGCTGATAGTATAATTAAATTGTAGTTATACTAATTGTTAAGGTTAGGAAATCACGCCGGGCAGTTTTGACAAAATAGCAGATAGGTTGCTAGATAACCACTCCTTATACCAGCTAGTTTTGCAATTGGCGAGTCTGGTTCCCTCCCTGTGTATGTATTATCGTTGCTTGCAGGTCTTTGTACCTAATTTCTGTCTTTCCTTTGATGGCTGTCATTCGCTGAAAAGGCTGGTGCCGTCGCCTCAGGTAATTACTACAGATTGTAGGCTTTTGCCACCCCTGTCCGCCAGCCCGCTCGCAAACCACCGTAGCGCTCTCCTTGTGGCAGCTCTAGGTAGAGTCTCCTTAGATAATTGGCTTCTTTTCCCGCCAGACCTCGCTTCCGTAGAGATCACAGGACAGGCCGATTCTGAATTGCATACAGCTCGGAAGGCGAGACTTGAGCTATGGCCTTGATATGCGCAGATGATCCGCTTTCGCAGACGTAATGCTTCCCCGTTATGCCGTTCATAGTTCATGTCTCGTCTTCCAAGTTGTAACTCTCTTCTAGATGAGACAATGAAGAAAGATATTAATTAAGAACCTTGGATGACAATTGCAACGTTTACTTACAGTTTGGGGATGAGAGACCAGTGTTGCCAATCCAACGGAATTTTTACCGTGGTTAAGATTTTGTGTACAATAAATAATAACCGAGTTTATTTTTTTCTGAGCAACTGGGCACTTTTATAAACGTAATTTTTTATTTTATGAAAGAATGGGTGCTTTCAGAGTAATATTTCAATTATTTCATTTCTGTCCATGTCCTTAAGGGATAAAAAATGGCTTGTTAGTACTAATGAGCCTAAAGTAGTAAATATTTTTAATCGGTGTTCACCCGCTGAAAGATTCACCTACATATGTAAACAAATCGCAAAGGGAAGGGTTTTTAGGAACAAAAAGAGAAATAGGAAAAGTTAATTGTATGTAAACCATTTTATTGTTAAAAGCAATTATTTATTATGTAAATACTTCACTTCATTGGTTAGGAGAAACTAATAGGGTCTACCTGCTCGACGTGTGTAATCTCTAAGTACTTTTAGTATTTGTTGAAAAAATAATAATGGCAATATTGATTGAAATAGAGTATATTGATTGTGTGATTGTGAATTTTTTTATTTTAGTAGGTTATTTTACGACGCTTTATCAACATCAGAGTTTATTTAGCGTCTGAATGCGATGAAGGTGATAATGCCGGTGAAATGAGTCCGGGGTCCAACATCGAAAGTTACCTAGCATTTGCTCATATAGAGTTGAGGGAAAACCCCGGAAAAAACCTCAACCAGATAACTTGCCCCGACCGGGAATCGAACCCGGGCTACCTGGTTTCGCGGTTAGACGCGCTAACCGTTACTCCACAGGTGTGGACATATAGTCCTTACTCTCCAGTCGTGATTATGTAGTGAGTTTTCTTGAGAGATGATTTGATATTGAGATGCATCGTAACAACATTTAAGGGGATAATGACTTTTAAAAAAATTTTGGCCAAATTTTGAAATTTAAACTATATAAACAAATCTATAATAATATCATCTATACTAAATTTGGTGCAATTAGGTCTAATAGTTTTGAAATCATATTTTTAAGTATGTTTTATATTGACGTTACTAAAAAAGCTTCTTGCATCAAAGTTTTCAAAATGTTTAGTTCATATTTGCTCAAAATCCTGAAAATAGTTATTGGAATAAAAGTGAATTAGCATTTTGACTTAGTAATAGTATAAACAATCAAAGATAAAATATTATTTCTAAATTAATGACTAAAGATCAAATCGAAGATCATCTGTATAAAACTTTCCTGCGATCAAATTTGGTCAAAATTAAGTTCTGAAAAACGTGAATGTTCAGTTTTTAGCGAAAACAACAATTTCTTTTAATGTTTTATATTGAAATAGGAATTTAGCGACCTTTTAGCACCCCATAGTGACAAAATTTAATCTTTCTTTGTCGATAATGAGAAATCTAGCGACTTTACAACTACTTTTTGACGACTTTCCGTAACTCTGTTGGAGACATGGTTTTTGTGCAATAAATAATGGCGGACAATAAGAAGAAGGTTAAGTTGTTATCATGTTATGGTGTTTGATACTGCTCATAATAAAGCTTTATGACAAGTTTTTACAGTTAATGAAAATTTTGAAGTATCCGTTAATAATTAATGGTTGTTATAAACTATAAAATACTGCTGAACAAAGCCTTATAAAATATAAGAATAAGGCAAGAAATTGAAAGAAATATATATAAATGTACCTATCATATCTATTAATATTAATTAATGGATATTTTATTTGCAAAATCTGTCAATAGTATATTTCAAAAGAAAAGAAATAAAACTTGGATCATCTCAATCGGAGATCAAAACTTTAGTTTGAGACAAATTAATCTCAGATTAGACTTTATACAACACAAAATTCCAAGTTTGAAAAAGATCAAAACACTAAGATTAAAGTCTTAGTCAATAAAAGTAAATATCCAGAAACAAGCAACAAATAAAACATCAACAATACATTTAAAATAAAGAAATAAAAGGAATCTAGATACAATCTACTGACCCAAATGTAAATTTATTTATGCGAGATCGTGCGTATTTGCTTGTTTTCCGCACAGAACCAATACGCGGTAAGTGTGAAATACCACATTCAGTATTCCCAACGTAACACACATGACAATTTCCCTCTTCTTACCGCTTAAGCGCCACATTCATTTTACTGCTTTACGCTTTTAACATATTATTTTTAGAGACGTTTAACATAGTAATAATTATAAATTGTAATTTCACATAAATTGCAACGTTAATTATTGTTTTTAAATATTTGCAAAAATTAAGTAAAGTCTACTACTCCACGAAACTTATTGCATTCCTGATACAAGTAACATTAAGGAAGTCGTGAAAAAATCAACAAGATTCCAGATGCTGATGTTATTACTGCAATATGTTATATAAATAATATTGTTAAAATATTAAAATGAAAAATAAATCATTACATAACCTTACCGTTTGTTTTAAGTTCGCATTTATAGACTGGGGGAAAAAAAAGACAGACGTATATCACGGCCTGCTGGAGTATAGTAAACACAGAAAACATTTTATAGCAACAGTGTTGAAAGATATTTTGGTTTTCCGAAGTTGCTGTCATTAAACAGAAACTAACATGGAGATTTCATTGCAACTAATTAGAAATTCGTCTTTCAGGTATGTAATAAACGATCTTCGCACAAAATAATGTACGATACACGAGCGGTATGTTTGTTTTCATGTTCTCGGAAATTAAAAAAGCTCAACTACGTTTCGCTTTTTCAATCTTTTCCTCGAACATGAAAACGTCAACATACCGCTCTTGTAACGTATATTACTATTACCTACGATGTCAATTCCGAAATAAATTTGTTTCTCTCTTCTCCTGAATAATGCATATATTTTTTTTTCATGTTGCGTCTCATAATGCCGTTTTATGTTGCTTTTTTTGCAAATGATATATTTTTTTACACAACAAACACTAGACTTCACCACCATGTTCGAAGCATAAATATTGTATCTTCCACTCTTCTTTGAAAGCTTTAAGCGCTTCCGTTCCATCATGATGCGCTGTGTTCTAAGATCTGTACATCCTTCAGCAATGTTTACAGGTAAAAGAGCTCCGCGCGCGCGCAGCGGGCATAAAAGAGCTCTCGCTCGCAATTATTAATCACCATCGCAAGACTGACCTAGATGTATGTCTAGTGTGAAGGAAAAATTATCTGAATGGAATTTCTTTTGAAAGATAAAATGTAATGGAGTTACAAGGACGATAAAGCAAATACAGACGGAAGAATGGGAAAATAAATAATACGTTGGGGGGGGGGGAGATAAATAGCACTGGTCTTTCATTGTATCAATAATATTGATGAACTGACTTTAAGGTTCCAGTTTTTCTCTAAATCAGCGCTTGTCATCCAAAGATTACAGTCCTGTTCCTCTTTCTGTCTCATATAGGTGAAAGAACGTGATTCAGAATCCTTCTGTGTAAGTATTTACGCACATCTAGTAATACAAAATTTAGAAATCACATAATTCTGAGTGAGGTACTCCATTTGAAGAGTGAACATATCTCGCCCAAGAACTAGCCTATATAGAAGAAACATTAGTCTTACTTTTACAATACGAATTTCCAAACCATCTCGGAAAATCGTACCAAGCGAGGCAAAATGACAGTTCTATCAAAATACTCCGTCATTTTACTATCGAGTACACCTCTCGTCATGTTTCTGTATTGCATTGTACGCGTATGCTAGGAGATTCATACGTTAAATACAGGGTGTTCACTATAATGCTGGCGACAGCTGTTGCCAGACTCGGCCTGTATTTCCCGAATGAAGGTCGAATTAAACGTATTAACAGAGCTACTCCTGAATGCGCACGCAATCCTTACACTGTTTGAGAAATATTCTAGCACTGCACTTTTCCGTGAGTATTTAATCAAGAGCGAGCACGCAGCTATCGCTTAATGAGTAATATTTAATTGTTTTATATGGAATAAGTACAAGGTCAATTTCCCGGTGTATTAACTGAAGCTGCATGTTGGCTACCGGACCGTCTGGTGCTGAGATTACAGAAGTGCGTGACTCTTAATAAAGACATTTTACTTTATTTATATTTTTAATTAATATTTTCCTCCCAAAGTTGCTTCATGGTAACACTTCCAACGTCGGATTTAAGAGAGAAGTGGATGTACAGTCATTTATCATAACAACTGCATTTTCTCAAGTTGTTAATTTTACAAGCATTGACCACCAGGCCTACACGGCTCCAGATGTAATTGTTGTGGTTGCCCAATGTTGATATAGAAACTAACAGAATATGCCGGCTGAAATTTTTTGAAATCTATATTCGATGACCAGACATTTCACGATGATACTATTATAATAGTGATGATAACACTGATAATTCTGACAATGTTAATAGTAATAAAGACTATGATTCTAGTGACGACGAAAATAAGTATGATTAGGACTATGATTGCAACTGTGATAACGTCGACGACATTGACGAAGACCTTGATGATGACAAACTCGACGACGATGATGATGCCGATGGAGACTACGGTTATTATGAATACGACGATAATGATTATGATGAAGACGACGACGATCATGGAGATGAAGAGGACGGCGATCATGGAGATGAAGACGACGATCGTGGAGATGGAGACGACGATCGTGAAGATGACGACGACAATCGTGAAGCTGAAGACGACGGTCGTGAAGCTGAAGACGATGGTCGTGAAGCTGAAGACGACGGTCGTGAAGATGAAGACTACGGTCGTGAAGCTGAAGACGACGGTCGTGAAGCTGAAGACGACGGTCGTGAAGCTGAAGACAACAATCGTGAAGCTGAAGACAACGACGGTCGTGAAGCTGAAGACGACGGTCGTGAAGCTGAAGACGACGGTCGTGAAGCTGAAGACAACAATCGTGAAGCTGAAGACAACGACGGTCGTGAAGCTGAAGACGACGGTCGTGAAGCTGAAGACGACGGTCGTGAAGCTGAAGACAACAATCGTGAAGCTGAAGACAACGACGGTCGTGAAGCTGAAGACGACGGTTGTGAAGCTGAAGACGACGGTCGTGAAGATGAAGACGACGACGATCGTGAAGATGAAGACGACTGCGGTCGTGAAGCTGAAGACTACAATCGTGAAGCTGAAGACGACGACGAGCGTGAAGATGAAGACGACGACAATCGTGAAGGTGAAGACGCGACGGTCGTGAAGATGACGACGATCCTGAAAATGAAGTAACGACGAACGTGAAGATGAAGACGACGACTATCGTGAAGATGACGACGATTGTGAAGATGAAGACGACGACGGTCGTGAAGATGAAGACAATGATGCCATGAATCTGAAGACGACGACAGTCGTGAAGTTGTAGACGATGATCATGAATATAAAGACGACGATCAAGAAAATTAAGACGATGGTCTTGATGAAGACGGAATTACGTAGATGTTCAACCAGAAATTATCACAGTGTAAACACCTAAGCTAGCACAACAAAGAAAAAATAATAAACTTATGAAGATGACGATCGTCATGATGACGACTATGATCACTATGAAGACGACGATGACGATCACGATCACGATTAAAACGGCGACGACGGTCACGAAGAAGAAGACGACGTTCACGATGAAGAAGACGGGAACGACGACGACTATGATGAGGAATACAACAGTGAACACGATGTTAATGAAGACATGGCAAAGACATTAATGTTAACGGCGACGATAATGACGACATACATAATGACGATGACTGTAATAGCAGAGATAAAAAGAAAGTACCGGTAGTGACACAGTTGATAAACTTGAAAGACTAGCTAGCTAGACACTAGAACAAAATTTTTCCATCCCCGAAAGTGGCTTAATTGTAGGCCTAGCAACGATGGCGGGAGGTGTATGTTTGGTAAGATGGGGTGCTGATGGAGGCGTGGTGGTCTGGACGGCAGATTCACTGCTCTCGTCGCTCTACAAGGCTGAGTTGGGTGTCCTTGCAGAAGGACGGGTCGCCGCTGCCCTTGGACAGGATAAAGATTCAAAACGGCAACCTGACCATCGAGAACCTCAAGGACAGCGACCGCGGCCTGTACCAGTGCGTGGCGTCCAACGAGGCCGCCACCATCTCGTCCGACACAGAGATCATGATCGACAACGTGGCGCCGCGGGCCCCCTACAACCTGTCGGCCACCAGCACCGAGAACAGCGTCACGCTCTCCTGGGTGCCCGGCTTCACCCGCCCCAAGGCCGAGTACAGCGTCTGGTAAGTCACCACCGTATAGCTTGTTTTAAACAAAGTCGGCACTGAGATCATTTCAAGGGAAAACTTTTTCCAGTGCCGGGTATCGAACCCGGGACCTTTGGCTGAGCGCGCCAACGTTCTACCGATTGAACTGCCCAGGAACTCTACCATACTCCGCCTCAATTATTCCCCTTATATTCACATACCTCAAGTGGGTTGACAGAACGTCAGAGTCCAGCATTGAGTGCACACTTTCTGCGTGACTTAATTTCTGTGGTGTTCGGGTAAAGGGGGATAAGTCATTTTTTTGTGCAGCTGGAATTTTGTTCCCCAGATGAATACAAATTTATTATACAAGTGAGTGTGCAAAAATCAAAAGAATACTAGCAGTTGATGTGTTTTATTTGTGTAGAAAATTATTTGCAATAAGGGTTCCAAGTTTAATTTTCATTTATCTACGAACTCATTTTACGATTTATCTCCCTTTACCCAAACAGCACAGATTTGTGGTTTTCTGTTAGCGAACACTAAATGTACGGATATAAAGAAAATAATTGAGACTGGATCTGGTACAGTTTCTGGGTAGTTCAGTCGGCTGAGCGTTTCTGTTCCTACATGTACAATTTTTCTTCTTTCTCTTTTCTTCTTTATCGATTCCTCTACTTATTTATATAACGCATTTTTTTCTCTTCCTTCTCCCATTCATTTCATAATGAATCACATCTTCCTCTTTTCCCCTCTCATCTACTTCTCCACCCTTTCTACCTCCTGCTTTTTCTGTCAATACTTCTTACTCATTCCACTCCTATCCCTCTTTCTTCCACACATCTTCCTGTCCTTTCTCATACTCCTCCTTTTCATATTCTTCTTACCCCTCCTCGTGTTATTGCTGCTCATATTCATCCAACCTTTCCATATATCCTTCCGGCTCATATTCTTGTTCCTCATGCTCATATTCTTTCAACCTTTCCCCATGTTCTTTTTTGCTCATCTTCTCCTCATGTTCTTCCTGCCGCTCTTAATGTTCATCCCGTTCATATTATTCCTGCCCTTCCTCACGTTCTTCCTGCTCTTCTCCATGTTCCCTCCTGCTCATCTTGTTTGCTTTTTTTCATGTTCCTCCTGCTCATGTTTTCGTGCCCTTCCTAATGGTCATCCTGTTCATATTCTTCCTAACATTCCCCACGTTCTTCCTGTCCTTCCCCACCTTCCTGTTCGTATTCTTGCCTTTCCCCATGTTCCCTCCTGCTCATCTTGTTTGCTCTCTCTCATGTTCTTCATGCTCATATTCTTCCTGTCATTCCTCATGTTCCTTCTGTTAATATTCTTCCTGCCCTTTCCCACGTTTCTTCTGTTCATATTCTTCCTACCCTTCCCAAGTTCTTCTTGTTCATATTTTCATGTCCTTCCCCTTGTTCTTCCTGCCTATATTCTTCCTTCTCTTCCCCATGTTCTCTCCTGATCATCTTGTTTGCCTTTTCCAAGTTCCTCCTGTTCATATTCTTCTTGCCCTTTCCCATTTTCCCTCCTGTTCATCTTGTTTGCCCTTTCTAATGTTCCTCTTGCTCATATTCTTTCTGCCTTTAATGTTCTTCTTGCACTTCTTTTTGTCGTTTCTAATATTCCTCCTGCTTACCTTGTTCCGACACTGTCTCACATTCCTCATGTTTACATTCATGTGTTGTCACAGCGGTGCTCCTGTGTCGTGCTGACCATATGACCACAGGCGGCCGGCATTGTGTGCCTGTCTAGTGTTGGTTCATAGCTATATATTCTTCCCTACACCACATTGGATTGTAAGGATGAGGATAAACAAAAGAAGAAGGAAAGAAAATTATGTATTATTTTGTTCTCGAAATAATTGTAATAAATACAACTTTGATTTTGATTTTCAGTAGATAAATATATTCGCAATAAAAGTTTCTCGTAAATTTATTGACAAAATGGAAAACTCTGAAGAAATTACCTATGATAAAACATTTGCAAGATACTGAATATGCGGAGTCTTGGGTTAAAGAAAGAATTAACTTGCAATTTCAAAACATGTAACAAGTAATGTCACAGAAGAGTAAGATATGAATACTGTTGCCATAACAGCTTGTCTCTAGCATGTCTTCAGCTGCTTTTCCTGTTTACGGAGACGTGTGACATGTTCTTGAAGTGAGGATTAGAGAGATGAGGTGCTGCTGTTGAATGAATGAGCTCATTAAGATAAGAACCTCGTGAGTTTGGGATGAAGGAAGTGGGGTGTGAGGGGACTGAAGACATGCAGATTCTATGCCTGGCAGACTCTTGAAAACTCTTGTGAATTTCGCAGCCGTCTGTAAAGTTCTCTTTTATGTTCTATTTTCTTATATTATTAATTAAAACTAGCTTATTATTGGTGTTGGAATGGATGAAGTTAAAAGCGGCGAGTTTACGAAGACAATTATCAAGATCTCCGAGTGTTGTATTCGTTATGAAGACCCCGTTATGTTATGTTAGATTGAATGAAACTCCATCTTTCATATCAGTTTGTGAATAGAATAACAATATTATTGCGTAAAACATCAACAGAAACAGTTTTAAAGAAAGAATTATTAGAAATTTTAACGTACAATATACACCAAACCAAACAACACTGATAATTTAAATGTATAAAATTAGTGCAAAGTTATTAATTATTAAAATCTTATTAATATCACATTAATTTCCCATGTCCTTTCTTTAAACATGTGCAGTAATAATTGAAATGTATAAAATTAGTTCAAGGTTATTAATTATTAAAATCTCCCATGTCCTGTCTTTAAACATGTGCAGTAATAATTGAAATGTATAAAATTAGTTCAAGGTTATTAATTATTAAAATCTCCCATGTCCTGTCTTTAAACATGTGCAGTAATAATTTAAATGTATAAAATTAGTTCAAGGTTATTAATTATTAAAATCTCCCATGTCCTGTCTTTAAACATGTGCAGTAATAATTGAAATGTATAAAATTAGTTCAAGGTTATTAATTATTAAAATCTCCCATGTCCCTGACTTTAAACATGTGCAGTAATATGTGCAGTAATAATTGAAATGTATAAAAATGTAATAAAATTAGTTCAAGGTTATTAATTATTAAAATCTCCCATGTCTTGTCTTTAAACATGTGCAGTAATAATTGAAATGTATAAAATTAGTCCAAGGTTATTAATTATTAAAATCTCTCATGTCCTGTCTTTAAACATGTGCAGTAATAATTGAAATGTATAAAAATTAGTTCACAGCTATTAATTATTAAAATCTTCCATGTCCTGTCTTTAAACATGTGCAGTAATAATTGAAATGTATAAAATTAGTTCAAGGATATTAATTATTAAAATCTCTCATGTCCTCTCTTTAAACATGTGCAGTAATAATTGAAATATATAAAATTAGTTCAAGCTTATTAATTATTAAAATCTCCCATGTCCTTTCTTTAAACATGTGCAGTAATAATTGAAATGTATAAAATTAGTTCAAGGTTATTAATTATTAAAATCTCCCATGTCCTGTCTTTAAACATGTGCAGTAATAATTGAAATGTATAAAATTAGTTCAAGGTTATTAATTATTAAAATCTCCCATGTCCTGTCTTTAAACATGTGCAGTAATAAATGAAATGTATAAAATTAGTTCAAGGTTATTAATTATTAAAATCTCCCATGTCCTGTCTTTAAACATGTGCAGTAATAATTGAAATGTATAAAATTAGTTCAAGGTTATTAATTATTAAAATCTCCCATGTCCTTTCTTTAAACATGTGCAGTAATAATTTAAATGTATAAAATTAGTTCAAGGTTATTAATTATTAAAATCTCCCATGTCCTGTCTTTAAACATGTGCAGTAATAATTGAAATGTATAAAATTAGTTCAAGGTTATTAATTATTAAAATCTCCCATGTCCTGTCTTTAAACATGTGCAGTAATAATTGAAATGTATAAAATTAGTTCAAGGTTATTAATTATTAAAATCTCCCATGTCCTGTTTTTAAACATGTGCAGTAATAATTGAAATGTATAAAATTAGTTCAAGGTTATTAATTATTAAAATCTCCCATGTCCTGTCTTTAAACATGTGCAGTAATAATTGAAATGTATAAAATTAGTTCAAGGTTATTAATTATTAAAATCTCCCATGTCCTTTCTTTAAACATGTGCAGTAATAATTGAAATGTATAAAATTAGTTCAAGGTTATTAATTATTAAAATCTCCCATGTCCTTTCTTTAAACATGTGCAGTAATAATTGAAATGTATAAAATTAGTTCAAGGTTATTAATTATTAAAATCTCCCATGTCCTGTCTTTAAACATGTGCAGTAATAATTGAAATGTATAAAATTAGTTCAAGGTTATTAATTATAATAGCACCCTACAAGACCATGCAATCAAGCGACTATAATTATTTTATTTATGGCGGATATTTGACTGTGCGTCATTCAATCATATGAAGCCAGTCGTTTAGACCAATTTACCGACAATGTCGTTACACAGGGTGCGTTCTAGTAGGCTGCTGGTGTACGCTACATCCGCAATGATACGAGATGATGACAGATTTGTTGGCATGCCACAGAGGAACCAGAGCTCCGGGAGAAAACCCCTGTGTTACCTGGACCAGGGCTTGCCCCACACAAGTTATAAATTGGGGATATACCAAGGATCGAACTCGGATCTACAGGATGGCGAGTATAAATGAATCCTATAGAACAGTGATGTCAAAGCAAGCGCATTTTTCTGACCTTGACGTCGTGCGCGGGCAGCAAGCGCTAAGTATGGAAAGAGGAAGGGTTGTGTATATGAATTAGCAACCTGTTGGATTAAGAAAACAGTGGTGCACAAACTTCAAACGGAACGTGAAATTTTATGTCGTTATTTTTATATGGCTTCTTTCTGTTTAATATTATCTATATTGTCTGTAAAACAAAAGTACTAACACTGATTTCTTAATATTGCACTTGTGTTTTAAATCTTAATAACATAATAGAGAGTTAAGAAGGAATATTCACTTAAATTCCATCGTACTGTATTAAGTGGATGACACAATCATTCATAAAGAAAGTGATATTCCAAAGAAAGAGATTGAGTATGACATGATAAGTTGGAATTTATATTGATGGTATCTTTAGCCTTAAACTAATCAAAACAATATTACAGTACAAAGCAAAGTTACCTAGGTACTGTATCCCTCTATCTGTTTTAAGTGTAACTAATATTACATAACAAAACTCTTATCGCATTATGCTTTTAAGGTGATATTTGTGAGCAACTTCCTATCATCAGAATTTTAAATTATTTTCTCGAAATCTGCTAAAGCTATAGAGCTGACATTTTTACAACACATGGGCACGTATCGTTTGCTTATGATGTAACAGTAGTTGCTTTGTTAATTCATTTTCTTACAAATAATTCCCATGCGAATATTTTCAAAATTTTCAATACACTATCTTCAGTAATACGTATATACGGTATATTAGATTTACGAAAACATTCTGTAAGACTACTAAATAAATAGGCCTATATCTGAAAATTTCACTTTTCTATACGAAAAGCTGAAAAATATTTCTTTTGAAAAAAATCAAAATAAAACAATCAAACTTGAAAAATGAGCAATAAAATTAAAACTTACATTCTTATAATGCACTTATACAGGGACATCATTTTATTTTTACTTCAATTTTTATTGTACCTGAGTTTTTGAATGTACTTCACTCCCACCCCTTCTACTAAGGAAGTTCCAACTCCTCACAGAACCAAGACCGCAGATAGTAAGCAGTACTGAGTTACTGAGTATAGTACGTTCCAGAAATATGTTCGCGTTTTCCAGTGACGAAAGAGCTTTCAATATTGAATCATATTTTCGCAGAGGTACTGTCCGTTTGCCTACGTCGCATCCCGATTTCCCCCACCTGCTTCTGCTCGCCCCTCTGTAATAGCTGGGCTGTCTTAGCTCTTTTCTGAAAACATTAATTTCTCTTAGGAATTGGAAGTTTACGTAATATTATACAGCTGTTTAATTTAACTTCAATAAAAGGGCCTCGTTAAGTAATTAACTGTCACGTGATTTCCTCCCTTTCTACAATCCTGCGGCATAACCACTTGGACGGATGGTAGATAGCATGTCTGAGTAATTTTATATTTTCGGGTCGGGCAGAAGTGAAGATTGAATTTACAGTACGTAGAGTAGGTACAGAATTATTTCAACATGAGTTACTAGTACGAAGGACGAAACTGGCAATTGGAATTAGATGCAATAGTCTATAGTGCGATAATATGCACAAAAGAACTGAAGCCTGTATCGAAATGAACGGCCACCATTTTCAAAATTGTATTTAAATATTCATATTATGATTATTTTTCAATTTAACTTCTTTCTCTATATTGTACGCTAATGTGCTGTATACATAATATACACTGCATAATGAATACGTTCGCATGGATAACTCACTTCGTGAGTAAAAACACTTATTCTTAATACAGTAGTGTACTTTGATTAAAGAAAAATCTAATGAAAATTATCAAACTCAAAATCGCGATATTTCCTAGTTTACGTAAATGGATGAACTACTTTTCTTCCTTCCTATACCTAGTAGAGTGATTTGTGTTTTACGCCAGTATCATCGAACTCCAGTCTTGGAGGGGGGAGCAAGCGGTGTTTCCGGTTCTCTAAAGGTATAGACAGGTTAATATTAAAAATGTTCCCTGTACTTCTCAGGCAAATCTAAAAATTACCATGGATACAGTTTTAATAAGTTCTCTTCCCTTTATCTATTGAATCAGTACTGGCAATCCCTGAATATAGCTCGACCAAGCGGCATATACCACCTCTTTCGTCTGTCTCTTTCCTTTCCGCTGTAAAGCGCTCAGGCTCTCCTGGGCTCTAAAGCGCGCGCTTGCTCCTGTGGGCATGAATTGACTTGTCTGCTATAGAAGATAGGAATTAGTTTTTGCCGTGTCGGAGTCGTTATGAGCTTAATGATTGCAGGTACCGGGCAGCGGACACTCCTGAGTGGCGCACGACCAAGATACTGAACAGGGGAGCCAACGAGAAGACGGTGGCCAACCTGAGCCCGGGGCGCCTGTACGAGTTCATGGTGCTGAGCCAGGACCGCCATGGAGACGGCATGTTCAGCAAGGCCGTCCGCATCTCCACCAAGGGTGAGCATCAGTAACAACACCTCCACTACAAAGAAAATCATCTTCACCATAATCTTTATCAATACCCCACTGTAATAGTTAGGCTCCGTATTCCAGCTACCTATAACCTGGAATGAAGTTGCCTTATTCGAAGTATATGTGACGTCACAACGCAGATACAGGTAGGGGAGTAGTGGGTACAGTGAGACACAAAATATTAAGACATGTATGCAAGTGAAATTTCAAGTATTTTTAAAATGAAGTGCAATAGAATAGTACATTATGCAACGAGCCTATAATGATAGTAATTAAGAATCGAGTATGGATATTTATGAAACTCGCTTGCGCTCGTTTCATAATTTTCATACGAGCTTCTTAATTACCATTATAGGCGAGTTTCATACGACTTTTTATGCTCGACCATATTTCTAACTTGAAATTACCGGTATTCAGATGTATACATTTTATTTGTAACTGACAAGATCGGAAGTGACCTTGTTCTAGGTCGTGAATTGTGAGATGTGCGCAGACGCGAAAGTATTGATTTTTTCCGAGGAACAATAATGTCATTGACCTTGACGTAGTCCCGTTAAACTTGATAATATTATAATTTTATTTATAACCTTGATTTTATTCTTGAAAAACGAGATGACAAATTGAATTTATTTCAACAATAGGTTTTACAATTAACGCTAATTATTATAGTAACAGAACATAACCTTTAGTATTGGATTTCCAACAACAATGACTGTTAATTTCGCTAATATTTCGATTGCATATCCGAGAATAATCGATACAGTTGCAGTTTTATATCTCAAAGCTGAGTGTCATTATCTGAACAGTTGTAACCTGAGTCAGTCATTGGCTGAAAGACCTGACCTTTAATGAGTAGGTGTACTTTAATGACATGCATTAAAGGTCTGCTACCAGGTGTATAATTACTACGGCATGGTCGAGCATATATATCCGGTACACAAGGCTTGCTCTGTTCACTGGCTTACTGACTGAACTAAAAACATAGAGTATAATAATACATAAACAGAAATGTTAATAGATAAGAACAGATTTTTACAATGCGTGTTTGTCAAAAAAAAATGCAAATGTCTCACTGTTCCCATTCAGTAAGGGTACAGTGAGACACCACAGTGTCTATTAACGGACATTGAAATGATTTCCCCATTTATTCCGCCGAAAGCCGTCCCTCCGTGCTGTCGATCTTTATCTTGCGGGATGTTCTGTAGCCTTATTTAGAATAATTTTGATGTCTGACTTCGAAACCATTGAAACATTAAACATTTGGAAAAGTGAATTTCTCGTGACTTGAAAAACTTTTGAAAAATTAAATGAATATTTTTGACATTAAAAGCTTATAATTATAAGAATTTAATTTAATTTTTATTACTATTTAATATTTTCTTAAATTTTGTGAATTTTTTTATTTAAGAAACCATTATTTTAAGCTATAGTTCCTGAATTGGTTACTAGTATGTTCATTTTTAATGTTAGTTACCGGTAAATGTAATATAATTACAGTTTATTTTTGCAAATCATTGGTACATGGGAACAGTGAGACGTCTCAGTGTAACCTTCAATGGAATGTCTCACTGTCCCCTTTACTCATAGTTCGTTTAAAAATGGCGCCATCACATTAAAATCAAAACAAGAAAGACAGAAACTTTGTTAAACATAACGTCAAATACCATAGTATTTGTAACAAAACATTCAAATATCTATTTCATTTGTATATCGAATGTAACCTTCTATTAAACAGAAGCCAAAATTTTACATTTATTTGAAAAATTACGAATTATTTTTTTAATCACTCACCTTATAACTAGAATCATTTTGATGTATGAAAATACTGTTACTTTACTCATGCAACATACATTTCCACTTTTCAAACATTTCGAAAACATCAAAATTTACCATCTAATGAAAAAATGTCTTATGTTCTCCCGGTCTCACTGTACCCACTTCTCCCCTACGTTCGTTTTCTTAAATTTTTACGCATCCTCTTCCTCTTCCTCTAGAAAGTCAAAACCGGGACGCGGTCATAGTGAGTAGTCTTATCGATCAATGCTCTTACTAAATGTAATTTAATACTAGTTTTTTATTGCAAATCATTGATTGGAGGATAAAAACACAGCTTACCCTTTTGTAATTTCCTAAATTTAATCAAGAAGGATGATTGCTGTTCGTTTAAAAAGGGTATCACATTTTAAAATAAAATAATAAACACATTAAAATGCTGAATAAGTTTTTATTTATTTAACAAAACATTTATTATTTATTTATTTTATTGCTAGTAAGTTTGAAATGAATACAAGTTTTAAATCAATGAAAAGTAAACTATTTTTTACTGCTGACCTTTATAAAGAATCAAATCAGGACAAAAAAAAATTAAAATTTGAATACAGATTAAATAGTGCAAACATTTTAAATCAAACTTTAAATCCAATACAATGTTTTTCTCCCGGTTTTATTAACTTGCAGAGGATTCGTGTTAAAATAATATTGGAATAAAATTTATTTAATAATCTGGGACCTTGACTCATGCTATGATAAAAGTTACGCATCCTCTGCCCTCTTCCTCTAGAAAGTCTCTCATTGGTTTTCGATCTTGCTTTACAAAAAAAGAATTCATATTTTTAGTTCTACATTTTGTTATTATATTTCAAATTTATTAAAAACATGAAAAATTTTAATAAAATAAAATAATTTTGATTAATATTCTTGAAATGTTTAAACAATAATTCAGCTGCATTTTAAATAATTTTTAATACTTTTTCATAGTCAAATTAACGGATAAAGGCTGGTTTTTGTAGCTTTATTCTCTTCAACTCTAATCAACAATAACAACAATCCAGGTTCCCAGGCGACGATATAAAACAAAAGATGCAAAAACAAATGAATGAGTGTATAAACAATTGAATACTCTTTCATATTTAAGTACCAGTATAAAAATATAGGAGTGTCAATTGAAAATTCAAAGTGGTGAGGCTGGGGGTGGGAGTGGGGGTGAAATCTAAAATGCAATTAAGCCTGGTTTCAGACTTCCCCCTCAATATCTAAATTGACGTGTTTTTTTTGTTTAAATTTAATTCAATTTAAATAATTAATTATTTAGACTGGGAAGTTTTGAAATGAAAGCGCTGTATTAATTTAATTTGTGACTGTAAACCAAACTAATGTCACAAATGTTTTCCTGGCTTGCAAGAAATGCGTCATGCTATTCATAAAGAAGAGCGGCACAAATAGACGCAGATAACACGTACTTCTTTCTTTAAATTACAGCCTGAAAATTCCAAAGTTAGTCCTTTCTGTGCGGTAATTGACTTGGACTAAACAACGTCAAACTCATTAGTTTTTTAATTAATGTTTTGTTGTTTTGTGGTTCTATGTGTTCGTAAAATAAAATTATTAAACAACGGGCCCGGGTTCAAATCCTGGTTGCGACAAGTTACTTGATTGAGGATTTTTCCAGTTTCTCCCTCAACCCAATAAGAACAAATGCCGTGTAATTTACGGCACTGAACTCTGGACTCATTTCGCTGGCATTATCACCTTCATCTCATTCAGACGCTAGATAACCGTAGCAATTGATAAAGCTACGCCCGGTTTCTTTAACCTTTGTTAAAATGCACCTAACATAGCGTTAATTAACTGTAAGTTAAAAGTATGAATTGCTGTTAAAAATATTGCGTTTCTTCAACTTTACATTTCACATTTTAACATTCTGTTTGTTAACTCTCTGTTAGGACCAGAGATTCTAGAGTTTAACCATAACCTATAACCAAGTATAGGCTCACTTCTGTTTTCTGAACTCTGACAATTGCGATTCTCGCTTGTTTCCGTTGTTTGATTCAGAGAGAATAGAAGTCTTTCTATTCTCTCAGGTTTGATTTCTGCTTCTTTCCTCGTCTGTATCACAATAGCGTGGAGCGGAGTATTGGTGTTGCGGTTATGAAATGGAAAACACTGGAACAAAAAGAAATCGTGGGACTAATTTCTCTTCATTCGAAAGAAACCTTCTGCTGGAAATTATTTCGCAGTATAAACCAATTAATGAGAATAAACAAACGGATCTAAGTTGAAAGCGAAAAGTGAGGCTTGGCAGAAAATAGCCTATACCTTTGTATGAATTTCTGGTCTGTCAAATCACAGAAATCATCCGCTCTGTTTATGTATTCATGGATATCATTTTCTAAATAATCCAGATATATAAGTTCAGCGTCTAACGCACCAGTCATATTGAATACTTCTATGCTAACAGAGAGTTAAATGAACATAGGTTTTAACAGCCTGTTAGTACTAACAGTAGTTGAAGAAATGCTTCAACTGTTAAGTTTACAGTTAAAATGGAATAACACACTGTTATAATTTAACAAAGGTTGAAGGAACCGGGCCCTAGTAAAATAACCAATTAAAAAGTAATTTATTAAACAATTGCACACTATATATTTTTTTTAAATTGTCGAAATAATCCTATTCCAGTAAATTCTCTACAATTCAGACTTTCACTAATTCATACTGGATTTTTCTCCAATTAGTCCGAGTTAGTAAGGTTCAACTGCATTTATTTGGTACCGGTAGTTGATGATATCTTGTAGAAATAATGCGTTTCATATTTGCAATATGGATTTCAGATGATTTGCAAACTGTTGAGAAATATCTCTGTTTTACGAAGACAGTACGAAATGTTACTATTGTCACATATAACAACATTTTTATTCTTCCTCTTCCAGGATCGAGAACTTACAATAGTTCCATACCTCAGTCGACTCCATTAGGTAAGTAGAATTCCTTTCTTCTTTGAAGCTTTTGTGAAGTACATACTGTAGAAATATGAACAAATCCGGTTACATAAGTAATAAATACTTTATTGTTTTACATTTTATGTCTTTGACAACAATTGAGGACCTAACATTCTAAATGTGCTAAGTGCTATAAACAACTTTCTGAGATATTGATGAAAACACATTGCGAAATCATGTTGAGATACCTACAACACCGTCTTTTGGCGTACGAATGAGTCACTTACAGTTGAGCTACGACAAAGACAATTTAGTATAATATTCTCATAAAATTAAATTTGAAAAATTGGCACTTAGCATATTTAGAACTAGCCGTACCCGTGCGCTCCGCTGCACCCGTTAGAAATAAATATAAAGTAATTACATAATTAAAATAGGATATTTGATCCAGGAAACATTCGTGTTTGACAGAAGGATAAATCGTTTAATATGTTACTTAATTTAAATTGCATCCAAATAATTAAAATGCGATCATTTTGGTCCAGGGACACTCATTTGGTGCAATGACAATTCCTTTAACATGTTTCTTAATTTTTATTACATGCAACCATAGTTTAATGAAGATTGACATCATTTAGATTTAATGTGTATATTTTATTTTACTTGTTACAGGTTTCCATTGAATTATGGTAATAACTTAATTTTAACCCTTGTTTTCTAAGCATTCAGTAAATGGCGCTTGGCCCACTATGGTTCTGAACCCTTCAAATAACTTAAATTATATAATATAATATTACATATTATATTATATTATATTATATTATATTATATTATATTATATTATATTATATTATATTATATTATATTATATTATATTATATTATATTATATTATATTATATTATATCTATATTATATTATATTATATTATATTAAAGAAGTTACTGTAATAACATTATACCATTATGTCCATCTAGAGAAACTACACTTTCCAATGGTGAAATAATAATTAATTATACAAATCGGTTAATTTAGCTTCCGATATTACTTCATACAAACACACAAACATTGTCTGTAGGCTATCTTTCATAGCTTTCGGTTGTTGCTGTCCAAGGGCCCTTATAGACGAAGTCATTTGTTTTTTAATTCATTACACGGCCTTAGATGGCAGTTATTTTAATTTTAAAACTCATTTATCTCATTAAATATCAGTTCTATCAAACTTTTTCAAGGAATAAAACTTATCGAAAAATATTTTTAAAGAACCTTTTGTTATGTAACATGTTTCATAAAAATCAATAATAAGCGAGATATTTCGATTTATTTAATTCAGGCCCCCTTACAACCCTCCTTTTAAATAATGTATTTTGAATGCCATATAGCCTAAAATCTAAGTTACAACGAACTTAATTTATATTCCAATTTTCACCGAAATCCGTTCAGCCATTATCGCGTGAAAAGGTAACAAACATACAGACAGACATACAAACAAAAATCTCAAAAAAGCGATTTTCGGTTTCAGGGTGGTTAATTATATATGTTAGGACCAATTATTTTTGGAAAATTGAAAATTACCAGAAAAATTTTGGCTACAGATTTATTATTAGTATAGATGTTAGTTCTTAATTCATTTCCTTCGTTGTTTTGTCAGTAGTATTTTCTTGAGTTTTGATTTAAAAGATGAACATAAAATTAAATCAATCACTAAGCACTCAAATAAAAGTATACGCTTTCATTTTATGATCTGCACACAGAAGACTTAGCTTTTAACATCAAAATATAAGATAGCCTAGACCTAATCGTGAAAATCGACGACAATCGTTCTGCAGCGTGACAATATTTAATTTTTATGGAAAAAATCTATATAAATACATAGCACGACAACACATAAGGCCGATCAGCTGACTACAATCCTCAGTGTCACACGTCCCAAATGAGGTGAACGATCATCTAATTAATACGGGGTAATGTGTGGTCAGCATGGTGACCTGCCAGTCGATATAGTCGCCATGTCGAAACTGGACCTCGATATCTATCGTAGCTCCTAAAATTCATTACGATGCTGGGTGGGTAACCGTCCCATACACTGACCGCAATTTCATGAAACAGTTTCTTACGTCATGAGGACTCGAACCAGTGTTCATTCCATATACCCATTGCAAGGCATAACGCCTTTCGAGGCGGAACTTCATGAATTGTTTATAATTAAAGTTGTGTTTCGATAATTCTCTTGTAAATGGAACGACAGTGTTATAATAGTAACTGAATAATTGAAAAATAAAAACCTTATTTACAGTATCAATTGTGTATTGAATTAATGTGAAATTAACAACTGGTTACAGGATTAAGTAATTAGTGATGGAAGCCGTAATTAAATTCATAGCTTCGTTGTAATTGTATTGGTACACTCGTTCAAACAGGGAATTTATCATCAAGCAGTCATCTTAAATATTTCATAATTGTTCAGAAAACACCGGTATTCATGTTTACATTACAAATAAAACTGAGTAAAGATGAACAGCCTGTAAGTGACCATTTAGTTTATTACTGGTTTTGTTGACTATTATTATTATTACTAGATGTGCTCCGCAGACGTTAGAAATAAATATAAAGTAATTGACTTAAAATAGGACATTTTCCAGGAACAATAATTCGTGTTTGAAGGATAAACGTTTAATATGTTACTTAATTTAAATTGCTTTCAAATAATTAAAATGCGATCATTTTGGTCCAGAGACACTCATTTGGTGCAATGACAATTCCTTTAACATGTTTCTTAATTTTTATTACATCGATATTGAAAAATGAAGATTGACATCATTTAGATTTAATGTGAATATTTTATTTACAATTAAGGTTTCCATTGAATTATGGTATAACTTAAGAGAAGCCCTTGTTTTCTGTATTCAGTAAATGGCGCTTCGCCCACTATCAGAACTCTTCCGTAACTTTTCGCTAATTATATTATCGATTGCATATTATTTATATTATATTATACTTTATATTATATTAATTACAAATTATATTATTGTATATTATATTATATTAATTATATTAAGCTAATTTATCATTATGTCCATCTGAAGAAACTACACTTTCCAATGGTGAAATAATAATTAATTATACAAATCGGTTAATTAAAGGTCTGCATACAAACACAGAAAATTAGGCATCTTTCATAGCTTTCATGATTGTTGCTGTCAAGGCATATAAAGTCATTTGTTTTTTATTATGGCAGTTATTTTAATTTTAAAACTATTTAATTAAATATCAGTCCTATCAAACTTTTCAAGGAATAAAATTATCGCAAATTATTTTTAAAGAAACTTTTGTTATGTAAATTTTTCACAAAAAAATAATAAGCGACATATTTCGATTTATTTAATTCAGTATTATAACCCCCTTTTTAAATAACGTAATTTGAATGCCATATAGCCTAAAATCATCTTACAACGAACTTAATTTATATTCCAATTTTCATCGAAATCCGTTCATCCATTATCGCGTGAAAAGGTAACAAACATACAGACAGACAGACAAATACAAACAAAAATTTCAAAAAAAGCGATTTTCGGTTTCAGGGTGGTTAATTATATATATTAGGACCAATTTTTTGGAAAATCGAAAATTACAGAAAAATTTCGGCTACAGATGTATTATTAATATAGATTATTATTATTATTATTATTATTATTATTATTATTATTATTATTATTATTAGGAGCGGATTTTTATGTGCTAAAAAATTAAATATATTTATTTTTATGTGCTAAAAAGTACGAAAATATTTTCTAAAAATAATTTTTTTAAATATGACAAAAATACCTTACTCAGCTTGGAAAAAAATGTTACTAAGTACTCACCAACACTTGAGTGCTAGTAGTTGCATAGTCTGAACCAAATGTCTCCATCACAAATGCATGCCGATTATCTCTGAACAACGACTTATACTGTGAAAACGATCTTTCCGCATCACAGGACGTCAGACGTGCATATTTAAAGAGAGGAATGTCACAAACACATACACAGTCAATTTCACCTACAGGCACAGCCTCCAATACTTGAGCAACTTTACACATTTTTTTATATCCACTGTTTTTCCCAAACACATTCTGGAATTTGTTCCTTAGTACTTGTACTTCTGAACCTGGTAGCGAGTCTAGTTTAATTTCCACGGCACGCACCTCCCTGTTTCAGACAACAGGTTTTTGGATGTTTCGAGTTTTTTTTATGGTGTCATACAAAAAGCTTAGATTTGCTAATAGGAAAGCCAAATCGTTTTTTAAAAACAACCATCTTTCAGTATATCTTGAAGGATATCGATTGACGAAGCCCGATAACAGGGAATCACAACAAGACTTATTGCCTTACTTGATGGACATGAGCGAGAGACGAGAGATTTGTTTAAATTAAATAATTTTCATACCCGAGCTCTTATCTGTTGTGTTTCACAAACAAAACGTGGAATGAATCATCTTCAGCAACAATAAACATTCCTAATTATGTGTTGCAAGATCTTTCCTCCTTGTCCACGTTAATCTATTCTCTAATAATAACACTGATATGCTGCCTAGCAGTTCTCAGGACTTGAGGCGATACTATTACAAAAATGGATCACGGATACACCACACAGCGGTTAGAAACACGAAGCAACCAAGAATTCTTAAAAAGTTAACGTACTTCTGAGTGACGTGACATAATTGCTTTAGTTTTAAAATGTTTAAAAGTTCTTGTAAAAAAATTATTTAAGTAAAAAAACTCCAAGATTTATGTGTTTATAGTAGATTTCCTGAAAATATGTATTTACAAAATTTTTTTGTGAAAATATGTGTTTTTATGTGAAATAAAATTCGGGTTTTAAACTTGAAACTGTATGTTCGGAATTTTTAACTTCGTTAATTGTGTTTTATCACACGCAAAAATAATATTTAATTGCATAGAAATCCGCTCCTAAATTATTATTCCCAGGGCCAAACTGATGCAATATATTTTGATTTCAGTAAGGCGTTTGATGTAGTTTCACATTCTATTCTTTTGTCTAAATTGGATAATATAGGACTATCGGTAAGCTACGTAAGCCGGTTTGAAAATTATTTACACGATCTAGTGTACGAATTTCGAATACTCTCTCTGATCCATTTAATATTATTTGTGATGTGCCCCATGGCTCAACTTTAGGACCTCTTCTATTTTTAATCTTAATTGACGACATTTGCAAAATAATAAGTTGTGACTATCTATTATTCGCTGACGATCTTAAAATTTTTCGAAAAATCAATAGTGTTGCTGACTGTCAATTTCTTCAGGATGACATTAATTCAATTACCAATTGGTCAGTTGATAACGGGATGATAATTAATGAACCCAAAACTTACGTTATATAATTTTCAAGGAAAACCTCTACACTGAAATATAACTAGAGACCTCGGTGTATTAATTGACAATAAATTATATTTTCACAACAACATTGATTATATTTATAACCATGCAATAAGAATGTTAGGAATAATTCGGTCAATCACTTACTCTTTTTCAACACCTGACTCTCTTTTAATACTATACTATACATTAGTGAGATCGAAACTCGAATATCATCTGTAGTTTGGAACTCTATTACTAGTTCTGATTCGGCAAAACTGGAAAATATTCAAAGGAAATTTATTTCATTATGTTCGTACAGATTCCTGCCTAATAACTCTGGGTATAACTATGATAAAAAATGCGAGCACTTTAAATGTCGAAGCTTGTATGCTAGACATCATGATCTCGATTACGTATTCTTATGTAAGGTCTTTAAAGGTGACATTAATTGTCAATATTTCTTAAACAGTGTCAGCCTTCGTATTCCTATGGAGGACATGAGACATCACAAACTCTTCTATATTGGAAATTCTAAATCTTCCTCGCCGGTCTCCAGATGTATTAAACATGCTAACTTACATGTAGGCGATTTCGATCCATTCAATGTAGAGAAGTAGTAGAATATGGCAATGTCTTTGCCAATATTATTTGCATAATCCTTATACACAAATTGGTAGTATTTTATAGTATTAACTCTTGTAAATTAATTATTGTAATCTATGTTCTTTATTTTGTTGTTAACTCAAGTATTTAATTTGTACCATAATGTATTAATTGTATCATTATGCTGGACTTTTATTGGCTAATGGCTGTTGTCCAGCACATAAATATCTATACTAATAATAAATCTGTAGCCGAAATTTTTCTGGTAATTTTCGATTTTCCAAAAATAATTGGTCCTAACATATACAATTAACCACCCTGAAACCGAAAATCGCTTTTTTGAAATTTTTGTTTGTATGTCTGTCTGTCTGTATGTTTGTGCGATAATGGCTGAACGGATTTCGATAAAAATTGGAATATAAATTAAGTTTTAATTGGCTTATTATTGATTTTTGTGAAAATGTTACATAACAAAAGTTTCTTTAAAAATAATTTCCGATAAGTTTTATTCTTTGAAAAATTTTGATAGGACTGATATTTAATGAGATAAATGAGTTTAAAAAATTAAAATAACTTCCATCTAAGGCCGTGTAATGAATTAAAAACAAATGACTTATTCTATAAGGGGCCTTGAAACCAACAATCGAAAGCTATGAAAGATAGCCTACAGATAATGTTTCTGTGTTTGTATGAAGTAATGTCAGAAGCTAAATTAATCGATTTGTATAATTAATTATTAATTCACTGGAAAGTGTAGTTTCTCTAGATGGACATAATGCTATAATGTTATTACAGTAACTTCTGAGTGAATCGAGGACAGGTAAGATTAAAATAGCTTCTTATCCACAGAAAACTTGATAGGTTATTCTGTACATTCGTTTCCTGTATTTCCTAAAACAAAAATGACCAAATGAGTGGTCTCTGGATCAAAATGATCGCATTTTAATTTTTTAATAAAATTTAAATTAAGTAACATATTAAACGATTTATCCTTCTATCAAACACGATGTTCCCTGGATCAAATGTCAATAAATACGGCTAGTCAATAAATAAATAATAATTATAATAATAATAATAATAATAATTATTATTATTATTACTTATTAACTCCAGATATTTATGAGCAAAAAAAGTGAATACTTTAAATGTTGAAGCATATATTGCTAGACGTCATAATCTCGATTACTTATTCTTATGTAAGGTCCTTAAAAGTAACATTAATTGTCAATCTTTTTTAAGCAATGTCAGCTTTCGTATTCCGATGACGGACATGAGACATCACAAACTCTTCTATATTAGAAATTCTCAATCTTTCTCTCCGGTTTCCATATGTATTAAAAATGCTAACTTACATATAGCCGATTTCGATCCACAGAAGTATTGAACATTGCAATGTCTTTGCTAATATTACCTCTTTCCATAATCTTTCTACACAAATTGGTAACATTTTCTGTAAGAATTAACTTCCTTCCATAACATATAATGGTATTAATTTTTGTAAATTAATCATTTTAATCTGTGTTCATTTTTTGTTATTATTTAAATTATTTAGTTAATTTGTGTCATATTTGTTCATTTTATTGCATTAATTGTATCATTGTGCTGGACGTTCATTGGCCAGTGGCTGTTGTCCAGCACATAAATGCCAATAAATAAATAAATAAATAAATAAATAAATAATAAATAAATAGATAAATAGATAGGTGGATGGATGGATGGATGGATGGATAGATAGATAGATAGATAGATAGACAGACAGACAGATAGATAGATAGACAGACAGACAGACAGATAGATAGATAGATAGATAGATAGATAGATAGATAGATAGATAGATAGATAGATAGATAGATAGATAGATAGATAGATAGATAGATAGATAGATAGATAGATAGATAGATAGATAGATAGATAGATAGATAGATAGATAGATAGATAGATAGATAGATAGATAGATAGATAGATAGATAGATAGATAGATAGATAGATAGATAGATAGATAGATAGATAAAAATTATCAATATTATTATCATTATCGTTATTGCCATTACTATTAATAACTCTTAAACTCAGTCGTAAAATCGTAACATTTCGTCCCGCAAAACCTTTCTTTAATTAATTTATTTCGCACGAGGAGCGTGTCTCAACTGAAATATGTAGACTGTGTGATTCCTAATGTTGCAGGTCAGTTCCAGCAGATTGGACCTCCAAGAAACGTGTCTGTAAGACTCACAGTTGACGGCTACCTCGTGACGTGGCAGCCCCCGGAATTCGGCTCAGAGGAACTCCGGGAGTACATAGTCCGGTGGACACAGGCCTCCAGGGAGTACATCTATGGCAGCGCCGAGACGCGGGACACCACCTTCATAGGTGCGTGATAACATTTCTTTGTATCGTGTTAGCGAACAATTAAAAATCATGGACAGTATCAGAATAAAATAGACATAAGAGGAAAAAGAGTTAAATTATTCTGGTTTAACATTGTGAAGTCCTGACGTTTTTACACGCTTCTAGTGGCATAAGGACATGAAAAGGATGGAAAATTATATAAGCATAGGAGAATGGGAGAGATAAGGTTGGAGAGAAAGAAGAAAGAGAGTAAACATTTAAAGTTGAAAGACGACGAGGAGAACTTTAAGTGCGAAGAGGAGGAGAAAATGAAAAAAGATGAGCAGAAGAAAGAGAAATTGAAGACAGACTAGAAAAAAAGGAGAAATAGAAGACCTTTGAGAAAGAGAAATTGATAAGCGGTCACAAATCTGGAAAATATAAGAAACTGGAGGAGAAAGAATAGGAGAAGATGAAGAAGGATGAAATGAAACAATGAAGACAGAGAAAAAAGGAGAAGGTTTTGCTGAAGTAGGGGAAGGAGACGCTGAAGCAAAGGGCGATGCTGAAGAAGGGTGAAAAATATATTGTAGCAGAGTGAACGAGATGCTTCAGCAACTATTTCTGCTTCAGAAACTACTTCCCCTGCTTCAGCAACTATTCTCCTGTTTCAGCAACTACTTCCCCTCCTTCAGCAACTACTTCCTCTGCTTCAACAACTACTTCTCCTGTTTCAGCAACTACTTCCCCAGTATCAGCATCTCTATTCCACTAGGTCTACTTCCGCATCTTCTTCCTTCTGCTACTTACATAATCTTCTTTACCTTGATACAATATCTTGTTCAGCAACTACTTCCCCTGCATCAGCAACTATTTCTCCTGATGCGGTACTTCCCCTGCTTCAGAAAGACTTTCTCTGCTTCAGGTATGGAGGTGCTTCAGAAACTAGCTTCAGAAACTACTTTGCTGGAGCTTTCTCTCCTTCAGCATCTACTTCTCCTGCTTCAGAAACTACTTCCCCTGCTTCAGAAACTACTTCCCTGCTTCAGAAACTAGAGATGCTGAAACTTTCTCTCCTTCAGTCTACTTCTCCTGCTTCAGAAACTACTTCCCTGCTTCAGAAACTACTTGCTGATGCAGGGGAAGCTTCAGTCTACTTTCTCTCCTTCAGCGTCAAGATATTCAGAAACTACTTCCCCTGCTTCAGAAACTACTTCCCCTGCTTCAGAAACTACTTTCTCTCCTTCAGCGTCTACTTCTCCTGCTTCAGAAACTACTTCCCCTGCTTCAGAAACTACTTCCCCTGCTTCAGAAACTACTTTCTCTCCTTCAGCATCTACTTCTCCTGCTCCAGCAACTACTTTTCCTGTTTCAGCATCTCCATACCACTAGGTCTACTTCCGCATCTTCTTCCTCCTGCTACCTATATCATCTCCTTTACCCTGTCACAATATCTTCTTCCCCCTACTACATCATCTCGTTCACTCTGCTACAATATCTTTTTCACCCTTCTTCAGCATCCCCTTCCCTTTGCTTCTGCGTCTCCTCCCCATACTTCAGCAAAACCCTCTTCCTTTTTCTCTGTCTTCATTGTTTCATTTCATCCTTCTTCTTCTTCTCCTATTCTTTCTCCTCCAGTTTCTTATATTTTCCAGATTTGTGACCGCTTATCAATTTCTCTTTCTCTGAGGTCTTCTAGAGAAGTAGTTTCTGCTCATCTGTTTTATTTTTCCTTCTCTTCGCACTTAAATTTACTGATGCAGGAAAAGTAGTTGCTGAACAAGATATTGTATCAAGGTAAAGATGAGATTATATAAGTAGCAGAAGGAAGAAGATGCTGAAGTAGACCTAGTGGAATGGAGATGCTGAAACTGGGGAAGTAGTTGCTGAAACAGGAGAAGTTGTTGAAGCAGAGGAAAGTTGCTGAACAGGAAGTAGTGGCTGAAACAGAAGAATAGTTGCTTAGTTTCTGAAGCAGAAATAGTTGCTGAGTAGGAAAGTAGTTGCTGAACAAGATATTGTATCAAGGTAAAGGAGATTATATAAGTAGCAGAAGTAAGAAGATGCTGAAGTAGATCTAGTGGAATACAGATGCTGAACTGGGGAAGTAGTTTTCAGGACAAGTTGTTGAAAGAAACAGGGGAAGTAGTTGCTGAAACAGGAGAATAGTTGCTGAAGTAGGGGAAGTAGTGAAGCAGTCCGATGCTGATGAGGAAAAGTAGTTGCTGAACAAGATATTGTATCAAGGTAAAGGAGTCTCAGCGGAAGTAAACCTAGTGGAATGGAGATGTGAAACAGTTGCTGAAAAGAATTCTTGAAGCACAGGAAGAAGTTGGTGAAGCAGGGAAAATAGTTGCTGAAGCAGAAATAGTTTCTGAAGCAGATAAGTAGTTGCTGATGCGGGAAAAGTAGTTGCTGAACAAGATATTGTATCAAGGTAAAGGAGATTATATAAGTAGCAGAAGAAAGATGACGGAAGTAGACCAAGTTGGAATAAATTAAGAGGAAATAGAGATATGCTAAAACAAGAGTTGTTGTTGAAGCAAGTTTTACTAAAGCCATTTGTTCTCAGTATTTCAGGGAAAATAGTTGTCTTAAGTACAGTCCGATCGGGAAATCTTTCGAGGAAATTGTCTCATAACGGTACAGCGAAGAATTCTTCACTCTTTACTAGGAGAAACAGAATCAATACACTTAAGCAACTTCAAGTTCAAGGAATTTATTAAGTTAAGAGGAAATAGAGTAATGCAGAGCATTATTATTGCTAATTTTTACACTATTTGTTTCCCAGTATTTCAATGTCTTCTATTAGTTGCATTTATTTGCAGTTCCAAGCCTCGAGGAGGATAAGACGTACTACTTCGAGGTGCTGGCCGTCTCCTATAACGAGTACCAGGCCGCGAGTGCCAAGTACGTGCTGCACGTACCGGGTTATCGGCAGATACGCGCTATCGCGGTGGGCGTGGCGGTGGGCATCGCGTTCCTACTGGTGGCCGCGGGCGGTTCCTGGTACGTGCGCCGACTGTACATCAAGAGGCTCAGACAGGAGGAGAAGGATGAGGCCTACTGAGCAACCACCAGGTACGTCGGTTACTCTAAAAGGAGACCGCCGCACGGCATCCTGCGCCTCGGCTATCGAGCGGCCGTCTGCCGGCAAAATATCCCCTTACTGGTCGGACGTTTTTCCTAAACAAGACCCGCAATTGTTTTCATCTATGGCTAATTGTTACTTCTTTCTTTGACAATTATAATCGTGAGACTAGTGGCTTGTGCAGCAAATGCTGCAAACTAAGTAAATTAAACGTTCAAATAAAGATTTTTAAGATTTATTTTCAATAAAGAATTCAGACATTTTGAAAGTTATTTTCTTCCGTAATAAAAACATACTCCCTCTGAATGGTTTTTTTATGCCAAATACTTTTTCTTGAACTTATCCACCTTCAGTTTTTGAGTTTCAACGCGAAAACGCAAGTAACAATGTCAGAACGATCAGTGGGTTTTTCATGTGGGAGTAAAGCAATAGCTATTTCAGGTCATTGTGGATTGTAGGTGAAAGTTAAAAAACGTCAGGTTTGCTATGCTTTCGAACAATAGACATATCATCTTGGTATAGCTGTTGCATATAGAGCTTGAAATGTAGAAGGTAAAATCATTTTATTCTGCTAAGAGATCATTGCTGAAATGATCGCGAGACTACAAAATATACTACATGCCGCCATTCAGTAAATTATAGAAATGAAAATCTAATTTCATATATTCTCTACATTTACTTATATAACCCCAAAAGTTTCACTTTCATATCATCAATATAGCATTAATACGTATAATTAATGAAAAATAGTCGCATCATGGCATTAATTATAATAATGTTTAATTTCTAATGGTAATAATGTCATCAAACCATCTCAAGTTTTGTAGATTTTAATATCCAATACACAGCTATACTCATAAAATTACACATCGCAGAAAAAGACCTGTAAATTATTTTTAGTAAGCCTTGAAGACGTTTTTAATAACAAATTGAATTTGAGCTCTAAATATGCCAGCAATCCTGCAGGTCATGCCCTTTCGTGTAATAGCCGTTTGTTTATTGTAGGCTGGTGTATTTTGTTTTATTAATATATATATATATATATATATATATATATATATATAGTGAATTTTATTAGTAACAACAATTAATTTATTCCACAACAATAAAACGGACTTAAACGCTCTCGTCAAAGATGGATTTTCACTTAACATAGTATTCGTTATAGCACTCCACCGACGACAAATTTACTTGGACTATTACGCACAACAAAGAACTGTTAAACTAATATTTTATTTACAAATCAGAACTATCAGTTCTCAGTTCACAGTTCTTCTATCTCAGTCACTCGAGTTCAAGTATCTCGAACCACAGACCTTCAGAGACAGTTCACTGTACTCGAACTCGGGTTCCAACTGCGGTCCACTTTTCTGAAAAACTCGAACTCAGGCCTTCGGCTGCTGACGCAGTTGCGGACGCTTCAAAGTCGAACTCCGGTGCACAAGACTGGCTTCCTTGTCTGGCTTTTTGACTGAATAACTGAAAACTCTGAAACTGCCGTCGTTCCTTCGCGACCGTAATTTATAACCACAGCGACGTAACCTCGAAGGTTCCACCCGTCTCTAGAGATGGCATTCCAGAGAAATCCAGGGCCCTCCATTACCAGCACCAGACCAAAGTTCGTAAAACCCTCTCTCTTCTCTCCACCGCGCGACGTCACTCAATGTTCCGTGGAGCCTGTGCGATCTGCTTTTGCGGGACGCTGGTCGTGAGTTCGAATTAAATATATTATTATATATTCTTCGACAGGAAATTAAAGAAATTGTTTGTTTCTTCCGTTACTATGGAAACCTATTCTGTATATAATTATTACTCGTTATACTCTTTCGTCTACTTTCTTACTTTTATCGTGTTTTATGTTCAATGATATTTCCTTTTAATTTATATTTATACAAAGTAGACATTAGTGATAATGCAAAAGTATATTTTTAGATTTTCACATACTGCTAATGGCTTCATTGCCAAATGCAAGGCACTAGACAACAACAAACAACAGATTTTCACATAAATATACGTTTTCTGTAACTTATTCCTCATACTTGAAGAATTTGCTACGACATGCCATATCTCTGACTATAGCGAGTCACTTGAATGTTTTTTTTTTTTTATGTGTAGTGTGTACGAATAAATTCATCCCTGAATGGTGCACACTAGAAATAATATGAAACCTTCATTATCACAATGGTAATTTATTCAGAATCAGTTAAAACGACTTATTTTTTTATATAGGGATATTTTATAAATGAAACTAATTGTACCCGGCGTAACATACGCCATTCTATGAGATCTTAAACGTTATCAAGTAAATATTCATACATTTCATACTAAATATAATTAATATTTTATATTGTTTGTAGAAGTAAGTTCTGGTTGAGTGGAAGAGAAGGCCTGAAGGTCTTAATTCTACCATATAAATAAATAAATAAATAAATAAATAAATAAATAAATAAATAAATAAGAATGAATAAATGAATCGAGGAATGAATAATTAAATCAGTGAATAAATAAATAAATAAATAATCGAATGAATAAATGAATCGAGGAATGAATCATTAAATCAGTGAATGAATAAATTAGTCAATGAATAAATTAACGAATCAATGAATAAATAAATTATTTAATGAATAAATTCACGAATCAATCAATGAATAAATTAGTCAATGAATAAATTAACGAATAAATGAATGAATAAATTAGTCAGTGAATAAATTAACGAATAAATTAATGAATAAATTAGTCAATGAATAAATTAACGAATAAATGTATGAAAAAATTAGTCAGTGAATAAATTAACGATTCAATGAATAAATTAGTCAATGAATAAATTAACGAATCAATGTATGAATAAATTAGTCAGTGAATAAATTAACGATTCAATGAATAAATTAGTCAATGAATAAATTAACGAATCAATTAATGGATAAATTAGTCAATGAATAAATTATCGAATCAATGAATGAATAAATTAATTAACTACTAAATTAACGAATAAATGAATGAATAAATTAACGAATAAATGAATGAATAAATTAGTCAATGAATAAATTAACGAATAAATGAATGAATAAATTAATTAATTACTAAATTAACGAATAAACGAATGAATAAATTAGTCAATGAATAAATTAACGAATAAATGAATGAATAAATTAGAATCAATAAATGAATAAATTAGACAATTAATAAATGAATCAATTAATGAATAAATTAGTCAATGAATGAATAAATTAGTCATTGAGTAAATTAACGAATCAATGAATGAATAAATTGGTCAATGAATAAATTAACGAATCAATGAATGAATAAATTAGTCAATGAAGAAATTAACGAATCAATGAATGAATAAATTAACGAATCAATAAATGAATAAATTAGTCAATGAATAAATTAACGAATCAATGAATTAATAAATTAGTCAATGAATGAATAAATTAGTCATTGAGTAAATTAATCAATGAATGAATAAATTAGTCAATGAATAAATTAACGAATCAATGAATGAATAAATTAGTCAATGAATAAATTAACGAATCAATGAATAAATAAATTTGTCAATGAATAAATTAACGAATCAATCAATTAATAAATTTGTCAGTGAATAAATTAACGAATCAATCAATGAATAAATAAATTAATGAATAAATTAACGAATCAATCAATTAATAAATTAGTCAGTGAATAAATTAACGAATCAATCAATGAATAAATAAATTAATGAATAAATTAACTAATCAATCAATTAATAAATTAGTCAATGAATAAATTAACGAATCAGTGAATGAATAAATAAATTAATAAATTAACGAATCAATCAATTAATAAATTAGTCAGTGAATAAATTAACGAATCAATCATTGAATAAATAAATTAATGAATAAATTAACGAATCAATCAATTAATAAATTAGTCAGTGAATAAATTAACGGATCAATCAATTAATAAATTAATAAGTGAATCAGTGGATAAATTAATGACTGTATAAACAAATAAGTGAACGTGTAAGTAATTATACTAATAAACAAATAAATTCATAAGTAAATAAATAAATCCATTAACTAATAAATTAAATAATATATAAAACGATTAATAAAAATAATCTTGTTCTTCTCAGATTAATGACCCTAACGATTATTCCTTGAGAAAGCAACATAATAGGCCTAATTACTCGCTACTGAATAGAGTATGTCTCCTAAAACGTTTTCGTGAGAGGAAATACATATATGAAATGTATCCAGCTGTTTGCTGACAACATAAAGTCCATTATAGTCCACTGTAGTTACTGTTTTTCATGAGAAATGAGGGGTATTTTGATCAGTGTTCATTATAGATGCCTGTTGCTATTAACCAGAGTTGGAGTGTAGTCAATATATACTGCAGGGCTGTCTTTTCTGCAACTAGGTACTGATGATTTTAATTTACTTCTTTGTGTTTAGATGCCTAAAGTTAATATTAATTAATGTACATAATAATGAAAGAACAAGATATTTATCATTGAAGGAAAACTGCTATATACAAATCTTTTACCATTTTACCATTTACAAAATTATTTAATTGTGTCTGGTCGTATGTTTTCATATCTTACGTATACAATATGCTGGTCAGATGTCAATAATTGCGTCCATGCTAACAACCTCATACATGGCGGGAAAAGAATAATTTATTCAATGCGGAAAATTTACGAGAGACAAGGAAATGTGAAGCATATTGCCATTTTGCAAATCCTGCTGCCATGTAGATGTGTAGACTCCACCCGCTTGGACTATATGTTACAAGTGACATGTTTATCTCCGAACTGAATTCCAGTGCCTTTGCCAACAACTTATCGAAGTTCAGAGTTGTCGCAACAAACAGAACAGGATTTAGGGTCGGGTAATGTTTTATTCCCTACCCATCCGCCATAAATCTCTAGTGAGCTGAGAGTGGGAAGAACCTAGACACGAAATTGATGGAAAATCTTACAAAAGAATATAAACTGATTGTCATCTCACTAAAAGAGGATAAGCTTTGGAGGTGGTTTTTATGATACTGTCATCGGTAGAAGTTAATGATCTAAAAAGAAGTACACTATAGCAAAGATAATTAAACAAAGCTTCAAGGTTGAAGAATTGCTGAGAGGGAATACTGTGTCTCCAACGTTTTTAGTTAATATACTTAACCTTTCTTCCCATGCCAACAAGCAGTAGCTATAGCTCAGTGCATGAACGTGAGATTGGTAATGAGTAGAGCTCGGACGTTACGCAAAACGCCTTTTTTAACTCGGTAGACAGATCCAAAACCTACATCAACACATAAACAAAATACACCCAAAGCTACGCTACACATTAGAAATTGAAAACAACAAATCCATAAATTTTCTAGACATCACAATAACAAAAGTAGACAACAAACACATATTCAAAATATACAGAAAACCCACAACAACAACAACACACATACACAACACATCCAACCACCCCACACAACACAAACAAGCTGCATTCCGAACAATGGTACACAGACTACTCAACATACCAATGAACCAACAGGATTACAAAGAAGCGCTAAACACAATCAAATACATAGCACAAGAAAACGGATACAACCCTAACATAATAGACAACGTAATACGTAAGACAAACCATAATCACAAAAAACATAAGAATGCAACACAAAAACAAGAACACAAAAAATACATCACTAACATACGAAAACAAAAAAAACACACAAAATTGCAACCTCATTCAATACATTAAATTACAACATCGCATACAGAACAAATAACACTCTACAAAAACATCTCAACACACAAACAACACAAACAAACAAATACAACCACACAGGCGTATACAAATTCAAAAGTAACACCTGCAACAACTTCTACATAGAACAGACAGGCAGATCGTTTCAAACACGTTACAAAGAACACATCACAGCTATAACAAAATTACAAAACACGTCCACATATGCAGAACACATCACAAATGCTAACCACACCCACAGAGACATCAACACAGACATGGAAATACGACACATCCAACCAAAAAGCCAGAAACTAAACACACTAGAACAATATGAAATATACAGACACATGAAAACATACCCCAACGAAATTCTCAACACACAACTCAACTTCAAAACACACACACTCTTTGACTCTACACTATACCACAGGAACACACCCTCACAGGAAACAGAACAAGTGGCGCCAAGACCAACAACGACCAGTTCTGAAGATGACCCGTAAATAGGTCGAAACATTAAACGAGGTACATTGAAATTTAACACAGGAAAGTCTTACCATACATATTCCGAAGTGATACAGTGTTAAAAGTTGTGTAATCAAGATTTCAATTCAAATTTATTCACAATTTACATTTGAAATGACACATATGAATATATACCCGCGCTAAACTGGAGAATTCCCACGGTATCTTTGAACCGTGCCGTTACGTTTAGCACCAAATTTAAGTAAATACACAATCTCGCCAACATAAGAACACGACGTTGGTGTGTGGCGTCGTTGGAGGGAGAAATTTGTTTCTTTTCTCTCTCTGCCTCCTTCGTTCTGAACATTACTGAGAGATAGCACCACTGTTAGCTACAAGGTATATTTGCGCAAATATATCGAAGTAGATTACGTGACTTATTACGTGACTTAGATGAGAGTCTCGGGACAAAATAGTTTTGCTATATTAGTTTTTTATTAAATGTTAAGCACAGGAACGCCATTTCGTAATTTTATTTAAGAAACAAGCCAAACAAATTATCTTTGCATCAAAAACGGATGCTCCCTGGACCAAATTATTGTTTTTTATAATTGTTTGAATGCAACAGAAGCCAGAAGTCTTGCACTTGACTAATGCAGTGAATTATTTAAGAATATAGTCGCGAATTTTACTACCACCATTTCGATTGTGTTTTGTTTGACACGGCTCGGTACGGCCCGGTGACTAGTGGCCAGCGAGTAACGTCGACTATCGACATTGCTCTGCCGTGGGTATTATCTAGTTATTCCTTATCTAATAGGAAGTCTTGCACTTTTGGCGGAACGTAATACTGATACTATAATATTTCAATATTGTCTTATGAATTTGTTTAAAATTTAATTTTAATTATTTAAAAATTAGCATTTCTTTAGAATGATGATAATTTGAACTATTTTTACCTGTTTGTAATGTGCCCCAAATTATCATTGATTAATTCCAGTACGCTAAAAACAGTATCCATTTTTAGTCTAAATCTTGCCAGAAATTCTTCATCGTCATACTCATTTAGTACATCTATTATGTCTTATTTTCTTTTGTTTCCGCATTCTCAAAAATATATTACATACAAATTCGCAGTCAGTAACAGAGATTCACGTCTAATGTTACTGGTATTTTATAATTTATTTTATACATAATTTAACAGCGACTGAAAGTATGGAATAACTTATTCGGAAGACATTCTCTTGATAATACGCTATTTCGAGTTGGTACATACATTTCTCGCGTAACCATGGAATTAATTTTAACAGGACTTTATTCCGTGCTCGTACAACAGAGCCTAAATCTATTGTTATTTGCAATGAATATTTTCATGTGTTGTATATTTTATACTTGCATTGGACATAGATTACGTTTGTCTACATACATTACATAGTCTACACCAGCAGTCGTCAGCACTCTCTGAAATGTGTAAAGGGTAAGCGGAACCGTCCCGTGTGCCCCGCCGTGCAGCAGGCTAGCAGCTACGAATGCACCATCGTGCAGTGTGTTCTCCGCGGGTAAAAGACGCTAGCCCCAGGGTGCTCTGTGCTGATGACCGCTGGTCTACACAATCTACATTCTGTTTACGTGTAGATGTACTTATCGAACTTTACACATAGACGCGCATCACTGCCTGAACTACGTCAGTGTATATTTTAAATCAAAACAGAATAAATTACCGGATTCATTTTATCAAAAATGAAAACAAATTCCGGGATGAGCTCTAATATGTATTGAGCAGTAAATTACAAGCAACCATTCTCACAGGGGCAGATCAAACAGTTAAACTTTTTCTTCCATCAAGTTATTAATCTCAAAACAAATGCTTACTTATACAAATTTTGGCCGCAATTACAAAGGCCGTCTAGAGAGTAAATTTCCCTGGAGCCGTTTACAGAAAGAAAACTCAATTTCATTAAAATATTTATTGGAACAGTTACAACAATTGTTGAGCTATTTTTCAACATATTCCCCACCTGAATTGAGACATTTGTCATACCGTGGGATCAACAGAGAGGTGCAGACGGCTGTCATACACTGGTTCCGAGCCGAGGTGGTAGACTTATACGACACAGGGATACAAAAGTTGATGCCACGATATGACAAATGTCTCAGTTCCGGTGGGGAATACCGTATTTGCTCTCGTAATTTGCGCACTTTTTAATCTGTTTTGGCAGTTTGAAAATTGGGGTGCGTAAAATATGCGAATTTTTTTAAATTAAACTTCTTGATCTAGGTTTTATTCAAGTATATTTATTAATTAAGAATACAATACTTTTCTCACCTAAGACTACTGTTAATCTTGAATTATAAATAATAATTAAATTGGGTATATGACAGTCATAATGAATGCAAAGTACATAGCAAGTACATAGGTAGTCTTTAATTGTAGGGTTTCTTTGTGAAGGAGGTAGTTAAGTTGGGTACTGGTCAATGAACAATGCCGTGGAATGTAAATATGGCAATGGAATTTAGAGAAAGAAAATTCATACTAAACTGGAAAAAAAAAACTGTACGTAAAATGTGTGCAGAAAATACATGGAGCAAAATTGAAGTTCAAAATAATCTTTAAAAATTTAGGGTGCGTAAAATACGCGGTGGCGCAAAGTACTCGAGCAAATACGGTATGTTAAAAAATAGTTTAATAAATTTTTCCATGAAATTGTTTTTTCTTTCTGTAAACGGCGCCCTCGTAATTGCGCTCGAGTGGCCAACAATTGTAGGCCTATAAGCACTTGTTTTGACATTATTAACATGGTGAAAAAATAAAATTAACTTTTTTATCCATGACCATAACGAAAAACATGCCTTTACTAAATACTTTTGCGTTTGTAAAGTAGGCTTTTATTCAACATTACTTTATTTCACGAGTGAGATAAAGACTTTACCTCACAGTTTGAACTTTATCTCACAGTTCATTAGTATTTTCCTAGTACCCGGGTACACACGTATACTTTTCCATTCAACTATTACTCAAGAAGTTAATATATTAGTTACTAGATGTCACTACCTCTACTTCTTTATTACCATTTCTTAAATATACATACACTCAATCTCCTTCTCTTTTCTCTATCTGCTACGTTGTAATTTGTACATTACATCCATATCTAATATGCATCTTTTTAAAATTTTGTAATAATTTACCTTTTGGGATGCGAGGAGACTTGAACCTGCGAAGTTGGGTTTATAGGATTTTAAAACAACCGCGTTAGCCAACTGAGCTAAACAGAAGTTTACAGAAGTAAAATGTGAAATTATTTTAATCACATTAGTCCCGTTAACACTTCTAAATAATCCCTGAAACTTCAAAAAGACGAAAATACACGTTTAAATGAAAAAAAAAATATATATATGTATTAAAATTATATAATTAATTATAATTTGTTATTTATCCAACGCCTTAGATACCATTCTTTACTAATCATGGCCTCCTACATCATGACCTACCTAGTACACGTATTGATTCTAAAATCCATGCCATGGTATGTGATTACATGAGGATTAATTTTCAACATATTTTCTTTTATAAAACATAATTTTTCGTTATGGTCATGGATAAAATACGTATGGTACTTGTGAGCGTGATCTTTATTACACTCGTGTAATTTAAACACTCGGCTGACGCCTCGTGCTTAAATCTTTCCACTCGTGCAATAAAGATGCACTTACCTCACAAGTACCATAAATAACTATTATCTGCCCATGAGAATGTTTGCCGTTAGTTGTCCTTTATTTTCGAAGTTTAAATTTTTCGGATATCAAGTGTTCGCTACTACTGCTTCGTGGCACTAGCCATGAGTTCACAGAGCTGAGACGTACGAACTCGTGTAAATGTCGAGGTTAGGACGTCTGTAATTGCACTGCTTACTTACAAATGACTCGACTCCTCGACAGCAGAGGCTGCAGTGCTTGTAGAATGAAGCTTAGCGATAAGCTGTCCCCCTATTTCATGTGATGCAGTGGATTACGCAGTCTTTTCTTTGCTTCCTCCCAAGTTCATACATTTTAATCCGCGATGGGATAATCTATCCCTATGCAGAATTAGGCTACAGGCCGTTACATCCAGAAGAAGATATCAGATGACAGACAACATTAAGACATATAGATCGTATGCGGAGAGTAAGAGGAAGACAGAAAAGAGGGTCTACAAAGCTGGGTTTGAATCACCCAAACCCAGTAAATCTACCGATTATAAATTAGAGAGTTATTGAAATTTATATTTTCCCCGCCATTCATAAAATATTTTGATATGATACCTCTTTCACAAAAGGGGAGCTCTATAACTGAAACTTGATTAATATATTTCAGTATTATTTGTATTTATCCTGGTAATAATGAACAGTTTGGCTCGTAGACATTTTGTTTTTCAGCATTAACTTCCCATGATTGTATGAGAAGATTCGAACAGAACGGCAGTTACGTAGACCTTCGGCCCCCCCTACTACCAATAATGCATAACACAATGTCAATACGGCGGTTGCTGTCGTCTGCGATACATCGAACTTTTCTGTTGATTTTCGAGTTCATTTTTTTTCTGGTTATTATATGCTTATTTAAGTTGTGTTAACTCTCGCTAGTGGTTTTATATTTTATTTTATCCGTCTTAGTATTTATTTTCTTACTGTATATATTTTTATTTTATTACTATTATTATTATTGTTATTATTGTTATTATTATTATTATCATTATTATTATTAATGAATTAATTTGTATTACTATCTTTGTATCATCTCCGTCACGGATATTCTATTATTATTTTATTATTATTATTATTATTATTATTATTATTATTATTATTATTATTATTATTATTATTACTATTATTTCTAACATCAACTTTATTATTGATCTCTTTAAAATTTATATAGACAACTGGACTGTACCCGAGCATGAGCATATACTCATTTCGGGTATAGGAACAACTGGATAATACCCACGGCAGAGCAATGTCGATAGTCGACGTTACTCGCTGGCCACTAGTCACCGGGCCGTACCGAGCCGTGCCAAACAAAACACAGTCGAAATGGTGGTAGTAAAATTCGCGACTATATTCTTAAATAATTCACTGCATTAGTCAAGTGCAAGACTTCTGGCTTCTGTTGCATTCAAACAATTATAAAAAACCATAATTTGGTCCAGGGAGCATCCGTTTTTGATGCAAAGATAATTTGTTTGGCTTGTTTCTTAAATAAAATTACGTATTGTGTATTTACTTAAATTTGGTGCTAACCGTAACGGCACGGTTCAAAGATACCGTGGGAATTCTCCAGTTTAGCGAAAAAAATATATATTTAGAAGATATCACTGACCCAAGAGTACTTGGAGTTTGGGTAAACATCATCATCAAGATTTACCTCATTGCGCTTTGAATCTTCTTCTGCAAAAGTCGAACGTATATTTTCAAATGTGCCAAATTGCAACACGATTTCCTGGTGCAGTATTCAAGGAATTTCCTTTGGTCGACAAGATCTCTTATCTTCACAAATAGAAATATCATTTACATCACCTTATATATATATGTGTCTGTTTTAAATAATTTCCAAATGAGTTTCCTGAATAGATAAGAAACTTAACTTTAAAACAACATTAATAAAAATCTAAAATTGTATTTTTTAATATAATCTATTTAAATCCCAAAAGATTAGATCTATGATCTGTTGTAATACAGGTTTATACAGTGTGTTCGAGTTTAATGCTTCCAAATTTAAGGATTTGTTTTTTCTTCGTTATATGTTGATGTGTCTCAACATTCCTAATAAATTCTTTGCTTACGCAAGAAGCTTCAAATTAAAGTATTATTTCAAAGTAAACACTAAAAAAAAACAGCAGATTTTGACGACATTACTGTAAATTTTATTCTTGACTTACATTATTATTAGAAACATTCATACTCATACAATACTTCGCTGACGAATGGATTTCTGTTATGAAGCATTAAGTCATAAAATGCAACACAATCGTAACAGAAGAGTGATTTCACAAGAAGCATTGATTTTACTGTCTTTATATATGTAACTTGTTTTTCTCATCAGTCCACAGTGAGTTCATGCGGGAGAAGTATCTTTCAACATTTGCATTTGTACCAGGGACACATAATGAATTGCATGACTTATTTAAATTTAAGAGCTTTTCATCAACACTTTTGAATAGATCCACCCACACTTCATCTAAATGTTTGATTTAAGAATTTCCTTCAATTCACTAACTTTTTTGGAATTCAGAACATTTTCATTGTTATGATCTCATCAAACAAGTGAGATTCAATCAATGGCGTATGCAGAATTTTGTCAAGAGAGGAGGGTCATTATTAAAAATTGTTTACAATTTACATTATCGGTATTTAAAATTTTGTGTATTATCATCATCATCATCATCATCTGAGTATTCACAGGGGGATGTGAAACTAGTTCCGGGAAGAACGTTCTGCGAAGAAACATTTGCCAATGTGAAATTTTCACTAACCTCGCGAGAATCACTAAGCGACTTTCTGCTACAAAAAAAAAACTGTAAAATTGTGTTTTACGGTCGCTTAGACATATCAAAAAACCCGGAACGATAATGTGAAGTTTATATCTATATTACTAATAATAAATCTGTAGCCGAAATTTTTCTGGTAATTTTCGATTTTCCAAAAAAATTGGTCCTAACATATATAATTAACCACCCTGAAACCGAAAATCGCAATACAATTTTTTGAAATTTTTGTTGTTTGTATGTCTGTCTGTCTGTCTGTCTGTCTGTATGTTTGTTACCTTTTCACGCGATAATGGCTGAACGGATTTTGATGAAAATTGGAATATAAATTAAGTTCGTTATAACTTAGATTTTAGGCTATATAGCATTCAAAATACATTATTTAAAAGGGGGGTTATAAGGGGACCTGAATTGAATAAATCGAAATATCTCGCTTATTATTGATTTTTGTGAAAAATGTTACATAACAAAAGTTTCTTTAAAAATAATTTGCGATAAGTCTTATTCCTTGAAAAATTTTGATAGGACTGATATTTAATGAGATAAATGAGTTTTAAAATTAAAATAACTGCCATCTAAGGCCGTGTAATGAATTAAAAACAAATGACTTCGTCTATAAGGGCCATGGACAGCAACAATCGAAAGCTATGAAAGATAGCCTACATAGAATGTTTCTGTGTTTGTATGAAGTGATATCGGAAGCTAAATTAACCGATTTGTATAATTAATTATTATTTCACCATTGGAAAGTGTAGTTTCTCTAGATGGACATAATGCTATGTTATTACAGTAACTTCTGATATAATATAATATAATATAATATATAATATAATATTAGTATAGTATAGTATAGTATAATATAATATAATATAATATAATATAATATAATATAATATAATATAATATAATATAATATAATATAATATAATATAATATAATATAATATAATATAATATTTAATATTATATAATATAATTTGAGTTATTTGAAGGATTCACAACCATAGTGGGCCAAGCGCCATTTACTGAATACGTAGAAAACAAGGGTTAAAATTAAGTTATTACCATAATTCAATGGAAACCTATAACAAGTAAAATAAAATATACACATTAAATCTAAATGATGTCAGTCTTCATTAAACTATGGTTGCATGTAATAAAAATTAAGAAACAGGTTAAAGGAATTGTCATTGCACCAAATGAGTGTCTCTGGACCAAAATGATCGCATTTTAATTATTTGAAAGCAATTTAAATTAAGTAACATATTAAACGATTTATCCTTCTGTCAAACACGAATCTTCCCTGGATCAAATGTCCTATTTTAATTATGTAATTACTTTAAATTTATTTCTAACGGGTGCAGCGGAGCGCACGGGTACGGCTAGTTAAAAATATGAACTGCCAAACGTACAAAACGTTGAACGAACATTTCACAATAATGTCAGAACTCAAACTAACGAACGGGTGAATACCGCTCTTAAAATGAGTTTAAAATCGACAATGCACAATATTTAACATCTTCACTGCAGAGCTGTCGAAACGAACTTGTCAATATGTTACACAAGTTAAACTTCATATTATGTCAGCTTCATTGTATTACAAGTTCCGTGATAGGAGGTAGGTCTCTCTATAATAAAGATACCATTGTTATAATTCGAACATACCGCAGCACCAAGCACAGGGATTATATTGAAGGAGGGGTAGGAGGGCTATGCCTTATGTCAGCGGTGGCGGAAATGTAATGGTGCGCCGAGCCACTGTGTAACCTGCAACGTGCATAGCACCTATGGAGGGAGGCGGACACCCGAAGGGGAAGTGAAGCAACTGTCTGACTTATTAACGGATTTTCATTTTCCTACGTCAAGCACTTAAATATAATTTTATACAGTACAAGGCTACAAACTAATGGGTAGTACGCGTAACGAAGAAAGAAATGAACAATATCACAACATAGAATTAACTGTCTTCAGAATGTCTCTGCGACAAAGTTTCAAAATCAGGAATTATGTCACTTACTGCCAGTCGTAGTTGATCACGAAGGTATTTGTCTGTCAGTCGTGATCTAAATTTGGTTTTTACTATTTTAATTGTTGAAAATAATTTTTCACACACATAAGTTCAACAGAGCAAGCGAAAGAACGAAGCTTCGGATATTTATTTTTTGGCAAAGATTTGAAAGTTCAACATTTGCCAAGTCCTTGCAACTAACTTTCATTTGACATCACATTGTAAATCAGTGAGTTCAAATTGAAGAGCTAACCGCATTATTCGTACATCTGCTGAAAAAGGGTCCACGTACAGAGATGATGATGATGATGATGATGATGATGATGATGATGATGATGATAACAACAACAATAACACTTAACCTTTTAATGTTTCATCAGTAATATGTAGTATAATGCTGTTTTATGTTATACAACCATTTTCCTCGTAATACTTGTTAACAAATCATACATTTAATATTCTCTTCATATTGACAGCAAAAACAGTGCGTCCTCCCAACCTACTTGGAACTTTCGTACATGGTTTCGAGAGAGACATATGCCACTCGCAGGTCAGAGACAAATACAAATGGAACGGAGTTTGACTCCAGTGAGTAAGAGGGTTGGGGTTGGCGGAGGTTAGAAGCAATCGAAATGCACAGCTATCACTGCGAGCCACAATGTCTCGCGAGTCACGTTTTCGCCACGGCTGCTTTATGTCGATATATATTTTGATACTCTGACAATGAAAAATTAGGGAAGGAGAAACGATTATGGATAATAAAAAGTACTCAAATCTAAATGCAATCTTTTCAAAAAGTTCAAGGAGGGGGAGGGTTGAAATCCCGGTAACCCTTACCCTTGCGTACGCGTCTGGATTAAACTATGTTTGATCTGGTAGCAGTTTGCTTCATAGTATGAACTGTTTTGAACAACATTGTACACATTCAATATCATCTCCAATGTAGCGAATTCCAATGTCAGTAACAGTGATGGAAACTGATATTTATAATAAAATAACAGTTGACAGTCCTAGTTTCTTTATTTGGTTATTTTACGACACTTTATCGGCTGTTGTGGTTGTCTAGCGTCTGAATGAGATGAAGGTGATGTCAGTGAAATGAGTCCGGGGTCCAGCACCTAAAGTTACCCAGCATTTGCTGTTAATGAGTTCAGGGAAAACTCGGGAAAAAATCTCAACCAGGTAACTTGTACCAACCACGATTTGAACCCGAGGCCGTTCATTTCACGGTCAGCGTTAATCCACAGTAGTGGACTTTGTTTTTCCAGTCGCTAATTTTTAAGTGGACTTTGTTTTTCCAGTCACTAATTGTTAAGTGGACTTTGTTTTTCCAGTCGCCAATATTTAAGTGTACTTTGTTTTTCCAGTAACTAATTTTTAAGTGGACTTTGTTTTTCCAGTAACTAATTTTTAAGCGGACTTTGTTTTTCCAGTCACTAATTTTTAAATAAGGAGACATGTATTTCTTCAGGACAACTGGACACATTAGAGAAAAAGGGAATAGTGTTGGTTGAAGTTCCTTGTTAGCTCAGTCGGTAGAGCGTTGGCGCCTTCAGCCATAAGTCTGCTTCACAGGGAACTTTACCTGAAAGCCAGATTTGCATGAAAAAGGGGACGTTCCCGTATTTTACGGGACATATGGGAACCCTAAATTGATCAACACTTTGTATAGGTTTTTTCTGTTCTGTAGATAACCAATGAATCCAGGAACATTGTTTTATTTGTGGACATTAAACCCGGAACACGCTATATATGGAAAGTTCATTATCTATTAACGCTACCTGATGGGCAGATATAGGCCGTTAACCCATCCCTCTTATTAAAGTGTCACCTACTGCAATACATATTTAATCAGTTCCAAGTGTCATAGCTGATATCATTACGCAAGCAGACACACCTGACATTCTAAGAAAGTAATGTCCACAGTCTCTTGTGGCAGCTTAGAGCAGCGTCTTGCACACAAAGCAGTTCGTATCACGAATCCCTGGAAGTAATCTCGCTTAAGATCTTTCACGTGATTACGTACACGTAATAAAAACCAGCTGTGCGATTTGTTACATTTCCAGAAAGGATGCAGCTGGTAGATCTTTCGCAATCCTCTCTTTCCGTCATGATTTTAATCTATTTTCCTTGTTTATTTTCCTCTTTCCTGTTCTTTCTCTCTTCCTTCATTTTCTCTTTATATTCATCTCTCTCTTGCTTCCTCCTCTTTGTTGATTATCTTATTCTCTCTCTCTCTCTCTCTTTCGCATTATATTTCATTTTTTTCTTCTTCATTTTTCTCCCTTTTCTATTTGTTTCTATGTCACTTTTCTCTTCCTGACTTCTTTTTTGTCTGTCCTTTTTTTACGTTCTCTCTCTTTTTATTTTCCCTCTCTTATGTTTCCTATATAGTTTTGTTTTTTATTTTTCCATACTGCTTTTTTTCTCTTTTGGTTTCTCTCTTCCTCTTTTCAACTCTCTCCCTCCCATTTGTTTTCTATCTCCCTTTCATTTTTTCATATCCCACTTTTGCAATCTCTCTCCTTCACTTTGTCGCTCTCTCTCTCTCACTCTTTTTCTTTATCTCTCACTCTTTCGCTTTGTCTCTCTCACCCTTTCGCTTTGTCTATCACTCTTTCGCTTTGTTTCGTTCACTCTTTCGCTTTGTCTCGTTCACTCTTTCGCTTTGTTTCTATCTCTTTCGCTTTGTCTCTCTATTACTCTTTCGCTTTGTCTCTCTATTACTCTTTCGCTTTCTCTCTCTATCACTCTTTCGCTTTTTGTCTCTACTTACTCTTTCGCTTTGTCTCTCTGTCACTCTTTTCGCTTTGTCTCTCTATCACTCTTTCGCTTTGTCTCTCATTTTACTCTTTCGCTTTGTCTCTCTATCACTCTTTCGCTTAGTCTCTATCACTCTTTCGCTTTGTCTCTCTATTACTCTTTCGCTTTATCTCTCTATCACTCTTTCGCTTTGTCTCGCTCACTCTTTTGCTTTGTTTCTCTCTTACTCTTTCGCTTTGTCTCTCTATCACTCTTTCGCTTTGTTTCTCTTTTACTCTTTCGCTTTGTCTCTCTCTATCACACTTTCGCTTTTTCTCGCTCACTCTTTCGCTTTGTTTCTCTCTTACTCTTTCGCTTTGTCTCTCTATCACTCTTTCGCTTTGTTTCTCTTTTACTCTTTCGCTTTGTCTCTATCACTCTTTCGCTTTGTTTCTCTCTTACTCTTTCGCTTTGTCTCTATCACTCTTTCGCTTTGTTTCTCTCTTACTCTTTCGCTTTGTCTCTATCACTCTTTCGCTTTGTTTCTCTCTTACTCTTTCGCTTTGTCTCTCTATCACTCTTTCGCTTTGTTTCTCTTTTACTCTTTCGATTTTTCTCTCTACCACTCTTTCGTTTTGTCTCGCTCACTCTTTCGCTTTGTTTCTCTCTTACTCTTTCGCTTTGTCTCTCTATCACTCTTTCGCTTTGTTTCTCTTTTAATCCTTCGCTTTGTCTCTCTATCACTCTTTCGCTTTGTTTCTCTCTTACTCTTTCGCTTTGTCTCTCTATCACTCTTTCGCTTTGTCTCGCTCACTCTTTCGCTTTGTTTCTCTCTTACTCTTTCGCTTTGTCTCTATCACTCTTTCGCTTTGTTTCTCTCTTACTCTTTCGCTTTGTCTCTCTATCACTCTTTCGCTTTGTTTCTCTTTTACTCCTTCGCTTTGTCTCTCTATCACTCTTTCGCTTTGTCTCTCTATCACTCTTTCGCTTTGTTTCTCTTTTACTCTTTCGCTTTTTCTCTCTACCACTCTTTCGTTTTGTCTCGCTCACTCTTTCGCTTTGTTTCTCTCTTACTCTTTCGCTTTGTCTCTCTAATACTCTTTCGCTTTGTTTCTCTTTTAATCCTTCGCTTTGTCTCTCTATCACTCTTTCGCTTTGTTTCTCTCTTACTCTTTCGCTTTGTCTCTCTATCACTCTTTCGCTTTGTCTCGCTCACTCTTTCGCTTTGTTTCTCTCTTACTCTTTCGCTTTGTCTCTCTATCACTCTTTCGCTTTTTCTCGCTCACTCTTTCGCTTTGTTTATCTCTTACACTTTCGCTTTGTCTCTCTATCACTCTTTCGCTTTGTTTCTCTTTTACTCTTTCGCTTTGTCTCTCTATCACTCTTTCGCTTTGTTTCTCTCTTACTCTTTCGCTTTGTCTCTCTATTACTCTTTCGCTTTATCTCTCTATCACTCTTTCGCTTTGTCTCTCTATCACTCTTTCGCTTTGTTTCTCTCTTACTCTTTCGCTTTGTCTCTATCACTCTTTCGCTTTGTTTCTCTTTTACTCTTTCGCTTTGTCTCTCTATCACTCTTTCGCTTTGTCTCGCTCACTCTTTCGCTTTGTTTCTCTCTTACTCTTTCGCTTTGTCTCTCTATCACTCTTTCGCTTTGTTTCTCTTTTACTCCTTCGCTTTGTCTCTATCACTCTTTCGCTTTGTTTCTCTCTTACTCTTTCGCTTTGTCTCTCTATCACTATTTCGCTTTGTTTCTCTTTTTCTCTTTCGCTTTGCCTCTCTATCACTCTTTCGCTTTGTTTCTTTTTTACTCTTTCGCTTTGTCTCTCTATCACTCTTTCGCTTTGTCTCGCTCACTCTTTCGCTTTGTTTCTCTCTTACTCTTTCGCTTTGTCTCTCTATCACTCTTTCGCTTTGTTTCTCTCTTACTCTTTCGCTTTGTCTCTCTATCACTCTTTCGCTTTGTTTCTCTTTTACTCCTTCGCTTTGTCTCTCTATCACTCTTTCGCTTTGTTTCTCTCTTACTCTTTCGCTTTGTCTCTCTATCACTCTTTCGCTTTGTTTCTCTTTTACTCTTTCGCTTTGTCTCTCTGTCAGTCTTTCGCTTTGTTTCTCTTTTACTCTTTCGCTTTGTCTCTCCATCACTCTTTCGCTTTGTCTCGCTCACTCTTTCACTTTGTTTCTCTCTTACTCTTTCGCTTTGTCTCTCTATTACTCTTTCGCTTTATCTCTCTATCACTCTTTCGCTTTGTCTCGCTCAATCTTTCGCTTTGTTTCTCTCTTACTCTTTCGCTTTGTCTCTCTATCACTCTTTCGCTTTGTTCCTCTTTTACTCTTTCGCTTTGTCTCTCTCTATCACTCTTTCGCTTTGTCTCGCTCACTCTTTCGCTTTGTTTCTCTCTTACTCTTTCGCTTTGTCTCTCTATCACTCTTTCGCTTTGTTTCTCTCTTACTCTTTCGCTTTGTCTCTCTATCACTCTTTCGCTTTGTTTCTCTTTTACTCTTTCGCTTTGTCTCTCTATCACTCTTTCGCTTTGTCTCGCTCACTCTTTCGCTTTGTTTCTCTCTTACTCTTTCGCTTTGTCTCTCTATCACTCTTTCGCTTTGTTTCTCTCTTACTCTTTCGCTTTGTCTCTCTATCACTCTTTCGCTTTGTTTCTCTTTTTACTCCTTCGCTTTGTCTCTCTATCACTCTTTCGCTTTGTTTCTCTTTTACTCTTTCGCTTTGTCACTCTATCACTCTTTCGCTTTGTTTCTCTTTTTTACTCTTTCGCTTTGTCTCTCTATCACTCTTTCGCTTTGTTTCTCTTTTACTCTTTCGCTTTGTCTCTATCACTCTTTCGCTTTGTCTCTCTATTACTCTTTCGCTTTATCTCTCTATCACTCTTTCGCTTTGTCTCGCTCAATCTTTCGCTTTGTCTCTCTATCACTCTTTCGCTTTGTTTCTCTTTTACTCTTTCGCTTTGTCTCTCTCTATCACTCTTTCGCTTTTTCTCGCTCACTCTTTCGCTTTGTTTATCTCTTACACTTTCGCTTTGTCTCTCTATCACTCTTTCGCTTTGTTTCTCTTTTACTCTTTCGCTTTGTCTCTCTATCACTCTTTCGCTCTGTCTCTCTCTGTCACTCTTTCGCTTTGTTTCTCTCTTACTCTTTCGCTTTGTCTCTCTATCACTCTTTCGCTTTGTTTCTCTCTTACTCTTTCGCTTTGTCTCTCTATCACTCTTTCGCTTTGTTTCTCTTTTACTCTTTCGCTTTGTCTCTCTATCACTCTTTCTCTTTGTCTCGCTCACTCTTTCGCTTTGTTTCTCTCTTACTCTTTCGCTTTGTCTCTCTATCACTCTTTCGCTTTGTTTCTCTCTTACTCCTTCGCTTTGTCTCTCTATCACTCTTTCGCTTTGTTTCTCTCTTACTCTTTCGCTTTGTCTCTCTATCACTATTTCGCTTTGTTTCTCTTTTTCTCTTTCGCTTTGTCTCTCTATCACTCTTTCGCTTTGATTCTCTCTTACTCTTTCGCTTTGTCTCTCTGTCACTCTTTCGCTTTGTTTCTCTCTTACTCTTTCGCTTTGTCTCTCTATCATTCTTTCGCTTTGTTTCTCTTTTACTCCTTCGCTTTGTCTCTCTATCACTCTTTCGCTTTGTTTCTCTCTTACTCTTTCGCTTTGTCTCTCTATCACTCTTTCGCTTTGTTCCTCTTTTACTCTTTCGCTTTGTCTCGCTCACTCTTTCGCTTTGTTTCTCTCTTACTCTTTCGCTTTGTCTCTCTATCACTCTTTCGCTTTGTTTCTCTCTTACTCTTTCGCTTTGTCTCTCTATCACTCTTTCGTTTTGTTTCTCTTTTACTCTTTCGCTTTGTCTCTCTATCACTCTTTCGCTTTGTTTCTCTTTTACTCTTTCGCTTTGTCTCTCTATCACTCTTTCGCTTTGTCTCGCTCACTCTTTCGCTTTGTTTCTCTCTTACTCTTTCGCTTTGTCTCTCTATCACTCTTTCGCTTTGTTTCTCTCTTACTCTTTCGCTTTGTCTCTCTATCACTCTTTCGCTTTGTTTCTCTTTTACTCTTTCGCTTTGTCTCTCTATCACTCTTTCGCTTTGTTTCTCTTTTACTCTTTCGCTTTGTCTCTCTATCACTCTTTCGCTTTGTCTCGCTCACTCTTTCGCTTTGTTTCTCTCTTACTCTTTCGCTTTGTCTCTCCATCACTCTTTCGCTTTGTTTCTCTTTTACTCTTTCGCTTTGTCTCTCTATCACTCTTTCGCTTTGTTTCTCTCTTACTCTTTCGCTTTGTCTCTCTATCACTCTTTCACTTTGTTTCTCTCTTACTCTTTCGCTTTTCTCTCTATCACTCTTTCGCTTTGTTTCTCTTTTACTCTTTCGCTTTGTCTCTCTATCACTCTTTCGCTTTGTTTCTCTTTTACTCTTTCGCTTTGTCTCTATCACTCTTTCGCTTTGTTTTCTTTTACTCTTTCGCTTTGTCTCTCTATCACTCTTTCGCTTTGTCTCGCTCACTCTTTCGGTTTGTTTCTCTCTTACTCTTTCGCTTTGTCTCTCTATCACTCTTTCGCTTTGTTTCTCTTTTACTCTTTCGCTTTGTCTCTCTATCACTCTTTCGCTTTGTCTCGCTCACTCTTTCGCTTTGTTTCTCTCTTACTCTTTCGTTTTGTTTCTCTATGACTCTTTTGCTTTGTCTCTCTCACTCTTTCGCTTTGTTTCTCTCTTACTCTCTCGCTTTGTTTCTCTATGACTCTTTTGCTTTGTCTCTCTCACTCTTTCGCTTTGTCTCTCTCACTCTTTCGCTTTGTCTCGCTCACTCTTTCGCTTTGTCTCTCTCTTTCACTTTGTCTCTCTTTCACACACTTATCCTTTGTCTCTCTCACACATTTTTGCTTTGTCTCTCTCTCTCTCTCTTAAGCTTTCGCTTTCTTTCTCAATCTTACTTTTTCGCTTTGTCGCTCTCTTATTGTTTCGCTTAATCGTCGTTCTCTCTCACTCTTTCGCTTAGTCGCTCTCTCTCTCTTTTACTCTTTCGCTTTGTTGCTCTCTTACTCTTTCGGTTTGTCTCTCTATCACTCTTTCGCTTTGTTTCTCTCTTACTCTTTCGCTTTGTCTCTCTATCACTCTTTCGTTTTGTTTCTCTTTTACTCTTTCGCTTTGTCTCTCTATCACTCTTTCGCTTTGTTTCTCTTTTACTCTTTCGCTTTGTCTCTCTATCACTCTTTCGCTTTGTCTCTCTATCACTCTTTCGCTTTGTTTCTCTCTTACTCTTTCGCTTTGTCTCTCTATCACTCTTTCGCTTTGTTTCTCTCTTACTCTTTCGCTTTGTCTCTCTATCACTCTTTCGCTTTGTTTCTCTTTTACTCTTTCGCTTTGTCTCTCTATCACTCTTTCGCTTTGTTTCTCTTTTACTCTTTCGCTTTGTCTCTCTATCACTCTTTCGCTTTGTCTCGCTCACTCTTTCGCTTTGTTTCTCTCTTACTCTTTCGCTTTGTCTCTCCATCACTCTTTCACTTTGTTTCTCTTTTACTCTTTCGCTTTGTCTCTATCACTCTTTCGCTTTGTTTCTCTCTTACTCTTTCGCTTTGTCTCTCTATCACTCTTTCGCTTTGTTTCTCTCTTACTCTTTCGCTTTGTCTCTCTATCACTCTTTCGCTTTGTTTCTCTTTTACTCTTTCGCTTTGTCTCTCTATCACTCTTTCGCTTTGTCTCGCTCACTCTTTCGGTTTGTTTCTCTCTTACTCTTTCGCTTTGTCTCTCTATCACTCTTTCGCTTTGTTTCTCTTTTACTCTTTCGCTTTGTCTCTATCACTCTTTCGCTTTGTCTCGCTCACTCTTTCGCTTTGTTTCTCTCTTACTCTTTCGTTTTGTTTCTCTATGACTCTTTTGCTTTGTCTCTCTCACTCTTTCGCTTTGTTTCTCTCTTACTCTCTCGCTTTGTTTCTCTATGACTCTTTTGCTTTGTCTCTCTCACTCTTTCGCTTTGTCTCTCTCACTCTTTCGCTTTGTCTCGCTCACTCTTTCGCTTTGTCTCTCTCTCTTTCACTTTGTCTCTCTTTCACACACTTATCCTTTGTCTCTCTCACACATTTTTGCTTTGTCTCTCTCTCTCTCTCTCTCTCTCTCTTAAGCTTTCGCTTTCTTTCTCAATCTTACTTTTTCGCTTTGTCGCTCTCTTATTGTTTCGCTTAATCGTCGTTCTCTCTCACTCTTTCGCTTAGTCGCTCTCTCTCTCTTTTACTCTTTCGCTTTGTTGCTCTCTTACTCTTTCGGTTTGTCTCTCTTTCACTCTATCACGTATTGCTCTATTACACTTTCGCTTTTTCTCTCAGTCTTTTTCTCTGCCGCTCTCTTTCACTCTTTCGCTTTGTCTCTCTCTTTCTCTATATATTCCACTTGTTTATTACTTGTCTCTTTCTCGTTTCCCCCATTTTCTCTCATTTTATCCCTTCCTTCTTTCTTTCTTCTTCCTCTTTTTGTTTTGAAAAAAGTTTTAGCTCTATGTTTCATTAATTTTTTTAATTAGAAGATAGTGTAAATTTAACGAAAAGAATAAAAAGAAACTCACTGTTGGCAAATGTTACATACTAGACTACTATTAAATCGCCTGCTGCAACCTAATCCCGGTGTTGAACTAAAGGAAAATCCCAAGTTGTGTTCCGCTTCCTACTCGTTGATAAACTATTGCCCATATCGTATTTTATTTTTATATTATCACTCTTATTCAAGCACTTCACTTACAACTTTCGGAATAACTGATAGATTTTTAAATGTATGAAACAAACAAAAATGTAAGGGCTCAGCCGGGATTTGAACCCGGGACCTCCTGCACCCAAAGCAGGAATCATACCCCTAGACCACTGAGCCGACGTGAAACCACCGTTGCTCCCAAGCAGTTACAATCTCATAAACTTATATCATGACAGAATATTTCAGTATACGGATTCCTCATTTACAAATGTCTTAAAATACTAAAAAGAGCATATTTGCCTGCGTTTGTCGAATGCGCATCACCATGCTTACGAAAAGGCACTTCTCAGAGCCAATAATATTTATTTTGTGTGCAGAAGGTTGGAATTTTGAAGTAAGAGGGAAAGGAAGGAATCCGTGTTCTGAAATTGATCCATAATAATAATAATAATAATAATAATAAATAATAATAATAATAATAATAATAATAATAGTCAGCATGCTGGTCTCTTACGCAGAGGGCCCGGGTTCAATTCCCGGTTGGGTTGAATTTCCTGGTTGAGTTTTTCAGGGCTTTTCCTCAACCGTAAGGCAAATGCCAGGAAATTCGAGCCACAACATCCCTGAAAATCACCGGCCTCATTCATCACGGAAATCATATTCATAACTAATCAGTAATATAATATATATACAGTCGCCATCTAGTTAACAACAATAGAACCAGTCTCAACAATAGTACACAGGCCTTCGGATTTCAACCAAAGATTAGCTCGCGATATGACCAAAGATGTTAAAGCGAGTATAAATAACAGCGAATTATTATTATTATTATTATTATTATTATTATTATTATTATTATTATTATATTTATTATTCTTTGGAGACAACAAGTGCAGGGCCTTGCGGACATAAAAATATACCCGCAACCGTACTTTTGTGTTCTTAACGGGACCAAAGATGAGAGAAACCGTGATATAACAAGAGTGAAATGAAGAGACGAGAGAAATTAACGTACTAATTTACAGTTCTTTTCTTATACACTTTTTTATAGACTAGTGAAAATTACATATTAAGTGAAAGGGCCTTCGAGAATGGGAGCAGAACAAGGTGATGGATCAAAAAATAAGTTCGTGAAGAAAGAGTTCTAAGTTAAGACAGAATACATTTGCATGTAGATCCGCTACGCCAGTCGATTTCTGCAGACATATTTAGACACACGATACAAATTAACATAACCGCGTCCTTTACCAGTGCATAGCCCCCGTGTCTGTTACGTTTTACATCACAATCCAATGCCAAGCGGACGTGTGCACAATAAAATACAGGGCTATTCAAAAAGAAGGAGCACATTTCAAATATTTATTTCTTCCAAACTACAAAAGATAGAAACACAATTCCAACGTTCCTGGACAGACGAAAGTTTAAATTTTGAACAGTGCGGGTAGAAGTTCCAATCACGGCCGCATTGGCGCTGTTGCTTGTCTGTAGTAAAATGGCGACACAACAGGAAAAAGCATTTTGTGTGCTGCAATTAGCAGAACTAGAGTCCATTATTGAAGTTCAACGTGCTTTTCGCCGTCAGTTTAATAAAAACAGCCTCGTCATAAGCAGATTTACCAGTGGCATCGAAAATTTGTAGAAGATGGTTGCATCTGCAAACAGAAAAGCACTGGACGTACTCGAATGAAAATGTCGAGCGTATTCGTACAGTTTACGAAAGGAGCCCAAAAAATCCACAACACGAGCAAGCAGAGAACTGAACATTCCTCAACCAACAGCATGGCGAGTTCTGAAACACCGTCTGCACATGAAGCCGTACAAACTGCAGTTATTTCAAGCATTGCATCCTGACGACCACAACAATGACACCATTTCCAGGACGTTGGATTGGAAGAGGAGGAGGAGAAGATCAACTTCATCGCCGGTGGCCTTCCAGGTCTCCAGACCTCACTCCTTGTGATTTTTATCTGTGGGGTTACGTAAAAGACCGTGTTTTTATCCCCCCTATGCCTGACATTGGCCTTAACACTGCAATCAACAGCGCCAATGCGGCCGCGCATGACAAGCAACAGCGCCAATGCGGCCATGATTGGAACTTCTACCCGGACTGTTCAAAATTTAAACTTTCGTCTGTCTAGGAACGTTGGTATTGTGTTTCTATCTTTTGTAGTTTGGAAGAAATAAATATTTGAAATCTGCCCCTTCTTTTTTAATAGTCCTGTATGTTAAGAATAGGGTAATGTGGGACCAGATAACATTTCGTGAAAGACTCATCATCGCTCTGAGACAAATGCCTGCATTTTGATGATGAAGCCTTACAACACAGGGTTCATAAAAGAGGACTATAAAGAAAAGCCTGCTATCATTCCTTCAGCACGAGATGTTCCAAGAAGACCTTGTACATCCCACATAGTATAAAAGTCGTATAAGCCTATAAACATATGACATGATAAGCTTGTATTCTGGAAGTTTGCGGTATAAACTTAACATACCGGAAATCCGGTTGCCTTGACCGTCAATTTTCACTATCAACTCCGATCCCAATTTTTGTATCTCTTTAGTATCTTATGTTAATACTCTCTAATACGAACACTATAAGTTACACGACCAGAGCTTCAGTTTTCCACAATGAGGACTTCGGTTCGATTTCCTCTGAGACTAGGAAAATGTGGAATGTGGTGGTGATAGGTGTTGCAACAAATTTATGCCCAGTTTCTGGAATAATTGTGTTATCTATGCATTGTATTGTATTGTATTTATTAACATTCCATAGTATTCATACATTGCTTCACAGCTAGAATATAGAACAAGTCAAAAAACTTAATACTATTATAAAGTCTTAATAATTAATGTTCTCCAACCAGGAGATCAACCGTGAAAGGAATGTGCTTACTATTGCGTCATTTATTGGAGCGAAGTATATAGATAATATTACCTTTATAACGTGTTTAAAAACCATACGCTCTCCTGCATATGTTATTTCCTATAGATTAAAAGACCAGGAGATTAACAGTGATCTAATTTTGTAACTAGGGTAGTATCAATATGTGTGTATCAATGTTATTGTTTGTGCTGTGAGAGCTAGCCAATACAGGTACGAGTACTCACGTGTGTGACTTTATGACATCTTATGACGTCAACATTCATTCACAGCATTACCCCGCTTCGTCTCATTCCCCAAAGACTTTCTCGTAGTTGGAGTACAGTTATTTATAGTCACAGTCTAGATGAAAATATACAGACGAGATTTACAATATAATCTAATAGTACAACACAAAGTTTTAGTATCAATTTCAAGAAGCGTTATTGAATGTCATGAATTCACCTACAGAATAGAAGGCGTGAGAAATTAGGTACTTCTTTAATTTGGCTCTAAATAATCTTATGTTTTGAGTTTCATTTTTTATATCGATAGGGAGGCTATTAAAAATTTTTACTCCCATATAACGCACTCCTTTTTGATAGCACGATAGACTTGCCGATGGAGTATGAAAGTCATTTTTGACGTATATTTATGTTATGAACTGTTGAATTAGTTACAAAGTTTTCTCGATTACATACGAGGAAGATTATTAAAGCAAAAATATACTCACAAGCCACGGGCATTATTTTAGTTTTTTTAAAATGATCCTACACGATTCTCTAGATTTGACACCTACTATTATTCTAATTACTCTTTTTTTGTAACAGGAATATACTGTTACTGTCTGTGGAATTTCCCCAAAATGTTATTCCAAAACTCATTAGTATGCAAAGTTTATTGTTTTTAAGGTATTGATATTTACTATCTTTTGCATAGATCTAATAGCAAAACATGCTGAATTTAGTTTGGGGGTAATTTATTTAATATGATTTTTCCAATTTAACACAATATCGATTTTTAAGCCAAGAAATTTGGTTGTTGTTGTTTCTAATAGGGATTTATTGTTAATTATTGCGAGGTTGAATTTTGACAGGATTTAAATAATGCAGTAGGTCTGTACAGTTACACATGATTCAACATACTGATAAATTTAAAATTAGTTTCTGAAACAAGGGTTAGTGTCATCATTACAGTTATCAGTATTTCAACTGGTAACTTCCCATACATAGTTCCGTGAATCCTGTGTGCTAGTACTGATTCGAACAAATACTACCTCGATAATAATTGAAAGTAAGAGTTGAGACATAGGACCCAAACATCACCTGCCTTATTTTATAACTGAATAAGCAAATACAACAGCTTTACTTCTAGTAAATAACTTCCTCCATTCTCCTGTAACTTCATCCCTCTTTAACCCCAAATATTTTTCTAAACACCTTATTCTCAAACACCCTTAACCTTTGTTCCTCTCTCAAAGTGAGAGCGTCCACACCTGTGGAGTAACGGTTAGCGCATCTGGCCGCGAAACCAGGTGGCCCGGTTCGATTCCCGATCGGGGCAAATTACCTGGTTGAGGTTTTTTCCGGGGTTTTCCCTCAACCCAATACGAGCAAATGCTGGGTAACTTTCGGTGCTGGACCCCGGACTCATTTCACCGGCATTATCACCTTCACCTTATTCAGACGCTAAATAACCTGAGCTGTTGATATAGCATCGTAAAATAACCTACTAAAAAAAGTGGGAGTCTAAGTTTCACAACCATACAGAACAACCGATAATATAACTGTTTTATAAACTATAACTTTCAGTTTTTTTTTAAGTAGACTGGATGACAAAAGATTCTCAACGGAATAATAGCAGGCATTTTCCATATTTATTTTGCGTTTAATTTTCTCTCCAGTTATAAATTATGTTATATTATTTGTTATTGTTGCTTCAAGATATTTGAATAAATTTTTCCACCATTTCAAAGGATAAATTTTCAATAGGTATATTTCCATTTCGTACTATGTTCTGGTCACGAGACATAATTATATACTTTTTTTTTCGGAATTTACTTCCGAACCTATATCATTACCTGCTTCAAGTAAAATTCCCGAGTTTTCCCTATTTGTTCGTGGATTTTCTCCTAACATATTCACGCCATACGCATAAACAAGCAGCTGATGTAACCCGTTCAATTCCAAACCCTCTCTAATTTCCTGGACTACGTTATTTTTAGAAAATTGGACGTGATGAAACGAAACTTCATAATTATGGGCTATTCCATCTCAAATCGACCGAAATATAGAGAAAATTGACCTTACAAATTCTAAATACAATAAAACTTTTTTTTGTACGTAGAGAACTGTGATACAGTGATTTGTGCAAAGTTTGAGGCATCAGAACTTAATACAGACGTGGACAAATTATTAACAAAATTGACGATTTTTATGATAATTCTGTTTACAAAATTTAACTTTTCAATTTAGACTACAGTTGACAATTTTGCATATTTCTATCATTACAGTAGATAGAAATATGCAAAAAATCAACTGTAGTTTAAATTGAAGAGTCAAATTTTTAAAAATATATCATAAAACAGATATTTTACTAATTTTATAAAATGCAAAAATGTCAACTGCAGTCCAAATTGAAGAGTCAAATTTTGTAAAAATATAAAATTAAAATCTTCAGTTTTGCTAATAATTTGGAAATATCCAAAATATAAACTCTAGTCCAAATTGAAAAGTCAAATTTTGTAAAAATATAGTATATAATAAAAATCTTCAGTTTTGCTAATAATTTGTAAATATGCAAAAATATCAAATGCAGTCCAAATTGAAGAATCAAATTTTGTAAAAAACATACAGTACAAATCTTCAATTTTGCTAATAATTTCGAAATACGCAAGAATGTCAACTGTAGTTTAAACTGAAGAATCATATTTTGTAAAAATATGTAACAGAAATCTTCCATTTTGCTAATAATTTGTCCACGTCTGTAGTGTTTGAATTAAAAATATTTAAATTTATCGTATTTTCATAAAATTTGCAATTTTAAACTGTTGTAGCTCCGTAACCCTTTCACCCAATGATCAAAATCATGGTTTATTTTGATGCAGAGAAGTTAAAGTTTATATTGACATATAAACAGATTTTCTTACTTTTTATGGAAATGGAGAAATTTAGATTTATCCCCATTAAGACGCCTTTGCCAAGGAAAAACATATTTTAAAAATATGTAGTTAGATTCCGCATTGAAAGTACAAATAAACACATATTTTTTACTGATAGCACGTTGATAAGAAAGTATTGAAACTATCAAATAAAGAAAATAAATAGTACGCGCGTGAACTAACCAGCTGACTGTGAGGCGGGAGCTAGCCGAGACAAACAAGGCCAGGAGTCAAACACGTGATGTGTCGTCTAGCAGTCATGACTGTGCTAGCTTTATCACAGGTTTTCATAAACACAGGAGTAAAATGACATCCAACGCTCGCTTATCTTCAGCTCTCGGCCAGGACGTGCGGTACTGCGCCGTTCAAGTCTAGGCGTGTGAAAATAATCTATTTAATACCCTCGAAACTTATTGCCGTACCACTAAGCATACAATGCCGAATCCCTCTTAATAATGCAAGGTTTTTTCTCAATATTTTTTTACATTTTTACAAATTGGCAAAAAGCCTAAAAGCAAGTAAAATCAGATTATCTATCTCTCTATGTATAATAAAAATAAGGATTACTTCTTAACATAACCTACCAAATGTCAGCTTCAAAATGAGCTCTCGTTCAATGTTCTGCAGTAAATGGTTCCAGAGTTCTGAGCGCTGAAAGAGGCTTGTTTTTCTAAAATACGCTAAATTTGTCGCTCAATAATACGCAAACCGTTTGACTTTCGATATTATACGATGCAAGAGTAATGGAACGGAGAAAAATTCTCTCCGGCGCCGGGATTTGAACCCGGTTTTCAGCTCTACGTGCTGATGCTTTATCCACTAAGCCACACCGGATACCCACCCCGGCGTCGGACAGAATCGTCTCAGTTTAAGTTCCAACTCTTGGGTTCCCTCTAGTGGCCGCCCTCTGCACTACGTCATAGATGTCTATGAACGTAGGACTGAAGTCCACACATGTGCTGAGGTGCACTCGTTATGAGTGACTAGTTGGCCGGGATCCGACGGAATGATGAAGCGCCGTCTTAAATCACGAAGTGATTATGCATATCATATATATTATTTTAATGTACCGAAGTACATATGATATTTCCATGCAGATATTCTGCGTCATCATACGATGAAAGAGTAATGGAACGGAGAAAAATTCTCTCCGGCGCCGGGATTTGAACCCGGGTTTTCAGCTTTACATTGATGCTTTATCCACTAAGCCAACCAGATACCCATCCGGCGTCGGACAGAATCGTCTTTTAAGTTCCAACTCTTGGGTTCCCTCTAATATAATCCTCTTTCATCGTGATTTAAGACGGCGCTTATTCCGTCGGATAAGCCAACTAGTCACTCATAACGAGTGCACCTCAGCACATGTGTGGATTGTTAGTCGTACGTTCATAGACATCTATGACGTAGTACAGATATACTAGATAACATCAAGAGTTGGAACTTAAATCTGAAGACGAACTGTTAAAAAAACTTTAAAATTAAGATTATTCTAATAATTTTCATCAGCACGTAGAGCTGAAAACCCGGGTTCAAATCCCGGAGCCGGAGAGAATTTTTCTCCGTTCCATTACTCTTTAATCGTATGATGACGAAGAATATCTGCATGGAAATATCATATGTACTTCGGTACATTAAAATAATATATTTCGATATTATGTTTTTGAAAATGCACTCTCCTCAGCACCTTGAATAAGTAGGAAAAAATTTAGAGTATAAAAAAATGCGAAGTTTTTTACTGATCGATTTCATATGGAATAGCCTTTATCAGCTTTGTAACTATCCATAGTGGGGAACTGAAAAATATAAATAGTTTTTCTGTAGCAAAATGGTTGCATGCCAGTGTTATCTGAGTGGAACGAAGACATACAGTAAGTCGTTAACATTCATAAACCCACCACGAAGACCGTAACAGGATTGTTTTCCTATTACTGGGCAGGTGATTCACACTCTGTTGTTATCGCAATGAAAGTCGCTAACCAAATTCCAAGACTCGCCGCATTTCGTGGCCTTTCCTACACAACGACGAGTAAAATGTAAACGGACACGTCATACCCACAGTCAGCTGTGTGAACAGGTGTCTCGGTGCACGCGCACTCGCTGGGTACGCCTGCACCCGATCGACCTACTGCGTGAGGCCTGCGCGTACTTCCGTTCTGATGCCAGATTTACGAGGAGCGGAGTAATTCTCATTCAGAAGCACCTGGATCGAAGCCAGATTTGTAGTCACGAAGCATTCAATAAAATTCTTGAATTAACATTTACTTCTCCCGTCCTCCCTTACTACCTTCTCTCTTTCTTCATTTCTTCAAACAAATCACATCATCTCTGATTCCTCTGTTTCTTTTCAGCATCGCTTTCTTCGGCTCTTTCTTTAAACTTCTACACCTTTCCCGAAATCTTAACACAATTCCGCCCATCTTTCTCCCAACACATCATCTCCATTCTCTCCACTTCCTTGTTATTCTCATTATCATCAGAGTTATCCTTCTCGTTCTTGTCATCCCCTTTATCTTTGTTATCCTTATTCTTCTCCTACATTTAGCTTCAGTCTTCGTTATCTTCCTACTCGTTCTTCTGTTTTCCTTGTCTTAGTCCTCTTTATTCATTATCCTGGTCTTTGTGTCCTTCTATTGTTTCCCTGTCTCAGTCCTCTTTATTCATTATCCTGGTCTTTGTGTCCTTCTGTTGTTTTCCCTGTCTTAGGCCTCTTTATTCATTATCCTGGTCTTTGTGTCCTTCTATTGTTTTCCCTCGTCTTAGTCCTCTTTATTCATTATCCTGGTCTTTGTGTCCTTCTATTGTTTTCCCTGTCTTAGTCCTCTTTATTCATTATACCGGTCTTTGTGTCCTTCTATTGTTTCCCTCGTCTTAGTCCTCTTTATTCATTATCCTGGTCTTTGTGTCCTTCTATTGTTTCCCTCGCCTCAGTCCTCTTTATTCATTATCCTGGTCTTTGTGTCCTTCTATTGTTTTCCCTGTCTTAGTCCTCTTTATTCATTATCCTGGTCTTTGTGTCCTTCTATTGTTTTCCCTCGTCTTAGTCCTCTTTATTCATTATCCTGGTCTTTGTGTCCTTCTATTGTTTCCCTCGTCTCACTCCTCTTTATTCATTATACCGGTCTTTGTGTCCTTCTATTGTTTTCCCTCGTCTTAGTCCTCTTTATTCATTATACCGGTCTTTGTGTCCTTCTATTGTTTCCCTCGTCTCAGTCCTCTTTATTCATTATCCCGGTCTTTGTGTCCTTCTATTGTTTTCCCTGTCTTAGTCCTCTTTATTCATTATCCTGTTCTTTGTGTCCTTCTATTGTTTTCCCTCGTCTTAGTCCTCTTTATTCATTATCCTGGTCTTTGTGTCCTTCTATTGTTTTCCCTCGTCTTAGTCCTCTTTATTCATTATCCTGGTCTTTGTGTCCTCCTATTGTTTTCCCTGTCTTAGTCCTCTTTAGTCATTATCCTGGTCTTTGTGTCCTTCTATTGTTTTCCCTCGTCTTAGTCCTCTTTAGTCATTATCCTGGTCTTTGTGTCCTTCTATTGTTTTCCCTCGTCTTAGTCCTCTTTATTCATTATCCTGGTCTTTGTGTCCTTCTATTATTTCCCTCGTCTTAGTCCTCTTTATTCATTATCCTGGTCTTTGTGTCCTTCTATTATTTCCCTCGTCTCAGTCCTCTTTATTCATTATCCTGGTCTTTGTGTCCTTCTATTGTTTCCCCTGTCTTAGTCCTCTTTATTCATTATCCTGGTCTTTGTGTCCTTCTATTATTTCCCTCGTCTTAGTCCTCTTTATTCATTATCCTGGTCTTTGTGTCCTTCTATTGTTTTCCCTCGTCTTAGTCCTCTTTATTCATTATCCTGGTCTTTGTGTCCTTCTATTGTTTCCCTCGTCTTAGTCCTCTTTATTCATTATCCCGGTCTTTGTGTCCTGCTATTATTTCCCTCGTCTTAGTCCTCTTTATTCATTATACCGGTCTTTGTGTCCTTCTATTATTTCCCTCGTCTTAGTCCTCTTTATTCATTATACCGGTCTTTGTGTCCTGCTATTATTTCCCTCGTCTCAGTCCTCTTTATTCATTATCCCGGTCTTTGTGTCCTGCTATTATTTCCCTCGTCTCAGTCCTCTTTATTCATTATCCCGGTCTTTGTGTCCTGCTATTATTTCCCTCGTCTTAGTCCTCTTTATTCATTATCCCGGTCTTTGTGTCCTGCTATTATTTCCCTCGTCTTAGTCCTCTTTATTCATTATACCGGTCTTTGTGTCCTGCTATTATTTCCCTCGTCTTAGTCCTCTTTATTCATTATACCGGTCTTTGTGTCCTGCTATTATTTCCCTCGTCTCAGTCCTCTTTATTCATTATCCCGGTCTTTGTGTCCTGCTATTATTTCCCTCGTCTCAGTCCTCTTTATTCATTATCCCGGTCTTTGTGTCCTGCTATTATTTCCCTCGTCTCAGTCCTCTTTATTCATTATCCCGGTCTTTGTGTCCTGCTATTATTTCCCTCGTCTTAGTCCTCTTTATTCATTATCCCGGTCTTTGTGTCCTGCTATTATTTCCCTCGTCTTAGTCCTCTTTATTCATTATACCGGTCTTTGTGTCCTGCTATTATTTCCCTCGTCTTAGTCCTCTTTATTCATTATCCTGGTCTTTGTGTCCTGCTATTATTTCCCTCGTCTTAGTCCTCTTTATTCATTATCCTGGTCTTTGTGTCCTGCTATTATTTCCCTCGTCTTAGTCCTCTTTATTCATTATCCTGGTCTTTGTGTCCTCTATTATTTCCCTCGTCTTAGTCCTCTTTATTCATTATCCTGGTCTTTGTGTCCTTCTATTATTTCCCTCGTCTTAGTCCTCTTTATTCATTATACCTTTGGTCTTTGTGTCCTTCTATTGTTTTCCCTCGTCTTAGTCCTCTTTATTCATTATACTGGTCTTTGTGTCCTGCTATTATTTCCCTGTCTTAGTCCTCTTTATTCATTATCCTGGTCTTTGTGTCCTTCTATTATTTCCCTCGTCTTAGTCCTCTTTATTCATTATCCGGTCTTTGTGTCCTGCTATTATTTCCCTCGTCTTAGTCCTCTTTATTCATTATCCGGTCTTTGTGTCCTGCTATTATTTCCCTCGTCTTAGTCCTCTTTATTCATTATACCGGTCTTTGTGTCCTGCTATTATTTCCCTCGTCTTAGTCCTCTTTATTCATTATCCCGGTCTTTGTGTCCTGCTATTATTTCCCTCGTCTTAGTCCTCTTTATTCATTATCCGGTCTTTGTGTCCTGCTATTATTTCCCTCGTCTTAGTCCTCTTTATTCATTATCCGGTCTTTGTGTCCTGCTATTATTTCCCTCGTCTTAGTCCTCTTTATTCATTATCCGGTCTTTGTGTCCTGCTATTATTTCCCTCGTCTTAGTCCTCTTTATTCATTATACCGGTCTTTGTGTCCTCTATTATTTTGTCTTAGTCCTCTTTATTCATTATACCGGTCTTTGTGTCCTTCTATTATTTCCCTCGTCTTAGTCCTCTTTATTCATTATCCCGGTCTTTGTGTCCTGCTATTATTTCCCTCGTCTTAGTCCTCTTTATTCATTATCCTGGTCTTTGTGTCCTGCTATTATTTCCCTCGTCTTAGTCCTCTTTATTCATTATCCTGGTCTTTGTGTCCTGCTATTATTTCCCTCGTCTTAGTCCTCTTTATTCATTATCCGGTCTTTGTGTCCTGCTATTATTTCCCTCGTCTTAGTCCTCTTTATTCATTATCCGGTCTTTGTGTCCTGCTATTATTTCCCTCGTCTTAGTCCTCTTTATTCATTATCCTGGTCTTTGTGTCCTGCTATTATTTCCCTCGTCTTAGTCCTCTTTATTCATTATCCCGGTCTTTGTGTCCTGCTATTATTTCCCTCGTCTTAGTCCTCTTTATTCATTATCCCGGTCTTTGTGTCCTGCTATTATTTCCCTCGTCTCAGTCCTCTTTATTCATTATCCCGGTCTTTGTGTCCTGCTATTATTTCCCTCGTCTCAGTCCTCTTTATTCATTATCCCGGTCTTTGTGTCCTGCTATTATTTCCCTCGTCTCAGTCCTCTTTATTCATTATCCTGGTCTTTGTGTCCTGCTATTATTTCCCTCGTCTTAGTCCTCTTTATTCATTATCCCGGTCTTTGTGTCCTTCTATTATTTCCCTCGTCTTAGTCCTCTTTATTCATTATCCCGGTCTTTGTGTCCTTCTATTATTTCCCTTATCTTAGTCCTATAATCCTGTGTACAATACAATGCGACTTTGTTTTATTAAGTGCACGATTACCTGTGAAATGAAAAATGATCATGGCTGAGATGTTCATTATTCATCCGAGGCCATATTTTTGACCTGCTTCTTAGACTACGAGCTTCCTACTCGCTCTAGCTATTTTTACCCACCTCAGCATTCCTTGTTCAAGGATGGCTAATATCAACATTATTGACTCTTACGTAAGTAGCTGCAGCCCTCGTGTAGTCAATAAGCTCTCTGATTCTCAGATATTTATGAGTAGAGACGAGAATTCCATGCAAGTGCATGTTTTTATACAAACATAGAACATCTTTCAAACTTAGTAGGTACTTATCCATTTCATTACTATCCGGTTCCAAATATGTGTATTTTTTCCGTGCATATTTGCATGGTTTGGCCTTTTTTTGGGGATATAAACATGCATAATGCATATTTAAGCAATCTTTACCTTAGTCATGCATACATTATACAATATTCAGTTTAAATGCATTGTTTTAATTATTTTGAGTGGACACCACAATTTCCCAATTTTCATGTCCCGTTATTTTAGCTTCAGGAATCAGGAGTGAAAAGGGAAAAGAAAGAAAAAAGTAAATAGCAGAAAAAAGTTCATTCAAGTTTATACCCATAACTTCCTGCGATGTAGAGAGGTCATTCTCTGCCTTACTTACTTACTTACTTACTTACTTCCGTACTACGGTACTTACTTACTTATTGACTTTTAAGGAACCCGGAGGTTCATTGCCGCCCTCACATAAGCCCGCCATTGGTCCCTATCCTGAGCAAGATTAATCCAGTCTCTATCATCATATCCCACCTCTCTCAAATCCATTTAATATTATCTTCCCACCTACGTCTCGGCCTCCCTAAAGGTCTTTTCCCCTCTGGCCTCCCAACTAACACTCTATATATTCATTTCTGGATTCGCCCATACGTGCTACATGCCCTGCCCATCTCAAACGTCTGGATTTAATGTTTCTAATTATGTTAGGTGAAGAATACAATGCTTGCAGTTCTGCGTTGTGTAACTTTCTCCATTCTCCTGTAACTTCATCCCTCTTAGCCCCAAATATTTTCCTAAGAACTTTATTCTCAAACACCCTTAATCTTTGTTCCTCTCTCGAAGTGAGAGTCCAAATTTCACAACCATACAGAATAACCGGTAATATAACTTTTATAAATTCTAACTTCCAGATTTTTTGACAGCAGACTAGATGACAAAACCTTCTCAACCGAATAATACAACACGCATTTCCCATATTTATTCTGCGTTTAATTTTCTCCCGAGTGTCATTTATATTTGTTACTGTTGCTTCAAGATATTTGAATTTTTCAACCTCTTCGAATGATAAATCTCTAATTTTTATGTTTGCATTTCGTACAATATTCTGGTCACGAGACATAATCATATACTTTGTACATAGGTTTACCACTCGGCATACATAGATTTATTCAAAATATGGAGGCTATAATTTGTGGTCCAGTAGAATTAAATAACCACCGATTTCTTCTTCCCACAGAGTGTGTTTTCTTCGAAAATATAATGTAATTAACATACTGTGCGGCCATATGCTGGCTCACAGGCCACGAAGTGAAACACACAGACGAGATTGACTAATAGGCCCCAAAGGATTCGGAGCTCTCTTCTCATCGTTCGATAGTCCATTAAAAACACATGACAATGGCATGCCGCGCTCCAGACGTGCGATATGTGCTCACTTCCTGCACGACAAAGAGGAACGCCACCATTCATCCCGTACACGTTTCAAGTTACTTTATATGTTTATAATGTCATCTTAAACAAGATATAGTGTTTGTTACACTGTGATCCCAATCAAAAATATTAGCGGCTAGTAAAGCAAGTTCGCTTATTAACTAATGCTGATCTCTTTGCAATAAAGTCATTATTAACTCTCTTGCTTTCCAATATTTCTCACGCACAGTGGATTTGGTTACCAGACATAAAGTCCAGGATCATAATGTCCATACGTCAAAATGTCCATGGAATAATGTCCACGTTGATAATGTCCATGTTAAATCGTCCAGAGTCAAAATGTCCATAGTTCTATAATGTCCACTTCACTCTGATGTCCAGAGTTAAAATGTCCATAGTAGTATAATGTCCACTTCACTCTGATGTCCAGACTCAAAATGTCCATAGTAGTATAATGTCCACTTCACTCTGATGTCCAGAGTCATAATGTCCATAGTAGTATAATGTCCACTTCACTCTGATGTCCAGAGTCAAAATGTCCATAGTAGTATAATGTCCACTTCACTCTGATGTCCAGAGTCATAATGTCCACTTCACGCTAATGTCCAGAGTCAAAATTTCCATAGTAGTATAATGTCCACTTCACTCTGATGTCCAGAGTCAAAATGTCCATAGTAGTATAATGTCCACTTCATTCTGATGTCCAGAGTCATAATGTCCATAGCTATGTCCAGAGTCGAAATGTCCATAGTAGTATAATGTCCACTTCACTCTGATGTGCAGAGTCAAAATGTCAATAGTAGTATAATGTCCACTTCACTCTGATGTCCAGAGTCATAATATCCATAGTAGTATAATGTCCACTTCACGCTAATGTCCAGAGTCAAAATATCCATAGTAGTATAATGTCCACTTCACTCAGATGTCCAGAGTCAAAATGTCCATGTAGTAGTATAATGTCCACTTCACTCTGATGTCCAGAGTCAAAATGTCCATAGCTCTATAATGTCCACTTCACTCTGATGTCCAGAGTCAAAATGTCCATAGTAGTATAATGTCCACTTCACTCTGATGTCCAGAGTCATAATGTCCATAGTAGTACCGTATAATGTCCACTTTCTCTGATGTCCAGAGTCAAAATGTCCATAGTAGTATAATGTCCACTTCACTCTGATGTCCAGAGTCAAAATGTCCATAGTAGTATAATGTCCACTTCACTCTGATGTCCAGAGTCAAAATGTCCATAGTAGTATAATGTCCACTTCACTCTGATGTCCAGAGTCAAAATGTCCATAGTAGTATAATGTCCACTTCACTCTGATGTCCAGAGTCATAATGTCCATAGTAGACGTATAATGTCCACTTCACTCTGATGTCCAGAGTCAAAATGTCCATAGTAGTATAATGTCCACTTCACTCTGATGTCCAGAGTCAAAATGTCCATAGTAGTATAATGTCCACTTCACTCTGATGTCCAGAGTCAAAAATGTCCATAGTAGTATAATGTCCATTTCACTCTGATGTCCAGAGTCATAATGTCCATAGCTCTATAATGTCCACTTCACTCTGATGTCCAGAGTCAAAATGTCCATAGTAGTATAATGTCCACTCAAACTCTGATGTCCAGAGTCAAAATGTCCATAGTAGTATAATGTCCATTTCACTCTGATGTCCAGAGTCAAAATGTCCATAGTAGTATAATGTCCACTTCACTCTGATGTCCAGAGAGTAGTATAATGTCACACTCTGATGTCCAGAGTCAAAATGTCCATAGTAGTATAATGTCCATTTCACTCTGATGTCCAGAGTCAAATGTCCATAGCTCTATAATGTCCACTTCACTCTGATGTCCAGAGTCAAAATGTCCATAGTAGTATAATGTCCACTTCACTCTGATGTCCAGAGTCAAAATGTCCATAGTAGTATAATGTCCACTTCACTCTGATGTCCAGAGTCATAATGTCCATAGTAGTAGTATAATGTCCACTTCACTCTGATGTCCAGAGTCAAAATGTCCATAGTAGTATAATGTCCACTTCACTCTGATGTCCAGAGTCAAAATGTCCATAGTAGTATAATGTCCACTTCACTCTGATGTCCAGAGTCATAATGTCCATAGTAGTACCGTATAATGTCCACTTCACTCTGATGTCCAGAGTCAAAATGTCCATAGTAGTATAATGTCCACTTCACTCTGATGTCCAGAGTCAAAATGTCCATAGTAGTATAATGTCCACTTCACTCTGATGTCCAGAGTCAAAATGTCCATAGTAGTATAATGTCCATTTCACTCTGATGTCCAGAGTCATAATGTCCATAGCTCTATAATGTCCACTTCACTCTGATGTCCAGAGTCAAAATGTCCATAGTAGTATAATGTCCACTTCACTCTGATGTCCAGAGTCAAAATGTCCATAGTAGTATAATGTCCACTTCACTCTGATGTCCAGAGTCAAAATGTCCATAGTAGTATAATGTCCATTTCACTCTGATGTCCAGAGTCATAATGTCCATAGCTCTATAATGTCCACTTCACTCTGATGTCCAGAGTCAAAATGTCCATAGTAGTATAATGTCCACTTCACTCTGATGTCCAGAGTCATAATGTCCATAGCTCTATAATGTCCACTTCACTCTGATGTCCAGAGTCAAAATGTCCATAGTAGTATAATGTCCACTTCACTCTGATGTCCAGAGTCAAAATGTCCATAGTAGTATAATGTCCACTTCACTCTGATGTCCAGAGTCAAAATGTCCATAGTAGTATAATGTCCATTTCACTCTGATGTCCAGAGTCAAAATGTCCATAGTAGTATAATGTCCATTTCACTCTGATGTCCAGAGTCAAATGTCCATAGTATAATGTCCACTTCACTCTGATGTCCAGAGTCAAAATGTCCATAGTAGTATAATGTCCATTTCACTCTGATGTCCAGAGTCAAAATGTCCATAGTAGTATAATGTCCACTTCACTCTGATGTCCAGAGTCAAAATGTCCATAGTAGTATAATGTCCATTTCACTCTGATGTCCAGAGTCATAATGTCCATAGCTCTATAATGTCCACTTCACTCTGATGTCCAGAGTCAAAATGTCCATAGTAGTATAATGTCCATTTCACTCTGATGTCCAGAGTCAAAATGTCCATAGTAGTATAATGTCCACTTCACTCTGATGTCCAGAGTCATAATGTCCATAGCTCTATAATGTCCACTTCACTCTGATGTCCAGAGTCAAAATGTCCATAGTAGTATAATGTCCATTTCACTCTGATGTCCAGAGTCATAATGTCCATAGTAGTATAATGTCCACTTCACTCTGATGTCCAGAGTCATAATGTCCATAGCTCTATAATGTACACTATATCCATTGTTCATGGTAGTTATAGTAACCTATGTAAAAATTTTCAAATGCAGAATTAATCAGAACTGAATTTTTAAAGACGGAACGAAATCCTCAGTTAGTGCCATCACAGAAGGGTAAACCAACTAAAAAAAATCCAATTTCGATCAAGTGTTTTGACAAACAGTCGTGCCCTGTGAGTAACCGAAAGGATGCAACTGCACTTTTCCTTGGATACTCAGGAATTACATTTTGTTGTACAGCTCGACCAAGTTAAGTCTGCGAGCCGAGAGGGGAAGTTGGAGGCAGTTCTGTAGTGAAAGGAGGCGGTAACGAGAGGAGACCAGTACAGTCTCATATGCCAGCAAAGTTTTCCTACTGTGCTTCAGTTCATAGAGCGGTAACAATTTAAGACGCTTTGAAATAGACTGTACTTCTACTTCTGCTTGACAGTGAGGTTTGGCGTTCTGATTGGCAAGCGTGGGCGTAGGAGAGAAAGTTGCATGAGGGGGGAGGCAGCGTAACTGTTGCCTTTATCTGAAGACAAGGACAACAAATGCGTGCGCTCCGTAGTGTATTTTAAACGATGTGCACACGTTGAAATCTGAGCGTCAAGTGACCTATGTGGCAACTGTGTTTTGCCTCTACATGCGATCCCGATATCCCCACTTGCAGACTTGACTTGGACAAGCTGTAGGCCTATATTGAGGCACTCCCATCTTTTATTATTTGAAATTCCGTGAAAATTTGATATTTTAAGTTGATTAATCTTTTAAAGTTGGCATGGGATTTTGTAAGATTTTACTTCCCTTCTTATCAAGACGGTCAGCAGCTTCATTATGCTGATATGCATTTCAAAAAAAAATATTTTCTGCTACAAGAGAAAAAATTACTGATTCTAGTTAACTGAAATGCCCTAAATCCGAATATAGGCTTATATTCATATTTTCTGTATGACGGCAGGTTTTTCTGTAATTTTGAAAATAAAAATGAAAAAAAAAGTCAAAATTGGCAAAGTTTATGATTTTAAAAAAATAATTTAATACGATAATCTAACTTAGCTGTATGACTGCTTTTAGGTATTGAAGGTTGTTGAATCGGAGTCCGTAGACTATTCAGAGTTTCTCTATCGCGCCAGGTTTTTCTGTAATTTTTGGAAATAAGAACAAAAAACTTCAAAATTTAAACAAGAATTTTCAAACACGTTAAATGAGGTATACGGTTGTTAAAAAAAAAAAGTATCCAATATTTTAGAAGGTGGTAGTATGCATCAAAACAAGAAAATAATATCTAATAAACATGGTCCTACAACACATACTTTCTGAGATCTGAACACTTGTTCATAGGAGGTGCTCAATGTGACGTCTATTCATGACAATGCATTATTTTCTCTGCCCTACAATACAGCAGACTACCAGATAATCATACCGTAGTTGACACCCCTGACATGGAATACTGATATGTCGCAAGGAATACTGAAAACAAAAGTCTGGTTGCGGATATGAGCGGAGTTCAGCAGAGATGGTGTTGTGAATTTTGGTAATCAGCATGTGTGAGCTGATGAAAATCCCCATGCAGTTGAAGAAACAAGGCATCAGTACCGATTCTCAATCAACGTATGGGCAGGCGTTCTTGGTGATAGATTAATAGGGCCATACGTGCTATCACAGAGATTAACTGGGGATCGTTATCAGGACTTTCTTATTAACGTTTAAAACAAATTTCAAAGAGTGCGTGATTCCTTACGCCGAAGGGCAGAGGAATGCATTGCCATGAATGGACGTCACATTGAGTACCTCCTATGAACAAGTGTTCAGATCTCAGAAAGTAGGCCTATGTGTTGTAGGACCAATGTTTATTACATAATATTATTTTCTTGTTTTAATGCATACTAGCACCTTCTAAAATATTGGATACTTTTTTAACACCCTGTATTATTTTTGAAAACATATTTTAAAGCCGTGATATAACATTCGAGGGTATAATAGTAAGTTACATTATGCAACGAGCCTATAATGAAGGTAATTAAGAAGCGAGTATGGATATTTACGAAACGAGTGCAAGCGAGTTTCATAATTTTCATACGAGCTTCTTAATTACCGTTATAGGCGAGTTTCATACGACTTTTTATGCTCGACCATATTTCTAACGATATTATTAATTTTTAGCAATGTCCCGTATGTTGTGAGATGTGCGCAGACGCGAAAGTATTGATTTTTTCCGAGGAACAGATGTCCACATTGACCTTGCTAGGCCATAAGAACCTACAGAGATAACATTGAAATTAAATTAGACATTGAAAAACGAGATGACAAATTGAATTTATTTGAATATTATAGTAACAGAACATAACCTTCTGCGACAGTATTGGATTTCCAGCCTTCGTGACTTTTCGCTAATTCTCTTTCGGTTGCATATCCGAGAATAATCGATACTTGCGGTTTTATAACGGTAGAAAGCTGACCTGTCATTGGCTGAACAGTTGTAATCTGAGTCGTCATTGGCTGAAAGACCTGACCTTTAATGAGTAGGTGTACTTTAATGACATGCATTAAAGGTCTGCTACCAGGTGTATAATTATTACATTTCGGCATGGTCGAGCATAAAATTAATTATGAAGCTTTAAATTATTTTATAACATGCTTCCGGAATTCTGCTCTTTGGCAGTGCATTTCAACAGGAAGTAATTTCATTGCACCACTTAAGAGACTTTCTTTTCACAAAATAAACAAACATTTATATTTGCCAGTTTCAAGGAATGGCATATGAATAAATGTAGAAATGAAGTGAATTTTTTTTCTTCAAGTTTCTAGCAATATTAAACAATAAAAATTAAATTTAGGGATAATTTGTTGATAATTTTCAATTTATGTTGTTTTATAACGTTTGAGTGATTCCTTTGTCTAAATTACCAACTTTAACGTAATAATAATATAATTTATCTAAGGATATATAGGTTACTTATTTCAGTATTTAGACATTCTCATGAATTTCGAAAAAAAAAAATGTTATTTTTTAGAAAATTGGACGTGATGAAACCACACTACATATTGACTTTATAACTATCCATAGTGGGGAACTGAAAAATATAGTTTCTCTGTAGCGAAATGTTTGCATACCAGTGAATTACCAGATAGCCTAATTGAGCGGTTTGCCGGAAAAAGGTCGTATACGTCAATATGGCGAATTGAGATACATGCAATCTAAGATTTTAAAACGCACCTGAATAAAATGTTATACACACACTCAGCCCTGTCCTGCAGGTATGTACAGTACAATCAAAACAAAATTTCGCTACTATAATTATTCACTACATTTTAAACCGTTTTCCCGAAGAAGGGCGTATAGGTCTATCCGCCTTTCTTCCGGCAAAGCCTTAATTCATAGTGTGCTGGTACTCATTGAAAAACTATATCCCTTTGTTAAGCATCATCAGATGGGTATCATTTTCCAACTATTAATTATTTTATTTTATTAATATTTATTATTATTATTATTATTATTATTATTATTATTATTATTATTATTTATTATTATTATTATTATTATTATTTTTACTTTTAGGTGACAGATTGGTTTTTATGGCAGTAACACCACAGTCCAGTATATACAGTTACGAAGCTTGAGTTGTTGAGGGTACTAGGAACAATAGACTGTGTCGATACTATTTCGCATTGTCTGTGATGAGGCGATCATAGCGATCCTAGTGGTTAGCAACTATCTATGGATGCATATTCCTACGTATTGAGCTTCGTGACTGTGATAGTACCTTGTTAAAGTTAACAATATCGGAGTTATTTGATCTATAAAAGGGATATCGACATTGATTTAAAACTGATAATTTTAAGTACCTCTTCGCTATGCTGTCCTGCATCTTTTTGAGTTTATCCGTAAATGTTGTTTTCATGTTTTAGGCCTGTTGATAGGGTCTATAATCATTTTAAGTAAGGGAAAATAGATTACGTAATTTCGGCAGTACGCAATGTCTATTCACCTGAAGGTTAGACTGTAAACAGAGAAGACATACATGCCTACTTCTTCCTCTGATTGAACTGTTATCTAGACGGAGCAATTGTTCTTTCCTTCATCATTATATCGTCCCTTACGTCTCGAGATATTTCGTATAATGGTGTTTATTTGTTGTTATTTTTAATTAGCGGAATTCCTTTCCTTCACAAGACAGGAAGTAGTAACAATGCTCTGACTATGGCTTCTTGTTTCAGGTCTCCAGAACTCCGGACGACCTTCACTTCCTGTAATGACGTCACACGTTTCGTAACGACGGTGTAAATATTCGAGGTTGAGGAATTTGCAAACTCGATTGTACATTTTAAAATGGACTTCACAAGAATTCCTTGTTGCGAAAGAGACAGCCATGTGACAGTGAAATGAGTGACTCGAACTGTTGGATAATGGTAAATCATCTGTTAGAAACTAGATTTATACAGTAATGTAATTTAATTATTTCTTTTATAAAAACAGCAGTGCTGATTTAAGTGGTTAAAGTAAAATGTGGTGTGGTCCCACCGTTTAACAGAGCGGTCTTCAGAGAATTTCAGACTAACGCAAGAAACACATCTCTGGATGTGATGATATGTGTTGTACAGTTGAAAGTATTCTTCAAACTTGTCTATTCTGGTGACTATGTATCATTCCTTCTTTCTGTTTCTGTTTATCATTCTCATAGAAAGCTTCAGTTTCCAGTTTGGTTCTATTATATTTTAGCAACGTAAATATTCACTTGATTATCAGAGATATATTGTCCGTGAGAGAAAGGTTCAATCATCTGTGTGGTCCACACGTAATGAATGCGATTAAATGTATTTTACAGATTTTGAGCGATTACAGAGAAAATAAAAACGGTCACGTAGCCATCATATAGACATGTGCATAATGAAAAAAAGTACGTTCTCTCCCTGGTCGCTCTACAGGCACAACCCACTGTAGGCACTGCAGTGAGTATGAAACTTTACCACATGTGCTTGGGAGTTGCCCACAGGGAGAAGTACTCAGAATAAAACGTCACAACACCATACGTTCTATGATCGCAGATGCACTTCGACCCAAAAATCTAGACGTTCACGAGGAAGTTCATTGTACTGCTGATGGTGGGAGCAATCGTAGGAACAATATCATAGCTATAAATAGAAATAAACAGACAGCCGAAATAATTGATCCTACGATCAGATTTGAAATCTCAGCCACTCAACCATCTGAAGTGAACGAAGAGAAAAAGAAAATCTACGAGCCCACGATTCAGTACCTATCGGCGAAATACAACATTGAAAAAATCACAGTTACCGGTCTACTTCTTTGGAGCGAGAGGCACTATTCCGAAAGCCTTTGTAAAGTGGAGGGAAAAATACAAGCTGACGAGAGATCTTCAAGATGTCATCGTCACCACCGTTATAAAATTTTCTGTAGCGATATTTCGTCAGCATCTTTATGGCGTACATTCAATTTAAATTATACTTGGTTCTATTTTTTTCTTATGTCTTAATTTTGTCTGAAACCTGTTTATATAATTTTTCATTTTAAATTTTATTGTGAGCTATTCTATGTCGCAGGGCAAACCCAAAATATTGGGTCAGACCACTAAATTAAATTAAATTATGAAGTAACTGTGATTCATGTTTATACGTCCATGGTAACTATAAAAACATATTTAAATTTGTTATTGCATATTTTTTTATATTATAGAGCATATTTCAGGAATTTTTAGGTCATAAGTGCATATTTCTTTTGTCATTTTAGGGCATAAAAATTTTATCCCTAGTAATTAATAATTATTAATAATGTTAATAACTAATACATTAATAATTAATAAAAAAATTAAACATTTCAAAGTGTTATTCGGTTTTCGGAGTTCGTACTATCATTTCATGTTGTCAAACAAATTAAATTTTTAGGTTAGGGCTCATGAATCATAAACTGTTTATTTATTTATTTAACCTGGTAGAGATAAGGCTATCAGGCCTTCTCTTCCCCTCTACCAGGGGATTACAACTACAATATTAAGAATACAATTACAATTATAACTATAATGAATATTATATTTACAAATACAATAAAAAACAAAGTACTAAAAGATTAACTGATTAATAAAAGCTAGACAGTTTATTGTAAAAGTTAATAGAGAAACATTTTTTTTATTAATTAAGTAAAAATTAAACCTACTCTACGCAGTAATAAAATGCTTAATAAGTTTGCTTTTGAACGCTACTAAATTCCGACAGTCTCTCATGTCACTGGGTAGGGTATTCCACAAGCGCGAGAGCCAGATTTTGTATGATGATGAATACGATGATGTCTTATGTGTTGGTGTGGCTAGTATGTGGCTATTTTGCGTGCGTGTGAAGAGATTATGATATAGTGACAGGTAACTGAAACGGGAGGCAAGGTAGGTAGGTGTAGAGGTGTGAAGGACTTGGAAAAGGAGAACAAGAGATTGAAAATTTCCACGTTCGTTAAGCCGTAGCCAGTTTAGAGTTTGGAAGGATGGGGTAATGTGGTCAGCGCGACGGACGAAGCGAACACAAGAATTATGACCACGTTGTAATTTTTGCGACTGGTTGACATTGAGGTCAGTCAGTAGAAAATCACAGACTAAACAATTTCAAGTTGTCAGTCTTTTTCCATATTGGACCGTTTCTTACAATTTGTGGACAATATTTCATGGACCATTCTATGGTAGACCTTTCTGTTGTGAACATTATAGCGATTACGCTTAATTTTTTGGATATTTTGTCATTTCATAAGTCTAACTCGTTTGTTTGCTGAAAACAGTAAAGCTCCGTTATATTAGTGTTGATAGGTACGTTATTATGTGCGATTCTATTCTGTTTAAATTATAAAGAACGTCAATAATTATCCTCATATATCTGTAAGCAACTTCTATATGTACCAATCATTATGCTCTTAATTTCAAGTTAAGAGTAATAACAGATTTGTCAGATATTCTTCAGATAAAATGTAGTTTGAATGAAGATGGTGAGCTGGCTCCAAGTTGTCTTTAACCTTGCACTTTAATATGTTGTTAAGAAATTGATAATAGACACAAATTGTACGTTATACTATAAATCATGCCAAATCAGACATAATGCTGATGATATAAGTAGTGAAGTACAATTAGAAATCACGCCCAGTTCAGGGAGCTAGGAATTAATACGGACAAACCAAGAGTTTTGACTCAGTTTAAAAAGCAAGGACAAGCTTTCCAATTTAGTAATACAGAGATTGAGAAATCTCATAACTTCATTTTGAGTTCTACCTTACAGACCCATGAATATAACTATGAAATGGTAGAGGTCCAAGAGAAGAAAATTCTAGTTAATAGATCACGTTGTTCAATACTACAGAACCATGCATACGAAAAGTACACGGAATAGGAATATTGTGAGGTCATTTCTTTGTTACGATTTTGAAAACTTGGAAACTGACAGAGAAACAGGTGGACATGTTGGACAAGGTTAAAAGAAAGACTTTAAGAATTATTTTTGGATCAAAATTGGATGAAGACAGATGGGGAATTATATGCAACGAACACTTAAAGTATTATGCATGAAGAAATAGAAGTTACTACATTTTATTAAGATTCAAGAGTTGCAATGGACTGATAATTTAATTAGAATGGAGATTACATATCTCAGAAGGAATTTGTAAGGTAAAAGAGGAGTAAGAAAATCTAAAGCTAGATGGAAAGACGTAGCGAGGGAGTGAAATAGTGATTATCATTATTACAACACTCGTGTTAAGGAAAATTTTAATATTCCAGCACATCGAATGACAAGTTTCAACAAAACGTATATGGTCTCTGGTTTAAAAATATATAATGGTTTGCCTCATGAAATTAATAATACGAATTATTTAACATATTTTAAAAGATACATAAAAAATATTAACAAACCTTTGTCCCTACAATTTATATTAAATACTTGTGGGTTTACATTGGCCCTAATTTATTGTATTTTTATCTATTTTAATTGTTGTTTTCTGTTTTAATTATTTTCTCTCTCTTTCACTTTGACAAGTCCTATGGTTTTAACTCTTTTATGGGCAGATAAAAATTAAATGAAATGAAATGAGGTTGCATGAAAAATCAAAGCTAAGAAAGTGATCTGTGGAGGCTACGCATTAAGACCAACGCTCGATGTAGAAGAAGAAGAAGAAGAAGAAGAAGAAGAAGAATAAGGAGGAGGAGGAGGAGGGGGGAGGGAGAAAAAATTATTTTGTGGTTTGCGAGAGATCAATTAGTTTTAAAAAATAAATAAATGAATAACAAGTAATTTTGAATAATTTCAAGGAAAAATTGTTCCGGAGCCCGGTATCGATCCTGGGACCCTTCGCTTAGCGCGCGAACGCTCTTCCGACTGAGCTATCCCAGGAACTATACACGACACCGTCACAATTTTTCCTTTGTATCCACACGACTCAAATGAGCTGACAAGACGCCAGAACTCAACTATGAGTGCACACAAATACTTGTGTGACTTAAATTGTGGCTTTCTGTTAACGTACCTCAAACCTGCTTTACAGGGAGCTTCTACCTGAAAGCCAGATTTGTATAACAAGTAATTTTATTCACATTTGTCCCAATAAGGTGAAATACTCTAATATTTGAAGCGATACCTCAAATTTTTCTCACATAATGTGCTAGTGAAGTAAGAGGCGATATCTTATCGAATTTGCAGTGTGCAAGTACTATCGGATATGGCAAGGATTCAATTGCATGAATTGGATTATAAATTTTATTTGAGTTATGAAGTACCTAAAAATTTTTGGTTGTTTCAGTACTTAAAAATTAATTTTCCAAAAATGCATTCACCTGGTTGTGGTAAGGATTTGCAGTCACTTAAAAACATCTTAAAAGTTTCATCTATTTTTATAAATCGAAGCCAAGAGAAATCCAACCCCGTTCACAGACCTGTGTACCTATAAAGATAAATTTCACATCGAAGTTTCTACTTAATAGATCAACCCATTTTAAATATTACCTGCTTAGTTCGAATAGTTGGAAGACATACTGGCTTTAGCCTATTTGGTTCTTCTGTGGTATCTGCAACTAGGATTGCCAGCTCTGTGGTACTTCGTCTTAATTTTTTACGATTTTCCGTCTTCCAATATTTTGATGACTTCCTCGCGTATTCTTTGCACAATACAAAATAATTTCCATGGTTACTATTAAGCATTATAAGAAAATAATTATTGCAAAATTTTATTGTAGCGCATATGATTTATTAAATTAATGGCCAGTCAGTAATATCAGATCTTTTAGAAAACAAATTAACAGATGTATGTGCTAATTGACTGATCAGACAATAAAATTTACTAAGAATGTAAAACTTTTACGTTGTATGTAATGTACATGAATGTTTACTTAATTAGATGATTTTAATATAGTAATACATACGCATTTATTAGAAAAACATATTCATTAGTACATTAAAGAAATGCATTAAATAGTATTATATACATGAATTAATCCTGCTCAGGATAGGGACCGATGACGGGCTTATGTGAGGGCGGAAATGAACCTCCGGGTTCTCTAAAAGTCATTTGTAAGTAAGTAAGTAAACAATGCTGAACATATTAAATATTAAAATAAAAATGAAATGAATTTACCTCCGTATGAGAAATGCTCGTGTTCGGCAGTTCAGAATTTCATTATAAGGTAGGCAGAAAGAAGAAAAAATAAACAATACATTTAGGTAATAAAAGTAAATGTCTTTGACTTTAAAATTTGTCTTAATTCAAATCTTCTTTACATTTTTAAATTATCACATTGTGCACTTATAATAAATAATGCAAAATTATGCCAGTCCATTGCACAAAATTAAAATGGTCAAAGTGAAATTTTATCGATTCCCTGACCTCTCATAGTTATATATAGTGAACAGTAAGTAATGTCATTAATTTCAAGGGATTATTCTTTGAGATATTTCAAACGAAAAAGTTTAATACAATTTCGCTTGGTTTATATGAAATATTTCGTAGTGTGTTTTGGTAAAGCCATTCATTCAATTCCCAATATGCTCAGTCAATTTAAGAGAGTGGCGTATTATGATAGTAAATGATTGAAAGAATTTTAGATTTGTCCTTTAAATGTGCAGAAATTTGATCTGGACAATTGTAACTTTTCGTTCTGCAAGGAATTTAAAAATATTAAATTTGTTCGAGTCAAGCTTCTGTACATTTTTAAGGACAAGACTGAAAATTCTTTCAATCATTTATTAATTATCATAATACACTGCTCTCTTAAATTGACTGAGCATATTTCGAATTAAATCAATGGCTTTCCCAAAACACGCTATGAAATGTTTCATATAACATAATTTTTATCTCGTAAAGAAAGCAGAAACGGGCAAAATTGTATTAAACTTTTCTGTTTGAAATATCTCAAAGAATAACCCCTTGGAATAAATGACATTACTTACGGTTCACTTTGTATATTTGGCAGCCCTAACCACACCCTTCAGTAACTTTACAGCAGCCATATATCCCATCTCCCACGAAATATGTTTTATAGATCTACTAAGTTTAGAAATTTTTCAAAAATATTTGTTTTAATTTGAACTAGTCACTACTTACACGCAGTTTGTGCAGGAATGACACATTTTCACCCTGTAGAGAGATATATATCTGACTTTCCTTTAATGCCATATATTGCCCACTTGCTGTAACAGAATTAGTGTAAATGACTGCTTCTACAGTACAAAGTAACTCTCAGAAAATCCTAAGGAACTTGTTTACAAAACTGAGGTGAATTTTATCAACGGACTATAAGAGTTGAGTTAAAAGCTTTGATGACGGTAGAATCTTTAATATCACTGAACTTCGTTGACAATGATTTTGAAATGTACATGCGGACACTTTACCATTACTTTATAGAAAAAATAACAATTCAAATAATGTGAAAGAAAAATAAACAAATAAATTGTGTCACACTGCAAAATATAACCATATTCTCTGTAGAAGCGAATGAATCATATATTAAGGCGCGTTAAAACGGAGTTTTACTGTATTTTACTTCAGAACTTTTCTCCCTCAGTCTTATTTTCTTAAAAAATAACAAACCCCAAAACTTTTCAAAGCATTCCAATTTGATTTGTATTTGTAAAGAGTTATTTTCTTATAATAATTTAAAAAGAAAAAATATATATGTTTTTGTTGGCGTTTCTGAAAATTGTGACTTGAGCCATTTAACTCCAAACTCTGCAAAGATACGTAAAGATTAATTTGTTGGTCCTACCAAAGAAGAAAGATTCGATCCGGTGCTGTGGATTGAGCCTCGGTGTAGCTCAGTGGTTAGAGCACTCAGTTGGTAGAACTGGGGTTTCGATCCCCGGCGCCGGAGCGAATTTTATCCATTGATATCTCTGCAAAGACATATGTGAGACGCCTGGAAGTTCCAAGAAAAAATAACAATTCAAATGATGTGAAAGAAAAACAAATAAATTGTGTCATACTGCAAAATACAACCATATTCTCTATAGAAGCGAATGAATCATACAATAAGCCTCGTTAAAACGGAGTTTTACTGTATTTTATTTCAGAACTTTTCTCCCTTAGTCTTATTTTCTTCAAAAATAACTAACCCTAAAACTTTTCAAAGCATTCCAATTTGATTTGTATTTGTAAAGAGTTATTTTCTTATAATAATTTAAAAAGAAAAAATATATATGTTTTTGTTGGCGTTTCTGAAAACTGTAACTTGAGCCATTTAACTCCAAACTCTGCAAAGATATGTAAAGATTAATTTGTTGGTCCTACCAAAGAAGAAAGATTCGATCCGGTGCTGTGGATTGAGCCTCGGTGTATCTCAGTGGTTAGAGCACTCAGTTGGTAGAACTGGGGTTTCGATCCCCGGCGCCGGAGCGAATTTTATCCATTGATAATCTCTGCAAAGACATATGTGAGACGTCTGGAAGATCCAAGATTAATTTCCTGAGACAAGGAGTTATATGGCCAACTCTGTAATTTAATGGACATATTCTCTATTTATTTTTTTAGTCTGTTATGTTCCAAATATCTTTTAATTTATGATGCAGATAAGTAGATGGTACAGTACATTTTTATAAAGAGACTCAATTATATGTAATTCTCTGTAAAGTTTATGTGAGGAAAATTGAGAATGTATGTTCAAAAAGTGTTATTGTGTCTTGTGTCATCCGTTTGGAAATTTATACCATTTGGTTTTAAAAAAATGATAGAAATAAAGCACACCTACTGTATGTCACTTTGTTTGTATTAAATTGAAGCATCATTCTTTCAGTGTGAACGTGTGAGAGGAAGTGGAATGAAAATGCATGCTAGATCTCCTATGTTCGACCTGGAATAAGAAAAGCACATCTGCGGTGTTTTCTCAAGGATACGAATTTCTAGATGTCGGTGACAAAGCTAGAACCGGATTTTCGTGTTGAAGACTAAGGTTAGAATCTCATTTTTTCAAAGTGTCCTTATTTCCCTGTCTTGTCACATAATAAGGATACACATCTGACCAGCTACTTCTGATGAGTACATAATTGACAAGTAGACAAAATACAAAGTAGATGGAACGTAATGTACAAGGCTTGAGAGTTAGTTTATTCATCACCCTATTGAGGACTTTTTTTTTTTCTAGCTCTATTTTCTTTTTGTGCAGTTAAAACTGTATGTTATGTTTCATCAGGTGTCATGGCCATCTAAGGTTTGAGAATTTTTCATCATTTTTAAAAAATCATGTAAACCACTTTTTTCATCAGTCTAATGGATCAATTTCCTTTCATCATAAAAACGGTTTAATTGTCCAAAAGTCCCAAATTTTGTCTGTTCCATTTATACAGAAATGTTTGTTCTATAAATCGTGATTGTTTTCAGTTTGATAGCGCAGTTTACTGAAATTTATTTTATTAAAATGGATATTATTAATTATTTTTATAATTAAAAGTTATCAAAACAGGTTTTTATAAAAAAATATTAATTTACAAAATTTTTCGTAACAGACAATGGAGAAAAATGGAAATGAACTTATATGGCCATGGTGCATTTGTATGGCCATATCAGGTAAGCTTTCACGAAAATCGTTTGATTATGAACAACTCGTAAAAGATACGCCATCAACGACAACACCAATCAACAGAACATTAAAAACTGAATGGAGCACTATGGTTTCATGAAACAAGTCTTTGAAAACATGCATAAAACAAAGGAGACTTGCCAGAGAAAAATAAGAAGAGGTTTGAAAACCGCAAAACAGGCAACTGATTCTTGAATGGAAAACGATCAAGTGACATATTCTTTCAGATGCTAGTGCGATTTAGCGGACTTTTGGTTAATTCAAAATGTGTCTCAGGAACAGTGAAACAGAAGGTTATTTTACAAGCCTTTACTCTTTCGTATGTAGTAGAAATCACTTAGCTGTCTGCACAGAGATAGTTTTCTAAAATATCACTGCTTTCATAGAAATTACCCCAAGAATGTCCACAAAGATGTACAATTCAGTCCTTTACTTTATTAACTTTGCTCGTACTGTGTAAGTGCAAAATGTCTTAGTTGTCAAAACAAAAAGTTCGAAAAAAATAGAAATAATTGAGAGGTTTGGAAAAGAAGAACTGTGGTTAATACTGCTTGTCAACTGAACGCGATTTAACAAAAGACTAGAATATGTTATGGATGAAAATCTTTCCGCAGACAATTGTCGTCGTCGTCACATCATCATCATCATCATCATCATCATCGTCATCATCTGTCAATCCTTGGCCCTTAAGAACTCATGACAACCGATCTTTTGATGAACTCCTGAACATAGCAGGTTTAAACACAATACCACGAAAGACGAAATTGTAGGTCAAAGAATTATTCACTTAATTTATGAAAATCTTTTATGATGTGGATTATCCGATTTTTGATTAACCGGGACGGATAATGAGCTTCTTCTGTATTCCTTATCCACTTGAAGGAAGTGTTAAAACTTCATCAATCATCATCATCATCATCAATCATCATCATATCATCATTCAAACGATTTAGGCAAAGTTCCGGTTTCAAATGTTTGTCTTATGTTGGTTATTATTATTATTATTAATTATTATTATTAATTATTATTAAATACTACTACTAATTCCGCTGCACCCGTTAGAAATAAATATAAAGAATAATTAAAATAGGACATTTGATCCAGGGAAATTCGTGTTTTAGAAGGATAAATCGTTTAATATATTCTTAATTTAAATTGTATTTAAAATATTAAAAGCGATCATTTTGATCCAGAAACCACTCATTTGGTGCAATGACAATTCCTTTAACATGTTTCTTAATTGTTATTACCAATTATGTTTGAAAAGCGAAAATTAACAGAAAACAGCTACAGATTTATTATTATTTTTATATTATATTATATTATGGGGTGTTGATAACTTGGATGTACTCGAATTGAAAGTTTTTAAGGAGCTCTTGAATCTCAGGAGGAACAGCTTTTACAAAGCGCAACATAATCTGCTTAGGAACCCAATTTTTGCATTGCATTTATTGCATATGTATTTTATGATTTTAACACGATTCAATTGAGCATAGTTAAAATTTGAATTATAAAAATGGAGTACTAACTGCATTAAATCAATACAACGTTAATTCTCTGAGATAAAAATGAATATGTTCATAAACATTATTATAAGAAATACGCTATTGCTATTTTAATCTTACCTGTCATCAATTCACTCACAAGTTAGTGTAATAACATTAGAGCATTATGTCCATCCAGAGTTTTCCAATGGTGAAATAATAATTAATTATACAAAGGTTAATTTAGCTTCAGATATTTCTTCGAACCAGAAAATTTTCTATAGGCTATGATTCATGGGAGGCCGATTGAAAAGACCTTTGTTGACCATGGCCCCTTATAGACGACGTCATTTGACACGGCCTTAGATGGGAAAATTCATTTATCTCATTAAAATGTCCTATCAAAATTTTTCAAAGAATAAAACTTATGAAATGATTTTTAAAGAATTTTGGTAATATTTTTCACAAAAATCAATTGCGAGATATTTCAGGATAGGACCAATGGCGGCCATATAATCTAAGGTACAACGAACTTAATTTATATTCCAATTTTCATCGAAATCCGTTCAGCCATTATCGCGTGAAAAGCCAGACAGACATACAAACAAAAATTTCAAAAAAGCGATTTTCGGTTTAGGGTGGTTAATTATATATGTTAGGACCAATTATTTTTGGAAAATTATTATTTATACAGATTTATTATTATTATTATTATTCGTAGCACGAAAGTCATGAAGACCAAAGTCGACTCTGAGCAGAAGTGAACAATCATTCAACCAATACGGTGGTATCGTGTGGTCAGTCAGCATAGTAATCCCCCAGCCATTACAGCTGGTTATCGAAACTGGATTTTGCCGCCTATCGTAACTTCCCAAATTCATCACGATTCTGGGTAGGCACCGATCCTTTACTCTGACAGAAACTTCATGAGAAAATTCGCTCCCCATGAGGACTTGAACGAGCACGCATTCCGTGACGCGAGTTTAGGTATGACGCATTAAGGCTCGTTCACAATGAAAATTAAACATAACGTAAGCGTTAACTTAATCTTACAGTAAAGTCAAGAAGTCGTACCATCATTCATCATGGGAACATAAACATAACAGCAAACATACTTGGTAACCATGGAAACATAATAACGACGCCATTTCCTCATTTTCTATCGTATACTTCAGCGCTCCACGATTGTGTTCTGTTTGCAAATCGTAAGCAGCATGAAAATTAAACTTCCATGTTAACGTCTTACGTAATGTTTATGTCAATGCTTATTGAATCATTTGAATGATCCCATATGGCCGCAAACTTCTGTGTTTATGTTACGGTTACGTTTAATTTTCATTGTTGTTGTTGTTTTCTAATGCCAGGCGTTTAACAATAAAGTCATTTGACCTCCACTCAATATTTTTCAAAGATATTATCAGCCACTGAAGCACAGATTTTGAGGTGTTCCGAATTCATTTCTTGGTTTGAGTTGCATAATGGGCAGTTAGGGGACTGATATATTCCAATTCTATGCAGGTGTTTGGCCAAACAATCATGGCCTGTTGCCAATCTAAATGTAACAGACGATTTGCGTGGTAAATCATAAATTATGATGCAGAGAGTTCCATTTTTTCCCTTGAGATTGTGTTATCAAATTTTGTTTGTTGAAGTCTAAGTATGTAGATTTAATAAATCTTTTCACAGAGCAGTATGTAGATTTAGTAACAGGTCTGTAAGTAGCAGTGCTGCCCTTCTTTGCTAAAGCATCCGCATTCTCGTTTCCCAGGATTCCACAATGGGATGATATCCATTGAAATACAATTCTTTTATTGAGTGATATTAATTGAGAGCATTTTAGTTATTTCTTCTGTTTGAGATGAAGGTGTGTGTTTAGAGAGTATTGATAGAATAGCTGCTTTGGAATCTGACAATATAACTGCATTCTTAAATTTATTGATGTGAAATAGAAGATTCCTGAGACTTTCACTTATTGCAACGATTTCTCCATCAAAACTTGTTGTTCCATATCCAAGAGATCTATAAAGTGAGAAGAGACAGCACGTAACACCTGCACCGGCACCTTGTTCTCTGGAGATCAAGGATCCGTCGGTGTATAAATGAAGCTAGTTTTGTGGAGGGTATCTAATATTAATTGTCTCTAAAGACAATTGTTTCATTATTTAAGTGCTTACTTCTGATTTCAGTATTTCTTCTGTTAAATTTAGATTATATTCTATATTTAATAGAGTTAAAGGGTTTGGTTTAATTTGTAAGTTTTCTTTTAAATTCGGGATATTTTCATTGTGAATGGGCCTTTAGACCTAATACTACGGCGTGGGACACATTAACATACGTGAGCAAATTGCACAATGAGCAGTACTAGACATCGCTACTTGTGTTGTCATCGTCCTGCACCACTACGAGTGAATGAACTCAGATCCCTTTGATTGGAGAGTTTATGCGCCAGCCATTGCAACGTGCTGTCGAGCACTGAAAGCAGAACTGCGGTACGTGAAACTCAATATTCAAATTGCATTTCCGTGTCTAACTTCAGTTACAAGAGTCTTTCGCCTCATTTAGCACACGTTAGCCAGCAACAGCCGGGAGGGACTGAGTAAACGCGAGATATGCAGGCACGCAACACGTCTGACGTCAAATCTGCATGCCGAATAAAAGAAACGGTCACACACACGAACCGTCTGTTCACAGCGTCAGAGTCGTTCAACTCCCAACAAACAAGCAAATTGCATTATAGTTCGCTGGCATTGTCGGATGTGCATTGCTTATATGTTAATTAATAAAGACCATACATTGAACTGCAAGTCTGGTTCCATGCGAGTATCGTGATTTAAATCTTGGAATTTGTGGGTCAAAAAATAAGTTTAAGGAGTCCCGGCTGTTTAAAAGCAATGGTTTGTAATCATTTATGAATATTTTTGTAACAAAGAAATATTCCATTTAAATCAGTTCAACTAATACAGTTTTTGCTTGAGAAGGGCAAGATTTTTCAGAAAATACCTGATAGAGTATACAGAGTGTTTCAAAAGTAACACATAATTATATTTGAAACCAAACGTGAGGATTTGAACAGAAAACTCAGACACTTCAAACTATATATTTAGAAAGGAATATTTTTATGAAAAAAATTATTTTTGCAGCTGTTGTACGAGTTATGACGTCATAGAGAACCTTTTTTAATGGCACCCTGTAGTTTTTTTAATATAATCTGAAAGTGCATATTTTCTGTGCAATATTTCATTTGTTTTGCACAGAAACACTATGACATCAAATAGCTCCAATCCCCGAGTTTAAGATGAAAAAATTAATAATTGAATAGTATAATTAAATAAAAATGTGAGAACTGTGCATTTAAGGGTAGGCCTATATGTACTGTACGTGAACGACCACAAATATTATCATAAAATGCAAGCTCTAAATTTCTAAAATTTGATAAGAAAATGAACTCACAATTGGACAAAAATTACAAGGTACCACAACAAGACTTATTAGAATTTAAATATCTGATAAAAGTTTAAAAATGGTTACTAATAATATTTTTCAAACCAGTTTTATGAAAGTATGAAAAAAAAAACAAAAAACAAATTCTGCAGTTAACATCATTTGGTAACCATAACATTGTTATGGTCTCTCTGACATCTTTAATATTTTTCCTGCATGTAATAAACACTTATTTCTGAAAAGTAGACTACTCTCAGACATGTAGAGTTGTTTATTTTAATACAATTAATTTGTATTTGTCCTATATAATAGTATATTATGCAACGAGCCTATAATGGTAGTAATTAAAACGCAAGTATGATTGTTTATGAAACGAGCGCAAGCGAGTTTCATAATTTTCATACGAGCGTCTTAATCACCATTATAGGCAAGTTTCATACGACTTTTTATGCTCGAACATATTTCTAACTTGAAAGTATTGAAAATTAGGTCTTTTTATGGTCATGTGCGAACTGACCTGAATTGTGAGATGTGCGCAGACGCGAAAGTATTGATTTTTTCCGAGGCCGAATGTCATTGACCTTGACACAGAATAAGATGAACATTAGTCTGATATAACCTGGAAATTGATTTAGAATTGAAAAACGAGATGACAAATTGAATTTATTTGAATATTATTTACAATTAACGCTAATTATTATAGTAACAGAACATAACCTTCTGCGACAGTATTGGATTTCCAGCCTCCGTGACTTTTCGCTAATTGTCTGTCGATTGCATATCCGAGAATAATCGATATAACGGTACAAAGCTGACTTGTGATTGGCTGAAGACCTGTACTTTAATGAGTAGGTGTACTTTAATGAGATGCATTAAAGGACCGCTACCAGGTGTATAATTACTACATTTCGGCATGGTCGAACATAAAATATATTAAAATTTACATAATGTTTTGTGACCTATTTTTTCTATTTTCAAATAAATGGGCATTATTGTAGTCTATCTTTTGCATAAATGCAGGTTGAATCAGTGTACAAAATTTCATAATTCTGTCTCTAATGGTTGTGGAGTTATGAAATATGTGTGAAAATTATGAGATTTTGGAAAATTTAATTTAAAGTAAAAAGTGAATTCCAAAAAAAAATTACTAGTAACTTTTTTATACTTTTATCAGATATTCAAGTTCTAATAAGTCTTGTTGTGGTACCTTGTAATTTTTGTCCAATTGTAAGCTCATTTCCTTATAAAATTTTAGAAATTTAGAGCCTGCATTTTCTGATAATATTTGTGGTTGTTCAAGTACATATAGCCTACCCTTAATATTAAAATATTTCACTTTTATAAACGCTTAAGAAATAAAAGACATCTGTTGGGGCCAAGCCAGAAAATTGTGGCAGTGCCTTGTCCCGTTAGGAATGTACCAGAAAAATCTGCTGTTTTAATCCACTGCATATTTAAATGTTAATATTTTCAGCATTTAAAATAAATTTATGAAGACTATAGTGTATAGCCTTGGTTAAATTTGGGAATTGACAATTTTTTTAACTCTTATACAGTAGACTGTGTGTGCATTTTGGAATTCGTTGGTATTTTAAAACAGTCCAAATATCTTCCTGAGGATTTTCCTTTCGGAACTACCAATCCCAGCAGCTGTCCTCTGTAACATAATCCAATTTTCACTTCCATGTATAACAATATTCCGAATAAGTGTTTTATATATAATATAATCCGTGCAAATCAAGCTTTCAGGTATAACTCCCTGTAAAGCTAATTTGAATAATTTCGAGGGAAAAATTGTTCCGGGGCCAAAGGTCCCGGGTTCGATGCCTGGCCCCGGAATAATTTTTCCCTCGAAATTATTCAATACAATCCGTGTTTACCAGTTGACTCCACGGTATTTAATCAGTGTGAGAATGGCATAGTATGCGCTGTTAGCTGATTGTAGTCGATTCTGGATTTGCTTTATTTCTTCATTTCTATCTGTAATTCTAAATACTCGAAACTGTGAACAACTTTTATAGTACAATTTCCAGCCTTAATCTCTTCTTTGTACTGAGTTGGTCCTTTTCCTGGACCGAATCAAGGCTTTGGTTTTGCTCTCATTTATATGAAGTCCAACTTCCTATCCAGCAGTCTCCAGATTTACCAGAGCTTCCTTCACCAATTTCAGCGACCTTCACATCAAATGCAAATGATCTGTATATCCAGCAATTGAATAGATTTACACTCCAAAATAGCCCTACTTTTTGTGTCTGTTTGAATGCTGTTTGAATGGCTGATGAAACTGATAAATAAAATTGAAATAAGTGTTGGTCCGAAATAAATCGTGTTACTTGAGCCGATGTTGTTCTGAGGTTCCCGGCCGAGACCTGAAGTCGGCACGCGACCCGTGACCCCACCCGGATTAGAGACTCCCTCCACACATGTGATCAGGGTTTCTACTACATTGGCAATCAGTTGTTCTACCGTATCCGCCGTTGGATCCAAAGTCCGCGGGCTCAAATCCTTCTGAGGGTCACGGATTTTAAAGGATTTTGAAATCCTTAGCATAGCTTTCTTCCTGGAGAAAAGTGATGTTGGAAAGCCCGTGACCGTGTTACCAGAAGGCAGTTTCCTGTTAATTGGCCTGCAAGATCTCCAGACATTAACCCTGCGGAGTATTGGTTGTGGGGCTATGTGAAGGACAAAGTGTTTCTGAGCAGAGCTAGAACAATTTATCCGTTGGAGGAATTTGTCCATATAAAATATTTAAAAACATGACATCAGAATTGCTATTGACAGCGTTGAAGAGAGGACGCTACTGTCTTCCTCCGACGAGTTTAGCGCTGGGACCTGAGGTATGCTTGACATCGGTGCGGGGGGGTTGCAGGTAGATTCTTTTGTTGCTACAGCCAAGCCGAGCCGAGCGGAATGGGAAGTATTAATCGTCCAAAAATATGCAGTCTTTAATCTTCTCCCTGATGTTAGCTATGTTAACATTATATGAATTACTCATTAAATATTTCACCGTTACAAGTCATTTTTAAGGAAACATGCTGTGGAAAATTTTTGGTTTTATTCTATTGGAATTTTAGAATATGTGTAATTGGTATCGTGAAAAAGAGATTCCTATAATGCCATGCGAAAATCATTTGTTGGTGATATCTTAAAATACAAAATCAAGTAGTTTTACTTCTCAAGTGAGTTCAGCAGTAGCCTACAGTATATTTAAATTGATTACTTTACAACTTTAATTCAATTCTACTAATCACAAAATTTTATAGTATGATTCTTTTCATTTATATTATTGTAGTTGTATTATGATTTTTCTTTTTATTTATTTTATTGTATTTGTATCTGGTGGTGTGATCGCCTTAACTTTACCAAAATAAATAATAAATAAGTAGGTAAAAAAAGGTAAAGGTATCCCCGTAACATTCCATAAAGGCACTTGAGGGGGGGGCATGGAGGTAGAGCCCCATGCTTTCCATGACCTCGGCACTAGAATGAGGTGGTGTGTCTTTTACCCCCGGAAAAGACCCTGTACTCAATTTTATAGGAGGCTGAGTGAACCTCGGGGCCGTTCTGAAAGTTTGGTAACGAGAAAAAATCCTGTCACTACCTGGGATTGTAGCCAACTGCTCTACCAACTGAGCTACCCGGCCGCCAATAAATAAGTAGTAAATAAGTAAATAAATAAATAAAATGTTCTACAATACTTTCCTCCTCTGAACACGCAAGTATGAATGGTTGTATCTCTATCTCGCCAAAAACACGTTAGAAAACTAATAGGCATACTGATCCCGTAAATTGGGCGAATGTTTTCAGTATGATTGTACTTTCTTCCAGACTGCCGCTGTCATTGTTACCTCCCACTCCAGTACCGCGCTAGACTAGTCGGAACCGCATTCCTCTCAGCACTAAACTCCTCAGAGGATGACAGTACTTGTAGGGTAAAGTTTGGTAATATTGTGATAATTCTTTTTGAGAATTTATTACAATTTTACTGACCGAGTGAAGGACCGGTTTTGTGCAGAAACTTGTCCACGAACATTCCCATAATAGATTGAACGCAAAAAACCGATCTTACTGTCGCTCAATAAAATTGTAATAAATTATCCAAAATAACTATCACAGTATTACTCCTATCACATATTAGCACCTTTATCCATAATGGTGGGTAAAGAAGATTGCCCGCTTTGAAATTATTAAGTTGTAAAGAGCGGTTGACATGAGCTATGGCAAATTGCAAGTCAGATGGCGATATATGCTGCTACTTTTAACTACGGTATTAGTTTAGATTAGATCGATTCATAATCTCTTATTCCTGTGCTATGAATCGCGAGACTTTCGTATTGATTAACGTAATATTGGAAATATTGAGTAAGAACTGTTGTTTGCGTGCTTCTATCGCGTGGCTGCGTACTAGTATATTACACTTTTAAAACACGGAATAATTGCATTGAATTAGGTTAAAGATCACATTAAATAAAAATAGAATCTCGCAAGGATCGAACCCGAATGTTTACACGAAAACGGACACGTTATATGGCCGCAACTGTTGTGAACAAGCGATTTTGACGCTGGATATGCACGATGCTTTATTCTTAGACTTAGAAAAATATTCTAGCCAGGCAATCTTTTTGTCTTCCACTCTACAAGAAGAAAATGATGGACACATACAACATTTTACGATGATCTCAGGACATTGGACGCTGTATTAAAAGTCCCGTTTTTTGTGTAATAAGCAGGGAAAGGAAGTTCATGCCCTAAAAACGTGAAGAATACGTATGCATTTATGCCGTAAAAATAGATAAATATGCTACAAAATATGCATTGTCAGTCTGAGATTATTTTAACAGAATAATAAGGTACGTTTAGTCTATGGATTTTGAAGGGATTGGGGACAACTCGCCATAGAAAATTGGCCACAGAGGCAACTCGCCACATAATTTAAATTCGTATCAAAGACAATTAGCCACACATTAAAATTGAAGGCAATACTCAAATTCGCAACAATTTAGACTATATTTCTATGGTAACACAAGACAAATCCAGAAGCTGTAAACTAATTCGAAATTATGGCGGAAGAAATTCGCTTCACAAAATCAGAAAGAGGCTCTGACAAATTAATATATCTTGGCTGCATGTACACGAGACTTAGAGAAAATAAGAATGGAGTTTGGCGCTGTGACATGCGTGGCGGGTGTAATGCAACAGCCACGTTATCAGAAGATGGAAGCAGTGTCGTCAAAGAACCGTCTGACGTGCGGTAACGTTTTGAAAATCAATTAAACCCAAGATTCATATCTATTGATTACGAAGTAAGTGTTATAAACGTAATCAAAAGTGAATTTTGCGGAGTTACTGTAGCTGGTTGTCTTTTTCACTTAGCCCAGTCTTTCTGAAGACGGCTTCAGACCGAAGGATTGGTGCAGCAATAGGCCTATAATGTTAAAGAAAATTCCACTCGTCTCGCTAGCTTTTGTTCCAGTAGAGGATGTCCATGAAGCATTTAACCAACTTCAGGAAACAGTGGAAGGTGATCTGATTCGGGTATTTATCTTTGTACCTGAGTGTGGAAAATTGTCTGTCTGTGGAAAATTGTCTATCTATGGCAAATTATCTATTTGTGGCGAATTGTCTGTTTGTGGCGAATTGTCTATCTGTGGTGAATGGTCCCTATTACCAATTTGCTGTGGCCAATTGTCCCAGTTACCAATTTTCTGTGGCAAATTGTCCGATTTTGAAGTGCTTGCCTCATTGCTGAATGCTCCATTTATGCTGTTACAGTTCACAACTAAGCATTGACGTATGTTTTCTGTTGTCATTCTTCGCCTGTTGTCTCTCAGCATAGCTTTGTAGCACGAAAAACTTCGTTCTACGTCACAAGAAGTAAGAGAGGCTTGCACAAAACGTATGAGCAGTTCTATAGAAAATTTTGTTGGTTTTTGAGGTGTTTTTCCTTCGAGAATATCTTGAATTTCTTTAAGTTTGATAATAGCCAAGGTTTTTGGAAAGAATATTTGCTGCTTTCTCGTTCACTTTATCTCCTACATTTCCTGGAACTGATGTTAAACTCGATATTGTTCTATCGAAATCTGCTAAAGACTGCAGTAAAGGAATACCAATTGCTAACTGGAGAGGCTCCCTATGAGGGCGTCATCGTTACGTTCAAAATTCATCAACATAAATTAGTCGTGTTTACGAGGTTACACACTTTTAAAAATGAGGGAAAGACAAATAAACATATATAATATGCAGTTTCCTTGCATAAGTGTGAAAATATGATGCTTTTATAAATAAAGGCAAAATATGCACTTTTATGCACAATGAAAGTAATATCATTGTACTCAGAAATTTGTGATTCATGTAGATTATCTTTCAGCATATTCACACAACGATAGAGAACATATATGCAAATGCATAAACTTCCTTTCCCCAGTAATAAGATAGTGTCGGAATCTTTAAGATTGTATAGGAAGTACTGTAGTAAACTTTTTAAAAAGTCTGTGTGCTATTTTAAATAGCAGTTTTTCAAATAACGCAATAGTAGTAGGCCTTTATTATGAATGACTAGAATCTGCAAATAGCTACTTCATATGAATTTGTGAAAAACTAATTGAACAAGTCTGTCTGAATAATATACCGTAGTTTATAAATTTGGTTAGACATTTTAATTAGATGAAGGATGGGTGGAGCGGCACCGGGACTCGAACCCGGTTTTTTAGCTCTACCTGCTGACGCTTTATCCACTAAGCCACACCGGATTCCAGTTCCGATGTCGGAATGAATCCTCTCAGTTTACGTTCCACCTCTTAGTCTCCCTTTAGTGGCCAACCCTCATGCTCTGTGTCACATGTGTGACAATGGGACAATGTCCAACACACTATGTGCAGAGGTGCACTCAATACGAGTGACTAAGTGACAGGGATCCGACGGAATGAGCGCCGTCTTAAATCACTAAGTGATTATTTACGCATATCATATTATTGCGATGTACCGAAGTACGTATGATATTTCCGTGCAGAAATTCTGTATTATCATATGATGAAGGATGGGTGGAGCGGAGGAAAATTCTCTCCGGCACCGGGACTCGAACCCGGTTTTCAGTTCTACGTGCTGACGCTTTTTTCACTAAGCCACACCGGATTCCAGTTCTGATGCCGGATTGAATCCTTTCAGTTTAAGTTCCACCTCTTAGTTTCCCTTTAGTGGCCAACCCTCATGCACTGTG